>OZ038380.1:35636328-36236328 GCA_964036045.1 Eutreptiella sp. 'Long Island Sound 2002' | reverse complement strand
CATGGGTACTGCCCTAATGTAATGACCTTGGTGAGCCAACGAAGAACGGTGGCTTTCTACACCAGGGGGGAATGACAAGCAAGGTGTTATGAGGCAAGGTGTGTCTTCCCTCCTTGGGGACAAGCGAGCCCACAGTTAGGACCCCTGACTGGTCCAGACCCATGGGGTTCTACCCTTCCTTACAGGGTTTACCTTACCCTTACCTGCCATAACGTATGTGTGAGTGTGCTAGTCCTAAGATCCTGAGAGCAAGCCGCAGAAGTGGTGTCCTAATTATACCCAAGTCTGCGCCCTTGCTAAACCTGGAGGGTTGGCTTATTGATGCCACGGGGTACGCCCCGGGTCTCCCCTCCCCTATGCGCCCAATTTCTGTGCTCGCGCAAAACCTTGGGGGAATACCCAGAGTGTTAGTCCAGGTATTGTTTTCCCTACCTATCTGTCTACTACAGGGAGGGGTGGCCAAAAGCTATGAAGGCATGCAAAACGCCTGTTTGCTATGTGGCCAAAAACACTAACCTAACCACTGTCACAGCCCACCAGCCCAGCTAAAATTGCAGGAAAAGGGTGGGACAGTGACACGCCCCCTACAGGTCCTACACACCCTACAGTGGCACCATCCTGGTGGGCGAGCACTGGGCAGCTGGCTCTAGCCCCCACTCAGGACTACCACTCCTACACGCACACTCTACTTGGCGTTGCGGAGGTGAAGTTCTCATGGGTCCTAACGACCCTCCTGTGAAAAGGACGAGAGAACACAGCGCTCCTAAGCAGCTGTGGCCTAACAGGGGACGCCACAACGTGTTTCCCCTGCTAGGGCTTGGAGGGAAGGGGTGCTCTCGTTGCGTGCACAGCGCAGATGTCGTTGAGATCGAACTGTCCTCGCCGGTACTGGCTGAGGCACAGTGATATGATTTGTGATCAGCGCCCCTGTTTTGCTGGGGCAGAAAAATGGTAGCCGCCGAAGGCAGCTGCTGCGTGCACCAATCACCCTAACCTCTCCCACCTGTACAAAAGAGGCAGATGAAGGGGCGTTTGCGACTGTGGAACCAAGCCACACTCCAGGTATTCTACCCTTCTCAGTGTGACCTATAATACGCTGTTCGCAAACACGCTGCAGATGCAGCTACCCCTGTCAAGCAAGCAAGCTTTAAGAAACTCCTCGGGTTCTCTTAAAGAACGTACCGAGGAGCCTCTGGGTAACCTAAACGAGGTTTACCGTGCGCAATTCGCGTGGCCTACCCTTTAATGCATCATGTGCACGCAGGGAAGGGAGGCTTAACCACAGACTCAACCAGGAGGTGAGCTCCTCCTGGGCTAACCTACCTTACTCACCATGCATCGTGCGAATGCCGCATTGAAACGAACACAAAACAAACCTAAGCGTTTTAAGCAACTCAACTTGAACGCTACGGCCGCACACGTACAAACGCTTACCTGTAAAGAAGGAAACAAGGGTGGATTAGGGATACAGGTGAAGCGATACAGCGTGTGGATGCCTAGATTGGGCACATGCATCGCGAGCACAGCGCATATTCTAACCCTACGTGCGCGCTGCGCGCTCCATTCGCATCACATACCTTTCACTCCTGCTTTCACCTGTGCAGAGCACGAGAGATGAACACCCGACCCCCCAACGAGCACAGCGTTAACAACCCTAACGTTTTGACGGAGCAACCAACACGAACGCAATGCGTGAGTGTGAAGTGACACAGACATACCTGAGAGACGGGTTGTTGAACTGCTCTGTGGTGCGGGCTGATTTTGAATACTTTACTCTGAAGTTTATAAAAATTTTGATGCAACTGTGCAAAAACTTTCTTTAAAACTTAAAAAAACTACGGCTCATACCTTCTTTTCCAAAAGCCGTTTTCGCTTGCGCAACCCTTTTCTTGGCGTCCGCTTCGTTTGCGCTTGTCTGCGACTTTAAGTTATGTATAAAAATGACGATTTCCCGCGTGGTTTCGTCGATTTTCAACGATTTCACTTGCTGAATCGCAACCCCTTCCGCAAAACCGCAGGAATCACTCCCTGCTGGTTCCATTTTCTATTTTTTCCAGCTCCTGGGGGTTTGTGTCCTCCATTGGGAGTATTGCTCCGCCCTGGCCCTTGGTCAGGACGTTTACTAAAACGCTGTTTATACGGCGATAACCGTCCGCATTAGAGCGTTCGACTGTACCCTAGTGGACAGACACATGTGCTCTGGACAGGGAGTCCTGGGTTCAATTCCCACTGCCCCCAAACTTTTTCCAAAAGTTTTCGCCTCACGCCGGCGACTTTTGAGGAATGCCCCTTCGAAGGGACATCATTCACGGTACATTACACTGTTTTTCAAGGGTCCCTACAGTTTGATAGGCTTCTATGAAGTGATGAGCATATTTTGGTGAGTTTAATGCATTTTTTGAGGTAATTTTGGGAATATTTGAGCCTTTTTCCTTGGTCCTACTAGCTTGATCGACTAGTACTCCAGGGGGGAGTAAGAAAAAGTCACTGCCATGTCTTTCTTGGAGGGCTTGATCCAGGCTGAGCCCCCCTTAAAACCCTTTGTTGATGCTGAGACAAACTTAAGTGTTTTTATCTCTCTTTTGTGGCCTAAAGTACACTTTCTCAAAGTAACTAGGGTTGTGACCCTAGCCCCCCCATGAAGTTCACCCCTACCACTCAACTGAGCGGAGGTACCTTCCTTCATGGAGGTCATACCAAAATAAATCAGGCATTCCATGCTTATGGGCCTTGGAGGTTAAGCCTAAGTGGTCTCCCACCCCAAGACCCCTATACTCAACAGATTCTACCACTTATTGTGGTCCTACTTTGTAACTGTTTCTGAATTCAGTTGCTTGGCCAAGTCATTTTCTGTGTGGTCCTGACATCTATGCCCCTCAGTCCTAACCAGCACCATTTCACCCAAAAGAGTGCACATGAAGTGCCTATTGCAACCTCTGAGGCTAGAGTCTGACCAATTTTCATATAAAACCTTTTGCTTTATCCATTTGTGATTGAATCTATGTTCATATGCCTGCTTTGTCTATCTGCAGCCCTTCTGTGTTACACTGGATTCCAAAACCAATCATTGATTTCATTGATTCGATCCATATTCAGTCCTTGCTCTACTTGCTGCTTTGGTTTGGGGTTTTCCACTACAAAACCAACTTGCAGGAATACATCAAAAGACCTAGGGCATAATTCAAGGACATCTTTCTCCATTCATCATACCGTCTCCCCTATAGTTGATGAATGAAAAAGAGCATGTCACACACGGCGTATTCATCGCTCAGGGTTGTCGTAAATCTTTGAAGTCCTGTTTAAGCGTTTAGGGTTGTTTATGCGCTCGTGTCTTCGGCATTTTGACACTCTGCATGGTGAGTAAGGTAGTGAACCCAGGAGGACCCCACCTCCTGGTTGAGTTTGTTGGTGATTGTGATTAAGTGGTTACGTATTGTGGACTCTTCCCCTCGCATCCCTTCCGCGCTGAAACCGTCCCGGTGTACGATGAATTGTCTTCCCAATCCAAGCCCCACAGCAAAAAAAAAATGTCAGAATGAGTTCAATATATCATAGCAAGTCCCAGAAGCTGAAGGCACGCCGCAGAAGCAAGGCGGCTGAGCATTTGTTAAGTGCTGAGAATTGTAACTTAGATCTTGATTTCATTTAATACTTTGGGGTTTTCGTTATGAATTTGAGTATAAAATTTTGTAGCGGCCAGATATGTATGGCCGTAGGGATGTGCACTTATGACGGCCGACCCGGCAAGGGTCTTGGAACCTATCATGGCTTGTGGACGGCATCAACAACAAGCAACAATGACAGGTCCGCAGTTTAGTGCATCCACTGTGGTCCGGGTATCATGCCATGTCGCAGGGAGGGTATCCGACTTCGTGATTTTGAGACCAGGTTTTTGAGTATAAAACTACTTTCCAGGAGTACGGAAGCAAGGAACGGGAATCAAGGAATGAAATCTGGAACCAAGGATCCGTACTCAAAACCGAAGGACACACGAAGGTAGAGTATTGCAAGCACCAAAGAGTAACCGGCCAACACTATTACGTGGGACCCAAGGCATCGCAGGACCTTCAACCTGCTTCAGAAAGGATCCATTCGGCTGTGTCCAGCATGCAACCTACCTTGCCGCGTACAAATGTGACGACATGGCGTTGGGAATCGAGCGGTCAACACCATGGTTAATGAAGGCCGTGGAAGAAAAACGGCGACAGCGCCGTCTGTTTGTGTGTGGGAATGCAGTCTATTTCTTCCTGACTCCTGTGCTCATAGGCAGGATGAGCGTCAGTGGCAACGACGCTGGGACAAGAACGAGCTCCAGCACAAGAACGCCAAGTACAAGCAAATCCTAGCAATTACGCACCATCCCGTCCTACCTGTATGACCTGGATGATGACGAGGCAGCCAAGCTGTGCGGGGCGTGCCGCAGGACACGGACGAGGAAGGAAGTGCGGAATGGGCTGGACAAGGTAGAAGGGCCTCAACCAGCACCCTAGCCTACCTGTGTGGCTTGAGCACAAAGGAAGCTGCCAAATAGCTCGGTGGCGACACGCCGCAAGGCACGGATGCAGGGGGAAGTGGTGAATGGGCCGGACACGAGAGGTTGCCTGGAGCGTTACAGTCCAGGCAGTTGTGGGACGCGGAATACAACGAGGAGGAGTTCGTTGATGCGAATACAAGTTCAAGCCACAACAGCTTTTCTAGTGAGAGAGCAGAACGATGCTTGCCGGGCGCCGGAGCACCGAGGGGGGCTATTATTATGTGTGAATGATACAGTGAAACGCCGTTGACATTGCGCTTGGAGCGAATGAAGCTGAGAGAGCGCTGGTACCTCATGGAGACCAGAGATTCGGATAAATTTCATTGTCCGCTGTGAATAATTTTATTGCTGTTGTGGCGACGGGGCACTACAAGCGCACAACGCTCCTATAGCCACAGCCCTCCACGTCAAGCACGCGGTGCCACGTGTTGGGGGGGAGAGGAGGGTGGGATACGTGTGTGGAGCAGTGGGGCACAGTGTGGATGCATATTGTTTGTTGCAGCGATCAGGCGTGGTGGGTTCTCTTCTGAGGGGGAGATGACGCCGGCCTGGTGTACGATGAACTTCTTTCTCAATCTACGCTTCACAGCAAGAAGAACAATGTCAGAATTAAGTTCAATATATCAGAGCGAGTCACAGAAGCTCAGTGCACGCTACAGGGGCAAGGCGCCTGAGCATTTGTTAAGTGCTATGAATTGTAAAGTCGATCTTCATTTTGTTCACGATATCAGGGTTTTGGTTATCAATGATAGTGTGAAATTCTATGGCGGCCACATCTTTATTGCCTTTGGGATCTGAACCTATGACTGCAGACCCGGCAAGGGCCTTAGAACGTTTCGTGGCTAATGACGCCGTCAGGAACAAGCAACCCTGACAAGTATGCAGTCCAGTGCCTCCACTGTGGTCTTGGTATCATGCTATGCTGCAGGGAGGGTATCCGACCTTGTGATTTTGAGATCACATTTTTGAGTATCAACAAGCTTTTTTTTGCTCTGTGCATCCCCGTGTTACCCCTGGGGTGCTAGGGGTGAGTATAAACAAGCTTTGCAGAAATACGGAACCAAGAAATCGGAATCAGGAAATGAAACCTGGCATCTAGGATCTATAGTCACAAATAAAGGAGACACGAAGGTAGGGTAGGGCAAGCACCAAAAGGTGCGCGGCCAACACTATCACGCGGGAATCAAGGCATCCCCGGACCTTAGACCTGCTGCACTGCATGCTCGCGATGTATTAAAGGTTTTTCCACCACACGCTGTGCACGCGGCATCACCTTTGGCAGGTTACCCAGGGCTCCGCCCTCCTTTCTTTGAGAGAGCGGGAGGAGTCCTTAGAGCTTGCTTGCTTGATCGGAGAGTATCGGAATGGTCAATAATTTTCAAGTTGAAGAGCCGTGTAATACGGCGAAGCTTGTTAGGTTGCAGGCCCATACTCTTCTTCATGTGAGTCTCTCATCTGGGAGAAGGGAGGGTGAAGTGCTGCACACAACAAATGTTTTTCGCCCAGTGTAAGGTTTTCAGCGCCCTAAAATTTACGCTTTTGGCTTGTGTTAAGCAGGACATTTCCTGCACTAGTTCTGCATTGTTTTTACACAATTTTCAGCGGGAAAACAATGTAAAAAAACCCGCTGAAATCTGTGTTTTTGCGCGCGCCACGCAGCCAGAAAGTTGCCGTCGGTGGCCATGTTCACAAATTTTCCAAAATCATAGGTGACTCAGATCCTGTGTCTGAGTACACCAAATTCAGGCCCATCAGTGGGGTATTGCATGCATATGTTGATTTGGTTTCAAAACCCGTGGCTGCACAGGCACCACGCGTTGGGGGTAGACACGTGAATTTCATGTAATATATTCGAAAATCACTATTTTTTCAAGTTGGTGCTCCAAAATCACGACTTTGTTCAGTTTTATCCTGATCCAACTCAAGATCCTGATTGGGACGTCCCGTCAGCACCAGGGGCACGGCCGACACGTCGTCGTTTTTCGAGCTTTACTATAGTTCTCATGCCATTTTTATAGTGTAATTGCTATGTGCATGGTTGGGTGTTTGTGTATGCACGAATGCATCATGTTCTATCACTCTCTGACTCCAGGAGATGTGAAGGAGATTGTTTCGAAATCCCTTGACAGTTCCTGATCATGATTTGGACTTGTATGTACCGGATATTGGGGATTGGAAGGAAGTTTGGTGATCATTTTGCTCATTTTTTTGGGGGTCCAAAAAGCGATGACTTAAATGCCTTCAAAAAAATCTTACAGTTTCAAAATGCACTCAGCGATGACAATCACAACAACAACGACGCAGACGACGACGGCAAGTTCCCTGATGGACGACGAGAAGGAATTAGTAAACCCCAATGACCTGTCCAAGCCAATCCATCACTGTAACACCATGTGAGGACCATTTGACCCCATTGGAGACCAAGACCAAGGACTTTGATGAACTAGGAGACCATCAGGATCCTTTTCGCCCTATACAGAGCACGATGACAAGTTGCAGCGCGAGCGTTTTACTGGTGTAAAGCGCTTGGGTGGTTTTCAGGACTACTTCAAATTCGGTGCAATGGACATAGTGCCATGGACCTTTTGATGACTTTGAAGATTACTCGAAGACCAGCGAAATATGGTGCCATGGGCAGTGTGCAATCGACCTCTGTCATCCTCAAGCAGTCCCACTGAGCTGGCCAGAGCCAAGGAGATCGTGAAGGTCAACGGGGGAGTAAAAGGAACTTAACAAATGTGTCAGAAACAATTTCATGGTATGGGCCAAGAGAATTGGTGACCACAATTGTCATCATAATTCTAACTCGAGGGCCAGGATAATTGGTGACCTTTGTTTACTTTTGTATCTATTTGTGGTCCACGGATGGGACTATTTTGCAAAAATTGATGCACAAACTGTGAATCATTCTGATGTTTTGGTCTTGTCTTTGTTTCAGGGTCTAGGGTATTCAGAAGTTCAATTTTTTTCAATTGTTGGCTAATTCGTATTTTAAGTTCTGTGCAGGGGTCATGTCCAGGACTGCAGAAATTTTACTGTGATTCAGCCTCGGGGTCAGAGGACCCTATGTGTGAGGCACTTGTGAGTGCCATGAGTGGTGTGTGTGTAGAGATGTACATTACATGCGGGTACCGGACCCCAGCAATGCGTCCTAACATCCCAGGTGCGGGATCAAAGGAAAAATATCTGTTTTTTTTGTTGTTGCTTGTGTTAAGCAGGACATTTCCTGCACTAGTTCTGCATTGTTTTTACACAATTTTCAGCGGGAAAACAATGTAAAAAAACCCGCTGAAATCTGTGTTTTTGCGCGCGCCACGCAGCCAGAAAGTTGCCGTCGGTGGCCATGTTCACAAATTTTCCAAAATCATAGGTGACTCAGATCCTGTGTCTGAGTACACCAAATTCAGGCCCATCAGTGGGGTATTGCATGCATATGTTGATTTGGTTTCAAAACCCGTGGCTGCACAGGCACCACGCGTTGGGGGTAGACACGTGAATTTCATGTAATATATTCGAAAATCACTATTTTTTCAAGTTGGTGCTCCAAAATCACGACTTTGTTCAGTTTTATCCTGATCCAACTCAAGATCCTGATTGGGACGTCCCGTCAGCACCAGGGGCACGGCCGACACGTCGTCGTTTTTCGAGCTTTACTATAGTTCTCATGCCATTTTTATAGTGTAATTGCTATGTGCATGGTTGGGTGTTTGTGTATGCACGAATGCATCATGTTCTATCACTCTCTGACTCCAGGACATGTGAAGGAGATTGTTTCGAAATCCCTTTACAGTTCCTGATCATGATTTGGACTTGTATGTACCGGATATTGGGGATTGGAAGGAAGTTTGGTGATCATTTTGCTCATTTTTTTGGGGGTCCAAAAAGCGATGACTTAAATGCCTTCAAAAAAATCTTACAGTTTCAAAATGCACTCAGCGATGACAATCACAACAACAACGACGCAGACGACGACGGCAAGTTCCCTGATGGACGACGAGAAGGAATTAGTAAACCCCAATGACCTGTCCAAGCCAATCCATCACTGTAACACCATGTGAGGACCATTTGACCCCATTGGAGACCAAGACCAAGGACTTTGATGAACTAGGAGACCATCAGGATCCTTTTCGCCCTATACAGAGCACGATGACAAGTTGCAGCGCGAGCGTTTTACTGGTGTAAAGCGCTTGGGTGGTTTTCAGGACTACTTCCAATTCGGTGCAATGGACATAGTGCCATGGACCTTTTGATGACTTTGAAGATTACTCGAAGACCAGCGAAATATGGTGCCATGGGCAGTGTGCAATCGACCTCTGTCATCCTCAAGCAGTCCCACTGAGCTGGCCAGAGCCAAGGAGATCGTGAAGGTCAACGGGGGAGTAAAAGGAACTTAACAAATGTGTCAGAAACAATTTCATGGTATGGGCCAAGAGAATTGGTGACCACAATTGTCATCATAATTCTAACTCGAGGGCCAGGATAATTGGTGACCTTTGTTTACTTTTGTATCTATTTGTGGTCCACGGATGGGACTATTTTGCAAAAATTGATGCACAAACTGTGAATCATTCTGATGTTTTGGTCTTGTCTTTGTTTCAGGGTCTAGGGTATTCAGAAGTTCAATTTTTTTCAATTGTTGGCTAATTCGTATTTTAAGTTCTGTGCAGGGGTCATGTCCAGGACTGCAGAAATTTTACTGTGATTCAGCCTCGGGGTCAGAGGACCCTATGTGTGAGGCACTTGTGAGTGCCATGAGTGGTGTGTGTGTAGAGATGTACATTACATGCGGGTACCGGACCCCAGCAATGCGTCCTAACATCCCAGGTGCGGGATCAAAGGAAAAATATCTGTTTTTTTTGTTGTTGACCGGCTTATCTTTATAGATTCAGCCACAGAAGCACCCATTTTCTGTTGGTGTTTCTGAGCTTGGGAGGGGAGTGTTAACTCTTGGGGAAAATCAGTTGCGTGGTTAACACCCAACCCAAGGCGTTGCATTGTTCCCACCCAAGTTAGCCACTTAAGGTCGCTTGTGCCTTTCTTTTATTTTTCAGCCTGAGATGTTCTCAGGGCTTCGGAGGGGAGTGTAGGGTTTTCAGCGACCTATAATTGTCGCTTTTTGCTTTTGTTAAGCTGGTCTTTTCCTGCACCAATTCTGCATTATTTTTACACTCATATCAGTGGAAAACAATGTAAAATACTGCTGAAGTCTGTGTTTTTGCGCTGGCGACCTGGCCAGAAAGTTGTTGTTGCTGAGAATTTCCCGAGTTTACAGAATACCATTTAAAACAATTTGGTTTTTTTGTCCTGATTGATGTATTGTTTCAAAGCATAGGCGAACGTTACGGCACCATTGCGGCGCCATTCCGCAGCGGTCAATTTGGTCCAAATAGGCTATGTCAACGAAACTAATAAAGTCATAGGTGACTCAGATCCTCAGTCTAAGTACACCAAATCACAGCCCATCATGGGGCTTCGCAGGCATGTGTTGATTTGGTTTCAAAACGCGTCGGTGCACCAGGGGAGATACGTGAATTTCAGGTAATATGTTGAAAAATCACTATTTTTTCAAATCTTGATCTCAAAACTCAGGACGTTCTTCAGTTTTATCCTATTGCAACTCAAGCCAAAAGCAAGGCTTACGCTTCGTCGATTTTCGAGTTTTAGTATACTTTTATCCTGCTTTTATAGTATAAATGTTATGTGCATGGTTGCACGTTTGTGTATGTATAAAAGCATCATGTTCTATCATTTTCGTACTTCAGGACATCTGAAAGGGATCGCTTTGAAATCCCTTCAAATTTCCTGTTTATCATTTGGGCTTGTATGTTGCTGGTATCGGGGATTTGAAGGAAATGTGGTTGTGATTTTGGTCCTTTTTTGCAGGGACCAAAAACAAATTACTGAAATGACTTCAAAAAAATCTTGTCAAAAAGGGCGCTGATCATACCAAACGAATTGACATGTGGTCAGACAGGCTGGAATGGCCGTGGTCAACAACTACAAAACGTCGTGCGCACAATCAGTGCAGTCTCCACTCTAGGCCGAGGCAGGAGAAACGCGCGGAGGCGTTCCTGTCAGGTGACAACTGCCTATTGGCGCTGTGTTCGCTTGCCTTCTCACAGGTGGGCCATTAGGGCCTTAGAGACAGATAGTGCATGTGCGTGTTAGGGTCAGCTGGTAGGGACTCAGTACGGTTGTCCTCATCCCGCCTTCCAAGGCTGCTGCTGGCAGTAGGGAGTGTAGTGATGCGGTGGCGGGTGCGTCTCCCCAGCGCGACCGCAGAAGTCTCCGCAGGCGCAAAATTGACCTCAGCAGAGGCGTAATCCCAGATTGGGAAATAGCGTTTTTTATAGTTAATTTTATAAATTTTCGCAAACCTTTCGTCAATTTGCCTTCTGCGCCTTTCGAGAGACCATGTAGCCAGGACTAATCCTGCCATGCGGCAAAAATCCTGGAAAGATTTGTATAAAAAGTGGTCAAATGGACTCCCAAAGCGATCGAAATCGAGAAGATAACACCGCTGACTGGAGTCATGATTGAAGCCTGATTTTTGTGCTCTGTTGCATTTTCAGGGTCTTCAAGGGCCAATGCGGCGGGCCCCACCCTACCGCTTCAAAATCTTTCCACAACACTGCCGCACGCCGCGCAGAAGAGAACCGCCGCCAGCCGCTCACGAGGAGAACGGCCGCCAGCCGCTCAAGAGGAGACGGCGGCCAGCCGTTCAAAAGGAGACGGCCACCAGCCGCTCAAGAGGAGACGGCCACCAGCCGTTGAGAAGTTGACGCCCTCCAGCTGTTGAGAAGGAGACAACCACCAGCTGCTCAAGTGGAGACGGCCGCCAGCCGTTGAGAAGGAGACGGCCGCCCGCTGCTCAAGACAAGACAGCGTCAAGCTGTCTGCGCCGAGGAGGACGGCCATCAGCCGCCCGCAGTGGAGGAGTCAGAGGACGGCCGTCAGCCGCCCGCAGTGAAGGAGTGACAGGACGGTCAACAGCCGTTTGTCAAAAGAAGAGAGGCTACAATGAGCAGCTCATCGGACTGGGGACCTGCTAGTCCAAGAGCAAACTCGCCATGGAGTTCGGGCAGCAGTGAGCTTGAAGGTCATTATGACATTAAGTTTCCCGACGGCACGAAATGGAGCTCAAGCAAGTCCTCAACCCCTGTCACGAGTGAACGACGGACAAAAGCCAAGACCCCAACGATGCCAGCCAGTGGGCAGGATCGGTGGTACCAACCGGCGTATCCAAGTCCAAGTGACCCGTGGGGGCAGCAGCAAAGAGAAGAACCGCGTGCCACCGGAGGAATGCAGGAGCCCCGAGCAAGGCAAGCAAATCTGCGGGAGAAGGAGAGACATGCAGCCATGGTTCCGCGGCAGCAAGTGCCTGCAGACTCACCAAGGGGGCAACTGACTTTTGAGAGCGCCAGACACCAGGGTCAGCGAAGAGCGGCAGACCAACCGCAACTAGAGCAAAGGACCGTAAGGGAATCCACAGCCGGGCAGCAACGAGGCTACCGACCTCACCGTGGTGACAGGCGCCAAAATGGTACCAGGAGTGCGCCGTGGAGGAGTCGCTCAACCCAGCAGCATGATCCTTTGACAGAACGAGTGGCACCGAATGAACGGGCAGCGCAGCCAATGGAAGAGCGAACGAAGAGACTAGAGGAGATGGTCCTCCTTCGAGTGCCTGCCCTGGAGGCAGACGTTGAACGCCTGAAGGGCGTCCTCAAGCTTCAAACGGAACAAACGGGAGGACCAACGACATGGGCATCCAAGCAAAAGATGACCATGGGCAGTCAAACGCCTAGTCCGAGCAGTCGCCGGTGGCGGCGTTAAGCCGTAACGGCACCTCTTAAAGGTAGTGTCAGACGGGCAGGATGAACCTGCGTAATTATTATATTTTATTTAAGTGCTCGCAGTTTTCCTTCTTTGGTGGAGCACCACTTAGTTGGGCGCAGTCTTGGCAGACTCCACCAACTGGGTATATATGTGGCACTTAAAACCCATGTATATATGTGGCAGCTCAGCCACTGGCACACGCACCCGCACTTGTACCGTACAGTGCACGGTGCCTGGGTAAGGCACGAACTGTCACAGCACCATGGATTTGATGCTGAGTTACAGTGCTGTGTGCGTGCCTGTCCTGTTGCTTGGTTTTTGAAAGCATGGAGGTTTTTGGGAAACTGAAAACCTTTGCAAAGTTTTCCAAAACAAACGGGGCAGGCCAACCAAGGCCTTTTTCTTTTTCTTTTTCCTAGTGTGTCAAAGTAGGCAGATTTCTGCCTGAGGGTAGTATTGGTGCTCCCCACCGGACACCTAGGGTAGGGCCACCCCCGGGACTTTTTCTTCCCCCTGGGGGATAAACAAACCTTTTTGTGTCCGATAAAGGAGGGTTATCGAGTGGAGACTTCATCCAGGGCACTCCGGTGCGGAGTTGCAAGCCTCCTAGAGGGTTGCAAGTCTCTTAAGGAGAGGGGTGATGCGGTAGCGGGTGCATCTCCCCAGCGCAACCGCAAAAGTCTCCGCAGGCGCAAAAATGGCCTCAGCAGAGGCGTAATCCCAGAAATGGGAAATAGCAATTTTTATAGTTAATTTTATAAACTTTCGCAATAACTTTGTCAATTTGCCTTCTGCGCCTTTCCAGAGGCCATGTAGCCAGGACTAATCCTGCCATGCGGCAACAATCCTGGTAAGATTTGTATAAAAAGTGGTCAAATGGACTCCCAAAGCGATCGAAATCGAGAAGATAACACCGCTGACCAGAGTCATGAATGCAGCCTGATTTTTGTGCTCTGTTGCATTTTCAGGGTCTTCAAGGGCCAACGCGGCGGGCCCCACCCTACCGCTTCAGTAGTGTGATGGTGTCTCTTGCTCCGCATGTGTTTCCTGGCGAGCAGGGGCGTTCGTTAGCTTTTGTCCATTAGCAAAACGGGCGATCTGTACGCCCTTAGCACATTTGCCACCCCTCTCCTTTAGTAGGTAGGGCTTTTGTTGTTTAATGCAAGGATAGGCACCACCACAGAATCTAGGCACCTTAGGAGTGGTTATAGTAGCTGACTTGGACCTTCAGTCCGACATCAGTGGAGGCAGTTCGCTGCGGCCACGCCGCGGAGAGAAGTGAGACACACACAGACATACGTAGCACACTTGGGTGTGTGGTAAAATTGCCTAGCAAGGTCTAGCAAGGTAGAACCCTATGGGTCTGGACGAGTTAGGGCTCCCAACTGTGGGCAGGCTTATCTCCAAGCAGGGTGAACATACTTTATCTCCCATCACCTCGCTTGCCATTTCTCCCTGATCTTGGAAGCCACAGCTCCTCCTTGCCCCCCCGAAGGTCATCACATTACCGCATATCCCACTCAACACATGGTCACCAATATACTCACTCACGCTGGAAACTACAGGCATGGGAGTGCAGCGCACAACCAAGGCATGGGTAGGGCACCAAAAGCAGCGGATGTGGAAGTAATTGGGAAACCGAACCCAAAAGAGGGCGGGTGTTCGTACACTCAGTGATACTCGAGCTCTACCAAAGTCCTAAACCCCGTCATGGTACACATTGATCGGGCCCGGTTGTCAGCACAAGAGTGCTCACCGCCCCTCGGAGGTTAGAAAACGGTGGGGGTTGCGAGAAGAGGGCCTCAGCCGTGAGTTCAGAAGGGACAGAACCTGTTCACGTAGGCCAGCATGTACAGGTGACCCGCAGTAGGGGTGGTCATATCAGGGTCGGAATCAGTAAGAAAACGTCACGGCCGTGTCTTTCTCGGGGTACGTGATCCAGAACAACCACCCCCTAATCCTTGGCAGAAAAAAACCACTACCACTTAGTCACTTTTATCACTCTTTTGAAGCTTTTAGTACAATTTTGGAAGTAACTAGGGTGATAACCCTAGCCCCTCCATGAAGTTCACTCCTAGCGCTCCAGTGAGCAGGGATATCTTCCTTCATGGAGGTTGTACCAACATTAAATAGGCATTTCATGCTTTGGGCATTGTAGGTGAAGCCTAGTGGTCTTCCACCTCAGAACCCCTATACTCAATTGTTTCACCTACTTATTGTGGTGGTATGTTTTAACTGATTCTGAATTCAGTTGCTTGGCCAAGCTGGCAAAACCATATCAGGTCTCTGGCCCACCTCCCATGCCCCTGATTCCTAACCAAGTGCATTGCCTCTCAGTAATGTAGCAGGGCCAGAGCGCTAGCCCCATGGGTTCTCCTGTTCTTGGTGTTTGGCGGCTATTTCTTGGAAGCTGGAGTTGTCCGGCGGCTCCTTGATGGTTGGGTCTCTCCACTGTTGGATTTCGATACCCACCCAGTTCCTTTTGGTACCTGTTTGCAAGGAACCTGATTGTTCCTCTCCCACATGGACTTGTTCACTCCATGTCTGTTCCGCTGATCTCCGCCTGCTGTTTCGGAAAAGCCATGCTTTTGTCCAAAAAACCTGCAAACAACACCTGAACCCCGTCAGTGGCATGCAAGATCAACACGCTTCATGTTGTCTTTTGCGGCCTTCTGGATAAAGTTCATTCTTATAGGGATGCAGGTTCGAATTCGCACGAATTCGGTCGAATTCGAATTCGCCCCGAATTCGCACGAATTGGTGGACCCCCTCGAATTCGAATTCGAACCTAAATTTTTGGAAATTTTCTGAAACCACCTAGAAGTTCACCCCTTCCACCCCGGTGGTCCGGTAGGCGGAGGTATCATCCTTCATGGTGGCCACAAAGGGCCGAAGAAATTCTGAGAAGTAGAAACTCTTGTGCAACCACCAAGAAGTTCACCCCTTCCACCCCGGTGGTCCGGTAGGCGGAGGTATCATCCTTCATGGTGGCCACATTGGCATAACATCATCGGAGTTTGTTCTTAATTGTGACAAGGGTATGACATCATCGGAGTTTGTTCTTAATTGTGACGTCATCAATGATATTCATGACTAAGAGTGAAAACATTTACAACCTTCGCAAAACCACAAAACCGTGCACAAGGAGTTGTATCAAGAATTAACTCCGGAGACTCTACACTGTTTGCTGTGTTTTTTCTGCACTGCACACGTCCTGAGTTTGCTGCTGGGAGACATTTTTGAGCAGATCGCCTATTTCCATGATGCCCTGGACTTGGCGAAAAAAGTTGTACACTTTCACAAGCAACACACCCTGGTGCACACCCTGTTTGAACGAGTTCGCAAAGATCCTACCTACATTACGCGCCAGAAAGGGGTGATGCACCTAGTCACCGCTTCTCCTACGCGCTGGGGCGACCAGGTCACTGTGGTGGAGAGCGTCGCGTTCAATCGCCATGCACTGCGCGCAATTCAGCTTGAAGATGCGTGGGCCGATGAAATTCTGAAGCAGGCACATGTGAAGCAAGAGGCACAAGACATGGAAGTGGTCCTGAATTCTGCTACAACCTTTGCACTGCTTGAAACTGTCGTGGCCATTACGAGTCCGATCCGATCTGAAATTACTTACTTTGAGGGAGATCAGCCGCTGCTCCAAGAAGTTTGGCCCAGGATGAAGTCGTTGCGAGAAAAGGTCCTCAGCGCAATTCCAGGAAATCTGAAGAGCAAGACGCGAGCGGGAAGAGAGAAGCCATGGAGCGCGAATGAAGAAAGCGTGAGGAAACGAGTGGAGAAACTGTACACAGACCGATGGGATTACATGCATGACGACGCACATGTCCTGGCCTATTGCTTGAATCCCAAGAATGGTGTGCCGGACCTCAACGAGTTCGAAAGAAAGGCAGCCCTTAATGCCCTCAAGGAAATGGTTCCTGAGAAGCAGCGTGCACAAGCACTGCAAGAGTATGGTAAGTTCCGTGCTCGGGAGGCACCATTTGATGTTGGTTCAAATTTGTTCTCCCTGCTGGTCGTTGATTCACTGTCCTCATATGGCTGGTGGAAAGCATACGCCGACCCTGGCCCTCTGCAGAATGTTGCTATTGCCCTGGGGGCTATTCCAGCCACTGCGGGTGCAACGGAACGAAACTGGAATGAATTCGGACAGCTGTACACTAGGAACAGAAACAGATTGAAACCTGAGCGCTTGCGCAAACTTGTCTTTATTTATCATAATCTTCGCATCCTGGCACGCATGAAAGTCACAAAGGAGGACAGGCGGCGGGAAGTGGCTGCCAGCGCTCTGGCGGTGAGCGCCTTCGCTGCAGCTGCGATCGCTGCCGCCTCTGGAGTGTAATTTCATACCTGTTTCATATTTATGATTTTTCCGGTTCATCATTCCACCATTCCACTGCCAGTCGTTGTGGCAGTGCAGGACAGTCAAATCTGGACTTTTTCAAACCTCGTCATCAGGATTTCTCTGCGTGCAGGGCACCGTGAAGGGTAAGAAGGGTACCAGTGTGAAGCGTAGGCAAGGGAGAACACGTTTTGACTGTCAAAAGTGCAAAAAAAAAAGTCGAAAATGAAAAGTTCGAGACGGGTTTTTCTCCAAACTGGTGGGGTTCTGGGTAGAATGGAAGGTACCGCCGTGTTCAGTGAAGCGAGGCGGACAAAGCGGTGTGATCAAAACTCAGAAACAAAATTTTTTTTCGAAAACGCGTACGCAGGCACCGCAGAACAAACTGAATAGGTCAATCGAAGTGCAATGATCATAGTTTTCATTGTATAAAGTCAAAAAAATTATTGCATAGCACAGTTCAAAGTTAGTTTTTCATCTGGGGAAAAAAAGGCGCACGCGTGATCATTTTTGCCGTCGCCTGCGAATTCGCAGCGCGAATTCGCCCCGAATTCGCAGTACTGTGAATTTCAAGCCGAATTCGCAGCGAATTCGCGCTGCGAACGAATTCGCAGCGAATTCGGCGAATTCAAATTGAATTCGCTGCGAATCTGCATCCCTACATTCTTATCCATTGTACTAAAGATTCATAGACCCTTGCTGGGCCTCACCACCGGCCCATACCTGCAGACAGGTAACATACAAAGTACAGAGCATGCACCTGGCCCTTTCGTGAACAATCTACTCTACATCATTCTATAATAATCATTATAAATTCGGGCATTCACAATAACTATAACCACGGCGCTCACAAGGCTTTTTATACTATAAATCCGTGATTTTCATAAACTCCTGTGGTCAATGCTGACGGTCACGTCTCTGATCTGGCGACTGCGACTCGCGCTCTGCGGCGCGCTCTATCTCAAAGCTCAAAAACAATGATGAAATATGCAAAGGCATACATGGAAAAAGATAGAAACATTAGGCACGGCGCTGACCATTACAAGGTCTGTGCCCAAGACGGTCGTGGGGTATCCGGACCGGCTTCACCCCCCTTCTTAGAAGTGAACCGACGGCCTTGGGACCGGCCGTTCACGAACATCCACTGCACCGCCGCATGTATGTCGCTTCGTCACCGGCACGCGTTGACACCCCTTCCTCGAAGCTGAGTAGTTGCGCCCCAGAATTGACGAACTCCCTGTGGCGTGGGTCATTGTGCTAGGTCTGTTTGGTCCACCAAGACATTGCTCGCGACGGCTCTCTCTACCAACGCTTCCTCAACGGACATTTCAATGGCAGGCACATGTAAAATAGATCCGTACCGCATATTTTGCAGTGAACCGCTGCATCACACGTATGCTGCTGGTCCTGCGGGATCTCAGCCATTTGAACAATAGGCGCCCACAGCGGCACCGTCCTGAATAATCGCGTCATTGTGTCTGCTGCATCCTCCACAGAGTCTGAACTCGTTGATCCTCCTTCACCAGTCGTGCCTATCTCCATGGACTTCCTTCGACTACTTTTAAAGAGCTCCTGCAGTGTTGCTTCAGCCAAATCCGTCCCCCAGGGATCTCTTTCGCCTGCGCTGTCATCGGACTGGCTCCCATACTCCACATGGCTGAAGTTGTCTTCACTTCTGTCCCTGATGTTCAGCGCATCAGCAGTACTTGCGGCGCTGCGCAACTCTCACTCGCTACGCGATCATGGACTTGCTGCACGCGATCCTGAGCTGGGCAGTGGAGAATGAAAGTCACCGTCATCCTCTAACATGCGGTCTGGCCTGGGCAAGGTGGGTGCAAGACATGCAAGACCAATTATGAATGTTTCTGTAACAGGGGCAGTGCCCTAGCCCCTTGGGTTCTCCTATTCTTGGTCTTTGGCGGCCATTTCTTGGAAGCTGGAGTTGTCCGGCGGCTCCTTGAGGGTTGTGTTTGTCCACTGTTGGAGTTCGATACTTACCGATTTCCCTTTGGTACCTGTTCTGGTTGAACCTGATTGTTCCTCTCCCACTTGCACTTGTTCACTCCATGTTTTTTCCGCTGGTCTCCGCCTGGCGCAGAGAGGAGTAGCGCGGCGCACACGAGGCCGGCGAGGAACAATAAGGGGGGGGGGCGAGAGGCGCGCGATGGAGGGCAGGGCGGAGCGGGGAGGGCAGAGGGGGTGACACAAGGGAGGGGCGCCCACCTGGCATAACCGGAGATCGCCATGAGGAAAGCCCCACGAGGGCGAGAGGACCTGAGAAGACATGGGAGTGGAGCCGCAGCAACACAAGTCCAGTCTTGCTGTGTCGTGCGTGCATTCAGGGAGGAGGGTAGAAAAAAAAAGAAAAATCAAACGACAAAACCAACACAGCAAAGACGCGGGGACACCAAGCAAAAAAAGGACACCGCACGGCAAAGGACACACAGATGGGGCCGGTGGAGGCAGCAGGTGACGGGCAACGGTGTGCGCACAAAGAGAACAAGGACCCGAGAAAGAGGGGGCAGAAGTGACAGGAACCAAGCAGGGACGAAGAAACAAGCAAAATCGGCGCAAAACCAGTGGTACGAGTAGGAGCAACCTGTGCAAGGGGCAGGAAACAGTCCTTCGGACCCGCGCTACTGGGTTACTGGCGGCCTGGCCGGGTACAAACACGGGATGAGGGACCGAACACAAGACAAAAGGCACAAGGGGACGTGGGGCACGGGCAGGCCAGAAGCCCAGGACGTTCCAGTCCAGGACGAGGCAGGAGAAGGCAGCCGAAGCTCAGGCAATGGGGAGAAGATAGGAGCGACCCGTGCCAAGGGCAGGAAGCGGTCCCCGGATGGATGAGGTTCCAGTGGGCCCGCGCCAACAGGTTGCTTCCGGCCTGATTAGGTATAAACACGGGCTGAGGGACGGGATCAAGAGACGGTGGTCAACCGGACGCGGGGCCTGGGCCGGCGACGGGATGAGGCGAACGGGTACGGGGGGTGGCAAGGCCATCCGAACAGAGCAGGGTGGCACGGGCGGCAGCAAGCGCCATGCAATAGCCCCCTGGGATTGAGAGACTGGTCGCCATGGAGTGGAGAACCATGGGCCAACCATGGGGCACCTGGCCACGGGAAGTCGGGAAAAATGCCCTGAAGTCTGGGACGGCTGTGAGGTGTTCGCAGGGGTCAGGGTTGACCCTGAGGCCCCCGGATCAAAGGCCCGAGTACACGTAGGTTCACGCGTGAGCGGGACCCGGGAGAACGTGGAAACGGTCGCTCCCTGGCCTCCACCCGCGGATGGACGACAACCAAGTGCATCCGGGAGCCGCGTGGGTACTCAAGCCCGTGAGGGATGGAGAGTCATGGAATGTGGTTCAGAGCAATGATGCCCTGTGGGCGACGCCTATCCACAAGAATTCTGCCTGCGGGTGCCCTACAGGCTGTGCCTGGGGGGGGAAGCCCACAGGATCCTTCGACGGGGCACCGGAAGGAGCACCCGTGAGGGCAGAGGTTGAAGGAAACCCACCAATGGTCAAGCCCGGAGGGGAACCTGGTTCAAGTTTTCGGCGGTGTGGTGCAACGCAAGGGGAACTGATGCTGGAGAAGTTCCTTCCCGCCAGAGGCGGCCATCATGTAAAATCAGCAAGGGGAAGTCAGATGAGGCTGCGGACGCGGCCGCCCTTATTTTTTTACTTACTCCGCCTGGTTTTTCGGAAAAGCCATGCGTTTATCCAAAATTCCTGCAAACAGCACCTGAAAGCCGTCAGTGGCATGCAAGCTCAACACGCTTAATGTCGTCTTTTGCACCCTTCTGCATGTGATTCATCCATACCCATTGTACGAAAGATTTATAGACCCTTGCCGGGCCTCACTACTGGCGCATACCTGCAGACAGGTAACATACAAAGAACAGAGCATGCACCTGGCCCTTTCGTGAACAATCTACTCCACGACATTCGAGAATCGTCTTTATAAAATGGGGCATTCGCACTAATTATAACCACAACCCTCAAAAGGCCTTTTATACCATAGATCCGTGAGTTATCTAAACTGTAGTGGTCAATGCTGACGGTCTGATCTCTTATCTGGCGACCGCAACTCGCGCTCTGCGGCGCGCTCTGTCTCAAAGGTGGAAAGCAATAACAAACGATGCAAAAGCATACATAGAAAATGATAAAAATATTAAACACAGCGCTGACCATTACAAGGTCTAGGCCAAAGACCGTCGTGGAGCATGTGGACCGGCTTCGTTATGTGCACCTGATGTGTTTGGGCATTCCTTGGGGACAGACTTATGTCAGTTTTCACTATAAAATCCATGCGGTTGTTTGTGATTGACTGAAGCTTTGTATTTAGACCGGCATTGTTCATTGTGCAGCCCCTCTTTGCTACTTATGCTTTGAAGTGGAAGGATTATTTGTTGACTTTGATTTGCATCTCGTATCTAGGCTGCTTTTTACCTGTCCTTTGTCACTTTGCAGTTTGAGAAAATCTATCAACGTGCTCAATAAGCAAAAACCAAGCAAACAGGAACATCACCACAGGAAAGGCAAACCAGAAGACCTTTCTGGTAGCAGAGGGCAGTCCCACGAGTGAAAGCTGAAGCAAGTCGAGTAGAACAACAACTTTTCCGTGTCTATCTCACTGAGTGCGAGAACGGTGCCAATCATGTGCCAACCAAAGGTCGAACCTGTGGCAGGGCCTACCCGGGCACTATTCCTGAGTGGGCTTAGTGGGCTAAGTACAAACGAAGTAATCCCCCGAGCACCTGGCCCTCGTGGAGAGCACAGAGCAAGAGGGGCGGAGGAAAATAATCGAGAAGGAGCCCGGTCAGGCGCCCCGGTCCCTGACTTGACGCAGACGAACCTCAAACGGCTTGAAGACAAGGACCCCGTGATGGCCGCCTTAGCTTCTGTTGTGTCATCCCTTCCCCGATCCGAGACCGCTTCTATTCCTGCATTCAAGGAGATGGCCAACGTGGCCGGTACTAAAGTCAAAGCCTGCACAAAAGCAGCAAAACAAGGAAACGGAAAGGAGACGGCGCTGAGCCCTATGTTCAGAACCACGTGGAGAGATGACACGTTCGAATACCCTATGAAGAATGTGCTGTGTCGGCGTCAGCCCCTCCGCCACAGTGGGAGCCCGACTTGGTGTCCAGGGAACGCACGCACTTGAAGGAGCATGAGTGCATGGAGGGAGAGCTCTCACCAAGCGGCGTGTCACCAGAACCCAAATGCGTGGAACGAGGTTTGCCCCCGCGAATGCCTGCTCCTAAGCTTGGTCTTATAGAGCCAATCTCCTGTGTCCTCAGGTAGGTAGCTAGGTATCTTTGAAAGCTCAGGATGCCTCCTTTGACAATGCAAGAAGAAGGTCTTACCATGGGACGTCCTGTCCCTCCCACTGCCCTAGGTCAGGCGCCTCTTAAGCCGCTCCCGCAGGTGCTTGGGAAGGCAGTGTCGCGGCCACCCGGTCCAGGTGTCCCATTGATGACTGTTTTTTACTGTTTCACTTGTGATGATGACTGCTTTTCTTCGGTGAGCGGCCCATACTGAGGAAGGTTGTTCCTCTCGCCAAAGGAGTAGTTTGCCGCAGCACACTTCTGACATATTTGAACGGTGAGCCATTCAGTGTGCGGTTCAAAAATGTCCTCTCGGGCTCCCAGGTCACTGCAACCCACGGCAATTGTAGTCCGGCAGGTAAAATGCCATCTCCAGAATTGCCAAAGACACGCTTTACACCTAATATGAACCTATTGCACCCCTTCAGCATGGGGCACTTGCCGAGACATGAGCACTATGTATCAAGAATGTGTCAACAAGCATGTCTACATGTCGCCTTTTTGCATGATGAAAACGGAGCGAGAGAAAACAAAGATGTTAACCACTAAGTCACAAACAACTTCATGACTTTGCTTGTTACACCCCCATTGGACAAGTATCTGTGGGACAAAAAGGCCCGAAGCCAGAATTGTTGACAAGTCTCCTAGGGGACCCCCCTGCAAGGTTAAAACACGAACTCCCCGCACAAAATTAGTGTTACACCCCTTGACATGGGGCACAATGCACTATGAGGGCAAATTTGGCGCGCTCCAGTTTTGCGTGCCACGTGCCAGTTTGACGCGCCCAAAGTATCGGCTTTACCCTCAAATGGAACGTGTTGTGAGTTGGCACGCAAGACATTGTCGTACGGTAAAAACAATTGCCTTCATCGAAAAATAAGCACCACACAAAGCAAGGGCTTCCCCCACAAAAGTTCAAATTGACGTTTCTTCACTGTGTGCTACTGTGTTGGTCTCCAAAACGCAGCAGCTCCGGTAGATCCCCCCATCCCCTTTCCTCGTCCTGGAAGGAAGGGCTGAGGGGACTGAAGAGGCCAAGCTAAGGGGGCTTGACGACATGGGCTGAAAAGGGAAGGTTGGGGCCGGCGGCGTGGGGGGTGGGGGGCACCGGTGGGTGGGGGGCGACCCCGACTACTAGTACTCGACAGTGAGGTAGTAGACCGAGCCGGCGACGGTGCCCTCTGGCTGGGAGAGGCTCGGGAAATATTCGGTTCCCCCCCCTACTGATGCGGTAGCAGGTGCGTCTCCCCAGCGCGACTGCAGAAGTCTCCGCAGGCGCAAAAATGACCTCAGTAGAGGCGTAATCCCAGATTGGGAAATAGCGATTTTTATAGTTAATTTTATAAATTTTTGCAATACTTTCGTCAATTTGCCTTCTGCGCCTTTCCAGAGACCATGTAGCCAGGACTAATCCTGCCATGCGGCAAGAATCCTGGAAGGATTTGTATAAAAAGTGGTCAAATGGACTCCCAAAGCGATCGAAATCGAGAAGATAACACCGCTGACCGGAGTCATGATTGAAGCCTGATTTTTGTGCTCTGTTGCATTTTGAGGGTCTTCAAGGGCCAACGCGGCGGGCCCCACCCTACCGCTTCAAAATCTTTCCACAACACTGCCGCATGCCGCGCAGAGGAGAACCGCCGCCAGCCGCTCACGAGGAGAACAGCCGCCAGCCGCTCAAGAGGAGACAGCCGCCAGCCGTTCAAAAGGAGACGGCCACCAGCCGCTCAAGAGCAGACGGCCACCAGCCGTTGAGAAGTTGACGGCCTCCAGCTGTTGAGAAGGAGACAGCCGCCAGCTGCTGCAGTGGAGACGGCCGCCAGCCGTTGAGAAGGAGACGGCCGCCCGCTGCTCAAGACAAGACAGCTTCAAGCCGTCTGCGCCGAGGAGGACGGCCATCAGCCGCCCGCAGTGGAGGAGTCAGAGGACGGCAGTCAGCTGCCCGCAGTGAAGGAGTGAGCGGACGGTCAACAGCCGTTTGTCAAAAGAAGAGAGGCTACAATGAGCAGCTCATCGGACTGGGGACCTGCTAGTCCAAGAGCAAACTCGCCATGGAGTTCGGGCAGCAGTGAGCTTGAAGGTCATTATGACATTAAGTTTCCCGACGGCACGAAATGGAGCTAAAGCAAGTCCTCAACCCCTGTCACGAATGAACGACCGACAAAAGCCAAGACCCCAACGATGCTAGCCAGAGGGCAGGATCGGTGGTACCAACCGGCGTATCCAAGTCCAAGTGACCTGTGGGGGCAGCAGCAAAGAGAAGAACTGCGTGCCACCGGAGGAATGCAGGAGCCCCGAGCAACGCAAGCGAATCTGCGGGAGAAGGAGAGACATGCAGCGATGGTTCCGCGGCAGCAAGTGCCTGCAGACTCACCAAGGCGGCAACTGACTTTTGAGAGCGCCAGACACCAGGGTCAGCGAAGAGCGGCACACCAACCGCAACTCGAGCAAAGGACCGTAAGGGAATCCAAAGCCGGGCAGCAACGAGGCTACCGACCTCACCGTGGTGACAGGCGCCAAGATGGTACCAGGAGTGCGCCGTGGAGGAGTCACTCAACCCAGCAGCATGATCCTTTGACAGAACGAGTGGCACCGAATGAACGGGCAGCGCAGCCAATGGAAGAGCGAATCAAGAGACTAGAGGAGATGGTCCTCCTTCGAGTGCCCGCACTGGAGACGGAGGTCGAACGCCTGAAGGGCGTCCTCAAGCTTCAAACGGAACAAACGGGAGGACCAACGACAGGGGCATCCAAGCAAAAGATGACCATGGGCAGTCAAACGCCTAGTCCGAGCAGTTGCCGGTGGCGGCGTTAAGCCGTAACGGCACCTCTTAAAGGGGGTGTCAGACGGGCAGGATGAACCTGCGTAATTATTATATTTTTTTAAGTGCTCGCAGTTTTTCTTCTTTGGTGGAGCACCACTTAGTTGGGCGCAGTCTTGGCAGGCTCCACCAACTGGGTATATATGTGGGACTTAAAACCCATGTATATATGGGGCAGCTCAGCCACTGGCACACGCACCCGCACTTGTACCGTACAGTGCACGGTGCCTGGGTAAGGCACGAACTGACACAGCACCATGGATTTGATGCTGAGTTACAGTGCTGTGTGCGTGCCTGTCCTGTTGCTTGGTTTTTGAAAGCATGGAGGTTTTTGGGAAACTGAAAACTTTTGCCAGGTTTTCAAAACAAACGGGGCAGGCCACCCAAGGCCTATTTCTTTTTCTTTTTCCTAGTGTGTCAAAGTAGGCAGATTTCTGCCTGAGGGTAGTATTGGTGCTCCCCACCGGACACCTAGGGTAGGGCCACCCCTGGGACTTGTTTTTCCCCCTGGGGGATAAACAAACCTTTTTGTGTCCGGTTAAAGGAGGGTAATCGAGCGGAGACTTCGTCCAGGGCACTCCAGTGCGGAGTTGCAAGCCTGCTAGAGGGTTGCAACTCTCTTAAGGAGAGGGGTGATGCGGTAGCGGATGCGTGTCCCCAGCGCAACCGCAGAAGTCTCCGCAGGCGCAAAAATGACCTCAGTAGAGGCGTAATCCCAGATTGGGAAATGCGATTTTTATAGTTAATTTTATAAGTTTTCGCAATAATTTCGTCAATTTGCCTTCTGCGCCTTTCCAGAGACCATGTAGCCAGGACTAATCCTGCCATGCGGCAAAAATCCTGGAAAGATTTGTATAAAAAGTGGTCAAATGGACTCCCAAAGCGATCGAAATCGAGAAGATAACACCGCTGACCGGAGTCATGATTGAAGCCTGATTTTTGTGCTCTGTTGCATTTTCAGGGCCTTCAAGGGCCAACGCGGCGGGCCCCACCCTACCGCTTCACTACTTCCCCCTGATGTCGCAGCAGAGGAGTGAGACTCCTTTAGGTCAGTGCGTTCGCTCCCCCGTGAGGCAGAACCATCGGACGGCCCCTCAGAGGAGGTAGATTCTAAGGAGGAGAAGAAGTCACGCGGCACAAAGTCCCAATCCCGTGCCTCTTCCCGCCTCAAGTCCCTTCAACCTTGGTCAGATCCCCTTTGAAGGGCTGCCGAGGCCTTAGAATTGTCCTCCTCCTCAACCCGCTGCCAGGGACGGTCCCCCCTTCCTCCCCCCTCTCCTGTGTGTCAGCTTGCGGGGGATCGGGGAGCACAATGCACATTTTTTTCCGTGCTTGCTTCCTTTCCGGCTGCGTCCACCGGGATTTTCTCTTATTGTCCCGAAACGTCCCCCCGCCTATTCCAGGACAATGAGCTGTTCCGGGCCTCAGTCCCATTGCGCGCTGTGTGGCTGCTCACAGTGGCGGCGCATGTTGTGCCGCCACTGCTAGCCGCACCCCTGGAAAGGGGCATTCAACAGGCAGTGCCTGCACACCTTGCTTGTGTGCTGCCCGCATGCTGAACTTACAAAAAAATCCGTTTGGGCAAGAAACCGGCTGGACATGTGCCCCTCCCCCCCTACGGAGGACAGAGCCGCTTTCCCCGCAAAATCCACAGCAAGGCGGGTGGAGTGTTTCTGAGTGCAGGTGGAACGCAACGTGAATCCGCATCCTCCCCATCGGTACTGTCTTCCCACAACCTGGCACGCGGCACACAACCTCCGCATCCCGCCAACAAACCATTGCAGGCAGCAGTGTAACCCCCTCGTAGGCAAGGGCGTCAGGCCACATTTCCCATGTCAAGTCCCTACCAGCCTACCTGTGTAATGGCACGAGAACACATTGCCACTAAGCAGCTGTGGCCCAACAGGGACACCACTACACGTACCCCTGCTGGGGCTTGGCGGGCTGGTGTGTTCTGTATGCGTGCACTGCATGTGGTCTGGCCGCCCTGGACGTTGTCGTTCAGACCTCGCCATCCCTGGCGGAAGGCTCTTCTGCTGTTTGTCCTTCGCCATTCCCAGCTGAAGCTCCTTCATTCTTCTGTTACCACCATAGCTGGCTCGGGCGCATTGCTGTGTTTGTGATCTGCGCCCAGCTATGCAGGGTGGCCGGCCCTAGTGATCTACCTTTGTTGGGGCACGAGAACACAGGGGTGTTTTGCGGCTGTGGCCTAGCAGGAACGCCACCCGGTGGGAGGGTGTCCCCACATGTGTCCCTGGATAGGGTCACATGCCCCCTTCTGTGGGCGGCAGCTCTCGGGGCTGCCCAGCCGTGTCGAGTATCTCTCACCAAAGGGGGTATTGCTCCCGCGAGTCTAGGGTACGACCGCCTCACCTCTGTGGCAGGAGTTGCGGGGCCGCGCTGCTTGGCAGGCGACCAACTCCTGGGCTGTGTGCTGGCACGCCTGTCATCCGTTGTTGCCATGGCTCCGGGTGACGTTTGCCATGGTCCCTGATGCAGCCTGGCCGGGCTCCAACCAGTGGCCTTGGAGTACCGCTCCTGCCACTCGCCCGGCAGGTTGGCTGGGTCGCCCCAGTGCGCCCGGCCCTGGGGGTGTGGTTCGTTGCGCCCTGTCCCTCTGCCGCTCTCGGTGGGTGTGCGTGTGCGGTGTCCTTGCCGACTTGGCACCTGTTCACCAGTGTGCGCGCCCTTTGTTTTCTGTTTGTGGTGTCTGCGGCCACTTGGCGCCTATTCACTGGTGCGCGCGCTGTGTGCGGTATGTTTGTGTTGTTGGTGGCTTTGTCGGGGACTCCCTCTCCTCCCTTTTTTGTTTTTTTGTCGTTGTTTTTTTGCCCTTGTCTTTTTGTGTGTGCTCTGTATTTGTTTTCTTTTGCGTTGGCTTATCCTCCTTTGGTGTTTTTTATTTTTTGAAAAATGCAAAATGAAAAAGGTGGCGGGTGCACAGTGCAGGCACAGGCATGGGCAACTGGTGCATCGGTGCAGCAGTGTTGCTTTCTTCGTCGTGGGATGCGTCGTCGGTGCCTTGTCGGCGGTCGCGCCCCAGGGGTGCGGCTCACGCCTCTTAATGTAGATGGGTGCGGGTTAGGGTGGGTTCGGTTAGGTGTCTCTTTGCGTCTTGGCTATTTTGGCAGTGCTGGCTGGTTAGGCGGTTGTGTGGGCTGTAGGTGCGATCTGTGGCTACTGTGCTCCCTTGGTAGGCTTGGTCAGGATCGGAGGGTTAGAGGTTGCGGGCGTGGTTCATGTTCCTCGACTCGTGAATCAGCTTCGCCTGAGGCTAGGCGGCTTTGGCGGGTTAGGCAGTTTTGTTGGCTGCGGCCTTGGTTTCGACGTGCCTTCTTCTGGGCGGGGCTCGGCGTGATGTTCGGCAGCAGTGGCTGGTTGGGTAGTGGGTAGCGGTGGGTCACTGCAGGGCGTGACGTTGGGCGGGTCATCGGGCTGAGTCGGCCCCCGGGCAGCTCAGCCGGTGGGTGGGGACGCTGTCGTTGGCCTGTCAGGTCCCTCGGGCGTGGTCGGGGTCGGCCGCGGCGGGTGCGCGTCGCGGTGGTTGGCGGTGCCCCGCAGCTAGCGGGGCGGATTGGTTCGCGGCACGGAGCCCGGGCTGTTGGGCTGTGGCGGCAGAGAGCGTCGCCGGCGTGCGGCCTTGGCGCGACCCAGAAAGTAATCCCCCGTGGGATTAGGTGGGGGCGCCGCTGGCCGGGGTTCAGGCGCGTCATGTTCTGTGGTCCGCGGGGTTCCCGGGGTGCTGCGGGTCGAGGTGGTGCCGGTGCTGCCGGTGTCCGTGCATCGACGCTTGCGGGGTGGCGAGGGGGTGTCTGTGTGTGGGGGTGGGCTCGGGGTGATGTCCCACAGGCGCCTCCCTTCTCTCCACGTCTCCTGGATGGTCTCCCGCAGGTGTCTGAGGACATACGGGTGGTCCTGGGTTGGGGAGAGCTCGCGGAGGTGGACTCCCTTGGGATGCAGCGCATTGGCCAGCATGGCTTCCCACGTGGCCTGCGACATCCATCCCCACTCCGGCTGGAGGCGGCAGTTCTCCGCCGACCCCCTGCGGGGCCGGCGAACCAGGCCCTTGAGGGAGGGCTCTGCCCAGGCCCTCTTCCGCACTTCCCAGAGCTGCGTGTGGGTCCAGCGCTGCCACCACTGTCCATGGGTGGGGCCGTGGCCTTGGGCGGAGGTGTGGGCTTGGGCGTGGGTGTGTGTGGTGGGGTCACCGGGACTGGTGGCGGTCGTGGGCTCGGGGGCGTCCTCGTAGTCCTCTGCCGTGGGGCTGCGTGGGGAGCGGGGGCGTGAGTGTACGCGGACCCGTGGGTATGCGGAAACGGTCTCCGCTTCGGGCCGGGGCTGGGATCTGCGGAGGCAGTGGTAACGGGGGGTCTGCTGGATGTGGGCAGACATCAGGGGCTGGTAGGGGGGCAGGGACGCTGCTGGTTGGCCCTGATGTTGCTCCGGTCCGGCCGGGGGCGGTCTTTGGGCCTGGGGTGCGGGTTTGGAGTGGTGGTGAGACGAGTTGCGTCACGCCTTGGCCGTGGCGGGTTCCGCCATGAAGGTCGTGGCAGCGGCGTTGATACGGTGGGGGGGCGTTGTGCTGGGCGCTGCTGCCGCTGGGTCTGGGACGGCTGGGGCTGGAGGTTGTAGAGGACGTCCCCGGGGGGCTGGGTTCGCGATGTCCTCGTTGCGCACGGGCTTGGGCTTGGGCTTGGGTTTGGCAGCGGGCTGGGACCGCGGTACGGCGACGGGTCTGGGTGGCGGCTTGGCGCTGGTCTTGGGTTTTGGCCAGGCTGCGGGCGCGGGCTTCACTGGGGTGCGTCGCCGCCCCGCTTGGCCGGTAGCGGGTTCTGAGGCTGCGGGAGCCTTGGCGGTGGCGGGGGCGCCTGCGGTGGGGATTGGTTTGGGGGGCCGTTTGAGAGATTTTTTCCGCAGCTTGGGGGGTGTTGTGCTGGACGAGGATGTGGTGTTGGAGGCGGATGACATGCTTGTGGTCGTGGAGGTCGTTGAGTCGGAGGCGGAGGAGACGGATGTGGGGAACGGCGAAGGGTCCCGGACGACGGGGGTGGGCGCTGGATGCTGGGTCCTGTGGGTAATGAGGACGAGGGTGCCGGTTCGGGCATCGGCTGTGTGCGCGCGCTTTCCCTGGTGTCCCGTGTGCGTGCCGGTGCTGGTGCTGTGGGTGGTGTCATGAGTGGTGCGTCGTTGCGTCGTGGCGTTGTCTCGGCTGCGCGGCCAGGTGCGTTATTCTGGCAGGGTTCCAAGTCAGCTCCAGGATGTGTGGGTGAGCTTGCTGCAGGCAGTCGAGGGTCCCGCACAAGCATAGCTGGATGCCGGGCATGTCCTGTTCCGTGAGGTGGGGGTAGTTTTGGGTGGGAATGTCTGGGCCTGGCCACGGTAGGGTCATGAGGCGGGCTGCCACCATGTACGGGCAGAGCTATATGGTCAGGGGGGATGGGGGGCAGGGTCCCGTGCCGTTCAGGCAGGGCTCCCCCTGCTGGGGATATAGGGTGACCTTCCACGTCCACTGCTCTGCGGGGATCGGCCAGGTCCGTTGGGTCCATTTGGCAAGGCAATACCTCGCCCTGCCAAGGCCCTGGTTGCGGCTGCGGATGGAGAGCAGCGTGTCCAGGGACCTGCTCTTTCACGTGCCCCAGATGTGGCGTTGTCGGGGTCCTCCTCCCTGGTGTACGTGTCGTGGCCCCGGTTGTGCAGGGGCCGGATGGGCGTAGTCGGCGAGGAGGAGGGAGTCGGTGCCGTGGACCAGCAAGGTGTTGGTTTGTGCGTGGTAGTGGGTGGTGGAGGGGGTGTAGTGTCTGTTGTAGATGAGGGTCATGTACGTCGAGGGGGCTGGCTGCCGGTTGTCGGGGGTGGGGATGTCGCCCCGGACGTGGTCCCTGAAGTTGCTCAGGCAGCTCACACAGTCGACCCATGTCCTCCTTTTCCACGCCATGGTGTCGGTTCGGGTGGTGCTTGGTGTCGGTTGGGCCATGTTGGGCTCGTGGTAGCGGGTGCCGCCCTTCGTGTCGACCCGCCCCGGCTCGGGGTGTCGGACAAGGTGTCACCCCAAATCGATGCGGGGCACTGAGACTGGGTCCCCTGGTGGGGGGCGGGCTGTTGCCGCCAGGGGTGGCAAGCGAGGGGCGCTTGTGTCGAGCGACGTTGAGGAAGGCGTTGAAGAGGAAGTCCCGGACGCCCTCCCCCAGGGTGGCCGTCTGGACGAGGGTGGCTGCCCAGATGCGTTCGGTGGTGCCCGAGTCCTGGAGGCATAGCACCTCCTAGTCTCTGAGTCCCCAGAGGTGCTGCCGTATTGCTGCAGGGTTGTGGAGGGTGTAGGGCTCAGCCAGTGCGGCGGCTGGTGGCGCGGCGTGTGGCGAGGGGGCTGGTGTGGGCTGGGAGGAGGGGGGCGTCCTTGTTTTTGCGTGCGGGGTCTCGTGATGTGGCTTCCCTTGGTGGCCGCCGGAGGGGGGACTCGTGATGGTGTGGGTCGGAGGGGGCCCGGGTTGGTGGAGGTTGGTGGGGGCCTCCGCGTGGTGTGTCAGTGGTCCGGTTCCGGGGGAGGGGCGGGGGAGGGATGGGCGGGATGTGGGACTGCTGGTGGCGGGGGGGGCGGGGGTGGGTGCTGTGCTGGATGAGAGTCTGGGCGTCCCGCCGGGTCCGCTGGGTGTTGTGTGTGCTCCTAAAACAAAAAACAAGCAGACAGGAACATCAACACAGGCTAGGCAAACCAGAAGACCTTTCTGGTAGCAGAGGGCGGTCCCACGAGCTAAAGGTGAAGCAAGTCGAGTAGAACGACCACTTTTCCGTGACTATCTCACTGAGTGCGAGAACGGTGCCAATCATGTGCCAACCAACGGTGGAACCTGTGGCAGGGCCTACCAGGGCACTATCCCTGAGTGGACTTAGTGGGCTAAATACAAAAAACATTATCCCCCGAGCACCTGGCTCTCGTGGAGAGCACAGAGCAAGAGAGGCGGAGGAAAAAAATATAGGAGGAGCCCTGTCAGGCGCCGAGGTCCCTGGCTTGACGCAGACGAACCTCAAATGTCGTGAAGACAAGGACCCCGTGAGGGCCGCCTTAGCTTCTGTTGTGTCATCCCTTCCGCCATCCGAGAACGCTCCTATTCCTGCATTCAAGGAGATGGCCAATCCTTCAAGTGCTGGCATTCACTGGACACCAAGTTGGGCTCCCACCGTGGCGAAGGAGCTGACGCCGGCGCAGCACATTCGCCATAAGGTCTTTGAACGTGTCATCTCTCCATGTGGTTCTGAACATAGGGCTCAGCGCCGTCTCCTTTCCGTTTCCTTGTTTTGCTGCTTTTGTGCAGGCTGTGACTTAGATCCGAAAGCCCTAGTTTTGCTTTGACTGGGCACTCAGGGCGAGGTCTTGTTCACCTGCACTGAGGACCCGGGAGATGGGCTCCATGGTGTTATTAAGACGCAGGTTAGGTGCAGGCATTCGCGGGGGCAAACCTGGTTCGATGCATGTGTGTTCTGGAGACAGGCCGTTTGGTGAGAGCTCTTCCTCCATGAACTCCTGCTACCGAAGCCCCCCCCTACCATGTCCCTTGATTCGGAGTTGTGTGTGTTGGCCAGGGATGTGAAGAGCTGCAGAGGCATCCGCAGCTCCGCTATCGACACCTGTCATAGCCGTTTTCACCTCCGTGTGAGGGCTGTGTCTGTCTGTATTGTAGGAAGCGGCGAAGGGGCTGGATGTCGTGGCTTCTGCGGTACCGGTTGCTGCACTGAGGGCTGCCAGCATGCACGTTCGGTGCGTGGGAGTATGGTGGGGACTGGCCTGCGGTCTGTTCGGGGTGTTTTCACCCGGCGCTGGGGTTCGGGCGTTGGTGATATTTTCCAGCGGTGTCGCCCGCGTGGTTCGGTCGGATGGCTGTCGTCGTTGGCATGGAAGGTCACCCGTCCCGCTGCTGAGGGTGGTGTGCGGCCCTGGTGCTGGGTGTTTGCCGACCTCCTGGTCCCTCGCGGCGGCTGCGGTGTCCGAGGGGAGTGGTGCCCAGCCGTTCCACCCGGGGCGTGCTGGTCGTTGTGTCTCAGGCGGGGGCGGGCGAACGGCCGGAGCCAGCTCCGTTGCGGATCGTACGGGGGTGCCATTCCGGTGGGTCGTCTGTGCGGGCTCTGCAAGTGGCCGGTGCGTGCCACCTGCCTCGGGGGCAACACCAGGGAGGCTGAGATGAGGAGCTATGGCCTGGCTACACTGGCGCCATTGGCCACTACACACCCCTCGCCCCCTTTAGGTAGAACAGGTGACCCAGATGTCACAGGTAGGAGAACAAGGCCATCGCCACGGAGAACCTTCAGATCAAAGGCGCAGAGTCGGATCCCAAAAACTTGCGTGAGTGAGCCGAGGAGTTCTCAGAAACTTTACTACTCACAGCTCAGCAGCATACTGAAGTCAGGACGAGTGTACGCTCATCAAGAAGGCGTGCAAAAGTAAATTTCTCCTGCGGCAGGTGAGCACTGCTATCAGAAAGACCTCCAACTGGGGTGACTTTTCGAAGAGACTGGAACAGATGTATCCAGTCTATGAGACAAATATGAGAGTCCACACCGAGATCCAGGAGTTGCCCAAAGTCCCGGAATTCCCAACCGCCGCAGGCATCTCTGAATTTGTGGCCCAGGTGGGAGAAGTTGTGGGGCATATGAACCCCATCTCCCATGGTCCTACTGAGCCTCACCTTTGGCAAGTAGGGGAGATTCCTCCCACAACCTGGCAAAACTGCCGGAAGAGATCTGAGAGGAAGGCTCGGGCGCACTGCTATGATGACTCATTTCCTCTGCTGATTGGTTTGGCCATGGAGAGGGAGAATGACTCTCACGCGGACAAGTACCTGCGCAACCATCCCGGGAGGAAGACCCCTGCTGAGAGAAGTCCTGAAAGGTGGTCACCTCAACTCCAATCCAACCCTGGGAAGGGCCGAGCTTGACAGTTGAAACTCATGAAGGAGGCCCCCTTCACCAAAGGCAAGGGGATCCCCAATCCTTTCTACCGTCGTACTATGGACGATAAAGGTTCACCTTGCCTCGCGCCCAGCTGTGACGGGTGAAGTTCTTGCCTGCTCCAGGCGCAGAGCCTGCAAAAAACAAAAGATGGTCTAGAGGTGAAGCACCAAGACGATTTCGGCTGCACGACAACGTGCGGATACTGCGGCAAACGTCGGCATTACGAGCATGAATGCCACATAAAACGCCGCAAATCTGAAGAAAATAAGAAAGCCGGAGAAGAACGGCGAAAGAATGCTGGTAGAGGGAGTCCAGAGGGGGGGGGGGGCGTAATCCTGAGGGAGCCCCCGGTAAGGGTAATCCTGGTGGAGGTAGAAGGTCCTTAGCACTGGTGGAAGAGGAACACCCATCCGCACAGCCGAGGGTGAGCAGCCGAGTGACAAGCGGACTGTCGCTCGATCCCCAGCGCTGGCGGCGCCGAGAAGGGCAATAACACCAAGAATCGCAGCCTGCACGCACTCTAAGTGCGTGCAGGCTGCTGAGGTGGAAGTGAAGTTCCCTGAAGAGCAATAGGGGGGCGTCTCTCAGGAAAGAGATTCCGTTTTCTAGATCACCGTTAAAAGATGCGATCAGATTTACAACGCGGTCTTGGACACGGGTGCCAAGTATTCAATGGTGGCCCGCAGATTGCGCAAGCAAGCCAAGATCCAGAAACCCAAAACTGTGGCCATAAGGGTAGGGGATGGTAGAACCATCCAATCCCGGGGGACTTCGATGTGACGGTATGTCTGAGTGATGAAGAGGTGACTCAGAACTGCAAAGTGCTTGACACCAACGCATTTAGCATTGTCATTGGCACAGATTTAGAGCGCCGTAACGCCCAGGTGAAACTGTTGTCCCTACAACGTGCCTATGCGGTGTCCTTTTCTCTGTCCCTCTGGAGCTGTCAGGATGAGAGGAATCCAGTCTACGCTATGCGAACCGGTCTTATGGACCTGAAAACTATTAATTGGTGCGACCCGTCTTCCAAAATGGACTGGCCGCCCCGCAGGTATACATGAATGAAGGTCAGTTGAAATTGTTCGCGAACAAGCATCAGCACATGATGCAGCTCTATTGTTCTCGATATCACAATAACGCTTCTATTGGAGATCCTGGGGATTTTGCTATGCTAACCCCTCATTCTCCCAACTCGCTAAGGTGCTGACCAAAAATGCCCTTGAAGAAGCGAGAGTTGTGCTGTGCACCCCCAACCGGGGTATCACCGGGAAAACGACTTTTCGAGGTGTTTTTTTCTTAGGCATGGCGGTCCCCCGCCGTGAGAAACACAATTCCTGCTCACACTGCGAGGTTCCTTGAAGGACTGCCGCTAAGTATATTTTCTCTTGTTTTATATAAAGCCCTGAGGTGCTGAGCACTAACTAAACGAAACGAGAGGCTCAGACTTTTATTGTACAAAGGTGTACACAAAAGGGGACATAAAAAGTGGTATGCACCCGCTGTGGTCGTTGCAGGGTGTGTGGATACGGACTGAATTTGTTTCAGTGAAAAGAAGAGTGAAAGAAAAAGTTTGCAGAAGGCTTCGGGGTTTTGGTATTTATTTTTGTTTGATGGCTGGGTGAGACGGATGTTGGTGAGAAAAATCAAAAAAGCAAAGATCTGAGACCACACGAAAACCTGGAGTCGCCCTGTCCCTTGCATAGCAACACTGGGCCCATTTGTGTGAGAATTAGTGAAGATAAACAGTAAACAATTATCCAATCAGCTGGGGTTCCCTTCAGCGTAGGTGTTCATATTTCCGAACGAAATGGATGTCCATCCAGGCTTTGTATTTTACATTTTTGTGACAGCTGATGTTGTTCTTGTGATCCATATTTACCGGACCTTTAGCCAGCCGTGAGAGTATGTAGGGAGGGTGTGGGGTAGCTGCCAAAGTCTTGACTTCAGATCTTTGTCATCGACTTGAAATTGATCGCTGAGCGGAAGGGTGGGTCCCGTCTCGTCTGATTCAGGGTTGTTGGGAGATTCCTAAGCGGTGATGGAATTTGCTTGATGGTGAGGAAGGGCAAGATCATGCTCGTCTGCGTCCGAGTTGCTGGATGACTCTGGAGCAGGGAGGCAGTCTGTTGCAGAATTCAGCAATGCAGTTTCAAAGAGTTGGCAATGTTTGTTAGGACTGTCGTATGTGGCCATCGTGTTTGATGACCAATATGTTGGTGGTGCTGATGCCGCGGATGGCTGAGATTCAGACTCATTATCAGTTGACGAGCTGTCCCAAAAATGCCCTTTTGGCTCAGAAGCAGGGCGAATATCGTCCCTGTTGTCTGATAATTCATGAAAACCAAGTCTCGCTTTTTCCTCTGCCAGAGTAGGACTGATGTTGTTTTCGATGGGTTCCGGGGGCGCCCGTGGGGAGCTCCTCATTTCCTTGGATTCGCCGACTGCTCGCGTGTTGTGGAGAGACACTGAATGCTCCAAAACTGAATAATGGTCATTTGTTTGAATAGTGACTTCCTCTGGGCTTCAGTTGCTTCGGCTATATGTGGGGTCATCCGCAGGCTTTTTGAGGTTGTTGTTCTTGAATAGCCGTGATGCTGCTGGGACCTGAGGGTGCCATGCTTTGGTCGCGCTAACTTGACAGTCTCGATTGTATTCAATAATATTTGCAGGTTGCACCGAGTGCGGTTTTTGGTGGTTCTCTTTTCGTGCTCCTCGTAATTGCTTGCAGCACAGTGGGAGATTTAATCCACGGTGCAAAAAGCATTGTGCTGACGCTTGCTCCAGTTGGAAGGCAGACTGACAGTCTTTGCATCGCTTCGTTTGATCTGGTAGTTCTTCTCTGCGTCGTCGGAGATGCTTGACCTTATGTACTGTGGTCCAGCTTGCAGATGAATCTGCGGAGGAGTGTTCGGAGTGTCTGTCGGCGGCAGACCTGGTTGTGGATGGCCCAGTGTGTACAGCAAGGGAGGAGGGGACACTACCTTTGGAAGAGTTGCCAGGTGAATGTATATCCAGTTCTTCTTCAGTTGGATGCTCATTTCTGCCTGTGGCGTACTGGGAGGGAGTAAGCGCGCGGCTTGGTGGTCTGATTGTGCTCGGTTGCAGAGAGATAGATCATCCGTGTGAGAGAACCAGCAGTTTTTTTTAAAGCGGCAGCACTCTCTAAACGGACATGGAGAATGTTTGCCGAGACTCTTAGAAAGCAGACGGTTAATTTGAAGAAGTGTCAAGATGTGACGATCCGCTGGTATGAGCTGAGTTGAATTCCAAATCGCCGTCAGCGTTGCAGAGTGATTCGGCGACATCGGTAACAACACAGCATCCACGTTAAACAAAAGCCAATGGTATTAAAATCCATCTTCTGCCCTTTGCGAAACGTTGTCGTAACTGTTGTAAATTGCTGTGACCATTGTAGTAAGCGCGCGATGGTTCAGGAGGTCTACTTTTGGAGGCGTTTGTTGAATTGTATGACTGTGGGAAGGACTGAAATCCCCAACAGCCTCATTTAAGTTTCTGAAGACGTAGGTAGGTAGGTCATGTTTGGACTTGAATTGCCCCCAATGTTGGTCTTACCTTGCGGCTTTGGCTCACCCATCCACGGCCCTAGTTCACGTGCCCCCACAAAGAGGCTCCCCCATGTGGGAGAAGGGCTCGGTCGCCGCGAGCAGTACCCTCCATCGGGTTCTGCCCAGAGAGGTAACTCATGTTCAACCGAGGTCTAACATCCCTCTCCTTTGGCCGGATGACATATGGGGGTGGCTGCCATTGCATCTCCTCATCAACCTCCGGATTCTGGGGCCCAGGGGCCAGGGGCCGGGGCGGAGGCCTTGTCCTGCCGGAACCCCCACCTGCGTTGGTTTGCAGTAGGCATGAGACGACTGGAGGAAGCACGTACTACGTGACTCGCTTGCCGTGACGCGTACTCACGCCTCCTGACTCAGTCGAGCTTGCGCTCTCTCGTGGGGCCGGGGGTTCGTAGCAGGTCGCTGTCGTTGGCTAGTCGGTTGTATACTGGTAGAGGTGTAGTACGTTGTGGCGTTCGTGGGTGTGGTTGTAAGCGGGCGTGGCGCACCACGGTTTCACCAGCCCCGATGACGCCGTTACCGTTTTGATCCTTGCATGTCTGGCCGGTTGCGTTTTGGGCAGTTTGCGTGTGGGCTTTTTGGGTGTTGGTTGTATAGTGGCGGGGCCGGTGTCTGGCGCCGCCAGCGGCCGCATGGTCGGCTGGTTCGCCGTAGGGGCTGTCGTACCGCCGCTGGCGTCGGTTTCTGTGGGTCGATTTTCTTGGTCGTGGTGCTGGTAGTTAGGTGGTGTGTGGCCCGTGGCAGAGCAGTTGGCGGATGGTTAATGTGGTGGCCACCCGGTAGCCGGCACGCCTGCCGAGGGGCCCGCCACGTCGCTGCTGGTGGTTGCCCATGCGGCCGCGTTGGCTGGCCCCGGATGTGGTGTTGGCTGTTTGGGTGTATTCAGCGGTCCATGTAGGTCACCGGGGCGCCGTTGGCTGTGGTCGGCCTCGCCAAGGTAGTATCGAGCAGCCCGCCCTCGCCCTCGCACCCTCCAGGCATGCACAACTCCATCTCTCGTTGCACTCACATCCGTCGGTATTGTCGGTCCCCTGGCCTCATGTGTTGACAGCGTATGTACAACACCGTTGGTGGCAACGCCCCCCCCGGTCGGTGCCTCCCTTGCTCTCTATGGGATTCCCGGGGCATCTGGCTTGCGCGGTGTCGTGCGTCCTTTTGCCTACCCCTCCCTGCTCCCGGAGCCCCGGGTTTGGTGCTCCCTTACGTCGCATAGTGCCCCCCTTGTTCTCGTGCAGGTGTACTGTGCGGTTCTGGCTGGGTCACATCGACTCCTTGGGGCCTTAGGGCCTTAATTTTCGTTGGGCCGGTATTGTTCTGGTCCGCAGCCCTGCGGGGGCCTGTGGCCCCCATAGCCCTGGTTTATCTGGCCCCTTGTACTCTGCGAGTACAACGGTAATGTTCCTGAAGGTTACTTGTGCGGACGGCCGTCCGATGTAGCTTTCCTTAGCACCGCCGGCAAGGGCCGGCGGGTTTATGGGTGCTTGGCCTTTTGGGCTCCCGTCACCCCCTTGGAGGGTGCTGTGTCCGGCCTCACCCGGGTAAGGGGGGCCCAGCAGCCGGGTTTTGGGGTTGTGCACGCGTCGCTGCGCAATGCGCTGGCCGTCCCGGCGTTGTTGCGGTTGTTGCCGCTTGGTGGGCGTCACGTCCTCGCGCCTGGGAGTACTTTGGTGTGGCGGGCTGCGCCTTGTCGTGGCATTGATACTCCCGCCTCACCACAGACTGAGGGTCCTCCTGCATCCTTCTGGTCTCCGTCATGGTGCAGATGGCAGGCAGGTCCAAGGTGCACGGTGTGGTTCTACAGTGGTGTGTGCAGTGCTGCATAGATTTCTTGGCTCTCCAGGGCTGCAGGTCATCCTTTTCGCTCACCGGTGTGGTGCGCTTGATGCGTCGTGGGCCCCTCGGCACCGCTAGGCATACACCGTGGGGGTTAGGCGGGAGCTGGCACCTCTCAGGTACGCACCATAGTTGAATATCAGAGGCGCAGGCGTATAGTGGGTGGGGTCGTGTGGCAGCAGCCCCAATGGTGCCCCTCCGGTCTTCTGTTGTGGTGGGCTGGATGTAATGAGTGAGGGCATTTTGGAGTTGATTTGCCAGGAAATGTTAATATTCTAAGAAGATTGAAACTGTGCTCCGGGGCGCAGCAGAGCGCATGCGCATATTGTTGACGGAGCACAGAGTTCAAGAAATAATTGTAGATACATTTTCTGTCAGATTTTATAGTTAAATTTGCCCCCGGTTATTCAGTTTTGTAGCATTCTGTAATGTAGTAACCTGTTTGTTACATTTTGCTGCATTGCACAGAACTGATAGCTCATCACTTAATGTCTTTGACGATTTCAGCCTTCTGTGCATTGCAGCGTGGGAACACTCAACTTGGGACCAAGTATATGGGATCCAGCAGAGTGTGTAGAGATGTCCATCACTGAGGTTGAAGGATTTGTGGAAAAAAAATAGACCTCCAAGGGGCTGAAGATCAACGAAGATATTACAAGCTATCTAGTTCGGTTACCGTACTGTGTCTTTCAACCACGGACTTTCCGTCGCAGTTGCCTTCACAGTCACATTTTGCCTTCACCGCCTGATCTGCTCTGGTCACGTACAAACAGTTCTTGTTGCGTTCAAGTGTTTGCGGCGGTTGCTCAACAGTCACTGTTGCAAGCTTTGAGCTGCAGAGGGTGTGCAGACCAGCGGTGCGAAATCTACGTCTCATTGTTCTGTACGATCTGCGATGTACATTCTTGAGTCCTGTGCGACGCTGATTCTGAAGGACAGTCCTCCGTGAACGCTATTGGTGAGCAGAAGTCTCTGGGAGCACAGTTCAAGCAGGATAGTCGAACCATCGCGCTGTTTCTCTCAATCTATGCCTGAGAGTTTAGATGAGCGCTGCGAGCGCTACCGCATCGAGCGTAATGCTGCAGAGCAAGAGCGAGACGCAAACCAAGAGCGCTGCGAACGCTATCGCAAGGAACGTGATCTTGCAAGGCGTGAACGAGACGCCAGTGACAAGAGGTACAAGTCCTGCGAGCAGTCTGTTGCGTAGCGCAGAAACCCTACTTGGGAGCCCCGTTGTAAACAGCACGAGTCCAAGCTGTTGGATCTGAATGGACAAGTGCGCGATTTGGAGCCGCAGTTATTGATTGCACAGGAACAGCTGACCCAGTTGCAACGCGTTAAGCCCAGTGGAGCCGTACACCGACTACCAGGTGAGCCATACACTACAGTGAGGAGGTCTGTTATCGAGTTCCAGGACAGAGTGCTGGAGAGCAGCTGAAAGCGCCTTATTGCCAAAGACATGCGTGTGCAAGCGCTCACGGTCGAGCTTGAAAGGTTGCGGCAGGAGCAAGGGATTCGGCTGGTGGAACAACTGTTCATAGGTGTTTATGTGCAAACTGAAGGGCTGCAGGAGGCATGGGAGTTGGCACTATGTAGGCTGGAGCTGTCTGAGAGCAAGCCAAGTTTTCAGATAACCAAGTTGCAGCATTTAGGTGCGCTGGAGTTCATGGAGCTTGAGTTCCTGGATTCCGAAGTTGTGTTGCGTCGCGGTCTTCAACAAAAAAAGGCAATGATCCGACGCGGCTTTGAAGAAGAGTCAGCACTGGCGCTGGGACAAGTGAGATGGGTACGTCCTGTTTAAGGTCGGTGACGCCACCGAAGAGGACGACTGACGGTCAGTTAAGCAATTGTTATTATTATTTTATTGTTTGGCTTCATGTGTTTTGTCTTTTTGGTTCGTGGCCAAGCCGGGTTGACAGTGCCATGGATGGCGGCTGCCTTTTGCGCTGGCCTTGCAGTGATGGCGGCGTCCTCGCGCTGGCCTGCTGGTGGTGCAGTTGGCTGTGGAAAGGCCTGATATCAGATTGGTGAAGGTGATGATGTTTTGGACTGAGTGTCTATCTTCTGGATCTTGTCCCAGAGGGATTATGCTATTGTGCCCTGAGGCATCTTCTGTCTATATGGGTGCGACAGGGGTCTAAATCCCCCTGTGAACTGCTACGGTGTTTCAACAGCAGTTTACGTTTGTGTTATATTTTGCTATGCTGTGTACACTTTGTTTTTTTTTCCATAGGTGCAATATTTCTGGATTTTCTGGGAAAACAGCAATAGTGGAGAAACAAACAGGACACAGAGCAATGAGAATTTATAGCATTTCTGGGCACCCCTCCAGGATACACGTAGCCTAGGAAGGGGGTGCAGAAAAGGCCCACACTCATTTTGAATTTTTGTATCAGCTTGTCATGCACATTTTTATTTGTGAATGAAATGTACATGAAGCTTAGGAAAGGGGTGTAATGAGTGAGGGCATTTTTGAGTTGATTTGCCAGGAAATGTTAATATTCTAAGAAGATTGAAACTGTGCCCCGGGGCGCAGCAGAGCGCATGCGCATATTGTTGACGGAGCACAGAGTTCAAGAAATAATTGTAGATACATTTTCTGTCAGATTTTATAGTTAAATTTGTCGCCGGTTATTCAGTTTTGTACCATTCTGTCATGTAGTAACCTGTTTGTTACATTTTGCTGCATTGCACAGAACTGATAGCTTATCAGTTAATGTTTTTGACGAGTTCAGCCTTCTGTGCATTGCAGCGTGGGAACACTCAACTTGGGACCAAGTATCTGGGATCCAGCATAGTGTGTAGAGATGTCCATCACTGAGGTTGAAGGATTTGCGGAGAAACGATAGACATCCAAGGGGGTGAAGATCAACGAAGATATTACACTGGAGGGTTTGTGGTCATGTTCGTTGGTCCCTGCGGTCGCACGGCTGTTTTGCGGGGTACGGCCGCGGTCTCGGTGATCTGTGCGTCCCAGGGCTCCGGTCGTGGCCTGTCGCCTGTTAGGGCATTGGGAAAATCGGGGCGTCAGGGTTACCCGGATGCCTGGTGAGGGCGGTGCGGGGGGGCGTCGAAGGTCCTGCTCAAGAGGGCTGTGTGTGGATGGGGGGTGACCCCTGCCCCTCCGAGAACGTCCGGATCTGGTGGATCCCGAAGACGGGGCACAAGTTGTCCGAGGCGGGTCGCCAGGCCGTCCCTTCTGGGGATGGGATGGCCTCCATCTGTTGCCGGCCATCCAGGTGGACCCTCCATGCCACTGACCAATCTCTGGTACGTGGCCACCTGCTTTGGGCCCATCGCCACAGGCAGTAGAGGCCGTGTCCTTGGTGCCATGTGCCAGTAGCGCCAGACACAATGGCCCCCAGGCGGTCTGGGGGTTGGTCCAGGAGCAGGGGAGTGGGGCCCTCCGGCAGGTCCACGTCCCTGGGGAGCATGGAGTCAGCGGCCTCCAAGTCCCAGTTATTGTCCAGTGGTCGCGGCGTCATCCTCACCTGGTAGTAGTGGCCGCTTTCCAACACCACCATGGCGACTGTGCTGGGGGCGTCCCGTGGCGGAGGCTCCGCGTGTGCCCCCGGCGCTGCCGTCTGCGCGTAGCGCTCCGTCATCGTTCGGAGGTTTTGCCCCCTTTCCCTGGCCGTCCTGCTTTCCCAGTATGCAAGGTCTCCGTTTGGCGGGATGTTGAGGGCGTCGGCGTTCAGTTGCGGTGCGGCTCGTGTCCGGCCTCAGGGTTTGGGTGCTGGTCGGGGCTTGGTAGGTGGGGCGATGAGCGTATGTGCCCAGGCAAGGTGCGGGATCCATACCCGCCCCTGGTCTGGCTGGTGGCAGTTGAACCGCCAGATCCACAGGTCGACAAGGTCGTCCGGGGTCTGTTGCCCTAGGCTGAGGAGCGCCTGGAGGTGCTGCACACGGATGGTTGTAGCCCCGTGTGGGAGGAGGGCCGCCGCGAATTGCCGGTCGCCGCGGACGCCCTGGAGATGCACCCGGAGGGTGTCTACCAGGTTTGGCGAGGGCGCTTGGTCGTAGATGTCGTACACTGTTCGCAGTTCCTCGGGGTTGAGGTGGTTTGCCGCTTGCGGTGGCCTGGAAGGTCGGGGGGGCATGATTTCCCTGTCCCAGGCCGCAAAGGTGCCGTGCAAGGGATCGTCCCCTGACGCGTCGTCGTCAGGCCCTGTGTGCATGTTAGCCGCATCGGGCCCGGGCCGCGAGGGCGCTGGGCTGGGGTGCGCAGCAGTGGAGGGAGTGGTCTCAGAAGTCCCCAACCCCCGGCTGTGCGCCATGTCCTCATCGGTGGTGCACGTCGCATCGCTGAGGACATTGTGTGCTTGCGTCGTAGCCCGGTTGGGAAGTTCAGTGCACGCCGCGTCGGGGTCACCAGGCGGGGTTTGTGCGGCCACTGTCAGTGGTGTTGCAGCCATGTTGACGTCTTTTGTCCCCGCCTCGCAGTCCTGGGTCCCCCTGGCCGCGTGCGCCGGTGCGTCTGGTGGCGTGTGTGGGTGCTCCGGGCGTTGTTGCGGAGCTGCTGCGGGGTTACCGTCGCGCGAGAGGTGTAACGACGGCGCCCATATCAGTGTTGCCGTACCTGGGGTTGCCGATGGTTCGTGTGGTCCCGGTGCGGTGGTGTTCGTCGTCGCGTGGCAGGGAGTGGCCGAGCAGCTGGATGCCGTGGCTTCTGCGGTACCGGTGTGTGCGCTGAAGGCTGCCAAACGTGCACGTTCGGTGGGCGGGAGTATGGCGGGAATCGGCGTGCGGTCTGTTCGGGCTCTTTTCCCCCGGCGCTTGGGTTCGGGGTTGCGTGATATTTGTTCGGTCGGGTGGCTGTCGTCGCCGGCATGAAAGGTCACCAGTCACGCTACTGAGGGCGGTGTGCGGCCCTGGTGCTAGGTGTTCGCCCACCTCCTGGTCCCTCGTGGTGGCTGCGGTGTCTGAGGGGAGGGGTGCCCGGCCGATCCACCCGGGGCGTGGTGGTCGTTGTGTCTCGAGCAGGGGTGGGCGAATGGCCGGAGCGGGCTCTGTTGCGGATCGTCTGGGGGTGCCATTCCGGTGGGACGTCTGTGTGGGCTCTGCAAGTGGCCGGTGCGTGCCACCTGCCTCGGGGGCAACACCTGGGAGGCTGAGATGAGGAGCTATGGTCTAGCCAAACTGGCGCTAATGGCCACTACACACCCCTCGCCCCCTTTAGGTGGAACGGGTGATCCAGATGTCACAGTCAGGAGAACAAGGCCATCGCCACGGAGAACCTTCAGATCAAAGGCGCAGAGTTGGATCTGTAAAACTTGCGCGAGTGGGCCGAGGAGTTCTCAGAAACTTTACTACTCATGGCTCAGCAGCATACTGAAGTCAGGACGAAGTGTACGCTCATCAAGAAGGCGTGCAAAAAGTAAATTTCTCCTGCGGCAGGTGAACACTGCTATCAGAAAGACCTCCAACTGGGGTGACTTCCCAAAGAGACTGGAACAGATGTATCCAGTCTATGAGACAAACCTGAGAGTCCACACCGAAATCCAGGAATTGCCCAGACTCCCCAAATATCCAGCCGCCGCAGGCATCTCTGAATTTGTGGCCCAGGTGGGAGAAGTTGTGGGGCATATGAACCCCACCTCCTATGGTCCTACTGAGCCTCACCCTTGGCAAGTAGGGAAGGCTCCTCCCAAAACCCGAGAGAACTGCCGGGAGACATCCGAGAGGATAGCTCGGACGCACTGCTATGATGATTCAATCCATCTGCTGATTGGGTTCGCAATGGAGAGGGAGGATAAGTCTAACATTGACAAGTACCTGCACAGCCATTCCGGAGGAAGACCCCTGCTGAGAAGAGTCCCGGATGGTGGTCACCTCAACCCCAATCCAATCCTAGGAAGGGCGGAGCTTGACAGTTGAAACTCATGAAGGAGGCCCCCCCCACCCAAAGGCAAGGGGATCCCCAATCCTTTCTACTGTCGCACTACGGGCAATAAAGGTGCACCTTGCCACTCGCCTGACTGTGATGGGCGAAGATCTTGCCTGCTCCAGCTGCAGAGCACGCAGAAAACTAAAGATGGTCTAGAGGTCAAGCACCAAGCCGCAATCCACTCACAATCACACCAGGGCCAAGCTTGTCTCAAACCAACATGGTGGTCGGCACGTCCACTGCCATGAGCTGTGAAGGGCAGTTGCACTAGTGCAAGGTGTGCAAGTGTCTGGTTGCACAACAACGTTGCGTTCGCAAACACTCGGCAAATTCATAGCGAAAATTAACGAATTTATGTGTGGGAGCCTAAATGGGGCATCCGATGCACGTCCAACAAACAAAATGATGCTAAACATCACGCTCGTTGCACCATGGGCTGCTTACCCACACCTCCTACGACCATTGTCGCATGGAGCGTGTGCAACATGGCACTTGCACACAGTTGCACACCGGTTGCACACCTTTTCAACAATGGTGTAGGTCGGCGCCATCGCACCGAGAGGACTCGGTGTTGTTGGCGGTCCACTTGAGTGTGCCACGGCTGCAACCGCTTTCGCTCTGCGCCTGTTGCCTCCCGGAATTGTTGCGCCGGCCTCCAATAATGACATGGGTGACACGCCGTATGCCCCATCGTTGTGAACATCATATACTTCTTCCGAAATTTCTGCGACATCGTTGAAAAAAATGTCCGTATGTCCCATGTCGGTGGCCGCTCGCACGGGCCTTTGGGTTGCCGCCGCTCGCCCACTGGGCTGCAATCGCCTCTCCCAACCCAGCCTTTTGCCACACCATGAATAGGGCATACAAGGCAGCCTCACTAAGCACGATGGATGCTTGCGCGTTGCCTTGGAGGCCAGTCCACATGATTTTGCAACCACTCCATCGCGTGGCAGTGAGGGCGGAGCCTTGCCAAGGATTGGTGATAATTCCTGAGGGGTCAACTTGGCAGAACTTCTTGCAAGGGCCAATGATCCAACGAACGCCTAAAGAAATATTTTGCGGTCACATCCCGGAGCCAACGCCACTCCAAACTGTCATCCGCGAGGCAGGCGTCCATGTGACAACTATGGTGGACCAACGACTCGCTTTTACACGGGAAGTGGGGTTGCAATCGAGGCGAGCTTGGTTGCTCCATTGGTTGGTTGCTCGGTAGCTCATCAACTTGCGGCATCTTCGGCGTTGTTACCCCACTACTACTTGACGCTTGACTCTCGCTCCCACTTGCTTGTGGGGGTCTACTTGACGCTCCAGCGCTTCTGCTGCCGCTTGCTTGTAGGAGTTGTAGGAGTTTTTGGAGTTGTTGGAGTTGTTGGTCCTTGGTTGCCCATGCGCAACCGCTACGGAAAGAAAGATGGGAAGGGAGTGTGCAACTAGTGGTTGCACAATGCAACAACCCACTTGCACAAGTTGCACACCACTTGCACAAGACTTGCACAAGCTCTATGTACGGCACACATGCACACGTCCAAACACACTTTGGTCCAATCGGCGACTGGATGACACGCAACATGAACACACACCCCCTATCAGCATTTGCACGTCGCCATCGAGGCGGCTCTTTGGCGAGGAAGAGGCGTTCTAGCGCTTGCGTCACAAAGCGCGTGTCACGTTCCCTTGGAGTGCCTGTTCCTCGTCCCCTTGCGTATCAGCACAAAAAATGGTTATTGAGCAGGTAGTCTAGCAACTTGACAATGTCGCCGCACAACGTACCCCAGCCCAAAGGATGCAAACTTTTCAGAACCTCCGGAGCATCATATTGTAGCCATAACAAATATGGCGATCGAATGGTAGGACAAATTGTCCTTTTGAACTTCTTCGCGATGTATTTACCATTGAGCGCGTTCAAATTGGACTCCCAACTTTGCAGTGCCGTAAGTGAAGAAGCCATTTGTACTACCACATCAATGACATGGTTTGGAAGCTTCATGGCCTTGCCAATATGACGCCAATTTGCCAACAAGAGCCATGTCTCTTCCCCATCCGGAGAGGCATGGCCCTTGAGACTAATTTTGGTCTTGGCACAATTGAGGCGATCTTGAACACGATCCCTAGTGGCCGGTGGAACGTCCTTACACTTCTTCCTAATCAATTTGGTGAGCTAGTCACCAACCCAAATGACAAGGTGCAATATGCACATAACCACAAATTTGAACGGTTCCTTTATATGCAACAAGGGTTCACTCACACATCCTTTGGCGTTGGTACAAACCAACCCCTTCTTATAAAGTTTATATAATTTTTTGTCACTCTTGGGTGAACGCCGCCCCTTTCGGTCCACCGACTTTCTTTTGATAGGTAGGTAGGTAGGTTGACTCGGGACTGGGGTTGCCCCGCAGGGGGGACTTACCAAGGGGCTTTTGCTCAGCCACCCACGGCCCTACTGCACGTGCCCCCACAAAGCGGCTCCCCCACATGGGGGAAGGGCGCGGTCACCACGAGCAGTACCCTACAGCGGGTTCTGCCCAGAGAGGTAACCCATGTTCGACCGAAGTGTCACATTCCTCTCCTTCGGGCGGATGATACGTGGGGGAGGGTCCCACAGCACATCCTCATCAACCTCCGGATTCTGGGGCCCAGGGGGCCGGGAGCCAGGTCAAAGGCCCTGTCCTGCAGGCACCCCCACCTGGGTTGCTTTTCAGTAGGTGTGAGGCGACTTGAAGAAGCACGTGCTACGGGACTCGCTTGCCGTGGCGCGCACTCACACCTCCTGACTCGGTCGAGCTTGCGCTCTCCCGGGGGGCTGGGGGTTCGAAGTAGGTCGTTGTGGCTGGTTGGTCGGTCGTATGGTACGGTTGCGGTGTAGTTTGTTAATGTAGGTTGGTCGGTTGCGTGATGGTAGAGCCAAGTTTTGTTCGTGGGCATGGTCCTCGGCGGGCGCGGCGCACCACGGTGTCACCAACCCTTTGGACGCCGTTCCCGTTTCGACCCGTGCACGCCTGGCTGGTTTCGTGTTGGCCGGCTTGCGTGTGGTCTGTTTACGGTCAAGTGGCGGCTGCACCTGCGGTGTTGTTGGTTCGCAGTCGTCTTGGCAGCCTCATGGTCGGCTCGGTTCGCGTGGGTTCCATTGCGCTGCTGCCTGTGGTCGTTCCGCCGAATGTTGTTTATGCAGCCGGCATGTCCGTGTCGGTGCTGGTCAGTGGCGTCCTGGTTTGTCCAAGTGTAGTGTTGTGTAGTTTGTTACCGTTGGTTGGTCGCGTTTGTATTGGCAGCGTTGTGGTGTTCTGCTGTGTTCGTGGGTACGGTCATCGGTGGGCGTGGCGCACCACGGTGTGGCCAACCCGTTGGGCGCCGTTTCTGTTTCGACCCGTGCACGCCTGGCTGGTTCGGCGTTGACCGGCTTGCGTGTGGTCTGTTTACGGTCAAGTGGTGGCTGCAGCTGTGGTGTGGTTGGTGCGCGGTTGTCGTGGCCGCCTCATGGTCGGCTGGGTTCGTGTCGGTTCCGTTGCGCTGCTGCCGGTGGTCTTATCGTCGAATCCTGCCCGTTTAGCCGGCACGTTTGTGTCTGCAACGGTTTGTTGCGTCTTGGTTTGTACAAGTGTCCTGTAGTGTAATTTGGGAACGTTCGTGGGCCGATCTGCAGCGGTAGAGTCACAGTGTTCCTCTGTGTTTGTGGCCATGGTTGTCGGGGGGCGCGGCTTGCCACGATGTCGCTAGCTCGTTGGACGTCGCTCTCGCCCCGGCCCATGCACGCCCGGCCAGCTTGGCGCTGGTCGGTGTGCGCGCGGTCTGTTCACGGTCACGTTGCGTCCGCTGTAGTGGTTCTCGCGCTGTGTGGTCGTGTTACTCGCCTCTTGGTTGGTTTGTTCGGCGTTCGTTCCTTGTCGTCGCAGCGGGCGCTCGCGCAGTCGGATTTGTTGTGTGCAGGTGTTCCGCTTGTTGCGATGTTGGTCGGTGCCAGGTGTGTGGAGCCGGCACGGTACGTTTGTACCGTGCGCCGCCCGCTTGCCGCGGGGGAGAAAAGCCATGACAAGTGGTCGGACCGCTGTAAAAAACGTTTTTCCCCTGTCGGTGCCCTGTTCCCTGCCCCGCCCTGGCAGTGTTGCATGCACAATCCATTATCTGGTATTTCGTGGTGCTCCGTAGCCGTACTTCCAGTTTCCTTTGTGCCACTCATATGTACACCCCCCGTCAGTGGCAAGGCCCCGCCGGTCCCCCTCAGCTTGTCCCTGTGCTCCCAATGGGAGCCCCAGGGTGTTGTTCCAGCTCGGTGGTGCTTTGCTCGTGCTCGTGCCTGTCTGTCTGCCGTGCGCCTTCTCGTGTCGTGCGTTGCAGGTCATTCGGGTGGCGTGTCTCTGTCACGGTGCTGGGTGTCGTGGCTAGGTTAGTTAGGGTGTTTCGGCTTGTGCTGTGGTGTCGAGACGCTCCGTCCGACGTGGCAGGTTGGGCTCGGCGTAACACACCCGTGCCTGTTGGCAGGGGGGTCGGCGCGGCCCCGTGTGGTAAGCTTGTGGCCCCCCGCATGCCCCGGGTAGGGTTGTGGAGGACAGGAGTACCGGGCAGTGTTGCAGCCCCCCTCCCTCTCATGGACGCTGTTAGCTGTCTGCGTGGAGTGTGCCCCCCGTAACATTCGCATAGGTTATACGTGTCGTAACCTTGCGCGTCCCAGGCGCTCAACTCCCCGGAGGAGGTGCGCGCTGGTCCCTGCGGTGCACTTATCTCCAGATGCTCGCCCTGGACGGTAATACTCTGGCCGGTGGTTCGTTAACATTCTTGTGGTTATCGGCCGGGCCGCGGGTTCCACGTATTTGGCCGGGCCCTTTGCCCGGCCCCTTGCGGATCCGGCTCGCGGGAGAGGAGGGTGAGGCGGGAGGACAGGTCCGGGCGTGGCGCCGCCCCGTTCCCAGCTGCAGGTGGGTCGCGGGGTCCGAGAAGCGTGGCCCTCGCCCGGGGGGCTGTAGGAGGAAGTCGTGGGGTTTCTGTGCGTACTTGACACCACGGGTTGCGAAGTCCGGCCTCCACTCTCCGGGCATCTGTTGCATGTGTCGGGCAGGTTGACGTCCGTCTCGTCTGGTTTGTCGGACCATCAGGTGTTGCTGGGGTGTGTTGCGCGGCTGTGTGCCACTGGGTCGTCGCGGTAGGACCTGTGGGCAGGCGCGGCTCAGGGTCCTGGGGGGGCGTCCCATGCGTCGCACCGGGGCGCCGTGGAGGTTACTGAAGTTTGCGTGCACAAGGGCTGGGCGTGCCGCCCGGGTCTCCGCCTCAGTGCGGACGGCGGGTTGCCGTCAATTGCCCAGCGCCAGCGCCCGGATCCGGTGGCGTGCGCTGTTCGACAACACCCCCGTGGTCATCGGTTCGGCCGCGGGCTCCGCGTGTTTGGCTGGCCCCTTTGCCCGGCCCCTCAAGGACCCGTTACGTGGGAGAGGAGGGTCAGGTGAGATGGCGGCCCCGGGTGTGGCGCTGCCCCCTTTCCTTGTTGCAGGCGGGTCGCTGGGGTCAGGGAAGTGCGGCCCCCGTCCGGGGGATGCGGGAAGAGGTTGCTGGGGTCGTATTTGTGTCCGTTACCGTGGGCTGCTAAGGCTAGCCTCCACTCTTTAGGTGTCCGTCGTGCGTGCAGGGCAGGTGGACGCCGTCCCCGCTGGTGTGTCCGGTCGACGGGTGGTGCCGTAGCATGTTGCGCGGCCGCGCGTTGCTTGGTTGTACGAGGGGTCTTGTTGGGCGAGGTCTGCCTGGCCGGGGTCGTTGTGGTTCGTGGCCGACCCCGCTGCCGCTGGCGTGACGGTCATCGTCCGGTTCTCTGGTGGGAGGAGGTGGTCCTTGGTCCGCCGCCCCGTCTCTGCCCTGCGCGTGGCCGGTGTGGGACTCGTGCCGTGCGCGTGCGGCCGTGCGTCGTCGCTGCAGGTCCTGTGGTCGGCCGCGGGTCAGGGCCCTGGGGGGTTACCCACACGTCGTACAAGGGCGCTGCGGAGGGCACTGAAGATTTTGTGCACCAGGGCCGCGTGCGCCGCCCGGGCCTCTGTCTCAGTGCGGATGGCGGGCTGCAGCTGCCTGCCCAGCGCCAGTGCCCGGATCTGGTGGATCGCGGAGACGGGGCACAGGTTGGGCTCAGTGGGGGTTTCCGCAGTCGGTTCCGGGATGGCCTTCATCTGCTGCTGGCCGTCGAGGTAGAATCTCCACGCCGCTGACCACGCCCTGGTGTGCGGCCAGCGGCGCCGCGCCCACCGCCAAAGGCAGTAGAGGGCGTGGCCTGGGTGCCAGGTGCCTGCCGTCCCCGACACAATGGCTGTCAGGGGGTCCGGGGGTTGGTCTGGGAGCAGGGGAGTAGGGTTGTCCGGCAGGTCCGTGGTCGCCCGGAGCATGGAGTCTACGGCCTCCAGGCTCCAATGGTTGTCCTGCGGGGATGAGATGATCCGCACCTGGTAGTAGTGGCCATTCTCCAACACGATCATGGCGATGGTACCGGGGTCACGTTCGCGCGGCGGGGGCGCTGCGCGCGCTGTCTCCGGGTAGTGCGTCGTCAGGTTTGTGAGGTTGTGCCCCCTGCTACGGGCGGTCCCGCTATCCCATGCCTCCAGGCCCTCGTGCGGTGGAATACGGAGGTTGTCGGGTCTCGGTGGTGGGGCGGCCCGCTCCCGGCCTCCGGTGGTTGGTGCGAGCCTGGGGTCCGTCGGCGGCGCTATGAGCGTGTGTACCCAGCCCAGGTGTGGGACCCACACGCCCCCTTGGGCCGGTTGGTGGTTCTTGAACCACCAGATCCACGCTTCAATGAGGTCATCGGAGACCTGTGTCCCGGGGGTGACGAGCGCCTGGAGCTGTCGCACAAAGATTTGGGTTGTCGGGGCATGTGGCAGGGGGACTACGGCGAAAAGCCTGTGGGGTTGACATTACGGAGGTGTTCCCGGAGGGTGGCCACCAGCTCGCTCGAGGGCGTGGAAGCGTGGATGTCGTAGAACTCCCTCAGTTCCGCTTCGTCGAAGGGACCCGTGCCCCGTTGCTGTGGCGGTCGGGGGGGCGGGGGGGGCATGGCCACCCGGTCTTGGTCCAGTGCCGCGTCAGCCGGGGAGGGGTGCCGTGAGGTGGCGCCCGGGTGTCCCCCAGGCACGTACTCCGTGGGGGGTTCCCGTTGCCGGGGCATCGAGCAGGGCGTGGCGGTGGGCAGTGGGCCAGCGGGCTCCTGGGGGCGGGAGGTCCCTGTCATCTCTGTGTCCGCCCTTGGTCCGCTCGCGTCGTGTCCTGGCTGCCGCAATGTGCCCTTCGTGGCCTGGCGGCTTCTGGACGGCGGGGAGGGCTGCCCCCCCGCCCCTTGCATAGGGCTGGGGTCAGGCGCGGGCTCCCTTGGTCGCGTGTCCGTGGCGTGTGGTCCTCTCGGTAGCGGATCTGCCGCTGACCCCGGGAGGGAGGCGGCGGATGAGCTGGACGTTTCGCCCGCCGTCTGGCGGTGGTCCGCTTGAAGCGCTGCTTGCCGCTCGGGATCGGCCGGCGTGAGAATGGTGGGGATGTGCGTCCGCTCGGTGCGGCGCGTCTTGGACCGGCGTCTGGGGTCGGAGGTCGATGATGTTTGCCGAGCGTGGGGGTCGCGGAGGTTCCCCTGGTCCCTGTCCATATCCTCATTGAAGACGACTCGTCGCGCTGCGGGGGGTGGCGTGCGGCTGCGGCGACGGGATCGGCCAAGGTGCCTCGTCTCTTGGCGCTGCTCCGGCGTGTCGCCTTGCACCCTCAAGGCGTGGGGACTGCCCGGGCTCCTCCGTGGGGCGAACGGCCGCAGGGGGCTGCTGTATGTGCCAGAGGGGGAACCTCTACCAGCTGGTGGACCCCGTGGGTGTTCCGGTGAGTCTCGGCGCACCGCCTGCGTGGGGGGCTCCGGGACGTTTTGGGACCGCGGCCGCCGGTGGCCTGAGGCGTGTCCCTGGTAGCCGCGTGATCCAGGGATGTCCCAGATATTATGGTCCTGCATGGCCGTACGGATGCGCAGGGTGGCGCCCTGGTGCCACCGCCAGTGCAGTTCGTTCATTTCATCTGGGCTGTAGGCTCCCATATGCGCCATGAGCCGGGTGGCCAAATAGCGCCATTGGCCGGGGTGGCCCATGGTGGCGGGGGGCGTGTGCCCTGTCCGATGACCACACGTGACGTCTGCCATGGTGCGTGTTCCCGCCGCGAGGTGGCGGGACCGCGAAGAAAGTACCCATCGTATGCGGACCGCCAGTTCGAGCTGCTCCCCTGTGACAAGCCTGGGGATCCAGAAGCCTAGGTCTTGGGTCGCTTCTTGCTCCGCTTGTTCGCTGGGGTGGCTGGCGTCACCCTCCAAGCGTGCATAGTCCAGGTGTCCCCGCCCCCAGGGCTGAGTGGCCCCCGGCGGTGGGGCGACAGGCTCACTCGCGGTGTTGGTGGCCGCCTCCACGCGCGTGCCCTCACCTGGGGCGTTGCGCTCGTCCGTAGTCTGGTCCGCCGCGCCGCTCGCGGTCGCCTGCCCCTCGCCCGTAGTGGCAATCTGCCCAAGGGTGGTGTAGTCGCTGGAGGTGCGCTTGTCGTCACACCGTGAGGAGCGTATCGTCTGCCTGGTCGCGTTGCAGCTCCGGGTGGACGTGTGGCGTCTCCGGTGCTGGGACCGCCTTGGGGTCATCCCTGCAGGAGTCCGTGAAGGCATCGAAGGAGTCGTCGTCGCGGTTGTGCCCGCTGGGTGACGTTCCTCCTTCGTCCGCGCGCTGGGGCGTGTCGGGCGTGGTTTCCCGGGCCTCTGACCCCGCGCTGGTTTCCGGTGGATCTCGTTGCAGCGCCTCCCCTGGCGTGCTCGCGCCTGCGCGGGTCGCCAGGTTCGCCCGGGGGGCGGCGCCCGCGTGGTCCGCGGCCGAGGGCTGGTGGGGGCCGTCCGCACACCCGGTGTCCGGAGCTGGCCCCTCGGGTTCCGCGTCAGGCTGGCCATCTGCCAATGCCTCGTCGCCTTCGTGTGCCGTTTCGTTCGTCAGGTCGGCACTCCGCACTGATGGCTGGTCCTTTCCCCTGCCAGGTTCCCCCATTGGTGCTGGTGTCGGCGTTCGTTGCGGGGGTCTCTGCAGTCCTTCCGCGCCCACCGCGGGCGCGTCACGCTGCCGTTGGGTCAGCGGTGTAGGCGGTTTGACGCCATCGTCCGCCGGTGGCGTTGCCCCCCGGGCGTGGCCTCCCGCCACGGGTGGCGGCTCGGGTAGGCTTCCCGGGTCCGCGGGCTGCGGGGTGTCTGCCGGGGCGGCAGTGCGTGGCGGATCCAGGCCGGGGCCTGGGCCGGGGGCCGGGCGGCCGGGAGATGATGGTTCTGCTGGCCGTGCCGGCGGTCCGGTTGGTGGGGCGTGGTGCCGCTGGGGCACCGGCCCGCCGTGCGTTGTGGACGGTAGGTCCTCCGTGCCGGACATTGCCGAAGCCTGGGGGGTTAGGCCCCCGGTGGGGCCGTGGGTGTTGGGGTGCCCGGCGTCGGAGGGCCGGGCGGCGGTGGCATCGGTCGGGGTAGTGGTGTGTGTCCGTGTGGCGAGGTTGTCGGTCGGCGTGTACGTTGGGTCCGCTGCCGGCCGGTCAGGTGTGCCATGGTGCGGGCGGGGTTCCGGGTGGGCCTGTGTTGTTGCTGCTTGGCTGGCTGCCGGCCGTTGGCCGTGCGCAGGCGCGACGGGTGGTGTTAGGGGTTGCGGGCTCCCTGTGGGGCTCGGGGCCGGTACCCTGTGCGGGTGTGCCGTGCCGGGGGGCTGCCCGGGCTGGGTACCGACCGCCCCCGTATTCGTGGGGCCGGGTAGGGCTCCGCTCCTGGCAGGTGATGCCCGGTGTCCCCGGCTCCCTGTGGCGGCGTGGTGTTGTGTTGGTTGTCGTTGCGCCGCCTGTTTGGACGCACGCTCTTGTCTGGGGCTCTGTGGTGTGCCGGCCCTAGATGGTGCGGGATCACCTGTAGTCCGCGTGGCGTCGGCGGCGTGTTGTTGGTGTGGTTCGGTGGCGGGTGTGGGGGGGGTGGAGGTGGATGGGTTGGGGGATGTGGAGGACGTCGCGGCCGACGTTCCGGCCCGTACGTTCGTGGCCCTAGTCGCTGTCTTGGCGCGTGACCGGGGAGGTGGTGTGGTGATGGTTGCAGTGGTTTTCCAGGGGGAGTAGGATGAGCTGTCGAGCCGGGTACCTCTGTCCATCATCCTGGCCACCGCTGCATTGCCGTATGTGCCCGGTTGTGGTGGCTGGACGTGCGGCTGCAGGGTGCGCTGTATCAGCTATTCGAGGCTGCGTGGAGGGGGGATGCCCCTCCACGTGAGGTAGGCCGCCATCAGCCTCTCCGTCGCCCTCGGGGTCATGGCCCCGCCGCGGTGGAGGAAGTCCCCCCACTCGGCGCCATGGGCGCCGCAGGCGATGCCCATCGCCCATTCCGCGTCCCCCACCAGCCAGCCGAAGGCGATCGGGAGGCGGGTGGTGAGGGTGACGACGATGTTGCAGTAGTGGTTTTGGTTCCCGGGGCTGACGTAGCCCCACCTGTCGGGCAGGTTGCCAATGGGGGGCAGACTGCCCCGTGGCGCGTCGTTGTAGTCTTCGTGGTCGGGGACGTAAACCGTGGGGTCCGCGTCCAGGTCTGGCAGCGCCCAGGTTGGTGCGCGCCAGGGGGGGGCGGGGGGGGGGGTGTCGCTGGGTCCTCGTCGGTGAGGACGTCCAACCACTCGACGCCGGGGCTGTCCTCCCTCGCGCTGTCGTTCCAGACGTTTTGCCGGATAAGAGTCCGCAGCGTCTGGAGTGTGAGGTCTTCGTCTTGCGTTTCACGCGGCGGCGGAGCCGTGCAGAGTCGGTGCGGTAGCCGGCAGACTGAGCACGACCACAAGTTCGCGAGGCACGGGCTGCAGAACCAGTGCAGCTGCTCCGTGCCGCCGCAGACGAGGTCATGCCCGCGAACGGGGTTGCCGTCGTTGTCGTCCACCTCCATGCAGACCCCACATGGGTTCCCAGGCAGTGGATGCGGGGCTTCACCTTCAGGCATCCTGAGGAGAGGTGTCGTTCGCAGGACGATCGGGCCACTACAGGGGAGGGGGCGCGCGCGCTCCGGGCGGTGCTACGGTAGGTGCCTGGCTGTTGCTGCGGGCCCGTGCGTGTGGCTAGTCGCTAGGTTGCGCATGTTGGTAGTGGATGAGGAGATTATAGTACGTGCAGCGGTCGTGGGATGTTTGTTGTGCTTCCTGTGTGTATACTTGGACGCGGTGCTGTAGCTGTGCGTCCGCCCTTTTGACGGCGGTGAGCTGCATGTGATGTATTGTGGCCCTGGGTTCTGGGGCGTGGTCGGCGACGACCCTGTAAAACTGGAGTGGCACCGCTCCTCTGAGCACTGCCTCCTTGATTTCCGGCTGCCGCATCAGGAGTCGAACCTCATTTGCCGGTGGCGTGGCCGGGCCCCATCCGGCGTGTTGCGTGATGGTGTTCTCCGGTGACCACGTGGCCAGGTGGTTGTCCCCTTGGGCTAATGGGCAGCGTTTGAAGTGTTCCCATGTTTCTGGCTGTTGGAGATGGCAGGGGCATATGGTGTATTCCGGGGGTATGTCTATACCTCGCCGGGCATACCAGCGTGCCACCCTGTCTAGAAGGGGTAGCTGCTCCAGCAAGAGCTGGGCACGTCGTGTCTGCAGGTGCACCGGTATTAGGGATGGGTCAAGAGCCAAGAAGTACAATGCGGTGCGCATTTCGTGTTGGAGACGGCTCAAAAGGGCGCTGTCTGCGTGACTGCCCCGAATGTGCGCCATGGTGCAGATGGGTTGTGGGTAGTGGTATGCCCCCCCGGTGTTCTTATAGATGCGATCGTCTGGCACCCAGGCTGGTGTTTCCCTGGGGCGTGGGATGGGTGGCAGGTGCTGGAGGTGTGTGTGCAAGTGGTCTCGTAGCGGTGGGTCCTCGCCGTCCGGCATGTGCTCGGCAAGCTGGTTGTGGGCGTGCAGGTCTATGTGTCCGTTGCCCAGGCTATACCGATGAGATTCTTGTTTGACGAGATGCAGGACGACGTGTTTGGGGAGGCGCCTCAGGGCTGTCCAGAGGTGTAGGGCCTGGGTGCCCAGGCTAGAGTCAGTCGCCTTGTGCAGGGGTTGCCGCGCCAGCCTGCGGACGATTTCGAAGTCCACCGCTGCGTCCACTACTACCCACACATGGTTCGTCTGGTCACGCGGCGCTTGGTGGGTGTCATTGACGGCGTCCACGACCATCGCCAGCGTCTTCAGTTGTCCGTGAGAGGAGGCTCCAAAGATGGTAGCCCCCGTGAGGTGGCGTTGGTGCAGTTGGTTTGTCGTGTCCACTTCCAACTCTAAAGCCGCCCCCCCGGCCGCTGGGGTCAGGCTTGTAGTGCCGGAGGCATCCGCGAAGATGATCGTGTTGTGGTTGTCCGGGTGCGGTAGGCGGCACGGCATCGTTGGTTGGTAGGCATGGATGTGTGCCCCCCGTTCCGTGGTGGCCCACGGCGTGTTGGTGTCCGGTCGGAGTCTCCGGGTAGCATGAACCCCCATCCCCTGGCGGATGATCTCGGTTGCCGCCGGGTTCATGCGGACATAGTCGTTGTTCCTTTCATGGCCCTGTGTCAGGTAGCCGTACACGTACTGGGGTAGGTATGCTGTCTGCGGGTGGAATGTGGTCCACTTGACTGTCTGCCAGTCCTGTACTTGGGAGCATCGGTGTTTGACCGGGTAGGCTGGGGCCTCCGGCGTGGCGCTGCGGTGTTTGGCTATCACCAGGAAGGTGATGGCTGGGTGCTGGGTGCTCCACGTCCCCCTGTGGAATCTCCATTCCGCCTTGGCGCTGGGGTCCCACGCCACTGTGGCCGTGTCACCCTCTGCGGCCTGTTTGAAGTGCCTGCGTAGCCACCGGTGCTGTTCCGGGGTAGGGGTGGCATGGGGTGGTAGCGCGCCAGTAACTGGAGGAGGGGCCATGGGGTGGCCAGCGCGTGGGGCCCACATCGCCAGCAAGTGGTGGGGGTGCCCATCAGCTTGTTTTGCGATGGTGGCGTCGGACAGAAGGGGCGCGCCGTGGGTGGCGGTAGCATCCACAGGTTGCCCCCCGCTTTGCCCGGCCGCAACGTGGTCTTTAGTCCGTTGGGTGCTAGGAGGAATACCGCTGGTACCGTGGCGCCGGGTACATATTCCACTTGCTCCGATGGCTGGTGGTGGGCCTGGTTCCCTTGCGGTGGGCTCGGTGGCAGTGGTCGTTTGTGCGTGTTCCAAAACAGGTTGTACGCCTCACGTACTTCCCGATCTGTTGGCTGGGGGTGCCCGGTTTGGGTGGCCGCACTGCGCATGTGGTTCTCCAGGAGTGATTTGTTGGGCCACTCCGGGTGTTGTAGGAATGGGATGTGGTGTGTGCCCACTCGTTGGAGGGCTTTCATCTGGTTCGGGGTGACCCGTACGAGGTGGAGGGTGGTGCCCACCAGGCCCAGAGTGGTGGTGCTACCCGTTGGTCCCTCCCCAACATCGGTGTGAAGGACCGCCAGAGGGCCGCTTTCCCTGCACCGAAGGTTCGTTTGGATGACGTGGTTGTGGTGGGGCAGTAGGAGTTGAAGATGGTTCCATATGCGGGTCCCCACCTTGGTGGGGAGATCACGCTGGTGAAGTATGTATTGGGGGCAGGTGTTGCGGTGGTACTGGGCCTCCCGCAGCGTCAGCGTGAAGACTTCCCGTACCTCTGGCTCGTGATTGTGCATGAGACCATGCAGGTGGGCCGCAGTGTGAGCTGTGTACACGTTGTGGACAAGGTGGTCGGTGTTGTCTCCGTAGTACGGTGGCGATGCCGCACGCACCGTTGCAGGCACCGACGCGGGCCGGTGGCCGTGGATGGTCCACACTCGTCGTACTGTGGTGGTGGCCGCTTGTAGCATGTGTTGGGGGTGCGTTAGGTGCAAGGCTTGGAATCCTATAGCTGCGTTGAGCACGGCTTGTAGGAAGTATGCCAGGGCCTGGGTGGAGAGTGCTGTGATGCGTGCTATAACCAGTGTCCTTGTCAGCTGCCGTAACAGGTTTGGCGGTAGGGTGACCCCGCCTGCCGTGGCCGCTTGCTGGACTCCAAGGTAGGTGGTGGTGTTTACTGGGTCCATGGGCAGGTCTCCGGGGCGGAGGGGCGGCGGCGGTGCATTGTGTACAATGGTGGCAGATTTGACGTTGTGTACCAGCAGCTGATTGCCCTCCAGATAGGTGGTGATGACGTGGAGGACTCTGGTGGCTCTGGCGGGGTCCGGGGTGGGCGGCAGGGGTTGACGCGCGGTGGCGGTCACCACCGCTATGTCGTCCGCAAACGCTAGGAGCGTGGTCCGTAGGGGATATGGTGCCACGTCCGGGTACGTGCGTCGGATGTAAAACGCCAGCGGGAGGGTGACGAGTAGGAAGAGGAATGGGCCTTCCGCACCCCCTTGTGGGACCCCACTGGCGGGGTGGATCCATGGGGTGGTGCCCACGTCGGTTTTTATGGCGTACATGCGGCCGGCGAGGTACGCTTGTAGGAAGCCCTGGAAGGGGAGTCCCGAGTGTTCCCAGACGGCCCGTAGGAGGCGGTGCGGGGTGTTGGGGAAGGCCCCCCTGACATCCAGGGATGTGATGATGAGGCTGATCGGGTCCATGTCCACCACGGCGTCTTGCATAAATATGGCCTCCAACGGTGATCTACGCGGTATGGCCCCCCACATGGTGGGCGGTACAGCCCGGTACACTGCCCAGGCCACCCGTTTGAGGATGAGCATCCATATGAGTTTGGCCTACGTGGTGGCGCACACGATGGGTCTCCAATTGTCGGGGTTTGCCCAGTCGCCTTTCTTATAGAGCGGGTGTACTAGGTTCGCACAGTCGGGTGGCACGTCCGTTTTCCCGACGGCGATATCACACAGGCGCGCGGCTAAGTGTCTCTTCAGGTTCAGTGGTAGTCTACGGTAGAGCTCCGCCGGGAGTCCGTCCACTCCCGGAGTTTTCCCCGGTTGTAGTTTGTACAACACCTCATCGAGCTCCCAAATGGTGAGCGGGGTTCAGTGCATTTCTCGTCGCTGTGTCCGGTTGTAGAGTTTCGGCAGGTGGGATATCAGTTCCTCTGTGTATGCTGACAGTTCGCCATCCTCAGTGTTGTGCTTGCGCAGGAAGCTGTTGAGGACTTCTTCCAGGACCACCTTGGGATGGTTGGTCACTGTGCCGTCCTGTAGGCGTACCGCCTTGATGCCTCGGTGGCCCGTCTCCCCCAGGACCTTGTCCACGTGTTTCAGTGATTTATAGGGTTGGGGATTTTGGAAGTAGCGTTGTTGTTCTTGCGCCAGCTCCTTCGCCCGGCGCACGTGCCATTCTCTGAGTTGCCGGCGTGCGGTTTCCAGTCGTGCTGCGATTTCCTGGGCGTCATGTTGGGCTTGCAGGTCATTTGAGTGCATTGCTGTGTGCAGTGCTCGCTTGTCGTGCCATATGGTTGTGACCAGGGATCGTAGGTCTTGATGCGGGGTGGCGTCGTCCTGTTGTAAGTGCGGATAGCCCCATCTGCTCAGATTTTCAGACATTCTGCCCAGATTGGCTACATTTTGGTCATTTTCTTTGCTTCGGCGGAATCGCCGCCTCGCAGCTCAGTCTCAGGATATTTCCTATATATTTCTGATATGCCGGATTTGATTCCGTGGTCCATTTCCCGTAAATCTGCCGCGTTCCGCTATTTTAGCTGGAATCGCCATTTGCCGCTGACGCGCGCTCGCGGGCCAGATCGGCCAAACATTTTTACATAATTGGATTATTTAAATCTTTTCAGACAGTTTTGGACACTCAGATGTATTTAGAATAATTCGCATCAATTTTCTTCATAGACTGGGATTTTCTGCCGGACCACAATCAGCATGGACCTTGCTTCAGTTGTTGCTGCTCTCGCCTCCGTTGGTGTCCGAGTATCCGGTTCTACCCCCAATAACAACATCCAGGGAGACTCCTCGCGTGCCTGCCCCACTGGTCTTGCCGGCCCCGAGCCCTCCGGCACAAACATCGACCCAGGGCAGCACTTTCATGGTAGCAGAGGCTACCTGAATGTTGTTCCTTTGGTGTCCCAACCACGGTTAGCCCCCCAGTACGGCCCCGTAGACTCCGCCACCTCCGGAGACGTAACGATTACGCTGCCGTGGTGCTGTGCGAACGAGGCCTTGAGAGGAATGCCTTGCGCAAGCCCAAATTGCCCAAGAAGGGCACAAATCAGCAGCTGTGGAGGCCCAGATTACCATCAAGATCCCAGTCGAAATTGGCCATCAAGCAGCTGGAATCTCCCAGCCTACGCCGATGGCAACGCTCCGGTGGAGCTTACGGACCTGGCAGGTACTAATACTCCCTACCAATGTCCACATTTTGAGACCATCGACGCCGACATTGACGACATTGAGATGGGTGGTCCAGGTGAGGTACCTACCTATAATCGACCAGACAATTGGGCACAATGGGACAACCATTTGTCTTCAGAAGTGACCCGTAACCTTGAGGCGCTTGAGGCCCTTTGTCTATTAGCCACGTCTAAGCTGATAGGACAAGAAAGAATCGCCTCTGATTTTTATTTGAATATTTTTTCCTCTTTCAAGAAGAAATTAATACCAGGATGTGGTGGTGTTCTCAAGAAGATGACTCTTTTGCCATTTTTTTGCAGATCTGGGAGGCAAGTCCCTTCCCGAAGGAGAAGACCAAGGCACCTGTTGCCGGGCCCTCCGCCCCTCATCCCTCTGTTTCCATCCGCGACGATCTAGCCGCCGCGGTTGAGGAAGGAATTTTAGAGGCAGCCAGGCAGGCAAGCCTAGAAATTAGGGCTGAAGGAGCTCCCCAAGTGGACTCCTGGCTGCGAACCACTGAGATTAGCGGTCCGACAGCCTGCTCAGGCCCTTCAGGACACGGTATGTACTGTCCTGCTGACTGCTCTTGCAGATTACAGCGAGATACTGAGCTCCAATTGCTCAAAGATCAAATGCAACTCATCATTCAGACGCTGGGAATGAAAGATCTTTTCAAGACACACATGCGGTCTGAGGGCGCATCATCGGTGGAACAAACAACAGAACCGTCGGAGGAGGCGACAGAAATTTTTTCGATTGCTCCTTCGGTGGACTCTAAGACCACCGATGCAAGGATCAGCAGGACTAAGCTAAAGGAAAGGGTTACAATCTCTCGATCTCAGAGTAGGTCGGCGAAGGCTAGGACTGAGGCTCAGAATGCCAAGCGAACTGCCTCCCGTACTGCCCTGCCTGTTGCTGATTCCAATGCATTAGCCCAGATGTTGCTCGCCCAGACCCTCGCCGGAGCTGGTGTGGCTAATGATGCCGCCAAGGTGTCTGCCATTACGGCCGGTGTTGGGCTGGATTCACTTCTAAATCCTACTTCATTGCGACTTCGTCAGGTTGCCAAGCAACCGAAGTATAATGGGAACCCCAGACGTTGGCCTCAGTTCCAACGGGAATTTAAACTGTGGGTTAAGACTCAAAAGCTCCAGGATGATCAGTTCCTGATGGCCCTCTTGGACTGCCGTGAGGGAGCGCCGGCCAACACTTGGCTCAGGACCTGGAGTGATCGTGAGGATTCAAGTTCCCCCCTTACCTTTGATGAGGTGTGGGAACAATTGGAGGTACGTGGATCCCGGCTGCCAGAGGACCATTACCACCAGATGTTGAAGAATTTTCCTTCGTTCTCGCGATTAATGTTGCACGAAGTGCAAGACAAGAGACAGCGCTTCTGGAATCTAGTGGAAGAATCTGAACATTCAGGCGAAAAATTTTCCAGTGCCCAGCTGAAAAATTTGATTTTTGACAAGATCCCCTCCGAAACTGCCGCCACCCTTCGGAATAAACAGTCCGAAGAAAAGGTCAAGACCTGGTGGGCAGAGGTCGACGGCTTTGATGCCTCGGCCAACAGGTTTACGGTCAGGGAGGCACTTCAAAAGTGCTCCCCCACGTCGTTTACCAAGGTGAAATTCACCGAAAACACGTGGAAAATCAAATTTAATGAACACGAGGATCGGGACTTGTTTGTCCAAGTCCTCAACAGGGGAGTAAGTTTCCACGGCCATCGCCTGAAGGCCAGGAACTGGGTGTTTTCGTTCACCCCGCAGGAACTGTGGGAAGAGGTTGAACGGCTCGCTGACGCCGCCAATCAAAATTTCCATGAGGGTCTTGGGGGAAACAAGAATACCCAGCAAAACACCCAAAATGGGGCCCAAAAGGGCAACAAAAAGGTGAATGACACCCGGAATGTTCAGGATCATTGTAGCATCTGCCTTCTTTTAGGTTCTACCAACCGAGCTAAGACGCATTCTACTGGTAATCACCGATGGTCTGCTTACGATCACAAGGTGATTGGTGAAAATGTCAGTAATTCGCAGAATTCAGACAGGAATGACAGACAGGTGCATGGTGCAAAGGGGGGAAAGGGTAATCCGACCCCCTCCGGTGGAAACAAAAATACCGGAGGCCCTGGCGGGTCCCAAGGCAAAGGAAATCGGACTCCATCCGGCTCCGGTGGGCAGCCAAACGGCCAGACAAGTCCCAATGGCAACGCCGGAGGCGGAAATCGAAATCCAGGCCAAACCCCTCAATCCGGTACAAACAAAGGAAATGCTCCAGGATCACAGGGTAAAGGTAAGGGAAATCCTTCAGGAACCCCTTTCTCTGGTAAGGGCAGAGGGCGTGGCGACGGTGGTGGTCCATCATCCGGCGGCCGTGGCCGTGGACGTGGAAAGGGCAACCATCGTGTGGATCAGGTCTCAGGTGCAGATCAGGTGTCCGATGCGGATCCAGATTACGTCGAAAATGCCCTGAATCCAGTAGATGATCCGTTCCAAGACGAGTGGGTCGACGAATCAGGCTGTGTTCACAATGTTAACGCAGCCGCTGGAGGTCAGAACGCCTAGGGGAGCCACGAAAATCGCCCCTCCCCAGGCGATTTCAGGCATGATCCCCAGATTCCTGATCGACCATTACTTGATTTAGGGTTCCTTGTCTCCTCTCCCCTGGATCCGGCAGCGGATCCTTCTGTTGTAGTGGACGAGGTTGGTGTACAGTCCAAGCACAGGGCCCGTCAGTTTGTCACAAAGCTGTGGGTCTCTGATTGCAAGGGAAATTTCCACCTCGCCACTTGTTTGTGTGACAATGGATCAGAGGAAAATCTCCAATCCAATTCATTCTTACCCGACGACTGCGTGTTTGAATCGCCTCATCCTGTTACCCTCGAGGGAGTTTCTGGACATTCTCTCGCAGGTGGGCAACGCGGTTGTTATATATCAACTCATTTGGTCGCTCAAGACCTTTGGGAAGAGCAAAATGTGGAAGAAGTTGTCCTTAAGGATGACTACTTCTATCGTGCTGACATAAAGTATGACCTTTATTTGGGCCATCCTTGGCTTCGCAAGAACAGGGTAGCGCCCGTAGGTCATCGTCGTTGTTTTTTGCTGGAGTCAGGTCCCTTGGAGCGTCCTGAATTTCGTTTTTTGCACGCAGGGTTTAAAAGTGCAGAAGAATTTTTGAAGCAAAAGGTGACACCAAAATTTGGTGAAGATGTCACCATTGCAGAGGTGAATGGGAGTGCTGATTACTCCCAAGAGTTAGAATGTCTTCGTAGGGACTCCCAGCCACGACGTCCTTCGCGCTGGCACTCTTCATCCTACAGAGTTGTCGACAAATGGCGCGATGCAATTTGTGAATACTTTCATGAACACCATTCCTTTTGGCCACAGTATGATGCTTTTGCTAACCGTATGAACAAGCGCTTTGATAAGCACTTTAGCGACGCTTGGACCCATAAATGGGACAAGAAGTTGTGGATTAATCCTCCGTTTCACTTAATCCAGCAGGTCATCCACAAAATCAAGCAAGATGAAACCCAGGCAATTTTGGTTGTGCCCTTGTGGGACGACAAGCCTTGGTTTCAGGAATTACAAGACATTTGTGTACATTACATCGAACTTCCCAGGAAGATTAAGCTGTATGCCAGGGACGACACAGGTCCCCTGCCACAGCGGTCCTGGAGTTCGCTTGCATTCCTGGTGGATGGAAAGCTTTCTGACTCTAATTCTGCTGATTCTGGTACTGATTCTTGTGTTGGGTCTGAATCTGAGGTTGAGCGTGGTACTGATGATGAATCTATTTTTTCTGATTTTTGTCCGTCAGATACCCAAGGTGATCCAACGTCCAATGGATCCGCCTCGTCTCCCTCTTCCCCAATACGATCGACATCGAAAAGAATCTTCAGTGCACGGGCGAAGAAAAATTCGAAATTGCGCCGCAAATTCAGAGTTTTTTATGAAAAACCCCCTGTGGAAGCTTTCATGGATCCTTTCGAGGAGCTGGATCACGAAGAGAATCTCTGGGATTTCGACACACGACCCACCTATCTTCAAGAGGCAGTTGATACGGACCTGTTTAGGGACATCCGTAAGAAGATTCTTCCTGCCAAGGCCGAAGAAGTTGCCAAAGTTTTTTCGACAGTAATTGCTGGTGATCAGGTGGACACTGAGTTGTGTTCCAAGTCAAGAGAAAAGATTTTTGAGGAACGGAAAGACAAAACCCTTTCAGGAAAGTTGGTCAAGGACCCCCCTGTCCGTGGGCAGTTCGGTGAAGCCTTCATCGAGCTTCGTGAAGGGTACAAGGCGAAGAAACAGCGCCCTTATGAGAACCATGGACATAAACATGAGATCTTCAGAAAAATCATCGAGAGAAATCTCAGGGAATTTGGTTGGCTTGAGGGTTGTATGACCAGCGAATGGTGCTGTGCACCCTTCACAGTCCCGAAGCCACCGCCTGCAGACCAGAACACCATTGATGGTTGGCGAATGGTTGTTGATTTTCGCAATCTCAACGCCGAAACCAAGGCAGATTCACACCCCCTGCCCCTCATTGAGGAGGAAATCGCCAAGAGGGCAAGAGGTCGTTTGTTTTCTGTGCTGGATCTCCGTCACGGCTTTCACCAAATGCCGTTGAGGAAGGACAGCCGACCTCTCACCTGTATGTGCACGCCATGTGGCCCAGTCCAGTGGACCGTCATGCCCATGGGCCTGAAGAATGCCCCTTCATTTTTTCAAAGAATGATGGAGGATGTGCTTTTTACAGCCCATCCTGAGCTTCGTGCCTTCGTGAGTGTGTACATAGATGACATAATCATCGCGACGGAGGGGGAGGGACTGACCGAAGCCGAGCTGGTGGCCCTACATGAGAAGCAGCTGAACCAAGTTTTGGACATTCTTGACGCTAATCAGCTGATTTGTGGGCCAAAGAAGGGAAAATTATTTTTAAAATCAGTCGAATTTTGTGGTTCTCTCCTAGAGAATGGCACCCGACGACCCAGTCCAGGGAAGCTCGTCGCTATTCAGAAGTGGAAGCGCCCTGAGACGATCACGGAGTTGAGAGGATTCCTGGGTTGTTGCAATTTTTACCACACTTTTGTGCCGAATTATGCCAAATTTGCTGCCCCCCTCACTGAATTATTGAGGGTAGGGAGAGATGCGGGCAAGGCAGGTTCAAAGGTTCGTGTCAAGTGGACTGACGAGTGCGAGGAGGCCTTCCATCACTTGAAGGCGGCCCTCTGTGAAGTCGCCACGTTGCATGTGCCCCAATTTGACCGACCCTTCTACATTAGAACCGACGCTTCTAGGTACGCGATCGGAGCTGTCCTTGAACAGGTTGATGAAGCCACCGGCGATCATTACCCTCTTGCATTTTGGTCTCGGAAGCTAGCCCCACGCCAAATGCAATGGTCGCCGCGTGAGCAAGAAACATATGCCATTATCTGTGCTTTAAAAAAGTACCAATCGTGGGTTGGCACCAATCGAGTCGAGGTCCTGACGGATCATCGATCTCTGGAGTATTGGGCCACCGAACACATTGATACTGTCGCGAGCCCAGCTGGTCGACGGGCCAGATGGCACGAATTTGTCTCTCTGTTTGACCTCCATGTGTCGTATTTGCCTGGAAAACACAACACGGTAGCGGATGCTCTGAGCCGATGGGCTTACCCCGCCTCAGAGGGGCTGCAAAGTACCAACATCCATGGTACGGAGCAGGACCGCCATGTCATCATCGAATGGGATCAGGAAGAAAAGAAACTCATTCGACATGCATGCATGCAGTGCGCTGTTAAACAGCACGCATTGCCGTGTCACAACATCACGGCCATCTCAGATCCGGCGCATGCTCATGAGATCTGTACCAAAACACTGAAAGTCGTGGAAAAAGTCACCGATCCCTCCTCAGGGAGTGTGAAACGGTTTGACTATACCCGACGAGTAAGTAGATTTCGGTTGATCCAGGGCATTAAGCGTCGAGATCCGGCCAAAACTCCACCCCTGCCTAAAGATTCCCTGATCATCCGTGACTGGACGTCCGATTATCTGCAGGATCCCATGTTTAAAGAGGTCTTTGGAAATCTCCAATCCAAAGATGCTCACAAGGATGGGATTTTTGCTGAGTACTCGTTGGATGGGGGGAAGCTGTGGATGGAGGGTAAATTGTGCGTACCAGACGCCCTGGCCCCCCGAGTGTTAAACTGGTGGCATAAATGGGAGTCCCCCCACGCACATGGCCGTCGACTGTGGTCGATGATTAAACATAGGTTGTTTGGCTCACGGCTATATACTCACTGCATGAAAGTAGCCGCCGGATGTGCCCAATGTGCTGTCTCGACGCCCCCCAGCGCGAAGAAGCACGGCCATCTGAGGCCTCATCCTATTCCGGAGCGCCTCTTTAACAGAGTCACCAGTGATTTCTTCTATCTCGGTGAGCTCGATGACGAAGAGTGCCATTGGACGAATAAAAAAGTCAATGGTGTGCTCCTTATTCAGTGCCGTCATTCCGGCTACATTCAAGTGTTGCCTTGCAACATTGAGTCGATGACTGGCAAGGCTGCCGCCAAATGGTGCGCGCAGACCTGGATGGGAGGCTGGGACGTCCCATCCGAGGTGGTGACGGATTCAGGCAAAGAGTACACCTCCGAATGGTGGAGAGAATTATGTGCTCGCCTTGGAATCCACCACCTCCGATGTGAAATCCACCCGCATCGAGCGCTGCCTGGCGAAAGAGCCGGCCGCTCACTTATAAATATGCTTCGTAAGGAGCTCGCGAGTGAAAAGGATTTCCATTGGCTTGAGATTCTTTTCGCCATGCTTCGCCGTTATCACAACACGCCTTTGTATCATGGCCTTTCTCCAAACGAAATTGTCTTTGGACGAAAGAAGTATTGGTTGAACATGCCTTTGAATAATCCTCGCCCCTGTAAAGATGCTTCGCTGTTTTTGGACGAAGTCCAACGAGCAGATAAAACTGTGTCGAAATTAATCGAGAAGCATCAAGCTGACTGGCTTTGGGTTCAAAATCAAGGTCGAAAAAACCCCCACAATTTTGAAGTCGATGATCGAGTTTGGCTTCGAAAATCCGAAACCACCCTGGACGGAGATGACAAGCTTCTTCCCTTGTGGGAGGGGCCATTCGCTGTTACAGCGCGTCTTGGTGAGAACAGGTGGAGGATTCGTGTGGATGTCAGCAGGGAAATTGACGTTTCGGGCGATCGCCTCAAGAGAGAGATCCCCTCCCCCAAGGATCGGGTTAAACCCCTTTTTTGGACTTCGAAATTTTTGTCTGATCGGGTCATCGAAGGGGGAAAGTACGAACTCAAGGGCGAATGGGAATTTCTGTGTGAGTGGAGGGGTTTTGATTCCAGTCACAACAACTGGGAACCAGCCCAATCTTTTGTCCATGGATACACCAAGGGGTTCATCGACTTCCTGAAGAAGCACCCCGAGATTGGCGTACTCCTGACAGATTGTTTGTCGAAACCAGACAGACAAGTGGAGAGCGACGGGAAACGACCTGTGGTGAATCGAGATCCAGCCTTTTACGGCCCTCAGCAGCCACATTCCAGGGCTGATCCGTCGATCCCCCCTCCTGCGGTCAGGCCAGCCCAGGAGCCAAATGAGGACCAAGCATCAAGTTCGGCCGCTGATTTGCAGCGCCCAAGCCGTACGAGGGCCAGGCCAGACAGGTTGGTGGTCACATGTATTCGTGCTTGGCCGAATTGAGGAAGCCATCCTACCACATTCTGCTCAATCCACTGTTCATTCTTTCTGTTTATGTCATGATGTGGAGAACTGCGAATGTTTGATAATTTGACGTCAATCAATCCATTTTTCTTTGGTCTCCGTTCGGTAACGTATCGAAAGTCGAAAGCCGAAAGCCACGGAGTGTGCTGCCGTGTTCAGAAAAAACCAAACTCAGGCTTAATTCAGGCAGATTCGGGGTAATCTTGTCTCTGTTGGTCTGTGCATCTTTGGAATTTGGCTACTCGTGCAGATGGAAGCAAATGTACATAATCAAAACACCGGCCGGTGACATTCACCCCTACAGGCACCCCCTGTAGTACTGGCTGCACCAGATGCGACGCCAGGAACTCAGATCACACCTTCATTTGCTGTGATGCTAACGCCAAAGTCCAGATTCAGATCCAGGATCCTCAAATTTACCTTGAATTCCTCAGGTTTGTCCATCATTCTGCCACTGTTGTACGAAACCCAGACGTCAATTGTTCAGACAACCTTCATCTAGGAGCTCTAGGGACTTCTAACAGCAACCTCTGAAGTCCGTAAGCTTCGTTGTATTTTTGGCACACGCCAATGTGAGCTCAATCCGACCTGAAACTGTCGAAAATGGTGAATCCAAGTGTCTTGTGGGACTCCATCGAAAGATTGGCCTTGTCCAAGTCGATTGACACCACCGCCACTGTAAATTCGGTGTCTCTCAGTTATATACTGTCAGTAAAGCGCCTTCAGCGAACCTTCGGCGCGTTACATGCCAAGGATCCAGGGCTATCATGTCCCATCATGATGCATCATCACATGATCCACATTTTCAATGAATCTGTTGGATGCTCGCAAACCAACGTGCCGGAAAGCACAATTGAGCTGAATAAACGACAATATATATTAACTTTAGTGTAAACGAAAGTGTTAGTAGTTTCAGTTCCAGACATTCCGCTTCATTTCACCTCCATCCTAGGGAATTTCCTCATTTTAGGACAATTCAGATTGATTTCTTTGTCATCTCTTCACATTCCTCGAAGATCTGTTTAGATCTAAGTGCACAGAAGAACATCTCTTCCTTCACCGGTTCACTTAGGGTCTGTAGACTACATTTGTATTTGTTTTCCCTCACTGTGACTGTTTAATCTCCTTCATCTTTGCTCAAATTAACTCTCATTTTTGCTGAATCTTGTGATCATCCACCAGATGCGCCAATTCTGAGCCACATGCTGCACTTTTCAGAAACGAGAAAAGCGGGAGTAACACGATGTAGAGTTCGGCGAGGACACCGTAGCGTGCCCGCGACAGCGAAACTGTGCCAGAGCGCTGAGATGTCACTCCAATTCTTGATCCCCCCACTCAATCCACCAAAAATCTACCTCATTCTCAACCAATGCATGGTTTGGTATCGATTCTTGATACGTTTACATGCTTTTTACCCCTTAACCTAATGTTGTACTGCACGGAGGACTGTTCGTCACTTCTCATTCTGTCTCATTTCAGGTTCATCCATCCTGATTCAGTGCCAATTCAGCCCAAATCAGGTCAGATCAAGCAGATTTCGCCCCATCGAGGCTACATTTCTATTTTTTTCTGGGACTTACCCGCACTACGTTCTTCGTTGACGTAGCGACACACCCCAGTGTGTTTTTGGAGGGGGAGTGTAAGTGCGGCTAGCCCCATCTGCTCAGATTTTCAGACATTCTGCCCAGATTGGCTACATTTTGGTCATTTTCTTTGCTTCGGCGGAATCGCCGCCTCGCAGCTCAGTCTCAGGATATTTCCTATATATTTCTGATATGCCGGATTTGATTCCGCGGTCCATTTCCCGTAAATCCGCCGCGTTCCGCTATTTTAGCTGGAATCGCCATTTGCCGCTGACGCGCGCTCGCGGGCCAGATCGGCCAAACATTTTTACATAATTGGATTATTTAAATCTTTTCAGACAGTTTTGGACACTCAGATGTATTTAGAATAATTCGCATCAATTTTCTTCATAGACTGGGATTTTCTGCTGGACCACAATCAGCATGGACCTTGCTTCAGTTGTTGCTGCTCTCGCCTCCGTTGGTGTCCGAGTATCCGGTTCTACCCCCAATAACAACATCCAGGGAGACTCCTCGCGTGCCTGCCCCACTGGTCTTGCCGGCCCCGAGCCCTCCGGCACAAACATCGACCCAGGGCAGCACTTTCACGTCCTGTGTTCTGTGTTGCCTGCTGAGGCCGCATGCCGTGGCTGCCTGTCGCATGGCGAGGTTGAGGTCCTTTTTGTCTTGCTGGTCTAGGATGCGTTGTACCGTGCGGTAATATGCTACCCATCTGTGGGTGTCGTGCTCTCCTGGCGGTTGCATGGGTGGTTGTTCTTCGTGGTCCATGCCATCCCTGGAGGCCGGGGGTACCTGAAGCACCTTGATTTGTACCTCCAGGGGTCGGTGTCCGGTGATGTTGGATGGCAGGTCGTGGTATTGCACCCGCGTCACCTCGACGTGTGCCGAGTCCGCGTAGCAGAGGTCGATGCGGGAATCTACCGCGCCAGGTTGTGGTGGTCTGTGTGAGGGCTGGCCTCGTAGAGAGGCTGTGAGGACCTGCAGGCCTAGATGTTGCATGGCCACTTGTACTGCTGCATCCTTGGGCGTCGGTCGTCCTCCGCGATCGTCTGCTGATGGGGCTGCATTGAAGTCTCCTATGATGACAGTCGGGCCCATCATGGCAAGTTATCGGTAGGCCTCCATGAGATGTTCGAGGAACGTCTCCGTGGCGTCTCCAAAGGGGACGTGTATGTTGATGACATTCAGTTGCCACGTTGGGCCTACCAGTTCGTATGCCGCTAGGCGGCCTTCCACCCCCAGGTGGTGGTGGATGTGTACTTGGACTTCACTTTTGTGGGACATGGGAACCCCCTTGACCCACGTGGTGCGGTATTGGTGTCCCGTCCTGGTGAGGATGTGGGTTAAGCTGGGGTGGGCTGTCTGGGTTTTGAGGGCCTGCCCCTGCCACACCATGGCGTCCGGGTCGCATTTCGCCATGATGGGCACGTCTTGTAGGTCCGGAGCTTTGGTCGCGTAGTACAGGGCGCCCGGTTTGTTGAGGGACATGAGAGTGACGAGCGCAGTTGTGACCTCGTTGGCGCGCGTTTTGGTGGCCCCTGGGGGGTCCCTGGCGCGGCGTGGTAGTAGTCATTGTCCCAGTCGCAGTTTGTGGTTGATCGCTGCGGCTATCCTCTCTTCCTCCGGTATATCCGGTTCCTCCAGCCATGTCTGCGGCACGTCACCCGTCCAGACGGTGCCCGGTGGTACCTGGTTGGCGGGTGTGCGGAGCTGCATCGGGCACTCCGGGAATTGTCTGTCGTCCCAGAGTTCGAGGTTTGAGGTCTCCACTTTTTTGCCCCATTCTGGGAGTGCGTGCCACTTAATTTTCAATTGTATGTTGCCGTGTTGGCCCGGTGTGGCCAGTCTGCCCTGTATCTTGCCCCGGAACCATACAAATTGTTTCGGTTGTCCTCTAAGCGTGGCTCCGTATACTCCTTGTACTTCTGCGCCGTCTGGCCATTCGGGGTGCATGGCGGCACGTTCCGCCGGTGTGAAAAGCGGGCATGCTGGGGCCTTCGGCTTCGGTTGTGGATCGGGTGGCGGCGGCGCTGGGGCCACTTTGGGCTCTGGTTTGGGCCGTTTGGCCCTGCGAGCTGAGGCGTCGGCTCCCCCCGGGCGGGGCCTCGGTTTGGGTTGGGGCTGCTCTGGCGCCAGTTAGGGGGCTGGCTTCGGTGCGTCGCGGCGGAATATGGTGTACGCCGGTCCCTGTCCCTCCTGCGGCCTGTGCATACCCCGAAGTCGAGTCGTGTGTTCTTGTAGGCTCGTGGTGCAGAGTTTGAGAGTTCGTTCCGTGTCCGTGGGCCAGGACATCCAGCGCTGCGCCTGTGCTGTCCCGTACTTCCGCACATAGGCCGCCAGGTTGTGCGTGAGTGTAAGCCATGTCTCGGGTAGCGTGGTGTCGGTGGCTGGGGCATCCACTGTCCAGTGCATCGCTGTTTTGAGGGCTAGCCAGTGCGCCCTGGGGTGGTTGGTGTGGTGGGTGGAGTGGCTAAAACGGTCCCCCAGTGCCAGTGGGGTCGCCGGCTTTGCTGCCGGTGTGAATGTGTGGACCCTGTCCGTTGTGCCCGTGGCGTTCCACCGTGCCACCCACCATGTGTGTTGGTGGCACGTTAGTGTCACCGTGGGGGATCCGGGAACTTGTCATTAAAGGCTGCCCAGTCAGTGACCTTCGGACCCTCGGTTTTCTGGTCGTGTTGTTCTGGTGGACTGGTCAGGGTCACCAGGTGGTTCATAAGGTCCGGCGTCAGGGTGTCTTCTGTGCCCTGTACCCTGTCCTTACGCGCTGTGGGGTGGCCCTCTGCGACGTCCCACGCGTCCGTGGTGGCCTCCACGGTGTTGGCTGCCAGGGTGATGGCATCGTCCGTCAGTCCCTACACGATGAAGTACTTTTCTCCCACCAGGGTGGTCGGGAATTGGGCCGTGTGTTTCATGGTGAGGTGTAGTAGCGCCCTGTCGGGACCTGGGGCGTTTGGGTCCACTGGTCTGGGCTCGCGTGCGCCGCGTCCCGCTAACGGGTTCCGCGGTTTGTCGGCGTTGGGTAGTCGTGGCCCCAGGGCCATGCGGTGTACCTGATCGAGAGGGACGGCTTGGCCCGTGGTGTCGCCTGTCGTGAGGTATACTCCTTTGGCGCCTGTTATCGTGTTTAGGTATATACCTGGGAGTGGGGTGGGCTGTGGGGGCAATGGTTGGAACAGTGCGTGGGGGCAGTGGTGGCCGCAGGGGGGGTCCCCGGGTCGCAGTCCCGGGCAGGGGCCATCCATGCCGTGTGGTACTGGATATAGTATCTAGGGCCCCGCCACCCTGCGTAGTTTGTTGGGGCTTAGGGTGTTCAACCACCCCCCCACCCTGATGGTGACAGAGCCCTGATCGATCCAGGTGGCTTGGTCGCGGTTGATGTCGTGGTGTAGGGTCCTTCTGATGGTGCCCCACGTTCGGCGGTGGGTGGTGTCATCTGGGGTAGGGCACCCTGTGTCTATGAGAGGCATTCTGGTGTTTGCAAGGGCGGAGTTTATGATGTTTAGGGGGGGTGGGTTGTCGTAGGTGCCGGCGGCGGTGTTCCCCGCTGGCTTGACACTCTGGCGTGGTACTCGTCTCCAGTGGAGAGGTTGGTGCCAGGACGGGTCCGGGTGCCAGATCGGGGCCGGTAGGTCCCCGTACCTTGCCCAAGTGTACACTGTGTATGCCGTGCCCTCGGTGCCGGCCTGCAATCTGTACGTGGACTTCCGTGCCTCGCCGTAGGTGACTAGTGCATTTGAGGTGGAGACGGTGTAGTTGAGGTGTGTGTGTGCCAGGGCGTGGGTGATTTGTACTTCCGTGCCCTTTCGTTTGACAAGGACGTTTGGTGTCCAGTCCTGTGGGGCACCTTCCCTGTGCGCCATGGCTTGAGGCGCCTTGGCGAGTGCCCCGACGGTAGGGGGCAGTGGGGGATCAGCGACCTGGGGCACCATGCCGGTGTCTGTTGGGAAGTTCCAGTATATCGTTAACTTCCCCGGCTGGTGGGCGTTTTGGGTGTCCGGGAGGGTCAGAGAGAGCGTCTCTTTGATCTGGGTTACCGCCTCTGGGTGTATGGTAGTGGGGTAGTGCCAGAGGGTGTGCTTGGTGGGGTCCCGGTGTGTCTGGGCGGTACGTCCCGCGGGTTCCATTGTCTGCGGCGTGAGGGTGTCGTCAAGGGCGACCTCGTGGAGGCGGTTGGCTTCTGCGGCCCACCTTGTCTGCCATTCCGTCAGCGTGGGGTCGGCCTTGGTGCAGTCCAGGGTGCAGTGGATAGCCATCAACTCCGGGTTGGGGTCGACAGTAATGTCGGTACCCGTTGTCGCGTTTATCCAGATCGCTTGTGTGGGTCTCGCCTGGGGCGTCTGGTCGTCGTCGTCCAGGGCCGTGCCTTCCATGGTCGCCGTGCCCTGGGTGGTTAGAAAGAGGTGCGTGGCCTGTGTTAGGTGTACTTGGGGTGGCGTAAGGAGGCGCATGGATGCCATTGTTGCTATCCGTGGGAGGACTTTTCTCCAATCGATGGTGCCTGTCGGTACTCGCCATGTCGTTGCCGTGCTCCCTGTGTGGTTCCCCCCTCGGGGTAGTTGGTAGTTGTCTGGGACGTGACGCAAGGTTAGAGGCTTGTCGAGTTGTTGGACGGTTGTGGTGGCGTTGAGGGGTTCGGCCTTTTCGTGGGCTGCTGGGCTGTGTCCTTGTTGGGGGGGCCTGTGTTCGTGTCGCGTGGGCGTTTGGGGTTTCGTAGGACTGGGGGGTATGTGTGGCTCCGGTATCGGTTGTGGCATTGTGGGTCGAAGGCTGGTGATGTTGTGTGCTCCGGTGGCCGCATCTTCGTGCAGGTAGAACTCCAGCGCTGGTGGCCAAATAGGGTGCCACTCGCGTGGGTCATCGTGCGCGGTGTGCAGGTGGATGCTTTGCTGAGTGGACCAGCTGTGGTAGGCCAGGATAGCGTTCGTGATGGCGGGGTTTCCGTTGTCTCCAAACGGGTGGTCGGGTCGGGAGCCGTCTCCGAACGTGGCTCGAACGGTCGTAGCCAGCGCTCCGATGTCTCCATCCGGTACTATGTCGTCCCACGTTGTGCGGGACGTGGCGCCCGGCGGGCCCGTGTGTCCCTCCAGGATCTCTGTTTCGTACTTGGTCAAGTCTTGTAGCATGCCTTCCACGTATGCAGCCTCCGTGTACGGCCGGATACTGTGCTCCGCTAGAGTGCGGGCATGGGCCAGCTGTCAGTACAGGGTCCAGTGTCGGGGCGTTGGTCTCGGTGGGGGGGTCGCGGCGGGCTCAGGCGTAGGCTCCTTCTCTTCCGTATGTCGGTGCCGGGTGGCGTGCACTACGGTGTACTCGTCATCTTCTCGCTCGGGCTTCCATTCCAGGTGGGCTTCTCCCGTGGCCGCAATGCTCGGTCGGCATGTCGCGGTGCGTGCGTAGGGGGGCCCTGTCTTGTCATGCAGGACGATGGTGTGCCTCGTGTCCAACTGTGTAGGGTGAGGACGAGAGCCTCCGCTGTTTCCTCGAGGGTTGCTGGTGGCGGGGCGTCGGATTCCTGGATGAAATCCAGGGCTTCCTCCGCGTGTGAGGCCCGCGTGAGGTTCGTCCACGCTCCAGTGTCGGTCTCTCGTCCCTGTACCACCACTCCTTCCGGTGATTGTTGCTGGCCGTTGTGTATGTCCCTCCGCAGCTCCGGAATGTATGCCCCTGGGTCTCGGTTGCTTCTTGTGCTTGTTATCCGTTGATCTGCTTCGTTGAGTGCCCGGTATAGGCTCCATGTGGGTTGTTGGTGCGCGTTGGCTGCCACTTGCAGCACGCGTTGGATACTGTCCTGCAGTGGGTCGTTGTCCAGGTCCATCGGGTCGTGGTTCGTGGAGATGTCGAGGCCACTGGGCAGTGACTCCAGGGGTGGGTCATGGGCCTGAGGAGGGGTGGGTATTTCGGAGTGGATGTCCATGGCGGTTCGGGAGGCGCCACTGGACGGGGATAGCGGTGCTTCGTGTGTGTGGTCCTCCGGTGGGCTTGGTTGTGTTATCTCCGCGGCCATCGTCTCCGTTTGTGGCCCTGGTCCCGGGGGATCGTCCTGGTTGTCGCAGTGCGGCGCCTTGTGGTGAGGCGTGCCGCAATGGTCCGTGTCTTGGGCGCTGTACTCCGTGTGGTTGGGGCTCGGTGTACGCCTGCACAGTGCGGCGTTCCTGGATTGATTCGTGGTTCCGTCGCTGTAGTCCGTATGTTGTGACGGGGCCAGGTCTTGTTTCGGGTTGTAGGCGTCTCCCCGTGTTATGTGGCTGTAGTATGTGTTTTGGCTATACTCCGTGCGGTGCTGGCTCGGGGTACGCTGGCGTGTCACGGTACTTGCGGTCCGGCTTGTGGCACTGTAGTCGGTACGTTGTGAGAGGGTTTGGTCTGGTTCCGGTTCTAGTTGGCGTCGTGTCGCTCCCCCCCGTGTTGTCTCCCCCCCCCGGGGCTCGGGTGTGTCGGCGGTGCCGGGGTCATAGTTCGTGTGGTCGTGGGTCGTTGGATCCTGGCGTTCGCCATGTACCGCGTGGGTGGGATGTGGGGGTGCCGTGCCTGGTGTGTGTTTCCGGCTTCCGGGGTCGCCGAGATCGTCGGGGCCGGCCGGGCGTTGTGTCCCCCCTTGGGTGGTTGTTGATGGCGTGCTCGGCATTGCGGGTTTCCCCCGGGCGTCGTCGTCCTGGTGCTCCTGCTCGATCGTGTCCTGTGTTTGCATTGCGTGTGTGGTCTTCTTGCGTGCCACGTATGTGGGTGTGGAGGCTTCGCCTGTACGTGCACCTCCCATTTTTCCGCCGCGTGTTGTCCCATGTGTGTGTGCACCTTACAAGATTGGTAGGCGGCATACCTCTTGCCCTTCGTGTCGGCGTTCTCGGGGATCTTGTTTGCCTGCTGTATTGCACGGCACAAATGGCGCTCTTTATTGTCGGTCAGAAGCAGCCACGTGGAGGTGCTGCGGCACATAAGATGTGGGGTCAGGTCACGTTGGGTCGCGGCCTTTTTTATTGTCGTTTGTGGCGCGGCGTTGCGTATTCGTGTTGCCTTGTCGCGCCATGTTGGCTGGCGTTGGGTTGTGCGGCGTAGTGTGGTTGTGGCGTTGCGTCGTGTCGCAGTGTGTGCTATGCTGTTTCGTTGTGGCGCGTTAGGTGGTGTCCTGCGGTGCCGGGCGCTGGCTGTGCCATGCCGCGGTTTATGTTGTTTTTGTTGTCCGTCGTATTGTGTAGCATTGCGCCGTGTTGTGTGGTGTCGTGTAGCTGCCGTTGGGTTGTGGTGTCGCGTGTTGTGCGCCGTTGTTGGGTAACACCGGTGTTTGTCGAGTGCCGTCTGGTGGTACGGTACCGCGTGTTGCCGTGGTATTGTGACGCGCGTCACAGTGTGTTGCGCTGTGCCGGGTCATGTCTGCGTGGTGGTATATGGTTGCGTCTGGTTGTTGTTGGTGGTGGTGTTGACGTTGTGTGTAGTAGTGTGCGGTTGTAGTGCGTAGTGGCGCGTCGTGTTTTGTGTTGGTTCCAGGTGGGTTCCCCGTGTTGTGCCCACCTTTGCGTTGCTCTGTTGTGCCGTGTGTTGTTGCGTGCGTGTATTGGGTTGTGTGTTTCGTGGTGTCCGTTTTCGCTTGTCGCGTTGGGGTTCTTTTGGTGTTGGGTTTCGTCTTGTTGCATTATGTGTCTTGGCGTGCGTTGCGCTGTGGTGTGCTGTGTTGTCGCGTAGTGTTTTGGTGCGTTGGGTTGGACGTTGTTGTGTGGCGTCAGGTACCCTTGTTCGGTGTTGTGTGTTGTTGTTTGTCGGTTGGTTGCGTTGTATAACACGTTGTGTTGCGCACCGTTGTTTTGCCGTTGGTTGTGGTGTTGTGTTCCGTGTTGTCGGGTTTGTTGTCGTGTGTTGTGTCTCGCCGTTGCGTGGTGTTGTGGTTTTGTCTTGTTGGTTGCGCTACGTAGCTCCATCGTGGTGCCATGTAGCTCCACTGGGTGATGTCGTGTGGCGTGGTTTGTCGTGGTTCTCCGGCGTTTTTGTGGTGGCGTGTTCGTTGTGGTGTTTTGTTGTGTTGCGTTGTGTTGTTGTGATCGGTGTTGTGTGGTGTTTGGGTATGTGTTTCGTGTTGGTACATGGTGTTGTTGTGTTGTTGTGTGGCGTTGTACGGTTGTGTGAGCCGTGTATGTGTGTTCGTGACACACAGTGTCATGTCTTGTTGCCGTGTGTTGGCTCACGGCGTGTTGTGCCATTAGTTCTCCGCCATGTTCGGCGTGTGCTCCATTCCGTGATGCCGTTCACTTCCGTTGGCTCCGCGGGGCGTGCCATACCACTTGGTATGTTGGCCATGGATATGGGATTGAGAGGTTGCACCGGTAGTTAATGTGTCACATTTTACACTTGGCGTTTTCACTCTTTGATTGTTGGCGGCACCCCCGTGCATGCGGTTTCATGTGTGGTTGTTTGGTGTTTGTTTGCCTTGTGCCTCCTTGCCGGTGTCGTAGCGTGGCCTTGTACTCGTCCTTCAGTCGTGTTCCGCGGTGTTCTCGTGTTTCTTTGGTGTTGTGTCGTTGCCGCGTGTTGTTTAGCGGCGTGTTGTTTCGTCGGTTCCGTGGTGTTGGTCATGTCGGTTGGCTCCGTGTTCAAGGTAGTCACCATGTGGCATAAATAGACAAGGGGAGAGGAGAGGCTACTTCGGTTGTTAGCGTGCTATGCTTTATATTCGGTGACTCCACTCATTGGTTTTGGCGACGCCCAAGAGCAAGCGCATTTACTTGTGTTTGTTTGATGTTTACTTTGTTTGTCCTTGCCGCTAGTGCTTGGAATGAGAAAAAATATTCTCGAAAAAAGTGAAACGAGACAAAATAATCGCTCATTTCATATGAAACGAGAACATAAAATCGCTCATTTCATGAAGAGCACCCTGTTTTTCGAGAAAATGAGAAACTGGCATCCAAATCAATGACACTGCGATGCTTCAGGCTCAACGATCCGCTCCCTCAAGCAATCCTTGTTTTTGACATTGTGGTGTTTGGGTATTTGCATTCTTGTATTTCCTACAGGCTTTTGGATGGTTGTTGTTATTGCCTGCTGAATGATATTGTGACAAAAGCGACATTTTTTTTGCGGCAAAACTACGCTAACCATTGCAGAACAGCCACCACCAGCACTCCTTGTTTTTGACGTTGTGGTGTTTGGGTATTTGCATTCTTGCATTTCCTAGAGGCTTTTGGATGGTTGTTGTTATTGCATGCTGAATGATATTGTAACAAAAGCGACATTTTTTTTTGCGGCTAAACTACGCTAACCATTGCAGAACAGCCACCACCAGCACTCCCTTTTTTGACATTATGGTGTTTGTGTATTTGCATTCTTGTATTTCCTAGGGGCTTTTGGATGGTTGTTGTTATTGCCTGCTGAATGATATTGTAACGAAAGCGACATTTTTTTTGCGGCAAAACTACGCTAACCATTGCAGAACAGCCAAAACAATACATAAATGAACTATTCCACGGCAAATTCTCCGTAAGCTTTTTGGAAAAATCTCCCTACAAATCTCAGTGGCAGCATGCTCACCAGAGCTGCAGCATGTGCACTGCCAGCGCAGCGCTGCCAGCACGAAAAGCGACGTTTGTTTTACAAAAAGCGACATTTTTCTGTCTGCCACAACAGCACTTCACATTGCAAAAAAAACAAATCAGTACACGTTTGAATTGTTTCTTGCAACGTTTCAATGTAAGATCCTTCATGATTCTGCATTTTTCACTGACAGAAATGCAGCAACACATCCTGCTGGTGGACAAAGTGGACAATATTGGGGTTACATTCCAAGTTCCTGGCAGTTTCTGGTCTGGACTCAGTGGTGTTGATCGCAAAAAAAAATGGGAAGCAGAGATTCTTTCCTGGGACCCAGACTACCAATGGCCTAAAGGCAAGCATCCACCAGGCGCCTTTCAGATGTAGGTCAAGGAGAACACTGGGGAACTGCGGACATATGCAATCAGTGACACACAGTTCAAAGGGTATGCTGGAGAAAATTGTAAGCTTATTACTCCTGCTGAACAAGCCCGTCATGATGGTCACCTTTCTCAGAGTTCACAGGGATTGCAGGACACGGCATCTTCTTCAAGTACACCAGCAACTCCTGGGACACCAGCGCAGTGTTTGCCTTGCCTCAGACCTGCAAAGCAGAGATCAAGAGTGTACGACCCCTTTCTGAAGTTGAATACAGGCCTCTTCAGCTGTCGCGTGTGTGGGCAGGAAGTCACCAACCATGCTTCATCAACTAGTGCACTGTTTTCACACATGAAGCGCAAACATTACAGCCTTTGGGTGCACCTTGCAGTGTACTCACCTCACCACAAAGTGGTACAGGATGCACAGGGTTCCTTGCAGTAGAACATGCCCTTTGCCAGAAGCCTGGTTCATCACTATCGTCTTACCAAGTGGCTAGTGTCTGCTCTTGCACCAATTGCACCTACAGTTGAGAGCGCCACACTGCGTGCCTTTTTGGGTGGTCTCTGTGCTGGTTATACACCAGCCTGTGCACGGACGGTCAGAAAGATTGTATCAGTCGCCAAAGCAATGATGGAGAAGAAGTTACAGCAAATGCTGTTTGAAGCAAAGGAGAAATGCAGACAACCTGCTATCGCGTTACAAACTGATTTGTGGACTTCCACAGTTCAGCATAATGCCTATGGAGCCGTAAACGCGTCCTTCTTCACTGGAGATCTGCACTTTGTCCATGTACTTTTGGATGTGAACGTGTTTCCTGAAGACAGCCACACAGGAGTAGCAATAGCCAGCTGGCTTGGGGCTGTGCTACGCAGAAAGGACTTGAGCAGTGACGACATTAGTGTGATTACGCCCGACAATGCCGCAAATATGAAAAAGGCAGTTGGGTTGATGGACCTCAACTTCAGAGGTTGTTACGTCCATACCCTACAACGGTGCGCACATTATGGCATTGGAAATGCAGGAAATCCAGCAGACGACGATCCTAGCAACACCGTGGTGGCAGTGATTGCAAAATGTAGGAAACTCGTTGCATATGTTAGCAACTCCACCAAAGTGCACCGCAAACTGACGCAGGCAGCACACAAGCATGGCACCTCCAATTTCTCACTGAAGCAGGTCTGTTACTCGAGTGTTCAATCGTTCAATCCCCTTCTTTCCATTGCTTGAGGTCGTGTTGTTCGGACGCAGTGGTGTTCGCTCTCTTATGCATTGCTGGCTCGTGTACTCCTTCATTCGCTCACTGCGACATGCAGCGCGTTGACTAGGAAGAAAGCGCTTGCGCTCTTGTTGGATTTCGAGTTTCGCAGGGTTGTGCATTCACACCTTCATCGCATGGTTCAGACGCACTGGTTTTTGCTCTCTCTTGCATTGCTTGTTCATGTACTCGCTCCTGTTTTCTCCTTCTCCCGTCGAAGGATCATCGGTCTTTCCCTCCTCCATTCGCTCACTGCGACATGCAGCGCGTTGACTAAGAAGAAAGCGCTTGCGCACTTGTTGAAGCTGGAGTTTGGCAGGGTTGTGTATACATACCTTCATCGCATGGTTCAGACGCACTGGTTTTCGCTCTCTCTTGCATTGATTGTTCGTGTACTCACTCTTGTTTTCTTCTTCTCCCATTGATCCATCGGTCTTTCGCTCCTCCATTCGCTCACTGCGACATGCAGCGCGTTAACTAGGAAGAAAACGCTTGCGCTCTTGTTGGATTTCGAGTTTGGCAGGGTTGTGCATTCACACCTTCATCGCATGGTTCAGACGCACTGGTTTTCGCTCCCTCTTGCATTGATTGTTCGTCTACTCACTCTTGTTTTATCCGTCTCCCGTCGAACGATCGGTCATTTGCTCCTCCATTCGCTCACTATGACATGCCGGCAGCGCGTTAAGCAGGCACAAAGCGCTTGCGCTCTTGTCTGAAGTTCGATCTCCTACACACATTCATTGGGGCAGGACGTGTCAACGCGATGGAATGCGACATTTATGATGGCGAACAGCGTGTTAGCGCATATTCAAACACTACGTGAGGTTTTCAATGACGACTCCATGGAGGAAGAATATCAACAGCTACTCCCTACTGCATCCGAAATTCGTGTTCTGAGGTTTCTGATTGGTGATTTGCAGCTGTTCGCTGAAGCCACAGATATTTTGGAGGGCGAACCGTATCTGACAAGCAACGTTGCGCATGTTTTGATTACTCAGCTGAGACGGGACGTCTCTTCTGGGTTTGTCCATGTTCACCGTGATGGTGCTCAAGAACGCGTCCCACCGTCATTGGTATGATTGTTGCTGCACTTTACCGAACTGTTTGAAGTGCTGGTGAACAGAAAGCGTGCCGATCCCTTTACAGCCCTTGACCCACGCCAGTCAAGAATTCGACATTATGGAGCTCATTTGAAAGCTACTGCGCTGCAGAACACAAATTGGTAAGACAAAAACACACCCGCAGTCATAATCGTGCTCAGAAGGCCAAAATTAGACCTCAATTGCGCTGTTGCCACTGTGTCTGCCCTGATGCGCAGGTGCCAGAAGGGATCGCCAAATGCATCCAGCTGCTCAAAACTCAGCTGGAAGACAGATTCAGCCATCTCCCGCCTAACAGTACCCTCGTTGCCCTACAATTGGACCCATCGATGGCCTTGCATTTGGGAGATCTAATCGGAGAAGAAAATGTGGGTTATGCCGCCGAAGTATTCCGCAAAAATATGGAGGTTGCTGAAATATTAGTCAAAGCAAGGGAGAAGGAGGAGAAAGTGGAGGCCTTGGAGTTGGAAGTGGATGAGGAGCCCCCGTTGGAGAAAATGAAAGGCGTCATTGCTCGGGCTTTCAATAACTTTGGTAACATGGTCCATGGTGTACCCGACCATCAAGTGCAAAATGAGCAAGATGCATACTTGACATATATCCGAACTACCGATTTGAGTAGTTATCAAACTCTCGCGCATGGTATCTTTGATACCATTTCTTTTTGGCGCGACCATCAAAGGCGGTTTCCCACGCTCTATGTAATGGCCGGGCAATGGTTTGCGCCGGCGGCAACGTCCGCATCGTCGGAAAGGACATTCAGTGGACGTTCCCACCTCGTCGCAAGAAGACGCGCAAGCCGAACCCCGGAGAAAGTTGAGCTTCTCATTTTTGTAAGAAGCAACATGCAATATTTTCCCGATTTTGGTCCACTAGAGGACCAATATTATAAGTTGTATAATAAGAAAAAGAGCACGGAGGAAGAGGAAGAGGCCTCCGATGAGGAGAGTGAGGAGGACTAGTGGGTACATTGTCAATGTACGAAAGCCTTGTTTTTTGTGCATGATATTAGGGTTAAGTGTAGCAATGGATTAGGGTACATGGTGTGAGAGGCAACATTGTCGAGTCCAAGGCAAAGCATTGGAGGAACGGTTTGTTGAATTGGAAAATGTTTGTTAAAAGACATAATTAAGAAAACACAATTTCAATGGCAAGCATAGGTTTTCAAACGGTCACAAGGCCACGAGAGTAACAACGACAAATAGGCACATGGTCAATGTGTGAAAACATTGTTTTTGTGCATGATATTAGGGTTAGGACTAGCAATGACATAGCATGGAAACCATGGTTTGTTTCACATAGTGTGGCACGGTGTATTTCAAAACATTTCTTGAAGAGCTTGTTTTGCAAAAACACATTATCGGTGGGTAACATAGGTTTTAAAAAATGCACAAGGCCCCGGGTTGATACAACATCGTAACGAGTAAAGCAAAGCATTGAGCAAAAGGGTTGTTATTGACGATAAGGTTTGTTGAATGCCATAGTGGCAAAAGCATTTCACCAATGAGTAGCATTGGCTTTTAGAAATGTGGAAGCCTCGGACTGCATATCATATAATGAATACTAAAGCAAACCATGATACAAATGGTGTTAACAATGGTTTGTTGTACGTGACAAGGTTCTTTGAAGGAGGTCTCGGCCAAAGTTTTTATTCAATGGGTACCATTCATCGTAGGAAGTGCACTCATTGCCGCCTGGAGATAACATCAACAATGCCTCGTTGTTTTTTGGGCACATCAAATATGTCCAGACATATCGAAAAAAATGAAACCAGAAACAAAAATCGCTCATTTCATATAAAACGAAAAAAAAATCGTTCATTAAAACAAGAAAAAAAAATCCCTGATCTCATTTGGGCAAAAAAAGTCTCATTCCAAGCACTACTTGCCGCACCCTAGTCTAGTCTAGTCTTGAGTTCGTCTTTCCATTTGGTGACTCCACTCTTTGGTTTTGGCGGCGCCCAAGAGTAAGCGCTTTTACTTGTGTTTTCTTACAATGTTTATCCGTGCCGTACCCGTAGTTGAGTCATGAGGTCTTCAATTTGCCTTTCTCCGCGTTGTCCTCGTGCTGCTTTGGTTTGGTAGTTGTTTGGGGCGCGGCCTTCTTTCGGCGGCTCCATACCTCGCCGCGTCGGAACATACCTTTTGTCTTCCTCGTGGTTGCTCTTCGTGTCCACGCTCCATTGCACTAGTCCTACGACACGCACTTTGCTAGGTGTTTTGGGGCACGCACGGGTTGCACTGTCTTGTCTGTTTCTCCCCTCTGTTCTCGTTGTGGTCTGGTTGTATGGATTTCTCTGCTGACCTCGCCAAACAGCGGCGCAAAAATTCATGGGGGGGATTCGAGGTCAGTAAAAACCATTTCTGTGTTTATTTTTTCTTGTGGTGCGTCCTTTTCTTCGTTCCAATGTATTCTTTCCACGCTGTCCAGCGACACGCGCGACACAGCACCAAACGTTTTGATGTCGCACCACACCGCATAAGTATAAATACTCCCAATGCGTAAGTAGGCTGAAGTTCCTAGCACTTTCTGGAGCCATGGGGAGTCAGCACCTACATGACTCCGGGAGGACACCATTTTTCAGGAATGAGGATCCAGCCGGTGTGTACAATACTTTGAATTGCCTCCAAAGTCTTTGAAAAGATTTCATGTAGCGCATCGATGTCGTGCTCACTTATGAGGGCGACATTGATGGTCCAATTATAAGCTAGAGTGCGCGCCTTTTGACCATGGTTGGCAAACCAAATGGCCAATTGCACCAAAGGGTGAGATCCACAAGGGATTCCATCAGCCCTAATGATCAAAACATATGGACATTCCCCGTCCAGAAGAGGGAACGTCATTGTATCAAGTATATCATCTTGAGTTGACATATACTTTAAAAACGCATCAAGATCCAAACGGATACCTACCTTCTCATTATAATCGCTTGGGACCAGGATTTGTTTGCTCCCAAGCTCCCGCCAAGCAGTCCTGAAAGCCTCAAACGATGCAAAGGGGTGCTCCCAATTCGAGGGGAGGCGCTCCTTCCCATCGTTGCGAAGCTTGGATACCCAACAAATAAGGTTCTTCCACCTAGAAAGCAAAAGGTATATATTGGCCGTTGCACAAGTGCAACCGTGTGCAAACCGTGCAATACACTACTTGCACACATGTTTGCACAAAGCGTAACATCGCCATTATCACACTATTTTTATCAATCTAGGGTTATGGGGTGTCCTATTGTGCAGGTTGGAGTATGTAGGTATGCCGAATGGAGTGAATGACCACATTAGACGATGTATGAGAATGATATGTCTTCGAAAGTGTGCAAGTGGCCACTTGCACACCACAAAGGGCGGTTGCACAACGCAATTACCTTTTCTTTGGTATTTCAAGCTCCAAAACGAGGCAGACAGCCTCGGTAAGTGTATAAACCTGCCGAATGGTGTCCTTTGCACGTTTCTTGTATCGTTTTTGCTTGCTGATGCGTTCATTGAGGGGATCCAATAGGGCGGTACCCGGTGCCATTCGGGTAAATAGTCCCACAAGGTCATTCTACAAGTCCTCGCTGCTAAAACTACCGTAAGTAGTTCTAATGAACTTGAAAATAGCATTTCCCTGTGAAACCATTGCAAATCTGGCAAATGGGTAGTAAATTTCTGTTGAAATTCAAAATACGGCAGCAACGGCGGCAGACGCGACGACGGCGCCAGCGCGTTTGCACAGTGATTGCATTGTGCAACTGCAGTGCAATTCTGGGCAACTGGCAACAATTTACTGCAACTGCGTACAAACGTCTACTTTTCTGTGTAACTCTACCTGGGCAAAACGGGTTCTCAGTGAATTAGGGCTATAAACCTAGCCCCCCAATGAAGTTCACCCCTACCACTCAGATGAGCGCAAGTATCTTCCTTCATGGACGTCATACCAAAATGAAATAGGCATTTCATGCCTTGTGCCTTGTAGGTTAATTCTAGTGGTCTCCAACCTCAGCACCCCTACACTCAAATGTTACATCGACTTATTGTGGTGCAATGTTTTAACCAATTCTCAATTCAGGTGCTCGGCCAAAGTGGCTCAGTCATATCCCGTGTCTCGCCCAGCTCCCATGCCCCTGATTCCTAACCAACTCCATTGCATCCCAATCTGTGCACATGAAATGCGTCGGACTATCCTTGGGACGAACATTAGGCCAGTTTACCCTATAAAATCCGTTGCTTTGTTGGTAATTGACTGGAGCTTTGTAGTTAGACCTCCATTCTTCATTGTGCAGCCCCTCTTTGCTACTTATGCTTTGAAGTTGAAGGATTACTTCATGAATTTGGTTGTGATCCGGTATCTGGACTGCTTTGTACCGGTGTGGTACCAAGAACGCGCCCACGCGCTGAAATAGGTACTTGCGGGGGCGGTTGAATCGGAGATTTAGAAAGTTTTTTTCGTTTGCCTTGCCTGTTTGGATGTTCTTACTTGCTTGGTTTGTGTTTTTTGAAAACCTTGATACGTTTTCCCAATCTGCAACATGAGAAAGGACAGGTGCGATTAATGACCGATTGGAGGCTGGGGTAGTAGGACTCACTGACGATTGGGCTGTAAACATTGTAAGCGGCCTCGTAGTATTCCGATGACCTGCAGTGTTGCTTTCGTCGGTGGGGGAAACTGTACCTCCAGGGGAGCCTATACTACTGGAGGAGTGGCCCAAAAGAGACTCGCAGCGGGAGGAGGGAATGTTATGGTAGTACCACCACATCCTCAAGCTTGCAACCTCCTCAGTTAGGTTAGGAGCAACAAATACATAGGCACAAGGAGATTAGTTTTTCTTCTTACGCTGTGAAGGGGTCTCAGCGCGGCTAAGTAGCTGACCCTCATTGTTCTCAGCAAGGTACGAGCGAAAGATGGGACTCATAGTCCCATCTGGATTTAGAAAGCCGGACATGGGCTCCGAGGCTGCATAGACAGCCCATACCCATCTCGCAAGGTAAGGAAGTTCGAAGCCAGTTGATGTTCGTGGCGAGCAATACCTGCAACCACGTAGTAGCCGTCGACTGCCATCTCATCGACAGTAATCTCTTCGAGTTTGTCAGCCTCCTCCGGGTCGGCGGGGCTTTTTGGGTCCATACGTTTGACCTCTCTGTGAGGGAAGCGCCACTCATCCTAGGCCACATCGTCGGGAAAGTGGTAACCTGTCAGCTGTCAAGGTGTACATCGCAGCTCTCGAGCTAGGCGAGGACCGCATCTCACATGGATCCTGGAGACACCTGGTTTTCTAATGCGATGGGGCCCAAAGAAAGGGTCCTGAAAACAGTTGTGGGGCCATCAGGCAATCACGAACGTTGTAGAAGCACAGGGTCTCCTACCCTGACACTGGCAGGACGCCTTGTGCGGTTCGCCTAGTTAACTCAAGTTCACGAAGGTGCTTAACATTAGCTGTGGCCCAGCTGGCCACGTCCTGCTTATGTTCAGGCCAATCCCCTACGGGGCTATTGTAGTGCTCATCAAAAGGGGCTTTGAAAAACCCTGCAGGAAGCCGCCCATTGAACAGTTAGTGTGGGGTATAGCCAGTTGAGGAGCTGTGTTGAAGTTCATGGCTAAGACAGCCGATGGTAACAGGTGTACCCAATCCTCAGTACATTCTTGTTTCATTAGTATCCTCACCTTCTGCTCCACCACACGATTCTGTCTCTCACGCAGGGGTATAGAAGTGTGAGTGTAGGGACCACCTCTGGTTACTTGGACATTCAGAGCGTCCAACAATCTCTTGCCCCACCCGGGTCACTCTGCCTGCGTACATCCTCATCGGAGTGCACCTCCTTGGGTGCCCTATAGAGTTCAAGTCATTGTTCAACCACAATTTTCACATTTTGTTCCTCTGTCCCTTTTGCTGCAAGCAAATGCAGGGGTGAAACGACTCATACCACAAGTGACAACAAGATAGCTGTGGTAACCTCGAAACATAGGGACGGTGGATGAAATCCACCCACAATAGAGAGTTAGCACAGTCGGGTATAGGTAGGCTGGAGATCAGTCCCCGATCTTGAGAGTCGCTTTCCTAGCTGGCATGACAGGCACAAGAGTCCACGATGGACTGTATTCGCGACCGTAGTTGAGACAGGGTTTGTCGGGGGCAGACACTCCCTAAAGAAGTCCACAGAACGGTTGTAGCCTGTATGCCTTGAACTGAGGCGGGCCCACTGCAAGCAACCATCCAGTCGTGCCTCAAGCACCACTATACGGTCCTCACAATAGAGGTATTCACTATCTTTATACCAACGGTCACCGTCTATCGGGCGTGCCTATAGGCCATCAGCGACCATCTGGAGTACACATTGGTGCTCCTCCTGGTAGGGTCTCAGACTCCAACCCTCCGATACACCTGCAGTGCACATGGACAGGTCGGGCTGGACATCTATACGTTAAAACGCCTCTTTGGCCAACGCCTCTAAGCCCGCTCTTACGAGGGCATCGGAGTTATTACGAGATGTATAGTCAGTTAGTTCATTTTCTATACCATGGATGCTGTGGGCAGTAAACGTAAGCGGACTGAGATAGGTCTGGCATCATTTTAGCTTCACTTTTTCAGGGGAGGGACCATTCCCAAATATTTTTACAAGCTCTCGGTCACAGAGCCACACAATAGCGTTAGTACCAAGTAGGAGGGACCGAAAAGAATCCAATCCAAGATTTCCCGGTCGTAGGTAGTGTAGTTCAGTTGTGTTTGATTCCATTTCCATTTCCAGTGCCCAAGGGGCACCAGACTGCATTCATTGGCAAGATAGTCATGCTTCAGCGTAGCCTCGCGGTTCACGTCTCAGGTGTGATACTCGCGGTGAGCCAACTCAACGGGGTCCAGCTGCTACCAGCGGTATAGGGTACCATCTAAGGTCTGCACCCTGGTAATTTTGAAAACTTGAAGGTTGTTTTTTAAATTTTCACCGGTAGGTGGAGGTGGTAAGTTTTTTGACAAAAGGTAGGTGCCAATATTCAATGGACCTAGTATAAGGTCGATGCACCTTTCTTGATGTGCCTTCTTGTTTTTGTGCCCTAATACTTTGAAAAATTTAGGAAATTGTTTTATGCCGGGGCCAATGCGTCGAGGGCCCTTGCCGTGGGCGCGGGTCCGAGGCCTCGGAGGGTGGCGCGTTGCGCGTCCGCCTGTAGCCACTCCTGCAAGCTATATGTCCTCCCCAGCAATGGCTGGCTCTTGTGTATGGACTCCCAGCCCCGGAGATCCCTTGTTCAGGGAGAGGCCAGGGTGGTGGGTCAGGCTGCAAGGTGTAGGCCACAGACACAGAATGTGTTCCCAAACTCTCCATGTCACCATTTTTGTGCCCTAAGGTATTTTTCTTTCGTTTTTTTGTTCTTTTTTTTGCCTTTTTTTTTGGACCCCTGCAGGGAAGCATTTTTGTGCCCTAAAGTGTTTTTGCGTTTTTTTTGTTGTGTTTTTGTTTCCTTTTTTTGGACCCCTGCGGTGAAAATGAAAAAAAAGTTGTACCTCTGCCTCTACCCCCTTGCACACTTGCAAGAAGTCCAATTCTTTGAAAACGTTGCAGCATATCATAGCTGGCCACTCATGGAAGCAACAGGTTCTGTCAGGATTAAGCTAAGACCACATAATACCTTTGTCTTAACTCCAAAGCTGCTTGTTGGGAAGGTTGCCGAGGGGTGCCTTTTTGTGTTGCATAAAGAATTGTAATACTGTTCAATACACCGTTGACTGTGCTGTGCTGTGCTGTGTTGTGCCGTGCGGTACTGAATGGTGCTGTGCTGTGCCATGTGGTGCTGAATGGTGCTGTGCTGTGCTGTGCTGTTATGCGTCATGCTGTGCCGTGCTGTGCTGTGCTGTGCCAACACACAAATGACACTTACAGCATGCATGAACACTCAAATGACGCTTAGAGCACGCACGAACACTCAAATGACAGTCACAGCACGCGCCGACACTGAAATGACACTCCCAGCACGCGCAAACACTCAAATGACCCTGACAGCACGCGCCGACACTCAAATGACACTTACAACACGCACAAACACTCAAATGACAGTCACAGCACGCGCTGACAATCAAATGACACCCACAGCACGCGCCAAACGTCAGGTGACACTAGTAGCACGCACCAACACTCAAAAATCACTCAGAGCACGCGCCGACACTCAAATGACACTCCCAGCACGCAGGAACACTCAAATGACAGTCACAGCACGCGGCAACACTCAAATGACACTCACAGCACGGGCAGACACTAAAATGACACCCACACCACGTGCAGAAACTGAAGTGCAACTCAGAGCACGCGCCGAAACTCAAATCGGGAGCAGCAAGCAGAACACACAAGCTCTCACCCACACTGTGCGCAAAACACACCATCAAGCAGCAGTAGCAAGCAGCAGCCGCAGCAACGTACGCACAGTCACACACGGCACCGTTTTTTTCCGTGTTTCCTTGCTGGTGTCTTCGTCTTCTTTCTCTCTTCATCTTCTTCCCTCAGAACAAACAACTGACCTACCACCTTGTCTTCTTCGTCGTCGGCTTGCAGCCTCCGAGGACAACGCCGAACACAGGACAACGCCAAGCCGCATCAAGAGCTACGGTCCCTGGTTACAGCCATATGGCACAACAAGCGGGCACTACACACGGCAGTGCCCTCACATGTCCCGTAGGCCCTACATGACGCCCAGGAAATCGCTGCACGGCTGGACACCACGCGCCGGCAATTCAGGGAATGGCACGCCCGCCGGGCAAAGGAGCTAGCGCAAGAACAACAACGCTACTTTCAAAACTCCCAACCCTACAAGTCCCTGAAACACGTGGACAAAGTCCTGGGAGAAACAGGCCACCGAGGCATCAAGGCGGTACGCCTACAAGACGGCACAGTGACCAACGATCCCAAGGTGGTCCTGGAGGAAGTCGTCAACAGCTTCCAGCGCCGACACAACTCCGAGGATGGCAAGCTGTCAGCGTACACGGAGGATTTGATATCGCAGGTGCCGAAACTCTACAACCGAACAGGGCGATGAGACATCCACCGAACCCCATTCACCATTCGAGAACTCGATGAGGTGATGTACAAACTACAACCGGGAAACAGCCCGGGGGTGGACGCACTCCCGACGGAATTCTACTGCAGGCTTTCGCTGAACCTAAAGAGACACTTGGCCGCGCGCCTGTGGGATATCGCCATCGGTAAAATTGACGAACCACCCAACTGGGCGAACCTGGTTCGGCCGCTGTATAAGAAAGGCGACTGGGCGAACCTGGACAACTGGAGAACCATAGCATGCAGAATCCAAACTCATATGGATGCTCATCCTCAAACTGATGGCCCCGGCAGTGTACCGGGCTGTACCGCCCACAATGTGGGGAGCCATACCAGGTAGGTCGCCATTGGAGGCCATATTTATGCAAGACGCCGTGGTTGACATGGACCCGATCAGCCTCATCATCACGTCCCTGGATGTCAAGGGGGCCTTCCCCAACACTCCGCACCGCCTCCTACAGGCTGTCTGGAAGCACATGGGACTCCCCTTCTGCGGCTTCCTACAAGCATACCTCGTCACCCGCATGTACGCAGTAAAAACTGACGTGGGCACCACCCCATGGGTCCGGCCCGCCAGTGGAGTCCCGCAAGGGGGTGCGGAAGGCCCTTTCCTCTTCCTGCTCGTCACCCTCCCGCTGGCGTTTTACATCCGAGGCATATACCCGAACGTGGCACCATACTTCCTACGGACCACGCTCGTGGCATTTGCGGACGACATGGCGGTGGTGACCGCCACCGCCCCTTAACCCCTGTCGACCAGCCCGGACCCCACCAGGGCCACAAAAGTACTCCACGCCGTGACCAACTATCTGGAGGGTAACCAGCTGCTGGTACACAACGTCAAATCTGCCACCATGGTGCACAATGCACCACCGCCCCTCCTCCGCCCCAGGGACCCGCCCATGAACCCAGTAAACACGGCCACCTACCTGGTGGTCCAACAAGCGGCCACCGCAAACAGGGTCACCCTACCACCGAACCTGATACGGCAGCTGACACGGACGCTAGTCATAGCGCGCATCGTGGCACTCTCCACCCAGGCCTTGGCGTACTTCCTACAAGCCGTACTCAACGCCGCTATAGGAACCCAGGCCTTACACCTAACGCACCCCCAACACATGCTACAAGCGGCTGCCAGCACGGTACGGCGAGCGTGGACCATCCACGACCACCGGCCCACATCACTACCCGCGGCGGTGCGCGCAGCGTCGCCACCATACTACGGAGACAACACCGATCACCTCGTCAACAATGCGTACACAGCTCACATCGCGGCCAACCTGCACCGTCTCATGCACAATCATGAGCCGGAGGTGAGAGAAGTCTTCACGCTGACACTGCGAGATGCCCAGTACAGTGGCAACACCTGCCCCCAATACATACTTCACCAGCGGGGCCTCCCCACCAAGGTGGGGAGCCGCGTATGGAACCACGTACAACTGATACTACCCCAACATCAGCATGTCATCCAAACGAACCATTGGTGCAAGGAAACCGTCCCTGTGGCGGTCCTACACACCGATGTGGGCAGAGGGCCAACGGGAAGCACCACCACTCTGGACCTGGTGGGCACCACCCTACACCTCATACGAGTCACCCCAAAACAGATGCGAGTCCTCCAACGGATGGGCACGCACCACGTCCCATTCCTGCAACACCCGGAGTGGCCGAACAAGTCGGTCCTGGAAAGTCACATGCGCAGCGCAGCCAAACAAACCGGACAGCCCCCAGCCGACCGATGGGGAAGTACGTGAGGCGTATAACCTGTTTTGGAGCATGCACGAGCGGCCACTGCCACCGGGCCCGCCACGAGGGAACGAGGCCCACCACCAGCCGGCGGAGCAAGTGGAGTATGTACCAGGCGCCACGGTGCAAGCAGTACTCCTCCTGGCACCCAACGGACTCAAAAACCACGTTGCGACCTGGCAGAGCACGCGGCAGCTTGTGAATGCTGCCACCACCCACAGCACGCCCCTTCTGTTCGCCACCACTGCCGCAGGACAAACTGACGGACACCCCCACAACTTGCTGGAGATGTGGACACCAAGCACTAGCCACCCCGTGGCCCGTCCTCCAGTTACTAGCACGCTACCACCCCGTACCAACGGCCCACGCTACCCCGGAACAACACCGGTGACTACACACGCACTTCGTAAGAACCGGCCACGGAGAAAGACACGACCAGAGTGGCGTGGGGCCCCAGCGCCGCGGCGGAATGGAGATTCCACCTGGGAACGTGGGACACCAAGCACCCAGCCATCACCTTCGGGGTGCTGGCCAAACACCGCAGCGCCACACCGGAGGCCCCCACCTACCCAGTTAAACACCGATGCTCCCACGTCCAGGACCGGCAGATGGTCGAGTGGACCACATTCCACCCACAGAAAGCAGACCTGCTCCAATATGTGTACGGCTACCTGACACAGGGCCACGAGGGGAACAATGACTATGTCCGCATGAACCCAGCGGCAACCGGGATCATCCGCCAGGGGGTGGGCGTGTATGATACCCGGAGACTCCAACCGGCCACCACCACGCCGTGGGCCACCACGGAATGGGGGGCACGCATCCATGCCTACCAACCAACAACGCCGTGCCGCCTGCCGTACCCGGACGACCACAACACCTTCATTTTTGCGGACGCCTCTGGCACCACAAGCCTCACCCCAGCAGCTGGGGGGGCGGTTTTGGAGTTGAGGACGGACGAGACAGGTGACTGCGGCAACACCACCTCACAGGGGCTACCATCTTCAGGGCCTCCTCTTACGGGGAGCTGAAAACAATGGCGGTCATCAAGGACGCCGTCAATGACACCCACCAGCAACCGCGCGACCACACGCACCATTTGTGGGTCGTAGTAGACGCAGCAGTCGACTTCCAGGTCGTCCGCAAACTGGCACAGCAGCCCCTGCACAAGGCGAGCGACTCTAGCTTCGGCACCCGGGCCCTACACCTCTGGGCAGCCTTGCAGCGCCTCCCTAAAAAAAATCGTCTTACACCTTGTCAAACAAGAGTCTCATCGGTATGGCCTGGGCAAAGGACAGATGGACTTACACGCCCACAACCAGCTTCCCGAACATATGCCGGACGGCAAGGACCCGCCGCTACAGGACCACATGCACACGCACCTCCAAGACCTGCCGCCGATCCCACAACCCGGGGAACAACCAGCCTAGGTGCCCGACGATCGAATCTACAACGACACGGGACGGGCATATCACTACCCGCAACCCATCCGCACCATGGCGCACATTCGAGGCAGCCAAGCCGACAACACCCTCATGAACCACCTCCAGCATAAGCTGCAAACTGCATTGTACTTCTCAGCTCTTGACCCATCCCTAATGCCGGTACACCTACAAACGCAACGTGCCCAACTCTTGCTCGAACAACTGCCCCTCCTAGACAGCGTGGCCACTGGTATGGACGACGAGGTATAAACATACCTCCAGAATACACCATATGCCCCTGCCATCTCCAACAGCCAGAGACGTGGGAACACTCAAAAAATGTCCATTGGCCGAAGGAGGCAGCCACCTGGCCACGTGGACGCCAGAGGACACCATAGCACAACACGCCCGATGGGGCCCGGCCACGCCACCGGCAAATGAGGTTCGGCGCCTGATGCGGCAACCAGAGATCAAGGAAGCAGTGCTCAGGGGAGCGGTGCCACTCCAACTCTACAGGGTCATCGCCGACCACGCCCCAGAACCTAGGGCCACAATATGTCACATGCAACTCACCAACGTCAAGGGAGCGGACGCACAGCTACAGCACCGCGTCCAGGTGTACGCACAAGAAGCACAACAAACAACCCAAGACCGCCGTGTGTATTACAACCTCCTGATCCACTACCAACACCCACAGCCCGGCGACTAACCACACACACGGGCACGCAGCAACTACCAGGCAACTGCCGTGGAACCACCCACCACGCCGCACTACACCGGGGCGCGCACACTCCCCCCTGTATAAAGGCCCGCATCCGCCGCGAACAGTATCTCTCCTCAGGATGCCCGAAGGTGAAGCTCCACATCCGCGCCCGGGAAACCCGTGCGGAGTCTGCTGGGAGAGGAACGACGAAAACGGCGCTCCGCTCTGTGGGCATGACCTCGGCTGCGGCAGGATCGAGCAGCTGCACTGGTTCTGCAGCCCGCGCATCACGAACTTGTGGTCATGCCCACTTTGCCGACGACCGCATCGACTCTGCACAGCTCCGCCGCCGCGCGAAACACAAGCCTAAGACCTCACGCTCCACACACTGCGAACCCTGATCGAGCAAAATGTGGCGACCCAAGGCGCGAGGGGGGACAGCCCCGACGTTGAGTGGTTGGAGGTCCTCACCGACCAGGACCCAGCGACACCGCCACCCCGCCCCCCCTGGCGCGCACCAACATGGGCGCTGCCAACGGAGGAGGCGGACCCCACGGTTTACGTCTTCGACTACGAACATTACGACGACGGGCCACGGGGCAGTCTACCCCCTGTTGGCAGACTGCCAGACAGTTGGGGCCCCGTCACCCCCATGAACCTCAACAACTACCGCACCACCATCGTCACCCTCACCACCCGCCTCCCGTTCGCCTTCGGCTGGCTGGTGCCGGACGCGGAATGGGCGATGGGAATCGTCCGCGGCGCCCATGGGCACGAATGGGGGGAGTTCTTCCGCCGCAGCGGAGCCATGACCGAGGGGGCGACCGAGAGGTTGATGGCAGCCTGTCTCACATCCAGGGGCATACCCGTCTCCCGCAGCCTCCAACCATTGGCACGGCGCGATCAACAGCCGCACGTCGCACAGCCGCGGCCGGGCACGTACGGCAATGCGGCAGTGGCCAGGATGATGCCCGGAGGTGCCCGGCACCACAGCTCCTCCTCCTCCTCCCGGACAACCGCGACCATCACCACCCTCCCGCCCCGATCCAGCGCCACAGCAGCGACCTGGGCCACAAATGTACGCGCCCTGGCACCATCGGACGTAAGCGCACCCCAAGGCCCAACGGCCTCCGCATCCTCCGGCCCATTCACCTCCGCCCCCCACGCACCCATCACTACACCACCCCGACAGCACGTTGCCAACGCCACGCGGACTACGGACGCTCCGGCACCATCGAGGGCCGGCGCGCCACAGAGCCCCCGACAAGAGCGTGCGTCCAAACGGGCGGCACAACAACACCAACCACAACACCACGCGGCCACAGGGATCTAGGGGCAACGGGCGTCACCTGCCAGGAGCGGAGCGATGCCCAGTCCCACGCATACGGGGGCGCTGGGCACCCGACCCGAGCAACCTCCTGGCGCCGGACACCCGCACATGGACCCGGCCCCGAGCCCCAGAGGAAGCCCGGCCCCGCAACCCCAAACACCACGCGGCGCGTCCACACACGGTCACCAGCCGGTAGCCAGCCGGGCAGCAGCGACACAGGCCCATCCGAAGCCTCGCCCATGCCACAGCACACCTGACCGGCCGACGGGGGGCCTAGCATACGCGCCGCCCGAAGACCCCCCCACACAGGCACGTGTCGCTGCCCCGACCGACACCACCAGCACCCGGCCCTCCGACACCGTGCAGGTAGGTAGGTAGGTATCTTCGGGAGCTCGGGATGCCTCCTCTGACAGTGCAGGAAGAAGGTCTTACCAAGGGGACGTCCTGTCCCTCCCACTGCCCTATGTTAGGTGCCTCTTGAGCCGCTCCCGCATGTGCTAGGGAAGGCATTGTCGCGGCCACCCGGTCCATGTGTCCCAGGTGGGAGGGTGTCCCCACATGTGTCCATGAGTAGGGCCACATGCCCCCTCTTTCGGGCGGCAGCTCTGGGGGCTGCCCAGCCGTGTGGAGTATCTCTCACCACAAGGGGTATTGCTCCCGCTTGTCTACGGTACGACCGCCTCACCCTTGTGGCTTGAGTTGCGGGGCCGCTCCGCTTGGCAGGCGACCCCCTCCTGGACTGTGTACCGGCTCGCCTGTCACCGGTTGCATCCATGGCTCCGGTTGACGTTTGCCATGGTCCCCGATGCAGCCTGGCCGGGCTCGGACCAGCAGCCTCGGAGTACCACTCCTGCCACTGGCCCGGTGGGTCGGCTGGGTCGCCCCAGTGTGTCCGACCCATGGGGTGTTGGTTCTTTCCTGTCCCCCGGCCGCCCTACGTGTGTGAGGTGTCCTGGGCCTCCCAGCTCCTGTTCACCGGTGTGCCCGCTCGGTGTGTTGTGTTGGGTGTGCGGTGTCCTGGGCCTCCCGGCTCGTGTTCACGGGTGCGCCCGCTCGGTGTGGTGTGTTGCGTGTGCGGTGTCCTGGGCCTCCCGGCTCCTGTCCACCGGTGTGCCTGCTCGGTGTGTTGTTTTGCGTGTGCGGTGTCCTGGGCCTCCCGGCTCCTGTTCACCGGTGTGCCTGCTTGGTGTGTTGTGTTGCGTGTGCGGTGTCCTGGGCCTCCCGGCTCCTGTTCACCGGGCTGCCCGCTCGGTGTGTTGTGTTGCGTGTGCGGTGTCCTGGGCCTCCCGGCTCCTGTTCACCGGTGTGCCCGCTCGGTGTGTTGTGTTGCGTGTGCGGTGTCCTGGGCCTCCCGGCTCCTGTTCAACGGAATGCCCGCTCGGTGTGTTGTTTTGCGTGTGCGGTGTCCCGGGCCTCCCGGCTCCTGTTCACCGGTGTGCCTGCTCGGTGTGCTGTGTTGCGTGTGAGGTGTCCTGGGCCTCCCGGCTCCTGTTCACCGGTGCGCCCGCTCGGTGTGTTGTGTTGCCTGTGCGGTGTCCTGAGCCTCCCGGCCCCTGTTCACCGGTGTGCCCGCTCGGTGTGTTGTGTTGCGTGTGCGGTGTCCTTGGCCTCCCGGCTCTTGTTCACCTGTGTGCCCGCTCGGTGTGTTGTTTTGTGTGTGCGGTGTCCTGGGCCACCTGGCTCCTGTTCACCGGTGTGCCTGCTCGGTGTGTTGTGTTGCGTGTGCGGTGTCCTGGGCCTCCCGGCTCCTGTTCACCGGTGCGCCCGCTCGGTGTGCTGTGTTGCGTGTGCGGTGTCCTGGGCCTCCTGGCTCCTGTTCACCGGTGTGCCCGCTCGGTGTGTTGTGTTGCGTGTGCGGTGTCCTGGGCCTCCCGGCTCCTGTTCACCGGTGTGCCCGCTCGGTGTGTTGTGTTGCGTGTGCGGTGTCCTGGGCCTCCCGGCGCCTGTTCACCGGTGTGCCCGCTCGGTGTGTTGTGTTCGGTTTGCGGTGTCCTGGGCCTCCCGGCTCCTGTTCACCGGTGTGCCCGCTCGGTGTGTTGTGTTGTGTGTGCGGTGTCCTGGGCCTCCCGGCTCCTGTCTACCTGTGTGCTCGCGCGGTGTGTTGTGTTGCGTGTGCGGTGTCCTCGGCCTCCTGGCTCCTGTTCACCGGTGTGGCCGCTCGGTGTGTTGTGTTGCGTGTGCGGTGTCCTGGGCCACCCGCCTCCTGTTCTCCGGTGTGCCCGCTCGGTGTGTTGTGTTGCGTGTGCGGTGTCCTGGGCCTCCCGGCTCCTGCTCACCGGTGTGCCCGCTCGGTGTGTTGTGTTGCGTGTGCGGTGTCCTGGGCCACCTGGCTCCTGTTCACCGGTGTGCCTGCTCGGTGTGTTGTTTTGTGTGTGCGGTGTCCTGGGCCTCCTGGCTCCTGTTCACCGGTGTGCCCGCTCGGTGTGTTGTGTTGCGTGTGCGGTGTCCTGGGCCTCCCGGCTCCTGTTCACCGGTGTGCCCGCTCGGTGTGTTGTTTTGCGTGTGCGGTGTCCTGGGCCTCCCGGCTCCTGTTCACCGGTGTGCCTGCTCGGTGTGTTGTGTTGCGTGTGCGGTGTCCTGGGCCTCCCGGCTCCTGTTCACCGGTGCGCCCGCTCGGTGTGTTGTGTTGGGTGTGCGGTGTCCTGTGCCTCCCGGCTCCTGTTCACCGGTGTGCCCGCTCGGTGTGTTGTTTTGCGTGTGCGGTGTCCTGCGCCTCCTGGCTCCTGTTCACCGGTGTGCCCGCTCGGTGTGTTGTGTTGCTGTGCGGGGCGTCGCTGCGGGGCGCTCACACGTCCATCCGGAGGGCGGCTATCGTAGCCGGCAGGGGCTGGGTACCCTCCGGGCGCACACACGTCCATCCGGACGGCGGCTGTTCGTAGCCGGCAGGGGCTGGTTACCCTACGGGCGCGCACTCGTCCACCCAGACGGCGGCTGTTCGTAGCGGGCAGGGGCTGGGTACCCTCCGGGCGCGCACTCGTCCATCCGGACGGCAGCTGGCGTGCGTGTGCTTGCTCTTTGTGGCCGGGTCGGGCGGGCCGGCGTCCCGGGCGCGTTGTGGTGCGCCTCACCTTTTCCTGTGGCCGCTTTGCCTTCTGCTTTGCTTGGCGCCCTCCGGGCTGGGGTTGCCCCCCTCTCTCTCGCTGCCCTTGCCGTTCCTCGTTGCCTTGGCGCTGTGCTTTGGTTGTTTTTCTCGGCCTCCCGCTGCCTGGCTCTTCGTGCGCTCGCGCCTCGTTTGTGTCCCCCGCTTGGCCGTCGGCTGCTCCTTGGTGGTCCCCCCCCCCCCCTCCCTTTTTGTGTCCCGCGGTTTTCGGCGCTCCTGCTTGGTGCCCTGGTGTTGTTTTTTTTTTTTTTTTCCCTTCTTCCCTTGTGCGCCCCCGTTGTCTCCGGCTTTCTCTGGTTTCCGGCCCCGGGTGCCCTGGGCCTCGGCGCTGTTCGTTGTTTGCTTTGTTGGCCTTCCACCTCTCGGCTCTCCGTGCGCTTGTCCCTCTTTCGTGCTTTCCGCCTGGCTGGTGGTTGCTCCCCGTCGGTTGCTGCCCCCCCCCCCCTTTTTGTCTCGCGGTTTTCGTCGCTGCCGCTCGGTGCTGTGTGCCATGTGCTGTGTTGTGCTGTGCGTCCCTGGGTGCGGTGCTGCGCCGCGCTGCTACGCGTTGTGTCCTCCGGTGTTGTGCTGTCCTGTGCTGTGTTGTGCTCGTTGGTTGCCGCTGCTTGTTGCGCCGTGCCCTCTGGCGCTGCCCGTCAACCCTGGGGCCCTGTGCTCTGCGGCGCTGCGTTTTGCGGTGTTCGTGCTGTGTGTGTTTTCTCGTGGCGCGGTGGTGCGTGCTGTTGTTCGCCGCTCTGCTTTGTGCTGTGTGTGTCCCAGGGTGCTGTGCTGTGTGTTCCCTGTCCTCTCCGCTCTGTGCGGTGCTGTGCCTCGCTGTGCTGGTGCGCTCGCGTTGCGCTGTTCGTGTGGTGCGTGCTGTTGCTGGCGCCTGGTGCTGTGGTGTGCCGTGGTGCGGTAGTGGGTCTGGTGGCCCTTGGTTGTCTGCGTGTGGCGTGTTTCGGTGTCGGTGTCCCTATCTGGCCGCGTGGTCTGTTTCCCTGTGGTTGGTGTGGTTTGCTGTGGTGCCCTGCTTTCCTGTGTCGTGTTCTGTGGTGCTGTGCTGTCGCGTGGTGCTGTGCTGTTGTGCTCTGCTGTCGTGTTGCGGTGCTGTTGGGGCTTGCTTTGCCCTCCTGTGGGCTGTCGTGCTGTGCTGTGTTGTGCTGATGGTTGGCTGTGCTGTTTTTTGCCCGGTGGTGGTGTCTGCGTGCTGTGGTGCTCTTTTCCTCGTGCTGTGCGTTCCCTGTCTTCTCCGCTCTGTGCGCTGCGGTGCCTTGTTGTGCTGGCTGTGGTGCCCTGCTTCCCTGTGTTGTGTGCTGTGGCGCTGTGCTGTCGTGTGGTGCTGTGCTGTCGTGCTCTGCTGTCGTTTTGCGGTGCTGTTTGTGTTTGCTTTGCCCTCCTGCGGCCCGTCGTGCGGCGCCAGTGTGGTCTGCGCTGTTGTTGGTGCCTCGTGCTGTGGCGTGTCCCTGTGCGTTGTGGTGTCTCCCTGGACGTTCTGCGGTGTGGTGGTGCTGCTCTGGTGTGTCGTGGTGTCTTGCTGTGCTGTGCGTTGTCCTGTGGTGTCCTGCGCCCTGTGCCGTGTCCTGCGGTGCCGTGCTGCCCTGTGGTGCTGTGCTGGTTGGCTGTGCTGTGCGGTTGTCTGCGCTGCTGGTGTTTGTTTTTCCTTTTGTCCTCTTTTCCTTTGCTAAAAACCCCTGCCCCCACGCCCAGAACCCCACTGAGGGCCCAAATCCCCAGGCTCCGGCGACCTCCAGCACAGCGGCGCAGGGCACCTGCTGGCCACGGCACAAGCCAAACCGGCATCCCAGCGGCACCTAGCCCCACGAGCCGGGCTGGCGGTACGGCCCGCAGAACCGTCATCTCCCGGCCGCCCGGCCCTCAACCCGGACCCAGGTCCAGACCCGGCACACACCACCGTCACGGCTGACGCCCCGCGGTCCGCAGGTCCAGGCAGCCGGCCCGGGCCGCCGCCCGTATCGGAAGGCCACGCGCGAGAGGCGGCGCGACTGGCGGACAACGCAGCCACGCCACCCGCACCGCCAACCCAGCCACAACGCCAGGAGCCCACGGTGAACGCGGAGGAAATGAGGGAGCCCCACATCGGACAGCAACACCGCCACCAGCAGGGAAACCCAGCGGGGAAGTGGACGAGCCAGCAATACAGCATGCCGACCGACCAGGCATGGCTGCACACCAAAGCGGCGAGGCATCACCCGCTGGCCCATCTAGTACGGAACCTGAAGAACCAACGCCGGACACCGGGCATGAGGCCGGCCTCCACCCAGCGTCAGCCCATGGGGCACAACCCGCAGGTCGCGCGGACGCCCCCCCCTTGGCAAACCCGGCGCATCACGCCGACGCAAGCGCGCCGGGGGGAGCGCCGCCAGGGGGCCCACCTGCAACCCGCGCGCAGTCAGAGACCCGGGAAACCACACCTGACACGCCCCAACGCGCGGCCGGCAGGGAAACGTCGCCCAGCGGACACAACGGCGACGAAGACTCTTTTGATGCCTTCATGGAGTCCTGCATGAGTGAGCCCCACACGGTCCCAACGCTCGCGGCGCCAAGCGTCCGCCCGGAGCCAGGACGCGACCATGCGGAAGGCACACGCCTCACGATGTCACGCCAGGCACACCCCCAGCGCGATTACAACGCCCTGGGGGACACTGAGCATGCTACCACTACGGGTGACGGGCACGCGACCGCGAGCGGAGCAGCGGACCAGACCCTGGACGAGCGCGGCGCCCCAGGAAGCGGGGCGCGCGTGGAAGCGGGCACCAACACCGTTAGCGAGCCTACTGGCCAACCACCGGGGAGCGCCCTGCCCTGGGGGCGGGGGCATCTGCACTACGCACGCTTGGAAGGCGACGCCAACCGCTTCAGCGACCACGCGGAACAGGCGGCGGCCCAAGACCTGGGCCTTTGGATCGGCAGGCTCACCACAGAGGTGCAGCTCACCCAGGGAGTCCGCATCCGATGGCTGCTTACTTCGCGGTCCCGCCACCTCGCGGAGGGAACCCCGCCATGGCAGACATCACCCTCGGCCATCGGACGGGGCACACGCCCCCCGCCACCATGAACCACCCCGGCCAATGGCACTATGTGGCCACCCGGCTCATGACGCATATGGGGTCCTACAGCCCGGATGAAATGAACGGACTGCACTGGCAATGGCACCAGCTTGCAGCCCTGCGCATCCGTGCGGCCATGCAACAGCACAACATCTGGGACATCCCTGGGTCTCCGGGCTACCAAGGGCCCGACTCAGGCCACCGGCAGCCGCGGTCCCAAGACGTCCCGGAGCCTCCCAGGCAGGCGGCGCGCCTTAACTCCCCAGAACGCCAACGGGGGATGCCACCCGGAATGGGTTCCCCCTCTGGCACGTACAGAAGCCCCCTACGACCGTTCGCCCCGCGGAGGGGCGCAGGCAGTCCTCACACCTCAGGGATGCAGGGCGGCACGCCGGAGCAGCGCCAGGAGACAAGGAACCCTAGCCACTCCCGCCGCCGCAGCCACACGCCGCCTCCCGCGGCACGGCGAGTCGTCTTCCATGACGATACGGACAGAGACCATGGAGGTCCCAACGAGCCCCACGCCCAACGGGCATCATCTACCACCGATCGCCGACGCCGATCCCAGAGGCCCCGCACCGAACGCGTGCACATCCCCACCATTCCCACACCAGCCGAGCGCGAGCGACAGGCAGCGCTTCACACGGGCCACCGCCCGGCAGCAGACGGAGCGTCTAGCTCATCCACAACCTCCTTCCCAGGGTCGGTGGCCGACCCGCTGCCGGGGGGACAACACGCTACGGACATGCGGCCAAGGGAGCCCGCGGCCGACCAAAGGCCTGCGCAAGGGGTGGGGGGACAGCCCCCCCAACACCCCCGCCCACGAGCGGGGCGGGATGACACCGGTCCCAGACACGGGCACCCACCACCCGACCAACAGGGCCCGTGCACCACGGGGATCCCCACCCCAGCTGCAACACAGCCAAATCTCCAGGGCGCGGAGGGCGCATCGCAGCAACGGGAGCAAGACGCGAGCGGCCCAGGGGCAGACGCGGAAATGACAGAGACCTCCGACCCTCAGGAGTCCCGTGACCAACTGCCCGCCGCCGCGACCTGCTCGATGCCCCAGCAACGGGAGCCCTCAACGGGGTACGTACCCGGGCGACACCCTGGCGGCAACCCAGCGCACCCCTCCCCGACTAGCGCCACACCGGACCAGGACCGGGAGACCATGCCCCCCCCGGCCCCCCGGCCACCGCAGCCGAGGAGCACGAGTCCCTTTGACGACGCAGAGCTGAGGGCGCTCTACGGCATCCACGCCACCACACCCTCAAACAAGCTAGTGGCAGCCCTCCAGGACGCCGTGAGCCGGAGATATGACCTTTCAAAGTGGCCTCACGAATCAATTTGGTTTCTCCTTTATCTCCAAGAAAAACGAAGGGCATAACCCAAGAAAGGTTGATTCGTGATCGGGGAAAAATGTAGGACCACTCGAGATTCATCATATCAAGTGCGGCGATGTCGAAGTCGAAAATCCGATTCTGAAAGTCTGAAAAAATCGGATTAATTTTGCGAGTGTACAATATGAAAATTGCGGAAGCAACGAACCCTTTACTGATGAAATCCAACCCTTCATCGGGGTTCCCGCCAAAATATCTGCAAATAACAGTTAACCAATCGGTTACCGCAAAAACGCGAGCCAACTGACAGTCGCCGATACATTGACAATCAGAACGGAAAACGGAAAAATTACGGAAACATTATGATAAAAAAACCCTGTTGATTCCTGATATTCTGATACATAAATCTCAGCTGGCGGCGTCTCGGTACTGAATATGGCCGCTCATAGCTGGAATGGCCAAACCTATCACACTATCACATCGGGTTAGGCCAGGTGGATGGGAGAGTATGATATCAGCCAATGGCGGCTTGCCGGCACATAGATACACACCCCAAGTGACCCAAAGATGGCCACGGGGGTCCGAACCGGCTTCAGGGGAATGTGTCCGTCGCACCATTCTGGCAGGTTACATGTGCCGAAACCGCCCCAGCGTCCCAGGCATTTATCTTTCCCGGAGGAGGTGCGCGCCGGTCCTAGCGGCGCACGTATCCCTTGATTCTCGCCTTGGAAGGTAACGTTCTTGACGACTTCATGATAACATCCTTGTGGTCATCGGTTTGGCCGTGGGTCCCGCTGTTTGGCTGGCCCCTTGGCCCGGTCCATCGTGTCTCCGGTTTGCGGGAGAGGAGGGTTAGGTGGAAGGACAGGTCCGTGTTGGGCCTCGTCTCCTTCTCTTCCGCGGGCGAGGTGCGGGGGTCCGGGGAGCGTGGCCCCCGCCCGGGGGATGTGGGAGGAATTTGTTGGGTCATTGTTCGTGTTCGGCATCATGGGCCGCTAAGGCTAGCCCTTACCCGTTGGGTGTCCGTTGCATGCGCCGGGCAGGTCGACGCCTTTCCTGTCGGCGTGCCCGACTGACAGGCGATGGTCGAGTGTGTTGCGCCGTCGCGCTTTGTGGGGTTGTACGAGGGGGTCCTCTTGGGCAAGGCCTGCTCGCCCGGGGTCGTCGCGATTGACGGCCAGTTCCGCAGCCGTTGGTTTGACGCCCCTCGTCAGGTCCTCTGGCTAGAGGAGGTGATCCCGGGGCCGCCGTATCGTCTCCTTCCTTGCGGCGGTGCGTCATCGCTGCACTGCCGGTGGCCGGCTGCGATGGGCAGGGCACGCGTGTGCCGTGTCGAGTGTGGCGAAGCCGTCTCGACGGTGTTGCCCCGTGTGTGCATGAGGGTGTGTTCCCGGTTTTGGATCCTGGTGGCGCAGGGCCCTGGGGGGTTTCCCACGCGCCGCACGAGGGCGCTGCGGAGGGCACTAAGGATTTCGTGCACAAGGGCCGCGTGTGCCGCCCAGGCCTCCGTTGCAGTGCGGATGGCGGGCTGCAGTTGCTCGCCCAGCGCCAGCGCACGGATCTGGTGGATTGCGAAGACGGGGCACACGCAGTGGGGGTTCTTGCCGTCCGCTCGCGCTGGGGGATGGCCCCCAGCTGCTGCCATGTCGCTGACCATACTATGGTGTGCAGCCAGCGGCGCCGCGCCCACCGCCAGAGGCAGTAGAGGGCATGGCCTCGGTGCCAGGTGCCGACTGTCCCCGTCCCGATGGCCGTCAGGGGTCCGGGGGCTGGCCGTTGAGCAGGGGGCCGGGGCTGTCCGGCAGGGCCGTGGCCGCGGGGAGCATGGAGTCGATGGCCTCCAGGCTCCAGTGGATCTCCTGCGGGTGCGGGGTGATCCGCACTTGTTAGTAGTCGCCATTTTCCAACACAATCATGGCGATGGTGCTGGGGTCACGTTAGAGCGGCGGGGGCGCTGCGCGTGCCGTCTCTGGGTACCGCCCCGCCATGCTCGTGAGGTTACGCCCCCTGTTGCGGGCTGTCTTGCTATCCCATTCTGCCAGGGCTTCGTACGGTGGGATGCAGAGGGTTTCGGCTCTCGGCGGTGGAGCGGCCCGCTCCCGGCCCCCGGTGCTGGGCGCGGGCCTGGGGTCTGTCGCCGGTGCTATGAGCGTTTGTGCCCAGCCCAGGGGTGGTACCCATTCCCCTCCCTGGGCCGGCTGGAGGGTGTTGAACCACCAGATCCACGCTTCAACAAGGTCGTCCGCGATCTGTGTCCCGGGGGTGACGAGCGCCTGGAGCTGCCGCACAAAGATTTCGGTTGTTGCGGCGTGCGGCAGGGGGACCACGGCGAAGAGCCTGTTCGGGTTGACGTCCTGCAGGTGTTGAGGAATACCAATTTCGGGAATTCGGTTGGAACCGCCTTGGTCTCAACTTAATTTGCAAAGCATCAAACGCCTTTGGTGTGTACACATGCCCGGTGTAGCAAGGGATAAGGGCCAAGAGGGTAGAAAGTGGTTTACAACTCTTGGGCCATGCAACGGAATATTTTATTGCGACTTTCGAGTGTACCGCATGAGTGTTCGGGATGCATAGATACTTTCCTTGGGTTACTACGTATTTTTAACGTGTAGTTATGTCCATTGAGGGGCATGGCATATCATGGTGGGAGCCACTTGTTGAGGGTTTGTGTTATATGCATGGTATGTGCTTCGCTATGCTCACGCCCATGTTATATATCTCCGTTTGTAGGAAGATATGTGGAGTCATACCTGGCAAGGGCTTCGTTCATGTCCCAATGGTGAGCTCCATAGCGCTAGACTAAGTCTACCGCTCATATAGTGCATGTGGGAGGGCTTACAGATCGACCCACAAGCGCCACTATCAATTTTCCCATTTTCGTGGTGCGTGTTGGGAGGAGGTTTGAAGGTGTCCCTATGCGTTCATGTGGGGATCCAAGTGGGGGAATTGTTTGCAAATGGTCCCAAGCAATCGTGTTTTGAAGCATATGTTGATACCATGGCTGAGCGAAGTTATATACTATTGTAGTTATCTTAAATTTGGCATTATTTGCATGTTTTTGACCTCATTTTATGCTCATTTTTGTGTTTGATGTGCTCAATCGGTCGGCTAACAGTAAAGTGCCTAGAGATCCGTGAACTGTGATATATTACTTATATTTTGGCATATGCTTCGGTGTTGCACCTCACCATATGCCGGGTCACGTGGTCACTTTGGCGTGGCACACGAGGCCTCACAAAATTAGGTCTCGAATTCATGAGTTGACTTGTGAAGCATGTCATGCACATAATCGGAGGGGTTTTGGAGCCAATGATGGAATATTCTTGGGCATGGATGTTTGGTCTATACCACCCTTGTAGAGTACTTTCTGGTTTGACACATGCATGGAGCATTTGATTATTTGCCATATGCATTTTTGAGTATATAAGTAAATTTTGGGCACTATGGTGTGATTTGCCTGATTTTGCTAGGTTATGAGGTCACCTTCATGGGGTAGTTCTCCAAGCCCAATCAACTCCAAGTCCAACCAAGGTTATGTCAGGGTAGGACATGGTCCTGAGTGCTACTCTAGGCCATGACACGGCACCCCCCCTATTGGGCTAGGATTTAGAGGCTTGGGAGTGAACACATTTTTGGGGTTTATGTAGTGACTTTTGACACATGGCATTTAGCCATCTTATTTGACTGGGTTCAGGGCATCATGTTGGCGAGTCAAGGGAAGGTCTTGAGTCCAGGAAATGAGGGGTCTTTGGCTGTGATTGTGTACGTTTCCATTTTTCCCCAACTTTGCTTTATTTCTGTTCATATGCCAATTTCAGGGCTTCCTCTTTGGTGCAATTCTTGTACATGCCCGCCACCGTGAGACAACCGGTGTGTTGAACGGAAGCCCGCAGTTTGGATTTGGATTTGGATTTGGATTGTGCTTGGTGCTGCTAGGGAGCTGTGTGAAGGAGCGATTTTTACGATTTTTTTGTGATGCAGAGCCTTGTGAGGAGCAGGACCATGGGAGTGACGGGTGGAAGGGGTACAGCAGGGGCCGGTCCTGGTAGGGACCTTCTTTATGGTAGCAGAGGAGTACCTGCCCGCTACTGCCGCACCGGGGACTTGGGCCCTCATTAGCCCTGCCAAAAGACGCCCCGGGTGCAGATCGTGGAGTCCGTCGAGTCGACGCCGGACTGGGAAGCCCGAGAAGAGCGAAGATGCTCAGAACGGAGAGCCCTTGCAGGACATGGGCTGGACATGGAGGACCTGGCCTCCATGTGTTAAAGGCAATGCCGCAAGGCTTGCAATGTCCGCTCCGCTGCGGGGGAGCTGGAGGAGACTGGTAGCAACGGCAGAGCCCGGCGTTACCGGAAGCGCGGGTCCCCGAAACCCGCGGCGGAAGCCAGGGTGATGGAGACGGCTCCCAGCATGGTCAGGCTGTGGTCAGCTGCAGATTCCGAGGGGCACTCCGAGGGCTATAGGACCGCTTATGAGCACCCTTCGGAGTCGGAGGAGATGGCCAGACCGCCCACAAGGGCGAACACAGCCCCGGAACCCAGCCTGGAGCATGACGCCGAGGTGTTGGAGATGCCTGCCAGAGCCAGAACGGCGCCTGTGGCCCGGCACATGGAACCAACGCGGGATAGCATGGGCGACACATCCATGGCGAAGGAGTCCGAGGCGCCGGGAACCGTGGGATGCGCCGGATCAGGTGGAAAGGACGTGGAGTACCACTGCGAGCACGTGTCCTTCCTCATCGGCAAGTACCCAAAGATGGGGATGGACGCCATCGTGCAGCACCTCGACCGCCTGGACAACGCAAAGGACGGTCTAGAGGAGGATGTCGCGGGGATCCTGGATGACCAGTCGGCAGCGGAGAGAGACATGGCGGAGCTGCAAGCGGAACAGGACCGGTACCGGGAGAATCTGGAGCTGGCCCTGCAGAAGCAGCAGCGAGTGGTGGACAGCCTCCTCCACCTGGTGGAGGACAAGTCGGGACGCCTGAAAAGGCTGGAGGAGTTACAACCCCTCGCCTCGGGTCCGGAGCTGCCGGCAAAGCCGGCAGCGGCAGAGCTGGTAGAGCGCGTTAAGACCCTCAGGGGCGCCATGGAGAAACCCATGGGCGGCCCTGCAGAGGCACCCTACGCGCCTCCGCGTGTTGACCCGGGTGCGCTGCCGTTTGTTCCCATGTTCAGCGAATCCACAATGCTCGGGGGGCAAACGGCACCGGCTGGGTCCATGCGGGAAAGGCGTGCAACCACGACCTGAGAAGCCTGACGGTACAGATGTCCCATGCCGCCCAGGAGCCGCCGACCACTACGACTGCCCATGCAGTTTATGCGGAAGAGGAGATCCAGAGCCAGACCATGCAGGGGCGAACCATGGGAAGTGCCGACGGACATGGTCGAGGCCACCCAGGCGGAGACCTGTGGGTGAAGGACCCCAATACGGGGATATGGACAGCCGGTGGAGCAAGTCCTTCCCGCATTCCAAATCCCATGGTTTCCGGCCCAACTGGACCGCACTCCATGGAGGAGAGGGATGTACGGGGAGTGTACTCACACCCCCCGGCCACAGGTGGTATCCGTCTTGGTGGAGTGGTGGCCGCGGACGTCGGAGATGCCATCAGGATTGATGACCTCAGGGGAATCAAAATCCCCTACTACGATGGCAACCCCTGCAACCTAGATGACTTCATCCTGGATTGGGAGGACTTCGCCGAGGAGGTCGTCGGCGAGATGAGGGGAGCGCCAAGGGACAAGTGGGTATGTCGGACATTCCCACACAGGCTGGCGCAGGACCTGAAGGAGGAGCTCAGGGATCAGATCCGTGAGGGGGTGATCCAGACGGAGCAGGCCTCCCCCCAGTGGCTGGAGGACGAGAAGCGAGTGGACGCCCCCAACCAGAAGTTGGAGGATTTGTGGTCCATTCCGCTGCCGCTGGAGCGCGGGGAGCTGAGGGTCCGGGAATGGAATTGGTACATCCGAAAGTACCGAAGAAGCCTCAAGCTGGTGGAGGACTGGAATGAGGCCAGCGAGATCCGACACCTGCTGAAGGACGTCCTCCCCAGCCACTGGAAGAGGCGAGTGGAGGACGAGGAGAAGAAGAGAGCAAAGAAGCGCGTGGCCGTACGGATCATGGCATCGGAGGACACCCACGCCGGAACAATGGAGTTTTTCCGGCGAAAGCTTGTCGAGCCCAGCCGAATGTTGGGATTGAAGAACGCCGTCTACGTGGAGGTATTCGGTGACACCATGGGGCAAAGGCTGATGCGCCTCAACAACGTGGAGTGGAAAACGGAGAGCCGCTGAGGATGCAAGTCATCTCCGCCCACATGAGCCTGGACGAGATCCTGAAGTACATCACGGTGGAGCTGAAGCTCAACGCCAAGAACGAGGCCCACGTGCAGGATCGACAAGGCCAAGGACATCGAGGTCATCGAGAAGATTGCCACCAGCGAGAGGTCAAGGGGGACACGGTCGGCACCGCGGAGGAAGGGAGTGGAAGCGGCCAAGATCTCTGGACCACGACCACCCCAGAGGATCATAAAGAAGCCCACTTCTTCGCGTTCGTAGCGCGCGACATGAAGGAGGATGGGCAGGACAGGTCCAGGTGGAACCGCCTGGACCCCAGGACCAAGAACCGCAGAGAACCGCGGAGGATCGGGAACCCGCCGCTCTCGTTCCGCGAGTACAGATCGCAGCACACCGGTTGCTGGGTCTGCTACGGCAAGGGGAACAACCATGCACATGACCATCGACATTGCAAGGTATATGAGGAGGACAAGAAGACCTACTTCGCCGCCCATCCGGACAGGAAGCCCCAGGAGCAACGAATTGCCGATTGGAAGGCAAAGGGCGGAGACGGTGGAAAAGGCCAAGGAAAGGGCCAAGGGAAAGGCGGAGGAAAAGGCTATGGTGGAGGACCCGGCCCAGACTGACGCGTGAGGTTGATCGAGGAGGTTGCCAAAAACATGTTGAGGACGTTGGAGGAACTCAAAGACCAGCAACGTGGTGGACAAAGTCTGAGCGGATCGCAGCAGGAAGGAGCTGCGGCAGGCCATGTCTAGAGGAGCCCCCACGGGAGTGGGACCTTGGAGGTCTCTCCTCCGAAAATCAGTGGAATCCCAGAGAAAACGAAGACACAGGGGGTGCCGAAGAAGGCTCCAGAAGAGCCAAAACCACTGATTTCCGCCACTCCCAACCCCTCGAGCGCCCTGCCAAGGCAAGCTTATGTGGGCAAGGGACGTGGCAAGAAGGAAGGAGCGACCACGGAGAGCCCCGTGGATGGGCAGGACCAGCCCAAGATCTACACCATCCGTGACCATACCCTCGAAGTCCTGATGCACCCAGATGTGCTAGAGTTGCATGCCGTGAGAGTCGCCCATACACCGCATGGTGACGAGCGGCAGTTGCACTTGAAGGCGCGTGTACGGTGCGGACAAGAGGAGTTGGTGGTGGATGTTTTGGTGGATACGGGTGCCCAGGTGAGCCTGGTCCGGAGAGGGTTGTTCAGGGAGGAATCCCTGCAGCCCAGCCGTAGACCGGTACGCCTGAAGGTGGCCAATGGAGAGATTATGGAGGGTGGCACCCATGAGGCCACTATCAGTATGGAATTCTGGGAGCATGAGCGCTTGAACCGCCCTGATTTGGCGAAGAGAAGCAGTCTATCGGGGAACTTCTATGTGGCCGACATTACTGATTGGGATATGATCATGGGGTATGACTTCATGGTGGGAAACCCCATTGGAGCCCTTCCCCATCGTGCAACGCTGGTCCGGGAGGATGATGAATGCCTTGGATGGCTGTCCACGGACTATGCATGCGGATCATCCCAATGGAATGCTGAGGAAGAGGATCGGATCGTCCAAGCGGTGCAAGCTGTGGGTGCCAAGTCCAGAGGAGACCTCGGAGTTCAGCTCACGGAGTATGGAATGGCGCCGCAGGTGTATGACAGGATGATCCAGACGCTGGGAGCCGAAGCGCCCGAGATGGACGTCTTTGCTTCCCGGGATGCCCCACTTTTGCGGAAGTGTAGGAGGCATTGGCATCGAGGAGACTCAGCCTGGCACAGGCATTGGGGCTTGAAGGAGTGGGGGCCCATGTATTGGCATGGCTCCCTGGACAATACCAGACGTACGGTGGAGAAGATCGTCGCGGATAGGGCGAAGGGGATCCTGGTCATAACCGGCATAGGATCCGTGCCATGTCCGCTGGAGGGTCTCAAGTCGACGCTGGACTCCATCACCCTGAACGGGATGTCATTCGGGTCAGATGAAGAGTTGTTCATCGACGCCAAGGGTGTATCAATGCCCTCCCCGGGTCAAGCGTGGGGTACCAAGGCTTTCCTGGTGGATGGGGCGCAAGCCCAGCCCACAGGTGATGAAGCATTCATCCGTAGGGTGGAGGCGGTGCCCATGAAGGTCATGTGTGAGCCCAAGGAGGGGACGGATCAGCCAATTGATGGCATTGACGCCCTGTCCCACGCCGAGATCAACCACGTCGTCAACTACATGCGGATGGGGATGCACGACCGTGTGGCAGCAAAGAAGAGGCGGGCCGTGGTCACATCTCCCCATTGGTGGGATGACAAGAGGTTGGACACCGGCAAGTACGAGAAGGATGAGTTCGTGGCCAGGGTCATGGATCACATCGCAGACCAATATGATGGTCCGGTCGGGTCGGACCCGCCGACGTGGGATTTTCCAAGAATGGGGGCCGGTAGCGACAAGAACTCGGCCGATGCCGGAAATTTCAGAAGATTATCGCTGGGAAGTGCACCCCACGACGATGAAGACGGCATATCGGACGAATAGAAGTCGGACTCGGACCCAGAAGAGGCCTATACCGCAATGCGGTCGGTTGTATCGATACCGAAGCAAGCGGCTGAAGAGGCCCAGGAGTACCCGAAGGTCGCCGAGCTGAAGGAGAGGCTGATCAATGCCTATCCGCGGCTATTCAGTGGCGTCGCCAACAAGAACCCTCCAGATCGTGGGTGGTTTGGCACAGCGAGGATCAAGCTGAAGCCGAACCCCAAGATCTATCGTCATCGGGAGTACCAACTTCAGGGCGATCGGGCCGAGGCCATGAAGAAGTTGTTGGCCGAGTTCATTGAGCGGGGATGGATCGAACCCTCCGACAGTGAGTGGGCCAGCCCAGCCTTCATCGTGCCCAAGAAGGAGAAGGGCGAGTGGAGGTTGGTGGTCGATTACAGGGGCTTGAACGAGCAAACTGAGCACGACTCGTACTCGCTTCCCCTGATCCACACCATCCTCCAAAAACAACAGAAAAAGCGGATCTTCACGGTGTTGGACCTGAAACACGGCTATCACCAGATGCCACTACACCCGGACTCCAGGCCCTGCACAGCAATGTCGACGCCGCTGGGGCCCATGCAGTGGAAAGTGGTGCCTATGGGCGCCAAGAATGGCAACGCCGCCTTCCAGCGCATGATGGAGGACCTGCTCGGTCCTGTCCGGGACTGTGCTGATCCCTTTGTGGATGACATCATCATCGGGTCCGGCACGGAAGACATGACGGAGGACGAGCTCATCGAAGCGCATGAGAAGGATCTGGGCCGAGTGCTCAGCGAGCTGGACAAGCACAACATGGTGTGCAGGGCCACCAAAGCCTCACTCTTCGTGAAGGAAGTAGAGTTTGCGGGTCACCTGGTTGGTCACGGGCAACGCCGTCCCATGCCTGGGAAGCTGGCGTCCCTGCACCACTGGGAGAAGCCCCAGACCATCAGCGAACTCCGGTCCTTCATGGGGTTCCGCAATTACTATTCGGGCTATGTCCGGATGTATGCAGAACTCTCGGGGCCGCTGTACAAGATGCTGCAGGTGGGGAAGTTCTATGGCCGGAAGGGAAGCAAGAAGAAGCTTGCCTGGACCCCTGAAGCTGAGGATGCGTTCAACCGCCTGAAGGAGCGACTCCTGGGGCAGCTGGGGCTATTCCTGGTGGACCCGGACAAGGGATTCGTGCTACGGACGGACGCCTCGGACTATGCTGTAGGGGCAGTCCTTGAGCAGATCCGGGACGACGGGTCACACGTACCCGTGGCGTTCTGGAGTCGGATCCTGGCCGAGGGGCAACGTCGAACCTGGACCGCGAGGGAGAAGGAGACGTACGCCATTGTTTGTGCGCTCAGGAAGTGGTCTGGCCACATCGGATTGCAACCGGTGGTGGTTTGTACGGACCATCAGTCCTTGCAGAGCTGGCACAAGGAGCACGTCGACACCCCCTCGGGACCGGCGGCAAGGAGGGCCCGATGGCATGAGACGTTCGCCAAGTTCGACCTCAGCGTTGTGTATGCCCCGGGGAAGGACAACACTGTGGCAGATTGCCTCAGTGGATGGGCCTACCCCGCGGGCAAGGCTTGGATGGACATATCCAGCCATGGGGACGCCGAGGAGACGGAGGAGGCCAAACGCATCATCGAGATGGAGAAGGCCATGGAGCAAGAGGGGGTCAAGTGCTTTGTGGTGATGGCAAACCGTACGGATCTGGCCAAGTTCCGGGGCGCCCGCGTCCAAGCTATTCGAGGGGAAACCCTCGAGCAATGGATGGTGGCCCCTGTAGAGCTAGTCAGGTCGGTGCTCACCGATGACTGGTCGGATGACTATGCGGCATCGGAGCACTGGAGCAAGTACTGGAATGCCGTGAGCGCCCCGTCAGACGACAAATTGCCTGAGGGCTTGACCGAGGATGGGGACAAACTGTTCCTCAAGGACAAGCTATTGGTCCCTGAGAACCGAATGGAGGAGCTCATTGACCACTGGCATAACGCCCGGCTCATGCATCCTGGTCGGGACAAGATGCAGCAGGACCTGGAGTGGCGCTTCAAGTTCCCACCGGGATACTACGCCCTCCTGGACAAGTACTGCAGTGACTGCGCCGTGTGTCGGGCCACAAAGAGCCCCAACCATTCCACAGCGGGCAACCCGGTGTATACAGCTATACCGGAGGCCCCTATGCAGTCCGTGGCCATGGGTGTGCTCCCCATGCCGGAGGTCACCGTGGAAGGAGAGACCTATGATTGTGTCATCCTGGCGGTGGACAGGCACAGCGGGTATATCGTGGCAGTCCCGGGCAAGAAGTCCAAGAAGAAGGACAAGAAGGACAAGCATGGAGTGGGTCTGCAGGCCAAGACCGTCGCCAACGCCATGATCAGGCATTGGCTGACGATTTTTGATGTTCCAGCTGTCATCTGCAGCGATCGGGGCAGTCAATTCGTGGGGACGAGGTTCAAGACGATGTGCAAGCACATGGGGATTTGGCACGCCAAGACCGGGGCGTACCACAGCCGGTCGAATGGCCGGGCTGAGGTGGCCGGGCGGCAGATGTTCGAGAAGTTCCGCCAGCTGCACATTGACGAACCGGGCCGGAACTGGTATAATTCGCTGTGGAGAGTACTCCAGGCGTCCCACGACCTTCCGGGGCCCACTGGACTGTCGCCCCATCGCATCCTGTTCCTACGGGATCGAGTGTCACGCACTCTCCCGTGGTTGAACCATGGCAAAGTGGCTCGGGATGCGAACGCTATGATGGCTGAGGCGGACGACACGGCGGCCAACGTGTGCAAAGCACTTCAGGACGAGCATGAGAAGAGGGCCAAGTATTTCCTGGGACCACTTCAAGGTGTGCCCCCTGTACAGAGGACTGGACACCCTCACAGACTGGAACCCAACCCACACCATAGCACAGCACGCCGGATGGCTGACGCAGTCCCCGGCGACCCAGCAACTCACCACCGTCCTCAAGCAGACGGAGGTGGGCGAGGCGGTCCGCAGGGGACTCGTCCCCACTGCCGTCTACACCTTGCTACGCACCCACGCGGAGGACCCCCAGGCCACGGCGGCGCACATGCAGCGGACGGCCGTTGCCAAGACGGCGGAGCAGCTCACATACCGCACCCACAAATACCTGCAGCATGCGGCAACCCTGCCCCCAACAGACCAAGCCCACCTCCTCAAACTCCTGTTCTACCAACCATGAGAACCTACCCCGTGACATACCAACACGGAACCCCCGACACTTCTACACACGGTCCACCGAGCACAGCACTGGCACAGCACACACGGGCACCACAGGCACCGCACACAGCATGCGCGCGCCACCAGCCCCCATCCCCCCACGCCGCCGTCTGTCCACAGGTACCACCAACCGCCAGCCACCGCATGTCCCCTCTGCGTTCGCCAGCGGCTACCACAGACAGCCCTGCCCTGCAACCCAGACCACTGGGTCTGCCTGGGAGCCGCGCACCGCCTCACCCACTGCCCCCACTGCGGGGACCTCAACCCCACCACCGCGAGCAGCCCGCGGCCCCAGCCGCAGCCCCCCCCGCCAGCCACCCCAGCTTCTTCGGGTTGCTCACCGACACCCTCCGGGACCACCTGGGAGGGTACTACGTGGCAGACGCGGCGGACCACGCATGGACCATAGCCGTGGCCACGGGCAGCACACCCCTGCCCCCCCACAGCCCACCCCTACGCCACAGCGGAGGCGGCTTGAACGTGGCGGCCCGCCACATCCTCCTCGCCCTATACCTCCACCACCGTGACCTACACCTCCCAGACCCACAACTCCCGGCCCCCCAAGCAGCAGGCCTGACGCCAGAAGCGTGGGCGGACACGGCACCAGAGGAGATAGCAGCCTACCTCCGAATCACTTGCCGCCGGTTCAACAACGCCTTCGGCCGACGGAAGGGAACACCTTACCCACTCAGCGCACTCCTCTACCCGGCACACCAGCCCCACCCCGCACAACAGAAGCCCCCGGAGGGCTGGGCGTCTTTTCGAGACGCCCACCTGGCCGCCCCCGACGAGGCCACCGCCACGCGGATGGGCCTCACGGACCAGGAAACCTACGTCAGAAGCCTCAAGACGAGCCTCCAAGAGGCACACCGCTGGCACGCCCGCTCCCCGTCGCCCCCACGGGGACAGGGGGGCTCACCCGCCCCCGACACCCACCAGGCCAAGAAGACCAAGACAGGTCGGGGGGCCCGCCAACGCGCCCGCCAGCAGGGCGCGACGCCCGGACCAAGGCCCGGGTCCAGCCACACCGCACCACCCCACGCCCAGACCCCCGGGGCACACCAACAACACCGCCACCGCCACCGCCCACCACCACCACCGTACCGCAGCACTCAAACCCTGCAGCCCAGTCAGCCACCACCGCCCACACACGTCCACGCCATGCCAGGAACACCATACGCGCAGAGCCAGGGGAGATGGCACCACCAACACCACCACCACGCCCCCGTCCCTCCCAACCCCTAACCCCTAATGCCCCCATGCTACAGCGACCCCCACCAGCTACATCCCCACCACGCCCCAGCACAACCAGGCCCCACGAACCACCCACCCCACATAGCGCACATCACCGCACCACACCATCACGTATTCCACCACCGGCAGCCCCTGCCACCACACCCACCAACGCCGGGGTACCACACACAACCAGCACACCCTCCACACCACCACCACGCGGTCCAGAACCACCCGCCGCCCCCGCTACACGGGCCCACGACACACGAGCCACGGTACACGCCCATGGACCCGAGAGGAGCCGCGCACGCACACCAGCAACACCAGGGCCTAGTAGGAGCGCCCCACCACCACCAACAGCCCCCCCACCCACACCCCATACCAGCGAGCACCATCCACCAGCAGCCACCCATTACATACAGACCACAGCCCCACCCGGACGCTCATGCGGCCGCCTCCCACCCACACCCCGGCACCACAACCAGTCAGGAACCGCAAGGGCCGCACGGCGCACACACGCAACACCCACACGACCCACAGGGACGCCCGGACCCCCAGCCAGCACAACACCCACCCCCGCCCCCCCCACCCCACCACCACCAGCAGCACCCCCACCCACACCCCATACCAGCGAGCACCATCCACCAGCAGCCACCCATTACATACGGACCACAGCCCCACCCGGACGCTCATGCGGCCGCCTCCCACCCACACCCCGGTACCAAAACCAGTCAAGAACTGCAAGGGCCGCACGGCGCACACACGCAACACCCACACGACCCACAGGGACGCCCAGACCCCCAGCCAGCACAACACCCACCCCCGCCCCCCCCACCACCAACAGCGCCAGCCCCACACCACCCCCCCCGCCCCCCCCCCCCCGGGACCAGGCCACGGACACAACACGCGGCAGCCAGCACCAGCCAATTGACATCGATACCCCCGTCGACACACGCCACCGCGAATCCCCCCTCCCGCGACCGCCACAAGAGACCCCATCACCGGACCCCACGCGTGACAGCAACGACCACCCCCCCCGAACCCACACCACCCCCCCCATCACACCCCGCACCACCAGCCGCCGCACCGGCCGAACCCTACGCCCTACACATCCCGCAGCGGTACGGCAGCACCTCTCGGGACTCGGGGAACAGGACGTCGTGCTGTACCTCCGCACCTCCGGCACCAGCACCCCCATCCGGGCGGCCACCCTGGTCCAGGCGGCCACCCTGGGGGAAGGCGTCAGAGACTTCCTCTTCGACGCCTTCCTCCACGTCGCCCGACACGAGCGCCCCCCACGCGCCACCCCAGAAGGCTAGAGCCCGCCCCCCACGGGGAGCCGGATCTGGGTGCCCCCCATCGACTGGGGGCGACACCTGGTCGGACACCCCGTGCCGGGGCGGGTGGACACCAAGGGCCGCACCCGCTACCACGAGCCCGACATGGCCCACCCCCCACCTGGCACCACCCCTGACAGCACCAAAGAGTGGGAGCGGGAAACATGGGTAGCCCGGATGGCCTCCCTGAGCAACTTCCGGCACCACGTCCCGGGGGACATCCCCACCCCCGACGAGCAGCAGCCAGCCCCCTCCACGTACATGACCCTCATGTACAATCTGCACTACACCCCCTCCACCACCAACTACCACGCACCCACAGACCACTGGGTGGTACACGGCACCGACTCCCTCCTCCCCGCCGACTACACCCCCCCCACACACAACCCAGGCCCCGACACGTACGCCAGGGGGGACGACCCGGACGACCCCCACATCTGGGGCACGTGGGAACGCAAATCCCTGGACACGCTGCTCTCCATCCGCAGCGGCTACCAGGGCCTTGGTAGGGCGATGTATTGCCTCGCCAAGTGGACCCAACGGACCTGGGGGATCCCCACGGACCGATGGGTGTGGGTGGTCACGCTGCGCCCCCAGCAGAGGGAAGCTCCCCCAAACCGCAGGGGACCCACCCCCCCACGGCCCACCACCCTACAACTATGCCCGTACATGGTGGCAGCCCGCCTCATGACGCTGCTGTGGCCGGGCCCAGACACCCCCACCCAAAACTACCCCCACCTCACAGAGGAAGACATGCCCGGCATCCAGCAATGCTTCTTCCAGACCCTCGACTACCTCCAGCAAACACACCCGCACGTCCTGGGGCAGATATGGCCATCCCCCAGGTAACCCACGTGCCCGCGCAGCCGAGACAACGCCGCCACGCCAGCACCAGCACGCACGGATCACCAGGGAAAACGCGCGCACACGCCCGGTGCCCGAACCTGCACCCTCGCCCTCGCTACTTACAGGACCCAGCATCATACGCCCGCCTCCGAAGCCCAGGACCCTCCGCCGTCTCCCACAGCCCTCTCCTCCGCCTCCAACCCCGTAAACCTCCACCACCACAACCACCTCATCCACCACCACCACCACGTCCTCATCCAGCACTCCACCCCCCAGGCCGCGGGGGACACCTCCCAAACGGGCCCCCAAACCCGCCCCCACCGCGAGCAACCCCGCCGCCGCCAAGGCCCACGCCCCGACGAAGCCCACACCCACGACCCAGCCGAAACCCAAGACCGCCGCCAAACAGCCACCCAAACCCGTCAGCGCGCCACGACCGCAACCCGCAGCCAAGCTGAAACCCAAGTCCCAACCCGGCGCCACGACGGCAGCGCGAGCCCGGCCCCCCGAGGACGTCCTCTACGACATTCGGCCCCAGCCGTCCCAGGCCCGAAGGCAACAGCGCCCAGCGCGGCGCCCCCCCACCGTCACCAACGCCACCACCACCACCTTCATGGCGGAGCGCGCCGCGGCCCAAGCACGACGCACCTCGTCCCGCCACCTCTCAAAGCCCGCACCCCAGGCCCACGGACCGCCCCCGACCAGGCCAGAACGACGCCAGGGTCCACCAGCAGCGTCCCCGCCCCCCTACCAACCCTCGATGACAGCCCACATACAGCGCATGCCCCACTACCGCCGCCGCCGCGAGTCCCCGCCCAACCCCGAGGCGGAGACCGTACGCGCACACCCGCGGGTCCACATCCGCGCGCGCCCCCACTCCCCACGCACCCCCACGGAACAGGACTACGAGGAACCCCCCAGGCCCGCCACCGCCACCGGTCCCCACGACCCCGTCACACCAACCCACGCCAACTCCTCCGCCCAAGACCGCAGGCCCGCCCAGGAACAGTGGTGGCAGCGCTGGACCCACACGCAGCTCTGGGAGCTGCGAAAGTGGGCCCGGGGAGAGCCCTACCTCGAGGGCCTGGTCCATCGGCCCCGCAAGGGGTCGGTGGAGAACTGCCGCCTCCGGCCGGCGGGGGGGTGGATGCCGCAGGCTGCATGGGAAGCCATGCTGGCCAATGCGCTCCACCCCCTGGGAGTCCACCCCCGCAACCTCCCCGCGCCCCAGGACCACTCGTATGTCCTCAGGCGCCTGCGGGAGAATCTCCAGGAGACGCAGCGAGACGGCATCCGCCTGTGGGACATCACCCAAAGCCCAGCCCCGCACAAACACACCCCCTCACCAGCCCACAAGCGTCGGCGCACCGACACGGGCGACACCCACAGCACCCCAGGAGCCCTGCGCGCCACCACAACAAGACGCGCCTGACCCCCCGGCCAGCGGCGCCGCCACCTAACCCCGTTACTCAGCAAACCACCACCACGGGGCGCCACGCCAGGCCCCGCCCAGAAGTCACCAAACGAACCGGACACCGAACGGAGCCAACGCACACGACAACGAGCACCACTACGCCCAAAGGCACCGAACCCAGGCCTGCTACCATCGCAACCGCCTAACCGAGCCAGAACCCAAGCACAAATCAACCCCGAGCCACACCCCGAAACCGCTAACCCTTGACTCCCAACAAAGCCCGCCGAGGGAACAACGTAACCACAGCCCACACCCACAGCCCACACAGCCGCCTAACCAGCCAGCTCCAGAAGCAAAGAGACACCTCACCAAACCCACCCTGACCCAAGCCCGTGTACATCAGGACGCGCGAGCCGCACCCCTGGGGCGCGACCGCCGTCACAGCACCAACGACACACGCCAGAGGACACAACGCTATTGCACCGCCGCACCAGCTGCCCATGCCTGTGCCTGCAGCGTTCGCGCGCCCCTGTTTTTCTCTTTTTTGTTCATTTTTTTTTCCGAAAAAAAAAAAAACGAAAATTAAGGGGGGAGGAAGAGGGACACAACCACCCATGGCACACGCGCACCGCACACAGCACGCACACCGGTGAACAGGAGCCCAGTGGCCCAGGACACCGCACATGCAACACAACACACCGAGCGAGCACACCGGTGAACAGGAGCCAGCTGGCCCAGGACACCGCAGACGCAACACAGCAAACCGCGCGGGCAAACCGGTGAACAGGAGCCCAGTGGCCCAGGACACTGCACACACGTAGGGCGGCCGAGGGACAGGAAAGAACCAATACCCCATCACCTATGATTTTAGCAGCTGTTTTTTCCCAAAATTCAAAAAGTCAGCAAAAGGCAGATTTTCGCGGAAAATGACCTACTTTTTTGGTTTCTACGGCCCCAAAAAAGGGGGGGGGGGTTCCTCCTACCCGGCTTTTGTCCAAAAATATCAAAAACCCTGAAATTTGGCCTATTTTGGGGTATTTTTGCCTGCTCTGGGCTGGTCCTGCAGAACAGTGCTGCACACCAGTGTACCTGCCTAGAGAGGATTTTCGACAGAAATTGCCCTTTTGTTGGGATTCTCTTGCCCCAAAATACGGTCGGGGGGGTTCTTCCCACCCGAGCTTTCTCCTAAACCATCAAAAACCCTGGAACTCGGCCTATTTTGGAGTACTTTTGTCTGTTGTGGGGTGGTGCTACAGAACAGTGCTGCACACCAGCGTACCTGTATCCTATAGTATAGGCACAAAAATACCATGAAAAGAGGTTTTGTACCCAAAAAGACCAAAGGAAACCTTTTTTCTTTTATTCTGCACGCTCAAAATAGGAGAGGGGGGTTCCTCCTACCCGATTGTTCTCCAAAAATACACTGTTTTTGGCCAAAAATTGGCAATTTTTGGCCATTTTTGGACTAAAACTGTTTTTTTTCTGTGCTGACGGCCCTGCAACACCCAATAGGTTGCTCCAATACAATTCCAAACACATTTCACTGGATTGGGCACCCTAAGAATAGGGTATGGGGCCCTAAAACTCACGACCCCGGCTAAAAAAACACTATTTTCGGCAAAAAAATTGGCAATTTTTGGCCATTTTTGGGCGAAAACTGTTTTTTATTGTGCTGACGGCCCTGCAACTCCCGATATGTTGCTCCGATACAACTGCAAACACGTTTCAGTGGGTCCTTTCCGACGCCGGCGGTCGTCAATGATCTCACAAACCGTTCGTGCAGTCTTTCGGCAAAAAGTTGGCAATTGCTGGCCATTTTTCGGCGCAAACTGATTTTTTTTTTTGTGCTGGCGGCCCTGCAACCCCCGATATGTTGCTCCAATACAACTGCAAACACGTTTCAGTGGATCTGTCCCCGACCCCGGCGGTCGTCAATGATCCTACAAAACGTTCGTGCATTCAAATCCAAGGAACCACCAACGGTAATGAAAACAAAGGACAATCGCAACAAGCCGCACCACTCTGAGCATCTGAGCATCTGGTTCTCTCAATCAGTTCAACATCGCACAAAGTGCATAATGAACACAGAGCTCAGGCATCTGCACTTCCAGAGATATGATCCTGCCGTATTCACAAACACGGCAATAAATTTAAATCACCAAACTCTAAACAGCACAAAGTTCTTTTTTGGGAGAGGGAAAAAAACAAAAGACATATATGCAGGCGCTGCTAATAGGGCCGGTAGATTGGAAAACCAAAGGGCTGCATGCTGCTCATCGTCGAACAAAGCTGCTGCATGGGCTGCATGGGCATTTGGAGCTGGTGCATGTTCATGGCTGGCATTGGCATGGCCATGGGCATGGCAACTGGCATGTTCATTTGCAAAGGACCCATATGCTGCTGCTGCTGCTGCTGCTGCTGGGCCTGCTGGTGCATCTGCTGGTGCTGCTGCTGCTGCTGCACTTGGGTCTGCATCTGCATCTGCAGCTGCAACTGCTGCTGCTGCTGCTGCTGCTGCTGCCGCTGCTGCTGCTGCTGCTGCTGCTCCTGCTGAAACACCTGCCCAGGGGGGTTCAGAGACACCTGTTGAGACACTTGAGACACCTGCTGAGACATGTGCTCTCCTGACTCCCGTTTAACCCTTCCTTTTTTTCGGGTATTTTCACTGTTTTCACCTTGCCCGCGTTTGCGCTTCAGGGGGTTTGTTCGGTTGTTTTGTTGTTGGGTTGTTTGTTGCAGTGCAGCCAAGAGCCGCTGAACAAGGTCAGCCTCTTGTTTTACCATCCCACTGCCCGTCTCTTCCTTCTTTGGCTGTTTGCTTGGTGGGCTGTTGTTTTTATGGCCTTTTGGTTTTGGTTTTGGTTTCGGTTTTGGTTTCGGTTTTGGTGGTGGCTTTGCGGTCGAATTCCGTTTCGGGTTCGGTTTGGGTTTCCCATTGGTAGTGACAGATTCCTTCTTCACCGCTGTGGTACTGAGGTTTGTGATCTCAGGGAGACGTGTGCTCCGCCGACTGTCCTCATATGCCAGTTCACGCTTGGCCTGGTGCCGACCGCAGGACTGACACCTCTGAGGAAACTGGAAATAAATGCACTGCCCGGAATACAAACCTTCCATCCAGGTCTTCCCTGCTTCACAGCCCTGCTTGTCAGCCAGGGCAATTTCTCTGAGGCTGGATTCTGAAAACCGTAGAAGGGATCTGAAGTCTGCCTGCCCTGCCGTACAGCAAAATGCACAGACGCCGACAACATCCCAGGAAGCCGGATTGGTAGGAATCACGGCTAATACTAAAACAGTGACGCCCCGTTCAAGCTGGACTGTCCACCTGCCTGGGAACAGGGGCTGCCCTTTTCGCGACAGACCGGGACAACGCACAGTGGGCCTCCACAACAATTGGGTGTGCAGCAGAACCGAAGCATCGCTTAGGCCGTCATACATCTGCACAGTGTCACCGTGCTGCAGGTCACTCCAGGTCACACTGGACGGCCATAAATGTTTGCTGATCCAACAGCTATCGTCGGGCACGAATGGTGCATTTTGCGAATTCGAGAATGGTACAGCAGCAAAAAAATTAATGCCTGGACACAACTTTGGCAGCATCCAGTGCTTTTCAACTGGCAGAAACAAAGTGTCACCTGGTGACAGTGACAGAGGGGTTGCGCTGTACTGAATTGTGTCAAGAGTATGCATTACGCAAAAATGACTGGCCTCTCCGCCCAAGCACACAAGACAAATCATTAGCACGCTCTCCACGTTAGCCAGCTGACAGGGGACCGGACGATCTGTGAGCGTTATCACTTGGGCAGCACCGGGGCAAGCCATTCCGAGCACAGGGCAGATCCGCTCAAGATGCTTGATGATGTCAGCAGCAGGGACTCCACAGGCCCTTGAGCCCCCAGTCACGTCGTACCACAGACTTCTGCCCAATTTTTGAATTGCGTCAATCAGGGGCTTCATCAACGCCAGCGGCACCCCATTGGCTCTCTTCAATGGATCCTGTGGACGACAGAAGTGGAGAGAGATACAGAGGGGTACTGAAAATATCAGCATGAATACGTTCCAAAATCTACCCCAATCCATAAACAATGAAAGATTAGCAACATTAGCAAGAAATGGCCAAAAATAGTAAATCTATCACAAGCCAAGGGATGTGGTGGCAAGAAGGTGGTATACCGCTAATTGTCAGCTGGCAATTTCGGTTCATGCGTGTACCAGAGAGTTGGAGACAGCCAGCCTTGCCTCCACAGCCCCAACCAGAGCCTAACGTGCTTCATGATCTCCACCAGCCCCACTGGGCATTTCCCTCGTGGGCGAGAGGGGCGTTTTTGCACGATCTTGGACTGGGGCTGGTGGACATGCTCGCCCCCCTCCGATGACATGCCCACGAGGTTGCCATGTTTGCGTAGCCGGGGGGTGTAGTGCTCCAGAAAGTAATGAATTGGGACTCCAAACCGGCGCAGGGGAAACCCGAGGTCCCAAAAGAGCTGGTGTGCTTCACGGCACATGTCATCACGCTGGTCAACACCCTCCGGACTCCAGCTGTTCAGCTGGACCATCAGAATCCGCATCAGTTTCAAATATCGGTGTATTGGGTCCTGCAGAACCTCACCGTTCCGTTTGACTGTGAGACCATTTGCCGTTCGTGGGAACAGATCAGCTAGGGCTTTCCAAAAAGAATCCTCCTTCAGGATATCCTTCGTGACAATGTTTGGGGGTGACCAGTCCCTTTTGCCAATAGCTTCTTTGAAAGGTGGGTAGTATGGAAAGCGCGTAAAATGTTTCTCCAAAATTGTCTTCAATTGGACAGTGTATTCCTCAGGCAGGTTTGCTCTGGTCCAGAACCACAGGGGGTGGATCACCCCGTTTGCCAACACGTGATTGTTGCAGTGGTGTACATCATACACGCTGTTGAGGCGACATTTCATGAGGCGAAAGAAGGGAGCGCAGCGTGAAGGGTATTTGTGAAAATCCCGCAAAGGCTGCCGTATCCAATCAGGGTGCTTCCAGAGTTTTTTTGAACCATAGCACTTCACACAACAGCAATCTGCTGTTGGTGGAGGCGTCCCTGTGGTTCGGTAGTAGGCGGCATAATCAGGAGAAAAAACCAGCTCCATGCTTTCACCACCCCAGCTGCTCTCCAACGCCTTCTCAAGGGCAGGAAGCAGGTCCATGCGCTCAAACTGCGACGAGGTTGTGATGTGATCATCCTGGTCCAGGTATCTCGCAAGGGGAAGTTGCAGAAGGAGTTGGTGTGGCTGACGTGCTTGCGGTAGATGTACGCTCACCACCTGGCATTTGCGGCGCCCATACATTTCATTGGCGTCAAAAAAGACGCAGAGCTGCGGGGTTCTGACAGCGTCATGCAGGCAGCCATGTGCTCTTGCGAGCTCCAAATACAGTGGAAGGGCGGTACTCGGGTCTAGGTACGCACCTACCGGTGTGGTAGCAATCCCCATGTCGGCTGTCAAAAGCTGCATGAGTTTGGTCACGCCTGTCCTATACACCCCCTGACCATTGCCATCATTATTTCTGCGCGCGCGAATGAAATCTTCCCATGTATCATGGGTCGTAAACTTTGCAATGAGGGTATCCCTCAATTGCTCAAATGTGGCCGGTCTTGCCCTCAGTCTGTCTCGATTCAGTGATCGCTTGACTGCATGCTCCGCAATCAGGTGCCCGCAATGCAACTGCTTCGCATACGACCTCACAAGGCTGCGTCTGTTGGCCAGAGATTTCTGTGAAAGCTGCCATTCAGGCAGTTTGGGCCGTCCCGGTCTGGAAGGTTCTACCATCTTAGGAAAAAGAAAATCAAAAAACAGCCTACAGCAACGTGGAGTGGTATGCGAAATAGTTGCTACAACGCTGATTGGTGCCTGCACCCAAGTACCGCCCTACCATTGTATTTGGAGCTCGCAAGAGCACATGGCTGCCTGCATGACGCTGTCAGAACCCCGCAGCTCTGCGTCTTTTTTGACGCCAATGAAACCTCGCATGGATCCTGTTCTCTGTTGCCAAGGCTTTGAAGAGTTGCTGATGTGGTGGCCGTTGGACAGGCAGATCATCCTACATTTTGCTGAGGGGTACAGTGACAGGAATGCAAAAACCTTGAGAGGCTCTGTTTGCTTTCGGCTGAATGGTGGAGGCGGTGGAAGAGCGATAATGTCGGGACCCTCGCTTTCGATCTTGCGCTCTGATGCCGTGTTGACGTTTTGCGCTTGGCGGTTCTCGTGTCGCTTCTCTGCTTCCTCCCGTTCGGTGCGCTCCTGGAGACATGCAAAAATCTAAATCCTATCTCCGTCAATTGGAAAGAAATGAACACGATAGGTATGCACAGAATCAAGAGAGCGTTACTGCAGAACTTTGCATGGTTACCTTTTGCTGTTGCTCCTCATCCCCTTGCTTTTGACGCTTTGCCGCCTCCGCCTTCTTTCTGTCCGCCTCCTCTCGTTCGGTGCGCTCCTGGGGACATGCAAAAAACAAAATCCTATCTCCGTCAATTGGAAAGAAATGAACTCGATACGTATGCACAGAATCAAGAGAGCGTTACTGCAGAACTTTGCGTGGTTACCTTTTGCTGTTGCTCCTCATCCACTTGCTTTTGACGCTTTGCCGCCTCCGCCTTCTTTCTGTCCGCCTCCTCTCGTTCGGTGCGCTCCTGGCGACATGCAAGAAACAAAATCCGATCTCCGTCGATTTGAAAGAAATGAACACCATACGTATGCACAAAATCGAGAGAGCAGTACTGCAGAAATTTGCATGGTTATCTTTTGCTGTTGCTCCTCATCCACTTGCTTTTGACGCTTTGCCGCCTCCGCCTTCTTTCTGTCCGCCTCCTCTCGTTCGGTGCGCTCCTGGCGACATGCAAAAAACAAAATCCGATCTCCGTCAATTGGAAAGAAATGAACACGATACGTATGCACAGAATAGAGAGAGCGGTACTGCAGAAATTTGCATGGTTACCTTTTGCTGTTGCTCCTCATCCACTTGCTTTTGACGCTTTGCCGCCTCCGCCTTCTTTCTGTCCGCCTCCTCTCGTTCGGTGCGCTCCTGGCGACATGCAAAAAACAAAATCGGATCTCCGTCAATTGGAAAGAAATGAACACGATACGTATGCACAGAATAGAGAGAGCGGTACTGCAGAAATTTGCATGGTTACCTTTTGCTGTTGCTCCTCATCCACTTGCTTTTGACGCTCTGCCGCCTCCGCCTTCTTTCTGTCTGCCTCCTCTCGTTCGGTGCGCTCCTGGGGACATGCAAAAATCAAAATCTGATCTCCGTAAATTGGAAAGAAATGAACACGATACGTATGCACAGAATCGTGAGAGCGTAACTGCAGAATTCCGTGTGCGCTCCTGGAAGGTTACCTTATGCTCTTGCTCCTCATCCGCTTGCTTTTGACGCTTTGCCGCCTCCGCCTTTTTTATGTCCTCTTGTGCTCCGTCTCGCGTCTCCGCTTCCTCTGGTTCGGTGCGCTCCTGGGGACATGCAAAAATCAAAATCCCATCTCGGTCGGTCGGAGAGAAATTAACGCGATATGCATGCACAGAATTGAAAGACCCTAACTGCACAACTTTGGAACGTTACCTTTTGCTGTTGCTCCTCATCCGCTTGCTTCGGTCGGTGCGCTGCCTCCGCCTTTTTTCTGTCCTCTTCTGCTCTGTCTCGGCTCTCCGCCTCCTCTCGTTCGGTGCGCTCCTGGGGACATGGGTTCTCTGCCTTTCTGGGCTTCTCAACCTGAGTGGCACGAAGTTACACAAAGCACCGAACTGTTGGCCTATGAAGCGTGTCCCACCGGCCCAAATCCCAGCCAGCGATATTCACGGGTTGTGCCACCCATGCGGTGGGGTGATGGTCTATGTGTGAGTCACAAACATTTAATGCACCGCAAGCAACAACATCAACAAGCATTGAACAGCAATAGATGCCTGTCGAATGCTGCTCATTGATATGTCCATGGGTTTGAAGCTCACTTGCGGTTTGTGCGGTGGAAACAGCTTTTGGATTGTGAAGCCTCCAGTCTTACTTCTGTCCTCAAGCGCTCGAAGAATCTCTGGTATCGTTTTGGAACTCATACCGCTAACACACAGGTTCTCGCAGAGTTTGATCAAATAATGTTTTGAGTAAGCACTTGCCTGCTTAAACAGCTCCATACGCGTCATATGCTCAGTTGCTTCGGCTATTCTTGATGCCAACGCTTCCTCAGACACATCGGGTGACCTACTCTTTTTGGTATACTTCCTCAACTTTGGGGGCTTTGGTTTAGTTTTCTTGTTCTTTTCCTTTTTGGCTTTGGGTGTGCCACTTGCGCCATCCTCCGAGTTGTCCCCATCGTCACCATCGTCCTCATCATCACTACTTTCATTTTCCGAGCTCTCATCAGAAGGTGCCTCGCCGTAGTCGGATGTTTCATCACTCGGGACGTCACACCCATCGTTGAAGAAGGCAGGCAATCCAAGAGGAAGGGTTGGGAAGACGTCAGCGCGTTTGAACCAATAGAAGTAATTTTTTGGGAACCTCGTGCATAGGTCGTTCTTGTTTGGTTCCGGTATTTTTTTCGGTATAATCAGCATTCCGTACCAAAACAAGACCCGCTTTTCACCGGTTTGCACATTGGTGGACATGCCACATTTGATGTAATTGAAGGTCCCGACTTCAACACTTTGGTCTTCCTTAACACAATGCCCTGCAAGGAGCCTTTCTAGCTCCGGGTCCAAACTTTCGCAATTTTCCCATGCTCCGCCTTCTCCTTGTTCCGCCCCATCTTCCACGTCCCCCTTGCCTATATGACAATCGGCAGGCACCAAGGCTGGCATGTCAGGCTTTGGAATCACAACCTTTTTCTTCTTGGAAGGAGCCATTGCTTAGCCCTGTGGGTTGTACCAAAGGGAAATCACATTTTGTCGCCATGCATGCTCCCATGACCATTCGTTCACCCTTAGTTCACTATCTTTTCACCCTTTGCTCACCCTACCTAGGAAGGCATAATACACACAAAAAGCACGCAACAAGGGCATGAAGGCAGTAAGACAATCGTTGCTTACGTATGAACCATATGGAAATGGACCACAAACGGTGCAAAATAGGGCCAAAAACACCTCAAATGTTCATCGCTCATCCCATTCTTATGCACATAGTATCATATTTTATGTACAATGATGACACACGGAGAAAGAAAATTCTCAAATGGCTCAAATAGTTCCAAGCCTACCTATGAACCATATGGATATTGGATCACAAACGGTGCAAAATAGGGCCAAAAACACCTCAAATCTTCATCGTTTATCCCATTCTTATGCACATACTATCATATTATATGTAGGACCTATCATACAAATGCTTACAATAACAACCTAAGCCCCAAACATGTGTGTGTACGGTGATAGGCACGCAAAAGCCCACCTATGACCCATATGGAAATGGACCACAAACGGTGCCAAATAGGGCCAAAAACACCTTAAATGTTCATCTTTCATCCCATCCTTATGCACATAGTATCATATTCTATGTAGTTCTTATCATTCAAATGCATACAATACCAACCCAAGCCCCAAACATGTGTGTGGACGGTGATAGGTGATCAAAACCCTACCTATGAACCATATGGATATGGAGCACAAATGGTGCAAAAACGGGTCAAAAACACCTCAAAACTACATTGTTCATCCCATGCTTGTGCCCGTAGTATCATATTTTATTTCTTACCCAGCATTCAAATGCTTACAATACCATCCTATGCCCCAAACATGTGTGTGGACGGTGATAGGTGATCAAAACCCTACCTATGAACCATATGGATATGGAGCGCAAAAGGTGCAAAGACGGGCCAAAAACACCTCAAATCTACATCGTTCATCCCATTCTTATGCACATACTATCATATTTTATGTAGTTCTTATCATTCAAATGCATACAATACCAACCCAAGCCCCAAACATGTGTGTGGACGGTGATAGGTGATCAAAACCCTACATATGAACCATATGGATATGGAGCGCAAAAGGTGCAAAAACGGGCCAAAAACACCTCAAAACTACATTGTTCATCCCATTCTTATGCACATACTATCATATTTTATGTCGTTATTATCATTCAAATGCATACAATACCAACCCAAGCCCCAAACATGTGTGTGGACGGTGATAGGTGATCAAAACCCTACCTATGAACAGTAAGAAAAAGTGCTTTTCCATTGCTTTGGGACATACTCTAGTTGTATTAGAGATGCACTGAGCATCCATGCATTTTTATCTTAGTATTGGTCCAGCCAAAAGTGGTGAGAACACATTTTGACCTATGGAACCAAACACCCAATCAGGATATTGAGTGGACCCCTTAATCCCCTTTCAATCAGAAGTAAAACATCTTTTCCTGAGTTGACTGAGCACTGACATACCTAAGGTAGAACCTATGAATTTATCTATGTTTTTCCATGAATACGTATCTGCCCTAGTGGTATGCACCATAGGGGGTTAGGCACCTCTTTTTGAGAGGTCCTGGGTTCAATTCCTGGTCAGCCTAACTAAGTAGGAAGATCCCATGTGAGTAGGAAGATCCCATGTGACATGGCAGTGACCTCATCGCCACATACCATGCCACCTCAGCACATATGGGACCCAAAACAAAGAGTGCACATCTCCTAAGATGGCACTATGGAGAGAGAGTGATCCTGAGGCAGTTTTCTAACTCTTTTCCCAAAACATTTCAGCTATCTCTGTGAATATGCATTCATTTGTATCCTGAGTTGCAGTTTCTGTGAATATCTAATCATCTTTCACTGTTTACACTGCAGCCCTTCATGCTTTGATCCTGAATTACCTTCTCCTTGCATACTATTGGCTTGGGCTATCCTGGATTGAGTTGGCTTTACTGTATTTCAACAAACAAAAGCTTTTCATCATCCAAAACCAGCAGCAGGACACCCTACAGCAACAACAAGCAGCAGGAGAAGCAAAAACACAGTGCTGAAAACACTATAAACTTTTCTGGTAGCAGAGGCAGCCTGTCTCTGTGCACCGGCAGCGACCCCGCGCCGTACAACCAGTGCTCCGAGCAGGCAAACATAAGCAGAAGGGTGGATTAAGATGGATCCAGGAAGAGTGGACGCCGAGGTGAACACAGCGCCAGCGCCAGAGACACCGGCAAGGCCGGCGCCTGACGCTGTACCTTCGGTGGAGCCCTTACATGGGCCAATGGATACGGCGGAGGACTCCTTGGATGGCCTCCAGACGGCCTTTGGGGCCCTGTCGGTGAAGGAAATGGTCTCTCAGCCTCAGCCTGTGAAGAGGAAGAGAGGAAACGAGAGCGAGAAGGATGCTGGAGAAGGAGCAGACGAAGGAGAGGAGCAAGGGCAAGACCCGACGGATGTCCCTACCTTCGAAGGCGCACCAAGCGCTTCTGGTCTCCATGCATCACCCTCTCCCATAACCACCACACTCCCAGCCGCCGCTACATCCACTTCCACAACCAACCAGCCTATGGCAGAGGGCACAGGCTTTACTGGCATGCCTCACTACCCCGCCTATGGCATGGGCCCACCTACCACTGCGCTCCTTGAGGCAACTACTGCCAGTGAGCCGGTGGCTTCCAGCTCTGCGCCGCGTTGGTATGCGGCTGACCATCCCCATCCACTCCACGCCACGGGAACCTACATGGAAGTTCCTGGGTATGCTCCTGGGTGTCCACCTGGGTATGCACCCCTGAGTGGGTTGAGGAGAGGACCAGAGTCTCTGGGAGGCAGGAGTAGAGGATCGGGAAGATCCTCCAACAGGTCCCTGACGCGGTCGGAGATCAACGAGGTGCTCCAAGGAGCCACTTCGAAAATCGTGAGCGACCTCACGCAAGAGATCAGGGAGAAACTGCAGCCCCTGATGATCCCGTCCCATGCGTCACCTACGACAGTGGGGATGTCACCCCACCGAGTACAGGCTAACCACCTGGCGGCAGGGTTGATGAATACCCTGGGGAGCCTGAGGAGCCGACCGATGCCGACTCCTGCAGCAGTACCAAGAAGCCCATTCGTCCCGAGGACAGCCCAGCCGCCCTACAGTCACGTGACGAACTCGACGAGGGCCGAGCTGGACCAGCTGGGGCTGACAGCCCTAAGGGCTATGGTGGACGTGGAGCCTTATGGCTCCAGTGATCTAGGCGGAGACCCCTCCGATGATGGGCCGCCTTCGATGACTTCTTCTTCGCCATCGGATGACGAAGACCCTGAGGAACCCGAGGACTCCAAGGGTAAGAAGAAGAAGAAGAAGAAGAAGAAGACCCGACGCCCTGAAGGACGCCGAGCTCAGGAGGCGAAGGCTATTGCCACCTCCAAGATAGTGGTGAACCTGCCTGAATTCACAGGCAAGGACCTCAGCGAGTTCGCTGAGAACTTTGGCCGGTTCCTACGACTGACCGGCCAAACCCACGCGAGTGGGCGAGTGAAGTGCGACCTGCTCCTACAGTGCTGCAAGACGAAGTACCTGGAGAAGCAGGTCAGGCAGATCGTCACCAACTCCGCCACCTTTGCCGACGTGTTGGTTGCCCTGGAGAGGCAGTACCCAACCTACGAGACCGACCTCTCCATCAGGGCCGAGATCCAGAACCTGCCCGTCCTGCCCAACAACCCCAAACCCGGCAGGGTCTCCGAGCTGTTGGCGGACCTGGACCACTGGGCTGGACGACTGACGCCCGGTTCCTACAGCAGCGACGACCTGCTGTTTTGGTTGTGCTCCAAGCTCCCCCGTGAGCTATGGGACGAGTGCCGTCTGACGGCTGAGCGCAAGGCTAGATCCCTCCGCTACGAGGATCTATGCGTGCTGCTCCTGGAGATGGCGCTGGAGAAGGAGAGCGACCAACACCTGAACCACTACCGTCCTGGTGGTGGAGGTTCTGGAGGCAAAGGGTACCAAGGGTCCCGACCTGGGCAGGGGACTACCCCCAAACACGCCCACGCCCGCCTAATGGAGAACGTGAAGGAGCTATTCTGGTGTGATGCCAGAGATGAACAGGGCCACCTGCAGCATGCCTCCGACTGCGAGCAGCGAGACTGCTTTGTTGTCCAGGGGAAGCAGCAGGAAAAGATCACCGGCGCCAAGGTGAAGATGCCGGATCATTACCGCTGCACCATCACGTGTGCATTCTGCGGTAAGCGGAAGCACTATGAGGACGAGTGCTACCATAAGCAACGCCTATCGGCGAAGCTTAAGGGGGAAGATCCTGGCAAAAGCTCAGGCAAAGGTGGAGGCAAGGCCAAAGGCAACGACTCCGGCAAGGGCAAGTCGAAAGGACGTGGTCAAGGTGGTCAAGACAAGGGTCAAGGCGGACGAGGAGGAGGCGCTAATCGCCAGAACGACAACAAGAACAAGGACAAGAACGGAGGTAACCCCAACCCTAATCCAGGGGGGAACTCCGAGCCCTCTGGAGGGCAGTCTGGACCTACCACACGCTCACAGACGCAGGCCCAGCAAGAACAAGGAGCCAAGCGTGAGCATGAAGGTGGTGACGACGGCAACGCCAAGAAGAGAAGCCGTTTCATGAGGATGGCCCGCAAATTGCGGAACAAGGGGTTCGAGGTGACCTGTCCCGCGGAGTTCTGACGGGGACGCTCTGGTGGCACCCAAGACCTGGTGTTTTGGGTACGTATCCGACTAGGGGGACGTGAATACCTGGGGGTACTGGATACTGGAGCCACAATATCGATAGTGGCCAAGAAAATTTTACCTTGTGGGAGCCTGAAGAACACCATGACCACCGCCGCTATACGGATGGGGGATGGACATGTGGTGCACAGCTGCGGGGACTGCGAAGTGGAGGTACCTATGGGCTCCAGGACTATCGCCCATCGGTTCTATGTGATGGACACTGATGCCTTCGACTTTGTACTGGGTACTGACTTCTTCGTGCAGCACTCCCAGATACAATCCCTGACGCTGCAAGCGCCCTACCTCCTGTACGTGGACCACGGCAGTGGCAGAGAGTCTGTGCCACTGGAGCAGTCGGAACATACCTCGAGTTACCTGAGACTATCGAAGGAGGAGCCCTCGAACATGATGGCGGCCTCCAAAACTGAGGACTATCAACTATTGGGGGAAGTCCTAGACCAAGGTCTGAAGGAGTTGGGTTACTCTCGAGAAGACCTAAGTGTGGAACTGTTCGACAGCGACAAGCAGCATGTACTGGACCTATACTGCAGCAAGGGGAAGAACTGCAGCTACAAATTTTACTGGCCCTCTTTCGGGATGGCCTACGGGAACCCCAGATTCAGTGAACTGGGGAAGGTGCTGACCAAGGTGGCCTTGGAACGTTCCCGTATGGTCCTGTGTTCCCCCGATTGGGGAGCCCATGGGGGCAACGAGTACTGGCGAACCCTCCTTGACAAGCTGACTATCAGCTCTGTGCGGTTACCTGATGAGGCCATCTACGTGCCTCTGGGACGCAAGACGCCCATTGGGAAGCCCGGATGGGGGAGTATGCTCAGCGTGGTGGACGGAAGTCTTACCACCATCCCCTGGGAAGACCTGGACCCTACTCTGGTCCAGGCTATACAACGAGAAAGCGATGGACTCGCCTTGGGTGACTTGAAGGATCGTCTACGACCTCAAGATGCTGTTGAAACTACACCCGGAGGAGATGAGTACGTCGTGACTGACACCAACGCCCCCAACTCTCCCTGTCATGTACCTGTTCCTGATGGAGTCTCTGAGTGTGGACTATCTGAGCTACCTAGCTCTATCCACTCAGACGACGAAACTGAGCACGACGCCTTCTTCGTGCAGACTGCGGTGGAAGAAGTGGAGAACGCCGAGTACGTCGCCCCACTAAAACCCCTACTCTCCATGAGGGTGGAAGACCCCGTGGATGAAGAGCTGGACCCTCGATCCAGGCTCAGGGAGTATGTGGATTCCAAGAGGAAGTTGGTGGCGAAAAAGCTATGCTACGCGCAGCCTACCCGCAGCTCGTGGCCACTGAAGCAAGGACGTATGGGAGACCTATCCCAACTGAAGGAGGACCTCGAACAGAAGATCACCACCTGGCAAAGGGAGGTAGATCTCAAGCTCATGAAGAGCGTATGGGGTGCCCATGTGAGGACCCCAGATGAGGACGACCTCTCGGAGGAATGTGTATGTGAACCCCCTAAAGCGTGCCTATGTTGCCATCGTCCACCGGAGATGGTTGAGCAAGACCTTCTGTATGCCTACCAAGGGCTGAAGGATGCTACCGCGGGCGAAGAGTCGGTGGAGGACCACCTCCCGACTTCTATTCAAGGGGCAAGCAACTTACACTCCGACGAGGATATGGAGGACAAGATCAAGGTACTGGACCCGCGGGTACAAAAGCTGATAAGGACCTATCTGGAGGTGTTCGGAGAACTACCCCCTCCAGCCTCATGCGACAAGCTGGTACAGATGGACCTCAAGCTGAAACCCGAGTTCGTGGGTCACAAGATCCGGAGGAGACCCTATCCAGCTCCTAAAGAGCAGGCCGACGAGATTGAGCGACAGATACAAGAATGTATCGACGCTGGCCTAGTCCTGGAGTACAAGGATGGGGACTACCCCCTACACTGCAGCCCCTGTTTCCTGGTGGCTAAACCTGGGTCTACAGCCAAACGGCTGGTAGTGGACTATGGAGAGCTGAACAAGAAGACGCTGAACCACTCAGGGTCCATTCCCAATATGGAGTCTACCCTGCAGAAGATAGCCTCCTGTCGCTACAAGACCAAGATGGACAAGCGAAGTGGATTCTGGCAAGTGGACCTGACGCCCAACGCGCAGGAACTACTGGCCTTCATCACCCCTCAGGGGAGGGTATTCAAGTGGAAAGTCATGCCATTCGGCGTGGCTAACGCCCCCGCTCTGTTCCAAGAGCTGATGAACAAGATCTTGTCCATCCTACGAAGGAGACCTAAGGTGCAGGAGCTCATATCCCGTGGGGCCCAGATGGAGGCTCACATCGACGATGTATGCCTCGGGACCAATACCCAGGAGGATCACCTAATCCTCTTGGGTGAGTTCTTTGCGGTCTGCCAGGAGAACCACACACGGCTCAAGCTGGAGAAGTGTGAGTTCATGCAGGAGACCATGCAGTACCTGGGGTTTGACGTTGCCTATGGGTGGTGGACCCCAGCGGCCTCTAAGGCCAAACCCCTGATGGATGCCAAGGTACGACACGAAGACCCCAAGAAAGGACTTCATGATGTACGCAGTTTCATTGGGGCGTGCAACTTCTATCGCCGCCACATCAAAAACTTCACCTACACCAGCGCGGTACTGACTGACTTGATCAAGAAGAGTACTACTTGGCGCTGGGGCCCACAAGAGCAACAAGCGTTTGACGAGCTCAAAGACAAGGTAGCCAACGCTAAGTGCTTGGGCGTGCCTAGGGCACAAGGGGAGATTATCCTGGTGACCGACGCCAGCAATGTGGGCGGTGGTGGAACGTTGTTCCAGTGGCAAGCACTAGAGAAGGAGGAGTTCGACTCGGCCATTTCCCAATGGGGGACGGAAGGTCTCAACCGAGATGGAACCCTCAAGCACAGCTACCCTGACGACAAGTGGGTCCTAGTACCTCTGGGCCACTGGAACTGGAAGTGGAACCAGGCCAGGGGGAACTACTCCACCTATGAGCAGGAACTGCTCGCGGGTATGCTGGTGCTATCCTCACAAGCACGACTGTTGGGGAGTAACCCTGTGGTCTGGCTATGCGACCAAGAACCGGTCCGCAGTTTCCAGAAGGGCCCCCCACCTGAGAAGGCCAAGCTACGTCGCTGGTGGACCTACCTCAGTCAACTACGGCTGACGGTACACCATATCCAGGGAGTGAAGAACGAGTGTGCCGACTACATCAGCCGCAACAACTTCGACGCCCTGATTGGTGCCCGGTCTGAAGCGCTGGCTAAGGAAGCGTTCAGCCGTATGGACGTACACCTGGACCTGAACATGACCATGATACGCCCCCTGGATGGACTCCAACAATCGGAGTACCTACAAGAGTTTGGGGATATCTACCGGCGCCTGGAGAAACGCCTTGAACCCCTCCTGGTCAACCAAGACCAGTGGAAGCGGGACAAGAGCTACCTCTGGCACGAGGACCGCATCGTGGTGCCTAGTGACCGAGTCCCAGCGCTGCTGAAGTGGACCCATGAGTCCAGTGGTCATGTGGGTGCTGACCGTACCCTGAGGCTGTTCAAGCAGTGGTTCCACACTACGTGGACTGACGACCAGCTGCGGAAGACGCTCCTGCCTATCGTGGACAAGTGCCCGTGCAGGTCCTGTAAACCAGGGGATATCAGGGACAGAGGTCTCTACTCGACCCTGCCCATCCCTCACTGTGCTAACAGTGTTCTATACGTGGACTACACGGAGATGCCGAAGTTCGGGGGGTATCACTTCGCCCTCGTGGTAACCTGTGGGTTGACCAGGTTTACCAGGGTGTTCCCATGTACCAAGCACATTACCGGAGAGGAGACTATCAAGATACTCCTGGAGGAGTGGTTTTGTGTCTATGGGGCGCCCAAGGAGATCAACTCCGATGAGGACGTACGAGTACGCTCAGATACTGGCTGGTACAAGAGGGTCCTGAGGTCCCTCAATGTCCAGGTGTCTACGGGGATTCCCTACTCTCACACGAGCAACCCCCTATGTGAGCGACAGATTCGTGTCCTGAAGGAGAACGTCAGGATATGGTGCAAAACTGAACGCACCAGAGACTGGGTGAGACTACTCCCCGTCATATCCTTGATGATGAACTCCCAAGAGAGTTCAGCTACTGGCTACTCGCCACATGAGCTATTCATGGGGCGCCCGGCGTGGTTCCTACATGCCCCCTATCCAGAGGACACCCATTCTTCTGTGGGTGAATGGGTCCAAGAGCAACAAGCGAAGGTGGACAAGGCCAAGGCTATGCTCCAGAGAGTGAGGGAGCGTCAGTGGAACAAGAAGAACAAGCACCGTGTACCGGCCACCTACCAAGAAGGGGACTGGGTGCTGGTGCACCACAGTCGACTACCCGCCTGGCCACGCTCTACCAGCGATGACCCATACTTCGGGCCGTACAAGATCCTATCTGTGGATGGACACCGTATCACCGTGCGGTGTTCTCCCCGTCTAGGGGGGACCCTGGTGTGCGCCGCTCAACACCTGAAGCGCTACCATGATCCTGAAGACCTCTGTGGGGAGGAGTGGGAGCTGAACGACGAGGAAATCGCCGCTCTGGACCTACAAGGGGCTGCCAGCCCTATGGAAGTTGAAGGTGAACTCCCCGACATGAACGCCGAGGAGATGGCTAAGGAGGGCTTCTACCTGGTGAAGTCTGTCCTACGCCACCGCTATCGCCAGGGTTGGCGCTTCCTCACCCTCTGGGAAGGGTTTGGAGTCGAAGAGGCCACCTGGGAGCCCTTCTCTGCATTTGTTCTACCTGAGGGACGCCTAAACTCAGTTCTGGTTGACTACTTGTCCCAGAACAACCTTGGTGAGTTGTTGAGGCTCGCTGAGATGCTTGCCTCCAAGAATAAAGCTAGGGACTGAACCTTACCCTTACCTGCCAAAGCGTATGTGTGAGTGTGCTAGTCCTAAGGTCCTGAGAGCAAGCCGCAGAAGTGGTGTCCTAATTATACCCAAGTCTGCGCCCTTGCTGAACCTGGAGGGTTGGCTTATTGATGCCACGGGGTACGCCCCGGGTCTCCCCTCCCCTATGCGCCCAATTTCTGTGCTGGCGCAAAACCTTGGGGGAATACCCAGAGTGTTAATCCAGGTATTGTTTTCCCTACCTACCTGTCTACTACAGGGAGGGATGGCCAAAAGCTATGAAGGCATGCAAAACGCCTGTTTGCTATGTGGCCAAAAACACTAACCTAACCCACTGTCACAGCCCACCAACCCAGCTAAAATTGCAGGAAAAGGGTGGGACAGTGACACGCCCCCTACAGGTCCTACACACCCTACAGTGGCACCATCCTGGTGGGCGAGCGCTGGGCAACTGGCTCTAGCCCCCACGCAGGACTACCACTCCTACACGCACACTCTACTTGGCGTTGCGAAGAGGAAGTTCTGGAGGGTCCTAGCGACCCACCTGTGAAATGACAAGAGAACACAGCGCTGCTAAGCAACTGTGGCCTCACAGGGGACGCCACAACGCGTTTCCCCTGCAAGGGCTTGGAGGGAAGGAGTGCTCTCGTGTGCAAGGCGCAGATGTCGATGAAGTCGGACTCCCTGCTCTGCCACAGGCGGAGCGGAGTTACTTGTTTGTGTGATCTGCGCCCCTGTTTAGCAGGGCATAAAAAAAATGCTGCTGCACCACTCACCCTACCTGCCCACCTGTAAAACAAAGGCAAATGAAAGGGCGTTTGCGGCGGAGGAACCAAGGCACACTCCAGGTATTATACCCTTCTCAGTGTGCCCTATAATACGCTGTCCGCAAACACGCTGCATGGAGCAGCTACCCTTGTCAAGCAAGCAAGCGTTAAGGGACTCCTCAGATTCTCTTAAAGAACGTACCGAGGAGCCCCTGGGTAGCCTAAACAAGGTTTACCGTGCGCACTTCGCGTGGCCTACCCTTTAATGCGTGTGTGCATGCACGACTATGCACAATCACGTGGGCAAACCTGCCCATCTCCACAACAATCTTGACTCCACCAGGGGGTGGCCCCGCCTGGGCGTACCTACCTTACCTACCGCTGGGAAGTGGAGCAAGGAGAGAAAACAAAAGGGGCGCACGCGAAGAACGTTGCTATGCACTTGTGTGTATGACTAATCACCCTGATCTGACCGCTAATCATCTGCGATCTTTCTAATCAATCCCTCTACCGCGTCCTATCGTGGTTATCGTTGTTAACGCTGCTACACGACTCGGTCACGGAGACTCGAGACGAGCAATGTGTATGCGGCATGCAAGACGAGCATACCTGTAGTTTATACCTGATTCATTGAAGTCTTTTCAATTGATTTTCGAATTCTTGAATTTTTGAAGCTTCTATTAGTGTGGGTGGAATCTGTATGTTTGTTTATTAATGTGTGTCTCGTCATTTTCAAGACTACGTGATACATACGTTTATAATTCCATTATTTTTCCATTTTCCGGCGCTTCGCTAGGAGCCGCTCCTGCGCGCCGCCATTTTGTACGTATGAATTTCTGGATTTAAAAAATCCAGAGATGACTATAATTTCTATAAAAATGTGCTGAAGATGCACAATTGGATTCTGCTCAGGTGTGTCGTTTCAGAAAAATTCTGCGCCGTCATTTGACGGATTTTGGTGTCGTCGCTTCGTTTTTGCGTGGATTCGTCCATAATTCTCCCATTCCTGCCTCTGCAGATACCCACGCGCAGCCTCGCTGAGTAGGCCGTGTTCGGGCCGAAGCGCAGGTGCCTGGAGAGACTGAGCAGAACCAAGACCCCACCAAGGGGCAAATTAATTTCTTTTCGACTCCCTACGCCCTAAGACAGGTCACAGGTCGCCAGCAGGTTTACGAGAACCCATGCGAGTGTGTATAATGTGTCTTGCGTTTGGGTTGTGTCGACGCTGCGTCTTGGAGGAAGGGATGCATATGCACATGTTTGGCATGCTCCCAATCTAACCCAACCAAGCCACAGGAGCCCCGGCAGCGCCAAGAGCGCTGAGTCTTCTGTAGGAAACTGTACAATCAGAGCAGCAAAAGGACGCCAGCCATGGTGAGCGCCCATTTTTCGGTGTGAGGGAGACTGTAGGTATTTTAAAGTAGATGTGGAAACCAAGGAAAGGCCAAGAAAAATTCCCTTTTTCCTAAAATGCGACAGTGGTGGCCACCACAGCACAAGGGGGGAGTAAGAAAAAGTGCTTTTCCATTGCTTTGGGACATACTCTAGTTGTATTAGAGATGCACTGAGCATCCATGCATTTTTATCTTAGTATTGGTCCAGCCAAAAGTGGTGAGAACACATTTTGACCTATGGAACCAAACACCCAATCAGGATATTGAGTGGACCCCTTAATCCCCTTTCAATCAGAAGTAAAACATCTTTTCCTGAGTTGACTGAGCACTGACATACCTAAGGTAGAACCTATGAATTTATCTATGTTTTTCCATGAATACGTATCTGCCCTAGTGGTATGCACCATAGGGGGTTAGGCACCTCTTTTTGAGAGGTCCTGGGTTCAATTCCTGGTCAGCCTAACTAAGTAGGAAGATCCCATGTGAGTAGGAAGATCCCATGTGACATGGCAGTGACCTCATCGCCACATACCATGCCACCTCAGCACATATGGGACCCAAAACAAAGAGTGCACATCTCCTAAGATGGCACTATGGAGAGAGAGTGATCCTGAGGCAGTTTTCTAACTCTTTTCCCAAAACATTTCAGCTATCTCTGTGAATATGCATTCATTTGTATCCTGAGTTGCAGTTTCTGTGAATATCTAATCATCTTTCACTGTTTACACTGCAGCCCTTCATGCTTTGATCCTGAATTACCTTCTCCTTGCATACTATTGGCTTGGGCTATCCTGGATTGAGTTGGCTTTACTGTATTTCAACAAACAAAAGCTTTTCATCATCCAAAACCAGCAGCAGGACACCCTACAGCAACAACAAGCAGCAGGAGAAGCAAAAACACAGTGCTGAAAACACTATAAACTTTTCTTGAACCATATGGATATTGGACCACAAACGGTGTAAAATAGGGTCAAAAACACCTCAAATGTTCATCGTTCATCCCATTCTTACGCACAAACTATCATATTATATGTAGGACCTATCATACAAACGCTTACAATAACAACCTAAGCCCCAAACATGTGTGTGTACGGTGATAGGCACGCAAAAGCCTACCTATGAACCATATGGAAATGGACCACAAAAGGTGCAGAATAGGGCCAAAAACACCTCAAATGTTCATCTTTCATCCCATTCTTATGCACATACTATCATATTTTATGTAGTTCTTATCATTCAAATGCATACAATGCCAACCCAAGCCCCAAACATGTGTGTGGACGGTGATAGGTGATCAAAACCCTACCTATGAACCATATGGATATTGGGCCCCATGGTGCATGAGAAAGGGATGAATAGCCTAGAATAAAGGCAAAACATCGCTTGTCATGTAGGCTTCTACCAATGGTGATGACAATTTGTTCATATATCACCTCTATACCACCTCTTACAGCCCTGTAAGGCCCTCTATATGGCCTCCATAGACCCTAAAACCATGTAAAAAAGTGGTTTTTGGGTAGAGAAGCGTGAATTTCTCCAAATCTGTGCCTGCCAATCTGGATTTTTTTAGGTCAGCAGCAAGGTATTTATCTCGGGAACACGCTCATGCCTTTACTTTGCTTCCAACTGCGAAAAAAAGTGGACTTTTTGGCGATTTTCTATTGCGCACGGCGGTCGGGAATCTGAAACTCGCGTACGCGGCAGTTGCTGACAGTTTATCTGCGGCTCCAGCTTCAGCGACAGCATAATTTTAATAAAAATTTGAGAAAACATAAAAACAACAGTACTACTGTGTACAGTTTGATATCGCGGTTCTGAAAATGCATGATTTTGAATTTCGGGAAAAAACAGCTGCTAAAATCATAGGTGTGGGTCGGACGCACTGGGGCGACCCAGCCGACCCACCGGGCCAGTGGCAGGAGCGGTACTCCAAGGCCAGTGGTCCGAGCCCGGCCAGGCGGATCGGGGACCATGGCAAACGTCACCCGGAGCCATGGAAGCAACCGGTGACAGGCGAGCCGGTACACAGTCCAGGAGGGGGTCACCTGCCAAGCAGAGTGGCCCCGCAACTCAAGCCACAAGGGTGAGGCGGTCGTACCGTAGACAAGCGGGAGCAATACCCCTTGTGGTGAGAGATACTCCACACGGCTGGGCAGCCCCCCAGAGCTGCCGCCCAAAGGAGGGGGCATGTGGCCCTACCCATGGACACATGTGGGGACACCCTCCCACCTGGGACACATGGACCGGGTGGCCGCGACAATGCCTTCCCAAGCACATGCGGGAGCGGCTAGAGAGGCACCTGACATAGGGCAGTGGGAGGGACAGGAAGTCCCCTTGGTAAGACCTTCTTCCTGCAATGTCAAAGGAGGCATCCCGAGCTCCCGAAGATACCTACCTACCTACCTTCAGGACGAGCATGAGAAGAGGGCCAAGTACTTCAAGCAGGGAAAAGTCCAGAAATATGCTCTCCAAGACACCGTGTGGGTGGAGCGGCACCACAGGGATGTCCTGTCCAGGCATCGGCAGGCGTCTTGGTATGTGCCGGGGGTAATCGTGCGGAAGGTCAGGCAGGATGTGTATGCGGTTCGTGTGGAGGATAACAAGATCCTGGACCGCGACCATACCCAGCTTCGTCCCCGAGCACCAGACCCCAGCGGACGTCCCGTCACCTTCGAGTTCACGGCCCGCGATGTGGACTCGGACGACGAGGGTGAGGACGACGACTTCACCGCCGAGAGGATCCTGGCGGACAAGCCGGACCCGGGGACCCCTGGGGGGAGGCTTTATAAAGTCCGTTGGAAGGGATTCGGCGCATTCAGGGATTCGTGGGAGCCTCCGAGCAGCTTTGTGCCGAGGTATACCACGGTCTGGATGGAGTATCTAAAAAAAAAGAACATTTCTTTGGATGTCAAGGACGTGTTGGTCCATTTGGTGGCGGCAGTAGCACCTTAATGGATCCCCCTTGGCATTTTTGTTTGTTTCTGTGCTTGGGAGACGGGTGAGGGCGTTCATCCGGGGATTTTTGGGCCTTGATTGGCCATATACCCCCTTCACTCGATCTCCACATATATATTTCATTGTGGTATACTTATTTAGGTCGACCGACGACGTTTCTCTATCTTTGATCCCCTTGGTCCATGTTGTAGATCAAGAGGAGACCGGATATGGCGTAGGGCACCGATGATGAGTGTCCTCACCCCTCCCTTGGGGCATGGGGGACGCCTACGACGTGTGTGGGGCCTCCATGTGTCCTTGGGACATGGGGGGGGGGGTGTGGGGCCCATTGGGGTCCTTCCGTCCTCTCTTCAATGACTTCCGAGCGGATACAACGCTCTGAGAAGGGGGGTGAAGCGGGTTCGGACCCCCGTGGCCATCTTTGGGTAACTTAGGGTGTGTATCTATGTGCCGGCAAGCCGCCATTGGCTGATATCATACTCTCCCATCCACCTGGCCTAACCCAATGTGATAGTGTGATAGGTTTGGCCATTCCGTCTATGAGCGGCCATATTCAGTACCGAGACGCCGCCAGCTGAGATTTATATATCAGAATATCAGGAATCAACAGGATTTTTTTATCATAATGTTTCCGTAATTTTTCCGCCTTCCGTTCTGATTGTCAATGTATCGGCGACTGTCAGTTGGCTCGCGATTTTGCGGTAACCGATTGGTTAACTGTTATTTGCAGATATTTTGGCGGAAACCCCGATGAAGGGTCGGATTTCATCAGTAAAGGGTTCGTTGCTTCCGCAATTTTCATATTATACACTCGCAAAATTAATCGGATTTTTTCAGACTTTCAGAATCGGATTTTCGACTTCGACATCGCCGCACTTGATATGATGAATCTCGAGTGGTCGTACATTTTTCCCCGATCACGATTCAACCTTCCTTGGGTTATGCCCTTCGTTTTTCTTGGAGATAAAGGAGAAACAAAATTGATTCGTGAGGCCACTTTGAAAGGTCATATCTCCGGCTCACGGGGAGGAATACCAATTTCGAGAATTGGGTTGGAACCGCCTTGGTCCCAACTTAATTTGGGAAGCATCAAACGCCTTTGGTGTGTACACATGCCCGGTGTAGCAAGGGATAAGGGCCAGAAGGGTAGAAAGTGGTTTACAACTCTTGGGCCATGCAACCGAATATTTTATTGCGACTTTCGAGTGTACCGCATGAGTGTTGGGGTTGCACAGATACTTTCCTTGGGTTCCTATGTATTTTTAACGTGTAGTTATGTCCATGGAGGGGCATGGCATATCATGGTGGGAGCCACTTGTTGAGGGTATGTGTTATATGCATGGTATGTGCTTCGATATGCTCACGCCCATGTTATATATTTCCGTTTGTAGCAAGATATGTGGAGTCATACGTGGCAAGGGCTTCGCCCATGTCCGAATGGTGAGCTCCATAGCGCTAGACTAAGTCTACTGCTCATATAGTGCATGTGGGAGGGCTTACAGAGCGACCCACAAGCGCCACTATCAATTTTCCCATTTTCATGGTGCGTGTTGGGAGGAGGTTCGAAGGTGTCCCTATGCGTCCATGTGGGGATCCAAGTGGGGGGATTGTTTGCAAATGGTCCGAAGCAATCGTGTTTTGAAGCATATGTTGATACGATGGGTGAGCGAAGTTATATACTATTGTAATTATCTTGAATTTGTCATTATTTGCATGTTTTTGACCTCATTTTATGCTCATTTTTAATTTTTATGTGCTCAACTGGTCGGCTAACAGTAAAGTGCCTAGAGATCCGTGAACTATGGTATATTGCTCATATGTTGGCATATGCTTCAGTGTTGCACCTCACCATATGCCGGATCACGTGGTCACCTTGGCGTGGCACACGAGGCCTCACAGAATTAGGTCTCAGATTCATGAGTTGACTTGTGAAGCATGTCATGCACATAACCGGAGGGGTTTTGGAGCCAATGATGGGATATTCTTGGGCATGGACCTTTGGTCTATATCACTCTTGTATGTTACTTTCCGGTTTGACACATGCATGGAGCATTTGAATATTTGCCGTATGCATTTTTGAGTATATAAGTAAATTTTGGGCACTATGGTGTGATTTGCCTGATTTTGCTAGGTTATGAGGTCATCTTGGGGTAGTTCTCCAAGCCCAATCGACTCCAAGTCCAACCAAGGTTATGTCAGGGTAAGGCATGGTCCTGAGTGCTACTCTAGGCCATGACACGCCACCTCCCATCCTTGGCTAGGATTTAGAGGCTTGGGAGTGAACACATTTTTGGGGTTTATGTAGTGACTTTTGACACATGGCATTTAGCCATCTTATTTGACTGGGTTCAGGGCATCATGTTGGCGAGTCAAGGGAAGGTCTTGAGTCCAGGGAATGGGGGGTTATTGGCTGTGATTGTGTACGTTTCCATTTTTCCCCAACTTTGCTTTATTTCTGTTCATATGCCAATTTCAGGGCTTCCTCTTTGGTGCAATTCTTGTACATGCCCGCCACCGTGAGACAACCGGTGTGTAGAACGGAAGCCCGCAGTTTGGATTTGGATTTGGATTTGGATTGTGCTTGGTGCTGCTAGGGATCTGTGTGGAGGAGCGATTTTTACTATTTTTTTGTGATGCAGAGCCTGGTGAGGAGCAGGACCATGGGAGTGACGGGTGGAAGGGGTACAGCAGGGGCCGGTCCTGGTAGGGACCTTCTTTACCCCGCAGCCCAGAAAGTTAACAGCGTCAAGGAGCGAGAGGGGGGCTTCGACCCTGACCAGTATTCCTTTCCTCCGGACCCCCACCAGGGGCACGCAAGGGGCCAAGGGCTCGCCAGACGGGACCCGCGAGCCCGCCGGCTCATGCCGGCGAACACGGGAGTGTTACGCCGATCCCAGCCCGCCGCGCCGGACGAAACGCCCTGACACCAGAGCACGAGCCGGGCAACCCTAACCGCCGGACACCGCACTGCGGCACCGACACGCCAGCCACATAACCCGCGAGACACGGCACGATAGGGCACACGACAGGCACGCACACACAAACACCAGCACCGCACCACTGAGCCAGAGCAGCATTCTGGGGCTCCCATGGGGAGCACGGGGATGCACCAAGGGGGACCGAAGGGGCCTTGCCACCGACGGGGGTGTACATATGAATGGTGCAGGCGAAACTGAAAGGACGGCCGAAGGACACTGCGAAATACCAGGTGATGGGTTGTGCGTGTAGCGCTCCCTCCACGGCAGGACAGGGCATGTCGTACCGAATTCGGCAACTTTTCTCAGCGGTCATACCAACTGTCGCTACTTTTCTCCCCCACGATGGGGGGGCGGCGCACAGTCAAAACATACCATGCCGGCCGAACGCAACTGGAACATTACCGACCAACACCGAAACAGGCATGACAACTACAACATCCGACCGCGCAGCGCCCGTTGCAGCGCCAAGGAACCAACGCCAAACAGGCCGTCCATGGGGCGGCTAAGACAACCATGCACCAACAAAACCACTGCAGCTGCCACGACATGACCATAAACAGACCACAGGCAAGCCGGCCAACACCAAACTAGCCATGCATGCATGTGTCGCAACGGGAACGGACTCTCAGGTTGGCGACACCGTGGTGTGCCACGCCCGCCGGCCGTCATACCCACAAACACAACAGAACACCACAACTCTATCATTACAAACCCGACCGACCAACATTAAAAAACTACGCTACACTACACCTGGACAAACCCAGACACAGCTAACCAGCACCGAAACGGACGTGCCGGCTACACAAACAGCATTCGGCTATACAACCACCGGCAGCGGCGCGACGGAACCCACGCAAACCAGGCCGACCATGAGGCGGCCAAGACAACCGCGCACCAACCACACCGCAGCTGCAGCCGCGACATGACCGTGAACAGACCACATGCAAGCCAGCCGAACCAAACGGGCCAGGCGTGCACGGGTCGAAACGGGAACGGCGTCCAACGGATTGGCCACACCGTGGTGCGCCACGCCCGCTGACGACAATGCCCACGAACAACACAGAACATTATGACTCTACCATCGCGCAACCGACCAACCACCATTAACAAACTACACTAGAGTACATTTGGACAAATCAAGACGCAACTAACCGGCACCGAAACGGACGCACCAGCTACAGAAAGAACATTCGGCTATACGACCACCGGCAGCAGCGCGACGGAACACACGCAAACCCAGCCGACCATGAGGGGGCCAAGACAACTGCGCACCAACCACACCGCGGCTGCAGCCGCAACGTGACCGCAAACAGACCACATGCGAGCCGGCCAACATCAAACCAGCCAGGCGTGCACGGGTCGAGACGGGAACGGCGTCCACCGGGTTGACCACGCCATGATGCGCCACGCCCGCCGACGACCACACCCACGAACAAAACAGAACGTCGTGACTCTACCATCACGCAGCCGACCAACCAACATTAACAAACTACACCGAACCATTACACGACCGACCAACCAACAACAACGACCTGATTCGAACCCCCGGCCCCCCGGGAGAGCGCAAGCCCGACCGAGTCAGGAGGTGTGAGTGTGCGCCACGGCATGCGAGTCCCGTAGCACCTGCTTCTTCAAGTCGCCTCACGCCTACTGAAAACCAACCCAGGTGGGGTGCCTGCAGGACAGGGCCTTTGGCCTGGCTCCCGGTCCCTGGGCCCCAGAATACGGAGGTTGATGAGGATGTGCGATGGGACCCTCCCCCACGTGTCATCCGCCCGAAGGAGAGGAATGTGAGACTTCGGTCGAACATGGGTTACCTCTCTGGGCAGAACCCGCTGTACGGTACTGCTCGCGGCGACCGCGCCCTTCCCCCATGTGGGGGAGCCGCTTTGTGGGGGCACGTGCAGTAGGGCCGTGGATGGGTGAGCAAAAGCTCCGTGGTAAGACCCCCCTCGGGGGGAACCCCTGTCCCGAGAAGACCTGCCTACCTACCTTCTTCTTCTTTCTTCTTTGTTGGTCGTCTCTTCCTCTGCGTCCACACTGCCTCCTCTTCGCTTCCCCCATTCTTTCTTACTTCATTCCCTTCCCTCAGCACTTGAAAGAATGGGAGGAACAAAAGATTCAATACAATACAATACAATACAATAATAGCACTTCAAAAGCGAAAGTCATATCAAAATTGTTTAATTTCCTGTTTTGTGCCGAAATTCCCATTCTGCCATCCGCAATATCCGGTAATTGGAGGTTATTTCAGTTTTCAAAGAGGTGATCGGCGGTATACCGGTACTACCGGTCACCTCAACAACCGGTTGCAGACCTTAATACCATCCGCTGAGACATCAGAGGCGTCTGTGACGAGAATTATCTCGCCCTTCGCGCGGGTACCGAGGGCAAAGTGGGTAGAGGAGACTTTTTCCTTCCACTTTTGGAAATAAGCCTCCTTCTTCTCGGTCCACCGCCAAGGGTTGCTCTTCTTTGTGTGGTCAGTCACGGAGGTTGATGAATAAGTAAATTATGTATATTGCGCCCGTAAAAGCTGCAATCGCCAATAAATCTTTCAACGTCCTGCAGACCCCTCTTGGGGTCGTCACGAGTCTGCATGTCTTGCACGGATTGCATCTTCGATGCGGCTGGTTTTCACCAGCCATAACTAACGTCGAAACCTAGGTATTCCATTGCATCGCGTATGAACTCGCATTTCTCGAGCTTGATGCGGAGATGGTTTGCTTGACACACAGTGAAAAACCCTTGTAGGAGAAGGATATTATCCTCCCCGGTATTAGTACGCAGGCTTATGTCGTCGATGTATGCCTCCATTTCAGCCTCGCGGGAAACTACTTCCCGAACAAGGGGTCTGCATCTGAGGATACATGGGATTTTGTTCACTAGCTCCGGAAACAGTCCAAGGGCATTCGCGACACGGAAGGGCATGACCGTCAAGCAGAAGTCACGGCCCTTAGGGTGCCGCTCGGCACATTGGTTGTAGCTGCCATACCCATGGTCAAGCATTGGCCCCATGGTTGGACCGCATTTGATGTCGTGAAATTGTTACTCAATGAGGTGCCAAAGTCCATACCACAAGGCACACGCTGTGCAACGCATTTTGATATGATGTGCGATGACCCCTATCAGATGCCCTATAACTTGCTACCCGTGGTCGCTTCACTGTGTTTCTTAACTACTTGGCTCTTGCTTCCTGGCTCGTATGAGGTTGAGGGGCTACTCTGCTTTTGCTGTCAGCTGCATAGTGCACAAAATTTTGCTGTGATACTGAGCAATGCAAAGTCCGGGAACGCGGGTAATGTTGCCATACTTCTGTGTGGCAATGATATGTCCCTGGCAGTGTCACACAATGCGTCACAACACCGTATATTTCACACTGATGGACACCGATCACCCATGTTCACACATACCAGCTGCATATGCCCATGGTGTGGTGTTGCAAACCGTAAACTGCAGACAAGACGCGAACGTTGCATGACCGGGACACCGCAGTACATAATGACAAGTGGACGGCTTCCCATTGTGCATGGGCAAGTGACCGTTTGAGAACATCTAGCTCGGTTTGTTGTCTAAAAAAATTTGTTGACACTTTGAAATGCAGGTGCCATCTTGGCATTACTTTAATATGCTTCATGAACCAGAAAAAGCCATATTCAACAAATGAAGCGCCCGTTGTACCATGAAAAGGAAAACAGAAAACACTACACTGGTGGAGGATGCTGAGTTTGGTCATTTTCGGGGCGCAAACATTGGCAACTTGGTTTTGTCGTAACTAGGACAAATGACAAGTTTTTTGACCGCAATGGACACACTAATCAGCGAATCCCATCAGGATCGCTGTTTTGGTCTTTCGTCTTATGTACCCAAGCTGCTTTTCCGGAGACCGGATAGAAGGGCGGCCTTCTCCCTTCCCGAAAAATAACGGGCTCATGTAACCCCTCCCTCTTGGAACCAATATTCCGGGTGTTGTGTTGTTTTTTGACCCCCTCACAAAGCTACGAGGTACGCCCTATTTCACCTGTTTCCACCTTTTTTCGCATTCCCACCACATCCACCCTTTTTTTGGATTGATTGCTCCCCACGCACGGGAGGCGTTGACCTGTGTGGCTTGACACGAACCCGCCCCTTCCCAACCCCACCCCCCTCCAAACTCCCCCCGGAGCGCCGTATTAGCAGGAGGAGGCGCTATACATATGTCGTTTGTTGCGAAGACATGTTCAAGGCAATCGTCAGCCCGCGCAGCAGGGGGACCGATGCAAAGAGTTCATGCAAACGAGCACACGTAGTACCTAAATTTTGTGAAGTGGGGTACTACGCCACCTTGGCCACAGCCCATGTGAAGAGTTCATCTGCTCTGAGAATAGGGGTCTACCTCCGTCGGGTGACATGTGCACATACCCAGGAGTGGCTGGAGTCGCTGCAGGCGGCAGTCGATTATTTTGCCAGTCGCGGGCTGAGCCGCGACTCAAATCCCCGCGGCACCAGACGACGTGGCATACGTAATGTGAGGAAGGTTTTCGACAACTTTCGGCCAATTCTGTTAGGTTTTACGTCAAAATTATTCATTCGCACCCAACGAAATAATACAGTTGATAATCCGGGCGAAGCTCGATCATCTGGAGACCAGCCGCCGCCCGCGCAATCCCATATAGCTCGTTTGTAGTCCAGCACCTGGAAAAAATGTCACGAAAGTGATGAAATAAGAAAAAGCGCCAGGCGCAATCGATGGCCCAGAGCAAGGGCTATCAATTGATGTATAGTAACTTTGAGAAATGCGTAGGAATCGATGAACTGCCGATTTTTTCAGGTCAAAATTGAAAACCGTTTTTTTAATTGTGTTCAGTAGTTCAAATAGGGACTACTTCCCGAGGTTTCCGGGTTTTGACCATCTATGACCCACCTATCCCGGTTTTCACCATCTATGACCCACCTGCACTACCAGCGCAAACACAAGGAGAAAACAGGGAGCAAAAGCGACGCTTTCAGTTCTTCTTGCAGTGGATTGTAGGTGCAGGACCAGGTTCAAAACGCGATGCAAATTTAGTCCATCGTGTCGAGCCTGGCCGGTCAGCGGGTTCGTACGGGACAGATCAGGCACGAGCAACGGTTTGATGCGTGAAATTGTTGTTTCACACATGGGTTGAGCCCACAAACCTCTGCACCCCTGGTCGTACATGTTTGTCCGCTGTTAATTTCGCACGTTGCTTTCCTCAGAGTGCTGTTATTCTCCATGAGGCCGCCCTTCTGACAGTGGTTTTTCTTACTATTAATTGACTACGGTTGGCAAATGGTTGACAGCAGTCGACAGTCAAAGACAAAGGAGGGCGTTTGACATTGGGACTGATCGCACTCGGCAAGTGTTTTGCTAGAGGCTTTGGTGCAACGGAGCCCACAATTACTTATCCGGAGGGACATCTCTGTCTTCCACCTATGTGCTGCGACAAGTCTGCAACAGGGGCAGCCTTTTGATTCCAAGTGGGATCCAGTCACAATTCCAAGTGTCTGAATTCCCTCGCTTCAAATGGGAATTACCATTACGGAGATCCACGACATCACGAAGATTGACAATTGGTTCCTGCAGCGCATTTTCATGATGCATACACATGCAGTGGCCATGCAGAAAATACAGCTCGAGCAGTTTGATTACGACTTCTTCATGGAGGCCAAGTGCCTTGTATTCTCAGGTGCCTCCATCATACACTGCCCATACAAATCGGAACGACAAACTCATGATGCCTGGAGTGCCTTTCAGAAACCAGAAGGAAACATTCGGTTCGGTGCCCAAGAGCCACTGCTGTTTTGCCACCGTTTCTCATGCAACCCCTCTGCCAGTGCGCACCGGTCGTATCCCAGCCGGCAAATCGCACGCACCCGCTATGCACACTGCATGCACGCATCCTACACACTGCACGCACGCATTGTGCACGCTGCACGCACACACTGTGCACGCTGCACGCACGCAGGCTGCACGCTCCACACACGCACCCACTATGCACACTGCACGCATGCATTGTGCACGCTGCACGCCCGCATCGTGCACAATGCATGCACGCACTGTGCACACTGCGCGCACGCACGCACTGTGCACACCGCACGCACGCACTGTGCACGCTGCACGCAGGCATTGTGCACGCTGCACGCACGCATTGTATACACTGCATGCACTCTTCGTCGCCTGCATTGTGCACATTGCACAGGGCAGTTGGTGCAGTGCGCAAGGTGTGGTCTGCATCGGGTTGGGTGCTGTGTGCAGTGCACATCGTGCTCCGAACAGCGTGGTCGGAGCAGAGTACAGTGGGAAGCGTGCGCGTTACAATCTGTGGTGCATATGGTGCAGGGTGCACGCTTCAACAGATTGTGAAGAGAAGCCTCCTTTCTGCAAGGTTGATGCTCTCCCATCCCACGTGCTTTCCACTTGCTGGCAATTGCTTGATGCCATGGGGACCGGAGACATTACAAATTAAAACGATGAGAAGTTTTGAACATGTCGGAGTGCGTGGCATGCAGTGCATTGGGCAGCGAGCACAGCGTGCGGAGCACATTTTGGGTGGTGCGTCATGACAGCGATATTTGACGTGTCGACGGCGTCGCAAACAAAATGCCTCTGACCTGACCTGACCTGACCTGGACTTTGCCACTGAACAGCCCATTATGCTTGTGTTCCCAGGTTTTTCTGTATACGCCGTCATGGTGCAGGGATTCTGCAGCGACAAAACTTTAATGATTGTTTTTTCTTGTTTTTTTAAACTCAGAAATAAACAAGCGGAGGGGGGCTCTACGAGATGGGGAGGGGCAATGTGCGGGCTGCGATCGCCTCTGAAGGGTATCTGTCGGACGTGGAAGTCAGATTGCACAATATGCACGTGCATGATCACGTATTCATAACAAAGAACGATGAGCATGTTGAGGAAATTTCAATGAAGCAATGATACATGATACGTTGTGGAGGGTGTGCAAAAGTAAGATTAAATGAATCCTTCGTCTTTCGTGCTTGGTGTGGCTTTTCCTTTGCTGGTGCTAGGCACCATCAAAAGAAAAGCCTTATTACGCTTTTAGCCATTTTCGGGTCCCCTTTCTATGATAGAAATGGAGCCGGGCGGTGACAAACAAGGGGAAAAACACTCCTTTGCCTTGTGTTTAAGCTAGCAGCGCAAGGACACGGAGGGTGCATTTGGCAAGATTAGCCACACAGGGTGCAAGTAGCATGAAATTGACATATTCATAACTTTGGCCTATTGTATCGGATTTGGGCGAAATTAATGGCAATTTTGGTCAATTTGGGGGTGCTCTTTTCATTTTTGAGCTTAGAAAGGCGGCTGCGTGCGCTAAAAACCGTCAAATCGAAAATGACGGCGGTTTTTCAATTAAACAGGAAGACGCACCTTTTAGAATCATTTATAAAAAAGGTCTTAGATCCAAATTTTGTGCACTGTAGCCCGATTTAACTTTGGACAGTCAAAATGAAAGATCGCAAATGCCGGCGACTGCGAAACGCACGCGTGCACAGCAAATAAATAATATGGCAAATGGATTTCTTGGGATTTGGGGCCTGTGGCTCATATATAGTGTTGTTCGGCACCTCAACTTTGCTAGCGCACCTTTAAATCGCATCCCTAGCTTATATGGAATTAGTGGATGCTGCTAAAGAAGTTAAAACCTTGTAAAGGTCCTAACTTTGCAAAACAGCCATGATTGATCGAAACAAATCTGACGGCGCGAATCAGCTCTCCGAGGCGGTCATTTAGACGGGCTGCATTGTACACTTTTGAGGTATGTTTCGTTTCAGCGCGCGAGTCGTATATAATGGCATAAGGACTGCTTTTAGAGGGGGGCGGGGCGCCATTCCCCGGCCCCCCAATTAAAAGCCCCCCATGGGGGGGGAGGTGAACAAGTTCATGCATAAGTGGGAGGTAAACAGTAAACAAAATGAAGCACTGAATGGGAAACAAATTTCAAATCGCAGGAGTTTGATTTTGCATATTGTGATTGTGATTGTGATTATTTTTTTTTGTCACAGATAAACAAGTTCAGGCACAACTGGGTAGTACTCAACAAGAACCGAAATTGAGCAATCAATAGACAAACAAATTTCAGTTTGGAGGAGTTGAATTGTGCAGGGATGGGCGATGGTTTTTATTTATGGTTCTTTTGTGCTTAGAAATAAACAAGTTGAGGCATGAATGGGAAACAATTTTTAGTTTGCAGGGTTCAATTGTAAGTAGCTAGATGATAGCAGCCTAAAACAACCTGACTGATAGAGGGGGTAGGTGTAAATTGGAGGAGATAGTGTCACCGCCAGCAAGTGGCAGGGATGTTCTAGGACAAATGTTCATTTTGGTGATGGGTGTGACTCCTGAGTCTGCTTAAGTGCACCTTGGGATAGGTTTGGTGATGGGTGTGACTCCTGAGTCTGCTTAAGTGCACCTTGGGATAGGCATCCGGGTTTGTGCACCAGCGGTGACTCAAATACACAAAAAACTAGTTCCAAATCGGGGTGGTGACTCTGCACACCCGTGACTCCGGCTACCCCCGGGTAGATCATTTACACGGATCATACATAATGCCTGAATTTTTGAAGTAGGGTACTCAGCCACCTTGACCCGGGCCCAGGGGCGCAATTTTAACGGTTATTTGGATTGGGGTAAAGTGCTCGCAGTGGAGGGGTCTAAGTGCACGATCAAGTGGCAGCCAGAAAAGAAAAGCAGGTCTCCTTCTATTACAGATGTGTTTCCTAATGCTTTTCATCGCATTCCAAGTTTGGATAGTGCATCAGAGGCCCCTTTGTATCCGGGGTTTGACCACCAAGCTGCTGACCCAAAAACGCCCCTACGCTCGGCTGCTCTGCAGAATACCCAGATGCAGAGTGATCCACCCAAGCTTTTTGTGCTGATTTCTGCTGCAGTACAACGTGTCACCCACAGGCCTGTGCTGCAGTGTCTAACAGCCATGTTGATCAACTCCTTAGAGCCCTGCATCCCAACACATGAGTTAGTGCATCAAATGCTGATTTTCTGCAGCTTTCGCAATCTACCGAGTCAGTCCCAAGTTCGCACTTCCTTGCTTAGACTTTGTTCAGAGGCATTATTCGGCGCACAAAAGCGAGTAGTTTTGCCTCTTAAGACTGGTTTTCAAGCACTACTAGAGGGTGCACAATTTTGGTGATAGTTTCATGCTCAAAAATTGTTCTTTCCAAATGTCTTCCGATGGTGGGTCAACATCGGCCGACCAAGGTGCACACAAGGAGGGATGCTGGTTCTGTATTAGTTTGGGTCATGTCCAAAAATCCATCGCACTCCAGCTGTTGTCCACAACAAATGCGCCTTGTGCATTAGTTGCACAGTGGCAGGTTCCTACGCCATCAAATCGGTTGCATTATCTCTCATTGTCACGTAATGTACAATGCAACAGCACGTTCCGAAAATGCATCTTACATCACGCAATCTTGTTTGCAGTAGTGTCATGCTGCGCGTCATGTTGTAGATGCAACGAATAGTGTGAATCAATGGTTTTGTTTACATGTTGCCTGTAGGGGTAGAGCAAAGAGGTGAGGGTACCGTTATGCGTTATTCTATTTTTCTTTTACATGTGGTTTTTTTTTAGGAATCGTATTTTTTTTAGATCCCGAAAACTGTTGCTAAAGCGTTGTTTTGTTTTTTGAAAAACCTTTTAATCATTCTCGAGATGTTTTTTACATTTTTTATATTAAATTCTCGTTGTTTGATTTTTTTGGAGAAATTCTTATTTATTATCGCACCTAAAAAAAATATTTTCGCATTTAAAAAACAATATTTTCCCAATATTCCGGGCGTTCTGTGAAACTATGACGTGTAGCAAACGAGCATACCCTGCAGGGCAAATTACCTCTAGATGGCAGCCAATTCAACTGACCGACCACGGTCCAGGAACAAAAACATTACGTGGGAGTGGTACAACCCTCTCCTTCCAGTTGAACATCCAACCATCACGCACATTTGTTCCTTCACAGGTGAACCAATTGTCTTGCAACTCATATTTTCTCTCACTCCAGCAATCGCACACACACACACACCCCGCACACACTGGCATCCCTCATGAGCCTCAGCTTATGCATTCCTCAACAGGGCAACCAAAAAGCAGCATCTGCTTTAATGGCAAAATACATTGACTGTATGCGGTATGCGCTGTCTCATTATGTGTGCAGCAACTCGTCCACAGCATCTGCTTCAGTGGCAAAATACATTGACTGTATGCGGTATGTGCTGTCTCATTATGTGTGCAGCAACTCGTCCACAATCCGCTTCTTGCTGGGGTGACTTTAGTACACCGAATCACAGTGCAACTAATGTGTGTTAGATATCCCACTATCGGCATGTGCTCACTCAGAGGTTAGGGCATGGGGGGTGGGGATGCTGGAGGCAGAGGGTGTCAGAACATCCCTCTTCTTTCCTACTGGCACAATCATGGTCCATGCAGCAAGAATAAAAATACGCACGCGAATTTCGGTGGAACCGGGAAACAACGCAAAAAATGGAGGTACCGGTCTCTCGTCCTTGTTCAAATGTTCAAGGAAAAATAACGATGTCAAGCGCTTTATGACTCGTGTGAAACCAGTCCTCCTGGGCAGCACAGCACACTGCGTGAGACTGCGCGAGAGGTACAGCAATCGCTGCTGAAGCGCAAAACGTTGGGCGGAGACAGACCATCAACTAACCAATAATGCACTGACCCATCGTCACAAAAACACGAGCAAAATTTGTGTGCAATCAAAAGACTTTTTCTGCCAAGCGGACGTACTGCAAAACTCGAGAAATGTGGCTCAGGTCAATGACGTTGGGTGCCTCAAGCGTGTAGCTTAGGTATATGATTGGGTTGCAAAATCTCGCCAGAGGGCCCCAGTAACTTGTCGTGCAATATGAGAAAACATTGACAATCACCGGCCACGAGGACATCCTCAGGTGCAACTGAATTATTGAAGGGTAATGTACATAAGACGACACCCAATGCATTCCGTGCGTAAACTGTTGCCGACCAAACGTATGCAAAGCATGTAAATGCACGAACCATGTGCAACAGAAAATGGGGTGGGCGGGCACATGGGAGGATGGAAATACCTGCAGTTGACCAGGACGCGAAAACAATGGTGAACAGTACAGTGGCCCGATATTTGAAAATGGGGCATATTTGAAGATGGGGCATAGACTGCTGCTTTCTGGACTCAAATCGCAGTCAGACGGGATTGATACCTTGTAACGTGAACCCATCTCACGCTACCAAGCACCAAGAACAGACAGAGCAGCGGCACAATGCACTGAGTGCTAAATTGTAAAAGAGGCCGGGGATGCGTGACATGCCAGAAAGAAAATCGGAAAGTGACGAAAACGATCACAGCCAGTGATGCTTGGCTTACTTTGGTGGGGGGACTTTGGAATTAAAAGAGATATCATTAGGTCACGATGAGTCCTCGCAGGATTGGTTGGGGGTCAAAATGGAGAATATTTAAACCATTGGGGTGGGATTCTTGGTTGACCTTATAAATCTGGAAGGCAGGGACGAAAAGAAGCGTCTTGAACAGCATAATGCGACAGGACTGAACTACACATATGCAATACCACGTCTGAAACTGAAATAGAATGGCAGTGCCACTGTGGGGGGGTGCCAATTCACAGGTAAGATGAGAAAAGGAACCACAAAAGAGCAAGCCAGGAGTGAGGCAGATTGGCGTGTGAAGAAACCAGACGGGCGTGACAACCAACCCCTAGATGACTCAGCGTCATGTCTGAGAGAATGATGGCGTTGTAGGCTGCTTACCCTCACCCACCCATCAGACATCTTGACTTTCGAATTGCCTGGTCCCCTTCGTCGGAAATTAGTGTGTCACGCGTCCCCCTCCCAACACGTGTCCCACCCAAGCCCATGGGGTTTGTCGACTGTCCACGAGATGTCAGAGCCTCCACAGCCGTGCGATTCGAAGGGTTTTATCAGGTCCACCTCCGCCTAAGCGTGTCACAAGAAGATTTCAACCAGATTCAGGGATAGGCGATCCCCCCCCCCAGTTCACATGAACCACACACAGCACCGAGTTGAAACGAAAACCGAAGAAAAAGGGCGATTGAACTTGCACCTGATGTTGTCTCGTTCTGGGGGGCAGGTCCCGCCTGTCAGACGTGCAAGCGCAAATTTGTTTTGAGGTCACATCCTACTTCAAAACTGGGCTCCCGGTCACCTCTTGCTGATGTTGACTAAGTCACGGTTAATGCGCACTTCGTTGGCCTTTTGGGGATCTAGGCAATACACGTGCAACTTATCCCCCAAGTCTGTTGGGACGTATTGCCGGGTCAACATGGGCGAGCGACGCAGGTACTCCGGTACGCTCAAACCAGAATGCACGAGGTCGTCGACGAGCTTTGTAATAGCCGGTAGAGTGTTGTCTGCCATCTCACCTCCCTGAGGGGAAAAGGTTGTATGGCGCAAGAATACGACCAGACACAACCACCGAGACGAGAGGAACACAACACACCTCATAATCCGACACCAGAATTCCATTTTCCTCGTGCCCACGAACACAGTCGGGGGTGTTTTCCACGATCAAGACAGAATTGAGGTCCCGTCCAACCAACGCCAAATCCTTCGCGTATCCAGCCTGCACACAACAGAACCAGTCGGAACGACACGCCGGTTCCTGCACGACCTTCCTTGTAGATTTAAGACCGACTGACTGCGTCAAAACGGATGCAGGGGAAGCAGAAAAGCAGGCCGATCTGCATACTTGCCCGGTGAACCACTTCTCATGACGGTAGATGCAGTGGTCAATGACTCCGTTGGGATCAATATTCCGAATAACAGCTTGCGCATAGGCTCTGACACCAGCAGTCCATACTACAGCGAGAGCGGAAGTCGCATGCTACCAGTTGTCTTGGAGTAGTCACCGTGGCTGGAAAAAAAAAAATCTACGTCACACACCTACGGTTTCGCAGTGCTCGCCAAGGAATGCCAATAGCTCATCGAGGTGCGGTCGGGCGTAGAGAGGGCCTTCACGTGCATAAATCAGAGTCTCGTCGAGGTCGAGCACGATAGTTATTTTCGACTGATCGTCTCGGCGTTTCGGTGGGATCATGTGTTTAGTGGGTTCTAAGTGGAACACAACAGCCGCGAAACTGTCACCCAGCGGAGAAGAGACAGAACTGATACTGACTGAATTGCAAGGCAAGGAACTGCATACCATGGATCATCGATGGGGCACGTTTCCGAGCTCCCTTTGGCTGCACAGCTTTCTTCAGTTTTTGGAAGGTGGTTTGCGGTTCATACTCTTTTTTGAACGAAACCCCGCGGTATCGTTGTGCCTTGGGCCGCTGTGAAAGGCGGTCCAAAAATCGTGCAGTGCGAGCAGAAATGATCAGACGGCCATAGGCGAGCAACAACATACTCCAAGCCCCTGAGTGTCTGGCTGTGCCTCGAAACTGACTCGCCGAGCCATGTTGCAAAGCTTGAAAAGATGATCTTATGTGAATGAGGGTGAAGAAAATCCAAGATAAGGTTGGGAACAAGGAGGCCAGAGGTACACAACAGGGCGGCAAGTGTTATCCGCAGAAATGCGTTTTTCTGCGAATATCCGCAGGATTGCCTGCGGCAGACGGAATTCTGGCGGAAAACAAGGGGTTAAAGGCAAGGGATTCAAAGGGAGCAATGTACGAATGTTCAAAGATAAGCTGAGGCTCCTCCAACTGTCTTAGTTGAAAAGGTGTGTTTGCTGCATAGTAGCCATAGAAATAGTGAAGGACATAGCCATGGCTGCTTGCCTTCTACATTGCTGCAAAGTGTAGAAACATTTCTGAGGCGTTTGGAAGCCAAGGTGTTTTTTGGTCCGTGCGTCCCAGCTATCCGGGTGGGGGCTCCCAGTGGGATGCCAAGTTGTTAGAGAAGGGCCAGGTGGCTGCGATTCACAAATGTTGAATGCTACCACTCTTATGATCAAACACACCCACCAGGATAGAAAGCAGGTGGCACGCAAGTTGATGCAGCGGAGCATGTAGCACCCGATGTCACAGAGACTGCCATTCGGAGAGTTCTTGGTGATGGAAGTATCGAGGTTCAAAAGCTACACTCACTAAACAATTCTGCAATGATGGGAGTTGGTTTGTGCGGATACCCAACATTGAGCCTTGACTGCATATTGACATCCAACGGTGACGACTCCACGGTCGCCCTGGTACATTTGGTTTTCAAAGCAAAGTGATCCAAGAAGAGAAAGACATCCAATGCAGCCTGTATGCGAAAAATGCTTTTCGATAATATGTGGTCACCGGACGGGCTTTAAAGGCTGAGTTCGGAGGCTTAATGGTGCAAACTTGTTGGTCAACGCCTGCAAATGAGAGGTTCAAGCAGGCGGGTCCGCAGCCACCACCATAGAAAAAGTGTTTGATAAATAGAGGAGTGGGCTCCTAATCATTATGGGGTGCAGATATGAATGGTTTCGTGCTCAAGGATTGTTGATCAAAGGACTTAAATTGCGATTCTTCGGCCCTTCCCGGGCCAGTCTTCAAAGAATGGTGCATAACATTACACCAAGTAATAGAATTCTGCCATTAATAGTAACCACCATTTGGGTAGGCAAAAAATTTCAGACACCGGGAGCTACAGGGGGTGGTAATAGTTCGTAAGTGTAAAGGTTTGTTTTGTAGCAGTTCGTTTGGGTGGCGTTCCGAACTGCTGCATGTGAAAACCGCCATGTGTTACGAACCGCTGCGGCAACGAACTAAAACCGCGCAAATGCGTTCCAATTTTGGTCAAATTTGGGAAAGCAGAACAGAGGCTTTTGTATCGCGGTCTGTTGACCTTCTGTGGTCATAATAGTAGTAATAATGATGATAGTAACAATAATGATCAATAACATTGATATTTTTTTTGTCTTCAGTCATGCAGCGGTTCCCCACAAAGGGAGGCCAGTCCATGAAGGACTCTCTGGCCGCAGTCGTAGAGGCTCAGAGCAAGCAGGTGTCCTGCAGTTCTAAGGCCCGTCAATACAAGAGTTCGGCGCCGAGGACTTGGCTAGAGTGGACGCCGGCGCAAAAGCCCCTTTGTGTGCAAATGTACCTGGAAGGTAACTACAACCACGTTGTGCTGCGTTACGGGTGTCGAGCACCGCCCCTTACCACGCTTCGCACCTGGGCCGGCAAGGTACAGGAGGGTGAGCCGCTGGAAGGGTACGGCACCAACTCAATTCTTAGCCGCACAGAGGAGGAGACCATTCCGAAGTTCATCAAAGAGCTGAAGTATGAGGCTGCCCTGATTAACCTGGACACCATTGCGGCGCTTAGAAGAACAGTCGCTGAGAGGTCTCGTGGGCCTGGTCTTGCTCCTGTTTTGGACCGCCAATGGGCTGCAAACTTCCGTCGCAGGCACAGGATGGGTTGTCTCAAGAAGATCACGACGGAGTGACTGCCTTCTACAGTGTCTGACTTAGCACTCGACAACAAATGGAGACGTGAATTCTTGGACCTCGTTGAGCAGCCTCAAAAGTATGGTGTGCGTATCCTTGAAGGTGAACCCCAGTTGCTCCCGGCGTGGGCGCAATTGGGCCTGGACCCGACGCCCCTGCAGTATGCGCCCAAGTTGCGCGGAGGGTATGCAGCCGGAGAAAAACAGGTCAGACACTACAGCAGCGCTGACAAGCGACAAGCCACGGCCACACATGTGGTCAACCGTGAAGGCACCGTAAAAGTACTACAAGTAATGCACAAAGGAAAGACAAGTGGATGCCATGCGCATCTCAATGTGCCTCACGGCTTGCCATCCTACATGCACGAAGACCACGCGGAGGAGAAGTGTCAGACTGGCGACACGTTCAAACGCCTAATGATCAAGGTCGACACTGAAGTGGCGAAGGACAGACGCGACCATGGCGTCGCGCAGAATTAGCCGTGTGTCGTCGTCATGGAATGGGTTGGAAGCCATCTCGACGATGACCAGTTGAAGCGCGTCGACCATGCTGAAATAAAGTTGGCCAACCTATACTGTTTTGTGGTGCGGGCACACATATATGTTTTCTTTGGCCGCGCTCGTTGCAGCCATGTCAGCAATGTTGGCGATCAGGTCATCAATCCAGTCAGAGCATGGTTGCGCGACAGACTGAAGCGTCGCCACATTGACCATTGCCTGAAGATCCACGATGGACTGCTGCCAAAGCACTCCAAGCTGGATAGCAGCCAGTGTACGATGAAGGCGCTCCTTGTAACTTGGGTTGCTGAATGGGCTGCATCCCCTTTGACAACCCCACATGTCCTCAGCACCTGGAACATGGTGTTTACAGAGGTGCCAGTGACAAAAGCTGTGGATGATGTGGACCTCCCCTGCCCTTCAACAGCCATCCCCATGCTTGCACCTTTGCTATCAGTTGTTCCTGGTGCTGTTTTAGATTCAGAGGAAGCCTCAGAGGCAGAGGCAGACGCAGATGAAGCCTCTGGGGCAGAGGTGGACGACAACATTGTAGTGCTTTCAGTCGCAGGCACACGACCTGTACAAAGAGCAGCAGAGAGGAGGGCTGAAACCCGGTTGGACAGACTTGCCAAAAGGTTTCGTGCTGCACCACGTGATGTACATGCTTAGCGTGTAGCCAAGGAGAACATGTATTGTGCTTGTATCTGTATTGCCAACTTACTTAGGGTGCACAATAAACCTTTTTGTCCTTGTCTTGCACTTCAAAATCAAATTGTTTTAAATGAATTTCTCCATTCCAATTGATTCCTTTGGCAAGCACAAAGTAGGCAACAGCAAGAAGACGAAGTCGTGAACAAACATTGAGCTGGACCAACTGGCTGGTCCAGTAATACGGGTTCACATGCCTAAATAACAAGAAAATTGATATAACAATAAATTCTCATTGAAAAGCCAATAAAACCTATATTTTAGCAACTCTCTGAGTAGTCTATCTTATCACAGGCCTTGTCAATATTACGTAAATTGCTTTCGCCGACAAAAGACGGCGACAGTCGCGACAGGCCATCTAAAGGTTCGAAATAGCTTCAAAATAGCTTCTAATACATTAGAACCTTCTAAAATGCTATAAAGGATGATTAAATCACATTATAAGCATATGGGATGTGATTATTCACGTATGGCTACTAATGTATCCTAGATCTCTGCTCTCTGCAGTATACCTAAGAGAAGTAGACTGTAGTAGTCAGCCATAGGCTTGGAATATAAGCCAAATATGAGCAAATATCCTAGTGTTCTAGGATCTTGAAACTTGGAGAAGTCTAGTATAGATCCTCCAGAAAGCTTCTGGGAGGCCCAAATGCCCTGACTTATTACACTCCCTTCCTAAGCTTCATGCACATTCGCTACAAATGTTCATGACAAGTTGATAATCTAACATAAGGAGGGGTATGGGCATAACGCACACTCATATTTAATGTTCTGAGTGTCTAATGTAGTGTCTTACTACCCCCATCCTAGAGGTAAAGATACATCTCTACCTAAGAGGGTAAAGTTTCTAAGTCTTGAGTATGGTAGGGCTCAAAATGAAACATGAGAAACACTAAGCAAAAAGCTAGGATACAAAGTATGAACAATGATAACCTAAATCTTCAGGCAAACAATGAGGGTAAGGGTAATACACCTGGATGTAGACGTATAAATTACAATGAGCTATACGGAAAATCAATCACAATTGAGAATGAAATGCAACATGTGGGGTTAAACTGGAAATTCAAGCTCTGCCCCAGCTGTCTATTGACAGGCTTGTCTTCGTCATCCAAAGAGAGGATATACCACCTTACTCAACGGATGCGTTACATGTGGCTACCTCATGCAATGGATGCATTGCGGTACCTGTTTGATGCAATGGGTTTCTTGGCCTACATTACATTGACAGAGAAAGCGAGGCAGCATCAGTAATAACTAGCTGTAGATTAGTTTAGCGGGTAGTCTCAAAGCGCATCTCAAAGGGTGGGGGGTGGCAGTCACAATGAGGGCGTCAACTCATCTGACCTGGATCTGCTCTTTCTTATCCCGGCCGTGGGGATTGATCCGTTTGGGGGTATGGGGATTTATACTAATACTTCAACCAAAAAAACGTTGAAAGATATAGTCCAACATTACCAACCTTTTACTCATACTTTCTGGCTATCTCTAAAAACAAAGCTGAAACATCAGTTACCTAACATGCCTAGAAATCATGTACAAAAGAATGAATATTCCATCACGGCAGCATAAAGCAATATGCATCGCGATCCTTTTGGGTTACATACAGCATTATGTACCATGATCCTCAGTAGGACATGGCCCACAGGAATCTAATGAGATATGAAACTAGCAGAAATTCTGATTTGTGTAGAAATGTCCTAAATGACTTAGATCACCAACGCAAATAGTTTGCACAAAGGGGTGAAAATGTAGAAGTGTGTTCATTATGTAAATTCAAAGAAAGAAGATGTATTGGTTTATGGCAAGTGCTAAGGATGACAAAACCAATGAATTGTATGTGTGCATGTAGGGGTTGGGTTCACAGGTAGGGGTGGGTTGGTCCCCTGGGGTTGGTTGGAACCGAAGTAGGTAAGTACTAAGTGAAAAAAGTTGAAAGGTCGGATCTTTCATGGAATGCCGTTCAGCTCTAATGCGAACCAACGGATATGGATATCCTACACGACTGGAGGGTCGCCACTGCCTCATACGCGAAATGTATCATTGTCAAGTTGTCTCAGACAAGTAGAAGGAGTAAATCTCCGAAAAATGCTATCGTAGTTAAAGTGTGTTTGTTCTGTACCTTACCGGAAGACAAATTACGGCGAGCTCCTTGCCCAGCAGATGGCTGTACAAAGCCATCCGTGCGGGGGCCTGTCTTCCTACATGAAGAGTGAATTCCGCTCAACTGAATTGCAAGATTCAGGCTATCCTCTTGGAGCTTAAATCCGTCATCTATCTCTACCGCAAGAGAAGGGGTCTATCCCACTGCAGGGAAAGTACTTATCTACCCGCGGGAGGGTAGAAGCCCATTACTGTAGGCTTTCGATACCTTTCGAGAGTCCTTTTCAATGAGCCTACCGTAGTGCACCGCTGGTTTCGGTGGCTACCGGCGTAGGGCTTTTCACTAACACATCGCGGAATGCATTAGCCAAGTCACAGGCTAAGTGACCAAGCTCAAACCTGTTCACTTGTGTTACACAACAAAGATGTGGCAGGGTGAGACCAATGCCGGCTCTTGTAAGCGGACACTGACTATCTACACGAAGGAGATGACTTCGAAATTGGCTCGTAGGCAAAAATTTTATGGATGTGGTACTACAGCAATTCCTCAGACTGTGATATCCAAAGAGAACAAATGGAATAATCGCATGACTCATGGTATGTGTTTGTGTGTGTGTTGTATGTGTATTGTGATGAGGGAGGGAATGTGTGAAAAATCCAAGTAAGTCTGTCATGCCGATGGTCTGGTCGGGGGGAAACAAAATCGTGATGTTGTAGACTACGGACACTCAGTTGAGCACTCTCAAACCCGGTAATTGAGGCGGTACCTGGCGATCTAGCGAAAGTTAACGAAGCGGAACGTACCCGTAGTGGTTCGGTAGCAAAGTTGAGGATAAACTAGCTCTTTAGACCAAATGACCTAGGTCAAATTATCGCCAGGGTTGGAAAAGAGATTCATTCCTCACAACTTGCAGTTAATCGACAAAAGTTGAGTGGATACGAATTGATTGTTCGTCGCTGCGATTCAAAACTCGGGGTCTATTGAGCAAAAGGTCCTCATAGAACTATGTAGGGCAGATCAATTACGGACCATATTGCATGTTGAGCGGTATGGGCAAGCCCTTGCAATAAGGAAGTAATGCAATAAGTATGAAACGTAAGATTTGCAAAGTGAAATGCAATGAATGAGTGACCTTTCTGAACGAAATGAATGAAATGCAATCCGAATGGAGAGTAGAATACGTCACTAGTCAAACGCTTGCCTTGACGGCCATGCAGTGAAGGGCGAGATGCATGGTAGCGTGAAATGAGGACAAATCACTTCCTAGCTCAAATGCAATTGTGCTCAAATGAAATAGCTTGACAAATTCAGGCTTCCGGAAAGGGTCTCAGCACACGCATGAGTGGCGGACCGTGACCAGAAGTCATGCAGTCTATGCAGAGTCTCGGCAACCCATGAGAGGGCACGGACCGTGCTCAGAACTACATTGAACTGTGTTGGGCGGTACGGTAAAGAGATGAAAAGCAGTTAACTGGCATTGCATGCTAACAGTCCGGTCTGCACCTACTGGAATGGTTACCTCTATGACAGTACCAGCGCCTTGCGGCACTTCTCCTCACCACCCTGCCCTACAGGGGGAGGACCGGAGACATTAAGTTGCATACGCAACCGGTAGCATTAGGGTAATACCATAAAATCAATGCACCTCCTACACTAGCTAGTTAGCTAGCTAGCTAGCTAGACTAAGTAAGTAAGAGTAAGTAAGTTTTGCAAGCTTCTTCCGCGACCAGTCACCACCACCAACCTCTCTCATCGGAGAATGGTCACAAGGACCCCAGAGAGGTCAATGCCAATGGTTTGGTCGAGTGCGGTCTTTTAATGTTTCACTTGGGTGCTCCTGCATTGAGTCTTCTTTCCGCCTTCTGCTCACACCCATCATCGCCTCCCTACTCCCTGGTGGCAACAAGCCCCACACCTTCTTTGTCCCCATGACACCGGGCCAGCTGAACTGAGCCACTGAGCCTGGAGAGTCGAAGGAAAAGGCTTAGACGGTGAATGTGGCGGATGCAAACGGTCTGTTAATGGTTCTGGCCATGTTTGTTTTGTGGCCCGAAAACAACAACAAAATGTTTCACTACTTACTGTGTGTCTAAGTAATTCTAAGGTATCTACCTCTCTACCTAGGCTAAGCCTAGTCAGAATGAATCAAAACTGATGCAAAAAATCACAAACTGCAATATCATACAATGATTCAAGGTTAGAAGACCAAATATTCCAAATGGTTTAGAAAAAATTGATGCAAAAAACCCGTTTTTCCTTGAAAATGCCCAAGTTCTGCAGCACTGTTCTGTACTATGTTGCTGAGATGTCAGAAGAAGAATATCCGCACTGTGTAGGGCATGTCCTCAGGTTTTTGAAACATATTCGATGTTGCCCCAACTCATCATAGGCTCAGAGAAAAAGAAGTTCGGGGGAGACACATGAATCTCACATGACACACATGCTGAAAAACCATCAAAAAAGCAAGAGGAAATCGAGCTTTTTCACTGTCATCCCATGTTTAATAAACTCCAATGATTAGATATCTGCAAGCTAGACACCACTACCTCTCCAAGACAGCTTTGATGACTGCTCAACTCACCATAGGCTTTGAGAAAGGTCTTTTTCTTGTAGCATCATGACCCAAAACTGTGAAAACATGCTTCCATGCACTAAGTTAACCACAATGGAAAAAATCCATTCTTGACCACAGAAATTCAAAGTAAACATGTTTTCGAGACTCCATGCTCCAGTGTTTGTAAAAAACCTTGGTTCAGGTTCGGACTCACCATGGTTCCAGAGAAATGATTAAACCTCCAAAACAATTTTTCATGTTTTTTGACCAAGTGGTTTGTGTGGTAACCTGTTGAATTTTTGCCATAGCCATTCTTATTTTCTGAAAATAAAAGCGACTCAGGGTTAGAAAGCACTTACTTCAGTGTTGTTTAGAAAAATAATGTTGAACCTCAAAACTTTTTTCTCTGTGAGATATGAAGGAAGCACAAAAGGCACTTTTGAGGGGTTTTTGGGGTGTGGTTCATGGGTGACGTTGTTGGGGATGGAGAAAATAGTAGAAAAATTAATTTCAAGAAAGTGAAGTATTGTATAGAAGCCTACCACCTTCTACTTTCGAAAAATGCTTGGTTCAGATTTTTTCAGCGCAGTTGCGCGCAGATATGCATAAAACACCAAATGTTATTTTGGGGTGTTTTAGAGGGTTGGGCAAGAAGTGATTCATGGGTCATCTTGAAAAAATCACACAAAATAGCCCTTGAGGAGTTAAAACAAAGTGAAAGATGTATTTTAAAGCCAACGCTTTCTAGTTTACGATAGCGCCTTAGTTGACGCGATTCAACGCACTGGCGCGAAAGTACGCGTGAAATGGTGTAGGCCATTTTCGACATTTTTGGCCTTTTGATAGATCAAAGAGAGGTAAGAAATCATGAAGAAATCAAGGCTTTTGGGCGCCAAGGAGGGTGCACAGTGACTGGGGAGGGGATTTATAGTCACGGACCATCGCTTTTGCCCCTTACCTTGACATAGGGTCAACTAGTAGGACCGTAAGCAAGGAGAATTAAAGCCTTGAGAAGCAATACAAAAAGCATGCAAAATGTAGCAAACAAAAGCCACACAATCAATGGCTCTAGGCCTTAAAGAGCCTCAAGAGAGCCTGCAGAAGCTCGCTGGCAGCGCTCTCGCAACACGTTGTCGTCGTAGAAGTCGTTGTCGTCGTCGCTGAAGCTCTGGCAAGGCGCTTTGTGTACTCCAAGTTCACCACTTTGTTGAAACTTCTTGTTAACTTAAAATTCTTCAAAACTTTCACCAAACTCATTGAAATAAAGGCTCTGTGCGTCGCTTCCAAGTCTGCTGCAGCCTCTGGCGTCGCTCGTCGTCGCTTCAGCGCGCCTGGAGCTGCGCTCTTCCAGTTTCGAATTTATTTGAAGCTTCTTTTTGAGGTACAAGGAAGTATACCTTCAAGACTTGAAAGTTCCTTGAACTTTTTGATAAATTGAAGAAAGGAACTCACTTTACTTGAACGGCGTACGCTGGCCCAGCTGCTGCTCGTCGTCCTCGTTGTCGTCCACCTGCTGGAACTTCAGATCACTGGACTGTATTGTGCTTGTACCTGCATTGCCAACTTACTTAGGGTGCACAATAAACCCTTTTTGTCCTTGTCTTGCACTTCAAAATCAAATTGTTTTAAATGAATTTCTCCATTCCAATTGATTCCCTTGGCAAGCACAAAGTAGGCAACAGCAAGAAGACGAAGTCGTGAACGAACATTGAGCTGGACCAACTGGCTGGTCCAGTAATACGGGTTCACATGCCTAAATAACAAGAAAATTGATATAACAATGAATTCTCATTAAAAAGGCAATAAAACCTATATTTTAGCAACTCTCTGAGTAGTCTATCTTATCACAGGCCTTGTCAATATTACGTAAATTGCTGTCGCCGACAAAAGACGGCGACAATCGCGACAGGCCATCTGAAGCTTCGAAATAGCTTCAAAATAGCTTCTAATACATTAGAACCTTCCAAAATGCTATAAAGGATGACTACATCACATTATAAGCATATGGGATGTGATTATTCATGTATGGCTACCAATGTATCCTAGATCTCTGCTCTCTGCAGTATACCTAAGAGCAGTAGACTCTAGCAGTAAGCTATAGGCTTGGAATATAAGCCAAATATGAGCGAATATCCTAGTGTTCTAGGATCTTGAAGCTTGGAGAGGTCTGGTATAGATCCTCCAGAAAGCTTCTGAGAGGCCCAAAAGCCCTGACTTATTACAGAACAGGCAAGGGGCAAGGGAGGCCCGGGAGGCAGTGCAAACTTCGGATGATGAAGGCACTCTGAGCTGTGCAGTGTTGCCTACCATGAGTGAAAGAGAGTAGTACCTGGTGTTCGCTCTTGAATAACACCGAATCGATGAAAGTGAATATGTTGGTTCATTCTTTGCAACAGCGACATGTCCTCCAAAGGGCATTGAAGTCTGTAGGGTCGGACAATTTGCACACGAGAGCAACTTTTTTTGTCGCATTTCTCCTAACTGGCACGGCAGTGGTGGTCCATAAAAAAGCAGGAACTCTGGCCACTTTAGACAAGAAAAACAATATTTCAGGAGACAAAAAAAAAAAACAGGATTTTCAACATAGAACTGAGTGACAAAAAAAACAAACAATTTTTCACTAGGTAAAGAAAAACAGCATTTTGAATGCAGAAGTGAGTGACAAAAAAAAACAGTGTAGGTTTTTCATCACAAAAAGGAGTGCAGATTTTGAAAAAAAAAAGCAAGACAAAACATTTTACACAAATAGCAAGAGTGCAGGGTGTAGAAAAAAAAGTGTAATGTTTTGAAAAAAAGGGGACAGAGAAATAGTACCAGTGTTATACAAATGAAAACCCTAGGAGTTTTCGAAGAAGAAAAAATCTTTCTACAATAGATGAATAATCCCTATAGAAGAAAAAGAAAAACTCAACCAAAAGGAAGCATTCTGGTTTTTCAAACGGGACATCATAATGCATTCGAAATAAGAAAAACAAAGAAACATTAAGGTAAACAAAAGAGGACGTTGTTGGTACCAACCTTTACATGGAAAAACACCAGCCTTTTACCAACCGCTGCATGAAAAACACGCCCATAATCACCTTTTACCAACCGCTGCATATATGAACTATTACCACCCCCTATAGGGGCTCAACCTTCGGACTTAAAAGCTAAGACATTGTACTAGGAATCTATGGTCGTGCCCAGGCTGCAACATGTGCTCATGGAACTAGAAACTCGGCAGGACAACGTGGTGGCAAAATTCTATCAAATGCGGAGGCGCGGCAACTACAAGTGGGCGGCCAAAGGTTGTGGAGACCAAAACGGGAGCTTTCAGGAAAGAGATGCCATCAAGAATCAGATGCTGAAAAATGGAACATGACATCGGATTATAGAGCAGCAAAGATGGGAAGCAGAAGGCGGGACGCTTTGCAAAGACCTTCCATTCGGCATCACTCATGCATTCATCTATATGTACATTGACACAAATAGAAATGAAATTGCTTTTGACTGTGATTTCTAGCCCACTCTCACACACTGACACACATACATAACACAGAACCAAATCGTCAAATTATACCTACAGTCTACAGGCCCCTCATCAATTGCACTGCGGCTATTTGCCGTACTAGATTACTACATTCGATGCGACCGGAATTGAGTTGCGCGGAATACCGCAGTCGCGGAATTAAGTCGCGGCGCTGCCGATTTGGCACTGCAGCGCAAACTTTTGAAGCCGGTTGGGATCCTATTTGGCTGCATCTCTATCCTACACCTTACCGATTTCAGCGATCTCAGCAATTTCGGCTATAAATTCAGGGGAATTCCAAATGAATTTACTTATAATTCACAGGATGGAGAATTTTACATTTCTAGTTCAGACCAGGCTTGCTGTGTGTGCGCGCGCCCTTCTTGTGTTCCAGTTGGCGTGCGCGTGCTCCGTGTTCTTTAATGTGGGCCGATTGTGTGAAAATTCTTCCGAACGGGTGCTAATAGTGTTAGTTCTATCCTGTTGTGGGAATGGATGCCAAATGGAAGCTAGCGCAACTCCATTGGATGATTGAAGGCCCGGAATTGCGATCTGGCTAGACCCTGGTGTGGTGCCTGCGCCCACCCCGGCTGTCGCCCTTGGGTGCATCATTGCAGTTGGGAGGAGACCGGTGTACGTTAATGGGCGCATCTGCCTCGGCAGTGCCACGCTTACGTGCATGGGGGACCACGAGTCCCTTGAAGCTCAAGGAGCCCTAGTGGAAGTGAAGTGGTAGTTGATGTGGCTGAGGTAGGCGCACGGGAAGGGAAGAAAGTAGCTCGGTCGTTGCTCCGCAAGGCAAAGCAATTCCTCATTCCTTGGCCTATCATTTGTTTGCTTTGCATGTGTCATGACAACTTGATCTTCCATGGAATCAAAGAGGGTCAATCTTTTGTGATTGCGTGTGTCGAACATGTTGCGTGCACGTGCAATGGGTGAGCATGCTAAAGGCGGAGAATTGCACTTATGCCCTGGTTGCTAACCTCTCATTTGCCATATTACTCCGGTGACCTTCCGTGAATTTGTATCATTGGTCAAACATGGTTGACGATCCACTATCCATCTCTTGGCGGCACGCAGTAGGGCATGTGTTGACTTAATTTGGCAAATGGATATAGGGACAATCCCCGGTCAAGGTTGGGGATTCTCACTCCGTGTGCAGGAATGCTCTCTTGGGTCATGGCTAGGCGAAACTCTCCCTCCATATGCATGCTCTCGGGATTGGGTTTTGTGAGGTTCTCTCCTGGGCCAGGGATTGGTTACGCTCTCCCTCCTGGGTCATGGATTGGTTAGGTTCTCCCTCCTGGGCCTTGGATTGGTTAGGTTCTCTCTCCGGGTATGGATTGGGGCGGGACCATATCTCTCAGGGCTTGCATTGGGGCAGGACCATCTTTCTTCAAAGGCAGGACTACTTCTCTTTGGGATGGGACGATCTAACATGGATGTGCTCTCATTGGACCCGGGATACCTCTCTTTGTGCACTCACTCTGCGGGCCGGGTCTAGGCCTCTACATGTGACCCGGGGCATCTGCTTATCCAATCTTCTTTACCAATCTCTCTCCAAGTAGCATGCATTGAATTGGTTCGGCAAATAGGCAATATTGATTCCACTTGTTCATGTGTGGATAGTTTCGAATGCACATGACGACTGTGTTTGCCTATGCCATCAGGTCCCAAGCAATTAGGCACCAACTGATGGGACCGAGTGGCATGCCCAAGGATGTGGGGGCATGCGACATATGCTGTGTGTTGGCTTCTCTATTCATATCTTTGGTTCGCGACACTCCAACCGTGGGGAGCCCATCAATTGTTATGTACCATGCACTAAACATGTGAGGTTTGGTGGGCTGGCCCTTCTTGATGTCTTCTTTGCAAGCAGCAAGTAAACCCGCGAAGCTTATTCACTTACTGGCCTTTGTGTATGATAATGCTGAGTGACGGGCACCCGACGCCCCGTATGAAGCACCGAGGCATTGCCATCATGACGATATATATGTCACACATGCCAGAGGTCAGGTAGTGTTTGCCATTGCCCTGAGGTCACTCTCCCGACTTATATTTAGTGATCCTCATTGCAAGTTCTTCATATGTGCACATTGGTGACTCATGAGGGTGGGCAAGTCATGTATGTGGCCATACCGTACTTTGTGTTCACGGAGGCCATGGTGTCATGGTTGATCAACGGTGAGAACATTCCTTATGTTTGGAACCCATGTTGTTTACTCCATTTCACCGTCTTGTGGGCAAGGGTAAGGATGGGCCACGTGTTTCCAAGCTTCGCAAGGAACCCAATGATGCCATTGTGTTTTATATGCTATTCCTTGTGTTTTGCCATCCACCTCATGGACGGTATTGATGTCATTGCGTCATGCATGATTTTCCGTCAAGGTAGGTAGGTAGGTATCTTCGGGAGCTCGGGATGCCTCCTTTGACATTGCAGGAAGAAGGTCTTACCAAGGGGACGTCCTGTCCCTCCCACTGCCCTATGTCAGGTGCTTCTTGAGCCGCTCCCGCATGTGCTTGGGAAGGCATTGTCGCGGCCACCCGGTCCATGTGTCCCAGGTGGGAGGGTGTCCCCACATGTGTCCATGGGTAGGGCCACATGCCCCCTCCTTTGGGCGGCAGCTCTGGGGGCTGCCCAGCCGTGTGGAGTATCTGTCACCACAAGGGGTATTGCTCCCGCTAGTCTACGGTACGACCGCCTCACCCTTGTGGCTTGAGTTGCGGGGCCACTCTGCTTGGCAGGCGACTCCCTCCTGGACTCTGTACCGGCTCGCCTGTCACCGGTTGCTTCCATGGCTCCGGGTGACGTTTGCCATGGTCCCCAATGCAGCCTGGCCGGGCTCGGACCAGTGGCCTTGGAGTACCGCTCCTGCCACTGACCCGGTGGGTCGGCTGGGTTGCCCGAGTGCGTCCGACCCAAGGGGTGTTGGTTCTTTCCTGTCCCTCGGCCGCCCTACGTGTGTGCAGTGTCCTGGGCTGCTTGGCTCCTGTTCACCGGTGTGCCCGCTTGGCGCGTTGTTTTGCTTGTGCGGTGTCCGCGGCCGCACGCACCGACCCCCTGACCCCCACACAGGCGACTCCGGCACCCCGGCAACGCACCGGGAAGACCCCTGACCCTACATCAGCGCCCTCACACCTCCGGACAGAGGTCCTCCTCAACCTGGAACCGGACCCCAACCCCAAACCCGACCCCAAACCCAAGCCGGCGCCCACGCGAGCACACACAACACCACAAACACAGAGACACAAACCCACCCGACACCGCCCCAACCCGGACCCTCACCCAAGCCAGGGCCCCCCACCCACCACAACCCACGCCCCCCTCCCACCGGCAGCCACCACCACCGCAGAGGCGGCCACCCAACACGACCCCGTCCAAGCCCTCGTCCACATCCCCGTCACCAAGCGCCCCGTCATCCATCCCCCACAAACCACCACCACCGCCGGCCAAACCGACCCAGGGACGTGGGACCCCTCGACCACCGTCACCGTCAAGCCCGGCCCCCAACCCGCCCCCCCTGCCCACCACATAGTGCAGCCCCAGGGGCTGCCCACGATGCCCGACCCCCCACCCCCACAAGGGGGACCGGAAAACCCACAAGGGGTCCATGGGCCATACCCGCAACACCAACCCGACCACTACCAACACCACCACCACCAGCTGCCCCACCACCACCACTACCAACACCACCCCCACCACTACCACTGCCCACCACCCTACCCCACCGGGCCACAACCCCCCGCGCATGAACAGCACCAGCGAATGGGATGGCAGCCACCGGGCGCTCCACCCGCATACCCCACCTACCGCCAGGGGCCACCCCCCCCGTCCCAGCCACCCCCCCCCGTACCAGGAACCGTACCCCCCCGGCCAACACGTCCACGCCGAAGGGGCCCCCCGGGCCCAACCCCGCCAAGGACAGTCACTCGACCCATACCACCAGCCGCTGCCGCCACCACACCCCTACGTCGCGGATCCATGGACGACGGGGGACCTCCCCCCCCCGCCCCAGTACCAGGCGGCAGCACGCGAAGCCCCCAAGGACCCGCCGATGCCTCCTGACTGGCCCGAACCGAGCAATGAGGCCCGGTCCCGCAAACGGCGGCGTTCCCGCTCCCCCCCCGCACGGCACACTTGCCCCCAGCGCCCACACTCCCCACACCGCCACCGCGCCTCAACCACCCACTCGCGCCGCTCCTGCTCCCCCAGGCGCCACCACGACCCCCCAGGACCCCGCTCCCGCCGCTACCGCTCCCCCGGGCGCCACCACGAGCGCCAGCGCCGCCCCATGTCCACCTCCCCCTCCCCCGTCCGGCCATACAAGACCCCCACCCCCAGGCCCCGCCACCAGCGCTCCCGCTCCCCCCGACCCCGCCAGGCACGCCACCGCCGCCCCACGTCCACCTCCCCCTCCCCCCACAGGCCCCGCCAAGGTCCCCTTTCCCCCTGCCGCCCATACCCATCCGCCACCCCCAGCCCCCGCCACCACCACTCCCGCTCCCCCGGACGCCACCAAGCGCGCCACCGCCGCCCCATGTCCACCTCCCCCTCCCGTTCCCCCCTCCGCCCGTACCCGTCCTCCACCCCCAGCCCCCGCCACCGCCGCTCCCGCTCCCCCAGGCACCGCCACCCCCAGCACCACCACAGGTCCACGTCCTCCCCCCGCCGCTCCAGGACCCCGGCCACGGACCCCTCCCCCCCCCGGGCCCCCGCCCACCTCGCCTGGTGGTCTGCCCCCGCTTTGCAGGAGCTCCGCCGCTGGGTGAAGTGGGCCGGGGGAGCGGGAAGGCACGATGGGGTGCACATGGTGCATACCTTCGAGGAGGTGCGCACCCGCACCCCCGCCGACCCCAACGAGGCCGCCCCGGAGGCCATCATGCCACAAGCGGCATGGGAGGCCCTCCTCCGCGATGCGGTCCAGGGCCTCCGCCCCCCCTACACCCCTCAAGCCCTCCGCCAATGGCTCCAGGCCAACCAGCCCCAGGCCTGGGCCGTTGGCGCCCCCTCCCCAACCCGCCCCTCCGGCCACCACCACACCAGGAAAGGGAAGGACAAGGGCAAGGGGAGGGCAAGGGACACCAAGGGGCACTCAGGCAAGAGGGCACGGAGGGGCCCCAAGTGAGGGCAGGCACCCATAGGGACACGGCGCCGGAAGAGACACCACATGGGGGCAGGAAACCACCCGAGAACCAGGAAGGGGCAGGAGCGGGGACCAAGGCGCGGAGGAAAAGGGCACCACGGCAAACGCCACGACCCACACCCAGGAAGGGCATACCACAACAGGGGGACCAGCGCCGCCCCACCCCCACGGAGCGCCCCACGACTCCCGGGGGCGCACCCCCCAACACGCACCGCCGAAGCAAGCATCGGACGCCGTACGGATCACACCAGCGCCCACCCACCAGCCACCAGAAACCACACGGGGAATGGAGGGCACACCTACACGGGGAGAACGGGCCACACCCACAGAGGAAGCCGCAGGGAATGCCGCCACACGGCGCACCACCACGCCCTCACCGCCAGGCGACGACCCCGGCCGCGACAAGGAGAAAAGTTTATAGTGTTTTCAGCACTGTGTTTTTGCTTCTCCTGCTGCTTGTTGTTGCTGTAGGGTGTCCTGCTGCTGGTTTTGGATGATGAAAAGCTTTTGTTTGTTGAAATACAGTAAAGCCAACTCAATCCAGGATAGCCCAAGCCAATAGTATGCAAGGAGAAGGTAATTCAGGATCAAAGCATGAAGGGCTGCAGTGTAAACAGTGAAAGATGATTGGATATTCACAGAAACTACAGCTCAGGTCACATATGAATGCATATTCACAAAGATAGCTGAAATGTTTTAGGAAAAGAGTTAGAAAACTGCCTCAGGATCACTCTCTCTCCATAGTGCCATCTTAGGAGATGTGCACTCTTTGTTTTGGGTCCCATATGTGCTGAGGTGGCATGGTATGTGGCGATGAGGTCACTGCCATGTCACATGGGATCTTCCTACTTAGCTAGGCTGACCAGGAATTGAACCCAGGACCTCTCAAAAAGAGGTGCCTAGCCCCCTAGGGTGTATACCACTAGGGCAGATAAGTATTCATGGAAAAACATAGATAAATTCATAGGCTCTACCTTAGGTATGTCAGTGCTCAGTCAACTCAGGAAAAGATGTTTTACTTCACATTGAAAGGGGATTAAGGGGTCCACTCCATATCCTGATTGGGTGTTTGGTTCCATAGGTCAAAATGTGTTATCACCACTTTTGGTTGGACCAATACTAAGATAAAAATGCATGGATGCTCAGTGCATCTCTAATACAACTAGAGTATGTCCCAAAGCAATGGAAAAGCATTTTTTCTTACTCCCCCCTTGTGCTGTGGTTGCCACCACTGTCGCATTTTAGGAAAAAGGGAATTTTCCTTGGCCTTTCCTTGGTTTCCACATCTACTTTAAAATACCTACAGTCTCCGTCACACTGAAAAATGGGCGCTCACCATGGCTGGCGTCCTTTTGCTGCTCTGATTGTACAGTTTCCTACAGAAGACTCAGCGCTCTTGGCGCTGCCGGGGCTCCTGTGGCTTGGTTGGGTTAGATTGGGAGCATGCCAAACATGTGCATATGCATCCCTCCCTCCAAGACGCAGCGTCGACACAACCCAAACGCAAGACACATTATACACACTCGCATGGGTTCTCGTAAACCTGCTGGCGACCTGTGACCTGTCTTAGGGCGAAGGGAGTCTCAAAAAAAATTAAATTTGCCCCTTTGTGGGGTCTTGGTTCTGCTCAGTCTCTCCAGGCACCTGCGTTTCGGCCCGAACACGGCCTACTCAGCGAGGCTGCGCGTGGGTATCTGCAGAGGCAGGAATGGGAGAATTATGGACGAATCCACGCAAAAACGAAGCGACGACACCAAAATCCGTCAAATGACGGCGTAGAATTTTTCTGAAACGACACACCTGAGTAGAATCCAATTGTGCATCAGAAGCACATTGTTATAGAAATTATAGTCATCTCTGGATTTTTTAAATCCAGAAATTCATACGCATAAAATGGCGGCGCGCAGGAGCGGCTCCTAGCGAAGCGCCGGAAAATGGAAAAATAATGGAATTATAAACGTATGTATCACGTAGTCTTGAAAATGACGAGACACACATTAATAAATAAACATACAGATTCCACCCTCACTAATAGAAGCTTCAAAAATTCAAGAATTCGAGAATCAATCGAAAAGACTTCAATGAATCAGGTATAAACTACAGGTATGCTTGTCTTGCATGCCGCATACACATTGCTCGTCTCGTGTCTCCGTGAACGAGTCGTGTAGCAGCGTTAACAACGATAACCACGATAGGACGCGGTAGAGGGATTGATTAGAAAGATTGCAGATGATTAGCGGTCAGATCAGGGTGATTAGTCATACACACAAGTGCATAGCAACGTTCTTCGCGTGCGCCCCTTTGGTACTCTCACCTTGCTTCACCTCCCAGCGGTAGGTAAGGTAGGTACGCCCAGGCGGGGCCACCCCCTGGTGGAGTCAAGATTGTTGCTGCGATGGGCAGGTTTGCCCTTGATCGACGTGCATATTCGTGCATGCACACACGCATTAAAGGGTAGGCCACGCGAAGTGCGCACGGTAAACCTTGTTTAGGCTACCCAGGGGCTCCTCGGTACGTTCTTTAAGAGAACCTGAGGAGTCCCTTAACGCTTGCTTGCTTGACAAGGGTAGCTGCTCCATGCAGCGTGTTTGCGGACAGCGTATTATAGGGCACACTGAGAAGGGTATAATACCTGGAGTGTGCCTTGGTTCCTCCGCCGCAAACGCCCTTTCATATGCCTTTGTTTTACAGGTGGGCAGGTAGGGTGAGTGGTGCAGCAGCATTTTTTTATGCCCTGCTAAACAGGGGCGCAGATCACACAAACAAGTAACTCCGCTCCGCCTGTGGCAGAGCAGGGAGTCCGACTCCATCGACATCTGCGCCTTGCACACGAGAGCACTCCTTCCCTCCAAGCCCTTGCAGGGGAAACACGTTGTGGCGTCCCCTGTGAGGCCACAGTTGCTTAGCAGCGCTGTGTTCTCTTGTCATTTCACCGGCGGGTCGCTAGGACCCATGAGACCTTCCTCTTCGCAACGCCCAGTAGAGTGTGTGTGTAGGAGTGGTAGTCCTGCGTGGGGGCTAGAGCCAGTTGCCCAGTGCTCGCCCACCAGGATGGTGCCACTTTAGGGTGTGTAGGACCTGTAGGGGGCGTGTCACTGTACCACCCTTTTCCTGCAATTTTAGCTGGGTTGGTGGGCTGTGACAGTGGTTAGGTCAGTGTTTTGGCCACATAGCAAACAGGTGTTTTGCATGCCTTCATAGCTTTTGGCCACCCCTCCCTGTAGTAGACAGATAGGTAGGGAAAACAATACCTGGATTAGTACGCTGGGTATTCCCCCAAGGTTTTGCGCCAGCACAGAAATTGGGCGCATAGGGGAGGGGAGACCCGGGGCGTACCCCGTGGCATCAATAAGCCAACCCTCCAGGTTTAGCAAGGGCGCAGACTTGGGTATAATTAGGACACCACTTCTGCGGCTTGCTCTCAGGACCTTAGGACTAGCACACTCACACATACGCTTTGGCAGGTAAGGGTAAGGTTCAGTCCCTAGCTTTAGTCTTGGAGGCAAGCGTCTCAGCGAGCCTCAGCAACTCACCAAGGTTGTTCTGGGACAAGTAGTCAACCAGAACTGAGTTTAGGCGTCCCTCCGGTAGAACAAATGCAGAGAAGGGCTCCCAGGTGGCCTCTTCGACTCCAAACCCTTCCCAGAGGGTGAGGAAGCGCCAACCCTGGCGATAGCGGTGGCGTAGGACAGACTTCACCAGGTAGAAGCCCTCCTTAGCCATCTCCTCGGCGTTCATGTCGGGGAGTTCACCTTCAACTTCCATAGGGCTGGCAGCCCCTTGTAGGTCCAGAGCGGCGATTTCCTCGTCGTTCAGCTCCCACTCCTCCCCACAGAAGTCTTCAGGATCATGGTAGCGCTTCAGGTGTTGAGCGGCGCACACCAGGGTCCCCCCTAGACGGGGAGAACACCGCACCGTGATACGGTGACCATCCACAGATAGAATCTTGTACGGCCCGAAGTATGGGTCATCGCTGGTAGAGCGAGGCCAGGCGGGTAGTCGACTGTGGTGCACCAGCACCCAGTCCCCCTCTTGGTAGGTGGCCGGTACTCGGTGCTTGTTCTTCTTGTTCCACTGACGCTCCCTCACTCTCTGGAGCATAGCCTTGGCCTTGTCCACCTTCGCTTGTTGCTCTTGGACCCACTCACCCACAGAAGAATGGGTGTCCTCTGGATAGGGGGCATGTAGGAACCACGCCGGGCGCCCCATGAATAGCTCATGTGGCGAGTAGCCAGTAGCTGAACTCTCTTGGGAGTTCATCATCAAGGATATGACGGGGAGTAGTCTCACCCAGTCTCTGGTGCGTTCAGTTTTGCACCATATCCTGACGTTCTCCTTCAGGACACGAATCTGTCGCTCACATAGGGGGTTGCTCGTGTGAGAGTAGGGAATCCCCGTAGACACCTGGACATTGAGGGACCTCAGGACCCTCTTGTACCAGCCAGTATCTGAGCGTACTCGTACGTCCTCGTCGGAGTTGATCTCCTTGGGCGCCCCATAGATACAAAACCACTCCTCCAGGAGTATCTTGATAGTCTCCTCTCCGGTAATGTGCTTGGTACATGGGAACACCCTGGTAAACCTGGTCAACCCACAGGTTACCACGAGGGCGAAGTCATAGCCCCCGAACTTCGGCATCTCTGTGTAGTCCACGTATAGAACACTGTTAGCACAGTGAGGGATGGGCAGGGTCGAGTAGAGACCTCTGTCCCTGATATCCCCTGGTTTACAGGACCTGCACGGGCACTTGTCCACGATAGGCAGGAGCGTCTTCCGCAGCTGGTCGTCAGTCCACGTAGTGTGGAACCACTGCTTGAACAGCCTCAGGGTACGGTCAGCACCCACATGACCACTGGACTCATGGGTCCACTTCAGCAGCGCTGGGACTCTGTCACTAGGCACCACGATGCGGTCCTCGTGCCAGAGGTAGCTCTTGTCCCGCTTCCACTGGTCTTGGTTGACCAGGAGGGGTTCAAGGCGTTTCTCCAGGCGCCGGTAGATATCCCCGAACTCCTGTAGGTACTCCGATTGTTGGAGTCCATCCAGGGGGCGTATCATGGTCATGTTCAGGTCCAGATGTACGTCCATACGGCTGAACGCCTCCTTAGCCAGCGCTTCAGACCGGGCACCAATCAGGGCGTCGAAGTTGTTGCGGCTGATGTAGTCGGCACACTCGTTCTTCACTCCCTGGATATGGTGTACCGTCAGCCGTAGTTGACTGAGGTAGGTCCACCAGCGCCGTAGCTTGGCCTTCTCAGGTGGGGGACCCTTCTGGAAACTGCGGACCGGTTCTTGGTCGCATAGCCAGACCACAGGGTTACTCCCCAACAGTCGTGCTTGTGAGGATAGCACCAGCATACCCGCGAGCAATTCCTGCTCATAGGTGGAGTAGTTCCCCCTGGCCTGGTTCCACTTCCAGTTCCAGTGGCCCAGAGGTACTAGGACCCACTTGTCGTCAGGGTAGCCGTGCTTGAGGGTTCCGTCTCGGTTGAGACCTTCCGTCCCCCATTGGGAAATGGCCGAGTCGAACTCCTCCTTCTCTAGTGCTTGCCATTGGAACAACGTTCCACCACCGCCCACATTGCTGGCGTCGGTCACCAGGATAATCTCCCCTTGTGCCCTAGGCACGCCCAAGCACTTAGCGTTGGCTACCTTGTCTTTGAGCTCGTCAAACGCTTGTTGCTCTTGTGGGCCCCAGCGCCAAGTAGTACTCTTCTTGATCAAGTCCGTCAGAACGGCGCTGGTACAGGTGAAGTTCTTGATGTGGCGGCGATAGAAGTTGCACGCCCCAATGAAACTGCATACATCATGAAGTCCTTTCTTGGGGTCTTCGTGTCGTACCTTGGCATCCATCAGGGGTTTGGCCTTAGAGGCCGCTGGGGTCCACCACCCATAGCCAACGTCAAACCCCAGGTACTGCATGGTCTCCTGCATGAACTCACACTTCTCCAGCTTGAGTCGTGTGTGGTTCTCCTGGCAGACCGCAAAGAACTCACCCAAGAGGATTAGGTGATCCTCCTGGGTATTGGTCCCGAGGCATACATCGTCGATGTGAGCCTCCATCTGGGCCCCACGGGATATGAGCTCCTGCACCTTAGGTCTCCTTCGTAGGATGGACAAGATCTTGTTCATCAGCTCTTGGAACAGAGCGGGTGCGTTAGCCACGCCGAACGGCATGACCTTCCACTTGAATACCCTCCCCTGAGGGGTGATGAAGGCCAGTAGTTCCTGCGCGTTGGGCGTCAGGTCCACTTGCCAGAATCCACTTCGCTTGTCCATCTTGGTCTTGTAGCGACAGGAGGCTATCTTCTCCAGGGTAGACTCCATATTGGGAATGGACCCTGAGTGGATCAGCGTCTTCTTGTTCAGCTCTCCATAGTCCACTACCAGCTGTTTGGCTGTAGACCCAGGTTTAGCCACCAGGAAACAGGTGCTGCAGTGTAGGGGGTAGTCCCCGTCCTTGTACTCCAGGACTAGGCCAGCGTCGATACATTCTTGTATCTGTCTCTCGATCTCGTCGGCCTGCTCTTTAGGAGCTTGATAGGGTCTCCTCCGAATCTTATGACCCACGAACTCGGGTTTCAGCTTGAGGTCCATCTGTACCAGCTTGTCACATGACGCTGGAGGGGGTAGTTCTCCAAACACCTCCAGATAGGTCCTTATCAGCTTCTGTACCCGCGGGTCCAATACCTTGATCTTGTCCTCCATATCCTCGTCGGAGTGTAAGTTGCTTGCCCCTTGAATAGACGTCGGGAGGTGGTCCTCAACCGACTCTTCGCCCGCGGTAGCATCCTTCAGCCCTTGGTAGGCATACAGAAAGTCTTGCTCAACCATCTCCGGTGGACGATGGCAACATAGGCACGCTTTAGGGGGTTCACATACACATTCCTCCGAGAGGTCGTCCTCCTCTGGGGTCCTCACATGGGCACCCCACACGCTCTTCATGAGCTTGAGATCTACCTCCCTTTGCCAGGTGGTGATCTTCTGTTCGAGGTCCTCCTTCAATTGGGATAGGTCTCCCATACGTCCTTGCTTCAGTGGCCACGAGCTGCGGGTAGGCTTCGCGTAGCATAGCTTTTTCGCCACCAACTTCCTCTTGGAATCCACATACTCCCTGAGCCTGGATCGAGGGTCCAGCTCTTCATCCACGGGGTCTTCCACCCTCATGGAGAGTAGGGGTTTTAGTGGGGCGACGTACTCGGCGTTCTCCACTTCCTCCACCGCGGTCTGCACGAAGAAGGCATCGTGCTCAGTTTCGTTGTCTGAGTGGATAGAGCTAGGTAGCTCAGATAGTCCACACTCAGAGACTCCATCAGGAACAGGTACATGACAGGGAGAGTTGGGGGCGTTGGTGTCAGTCAAGACGTACTCATCTCCTCCGGGTGTAGTTTCAACAGCATCTTGAGGTCGTAGGCGATCCTTCAAGTCACCCAAGGCGAGTCCATCGCTTTCTCGTTGTATAGCCTGGACCAGAGTAGGGTCCAGGTCTTCCCAGGGGATGGTGGTAAGACTTCTGTCCACCACGCTGAGCATACTCCCCCATCCGGGCTTCCCAATGGGCGTCTTGCGTCCCAGAGGCACGTAGATGGCCTCATCAGGTAATCGCACCGAGCTGATAGTCAGCTTGTCAAGGAGGGTTCGCCAGTACTCGTTGCCCCCATGGGCTCCCCAATGTGGGGAACACAGGACCATACGGGAACGTTCCAAGGCCACCTTGGTCAGCACCTTCCCCAGTTCGCTGAATCTGGGGTTCCCGTAGGCCATCCCGAAAGAGGGCCAGTAAAATTTGTAGCTGCAGTTCTTCCCCTTGCTGCAGTATAGGTCCAGTACATGCTGCTTGTCGCTGGCGAACAGCTCCACACTTAGGTCTTCTCGAGAGTAACCCAACTCCTTCAGACCTTGGTCTAGGACTTCCCCCAATAGCTGATAGTCCTCAGTTTTGGAGGCCGCCGTCATGTTCGAGGGCTCCTCCTTCGATAGTCTCAGGTAACTCGAGGTATGTTCCGACTGCTCCAGTGGCACAGACTCTCTGCCACTGCCGTGGTCCACGTACAGGAGGTAGGGCGCTTGCAGCGTCAGGGATTGTATCTGGGAGTGCTGCACGAAGAAGTCAGTACCCAGTACAAAGTCGAAGGCCTCAGTGTCCATCACATAGAACCGATGGGCGATAGTTCGAGAGCCCATAGGTACCTCCACTTCACAGTCCCCGCAGCTGTGCACCACATGTCCATCCCCCATGCGTATAGCGGCGGTGGTCATGGTGTTCTTCAGGCTCCCACAAGGTAAAATTTTCTTGGCCGCTATAGATATTGTGGCGCCAGTATCCAGTACCCCCAGGTATTCACGTCCCCCTAGTCGGATACGTACCCAAAACACCAGGTCTTGGGTGCCACCAGAGCGTCCCGGTGAGAATTCCGCGGGACAGGTCACTTCGAACCCCTTGTTCCGCAATTTGCGGGCCATCCTCATGAAACGGCTTCTCTTCTTGGCGTTGCCGTCATCACCACCTTCATGCTCACGCTTGGCTCCTTGTTCTTGCTGGGCCTGCGTCTGTGAGCGTGTGGTAGGTCCAGACTGCCCTCCAGAGGGCTCGGAGTTCCCCCCTGGATTAGGGTTGGGGTTACCTCCGTTCTTGTCCTTGTTCTTGTTGTCGTTCTGGCGGTTAGCGCCTCCTCCTCGTCCACCTTGACCCTTGTCTTGACCACCTTGACCACGTCCTTTCGACTTGCCCTTGCCGGAGTCGTTGCCTTTGGCCTTGCCTCCACCTTTGCCTGAGCTTTTGCCAGGATCTTCCCCCTTAAGCTTCGCCGATAGGCGTTGCTTATGGTAGCACTCATCCTCGTAGTGCTTCCGCTTACCGCAGAATGCACACGTGATGGTGTAGCGGTAATGATCCGGCAGCTTCACTTTGGCGCCGGTGATCTTCTCCTGCTGCTTCCCCTGGACGACGAAGCAGTCTCGCTGCTCGCAATCAGAGGCGTGCTGCAGGTGGCCCTGCTCGTCTCTGGCATCACACCAGAATAGCTCCTTCACGTTCTCCATTAGGCGGGCGTGGGCGTGTTTGGGGGTATTCCCCTGCCCAGGTCGGGACCCTTGGTACCCTTTGCCTCCAGAACCTCCACCACCAGGACGGTAGTGGTTCAGGTGTTGGTCGCTCTCCTTCTCCAGCGCCATCTCCAGGAGCAGCACGCATAGATCCTCGTAGCGGAGGGATCTAGCCTTGCGCTCAGCCGTCAAACGGCACTCGTCCCATAGCTCTCGGGGGAGCTTGGAGCACAACCAAAACAGCAGGTCGTCGCTGCTGTAGGACCCGGGCGTCAGTCGCCCAGCCCAGTGATCCAGGTCAGCCAACAGCTCGGAGACCCTGCCAGGTTTGGGGTTGTTGGGCAGCACGGGCAGGTTCTGGATCTCGGCCCTGATGGAGAGGTCGGTCTCGTAGGTCGGGTACTGCCTCTCCAGGGCAACCAACACGTCGGCAAAGGTGGCGGAGTTAGTGACGATCTGCCTGACCTGCTTCTCCAGGTACTTGGTCTTGCAGCACTGCAGGAGCAGGTCGCACTTCACTCGCCCACTCGCGTGGGTTTGGCCGGTCAGTCGTAGGAACCGGCCAAAGTTCTCAGCGAACTCGCTGAGGTCCTTGCCTGTGAACTCAGGCAGGTTCACCACTATCTTGGAGGTGGCAATAGCCTTCGCCTCCTGAGCTCGGCGTCCTTCAGGGCGTCGGGTCTTCTTCTTCTTCTTCTTCTTCTTCTTACCCTTGGGGTCCTCGCGGTCCTCAGGGTCTTCGTCATCTGATGGCGAAGAAGAAGTCATCGACGGCGGTCCATCATCGGAGGGGTCTCCGCCTAGATCACTGGAGCCATAAGGCTCCACGTCCACCATAGCCCTTAGGGCTGTCAGCCCCAGCTGGTCCAGCTCGGCCCTCGTCGAGTTCGTCACGTGGCTGTAGGGCGGCTGGGCTGTCCTCGGGACGAATGGACTTCTCGGTACTGCTGCAGGAGTCGGCATCGGTCGGCTCCTCAGGCTCCCCAGGGTATTTGTCAACCCTGCCGCCAGGTGGTTAGCCTGTACTCGGTGGGGTGACATTCCCACCGTCGTAGGTGACGCATGGGACGGGATCATCAGGGGCTGCAGTTTCTCCCTGATCTCTTGCGTGAGGTCGCTCACGATTTGCGAAGTGGCTCCTCGGAGCACCTCATTGATCTCCGACCGCGTCAGGGACCTGTTGGAGGATCTTCCCGATCCTCTACTCCTGCCTCCCAGAGACTCTGGTCCTTTCCTCAACCCACTCAAGGGTGCATACCCAGGTGCATACCCAGGAGCATACCCAGGAACTTCCATGTAGGTTCCAGTAGCGTGGAGTGGATGGGGATGGTCAGCCGCATACCATCGCGGCGCAGAGCTGGAAGCCACAGGCTCACTGGCAGTAGTTGCCTCAAGGAGCGCAGTGGTAGGTGGGCCCATGCCATAGGCGGGGTAGTGAGGCATGCCAGTAAAGCCTGTGCCCTCTGCCATAGGCGGGTTGGTTGTGGAGGTGGATGTTGCGGCGGCTGGGAGTGTGGTGGTTATGGGAGAGGGTGATGCTTGGACGCCAGAAGCGCTTGGTGCGCCTTCGAAGGTAGGTACATCCGTCGGGTCTTGCCCTTGCTCCTCTCCTTCGTCTGCTCCTTCTCGAGCATCCTTCTCGCTCTCGTTCTCTCTCTTCCTCTTCACAGGCTGAGGCTGAGAGACCACTTCCTCGACCGTCAGGGCCCCGAAGGCCGTCTGGAGGCCATCCAGGGAGTCCTCCGCCGTATCCACTGGCCCATGTAAGGGCTGCACCGAAGGTACAGCGTCAGGCGCCGGCCTTGCCGGTGCCTCAGGCGCTGGCGCTGTGTTCACATCGGCGTCCACTCTTCCTGGGTCCATCTTAATCCGCCCTTCTGCTTATATTTGCCTGCTCGGAGCACTGGTTGTACGGCGCGGGGTCGCTGCCGGTGCACAGAGACAGGCTGCCTCTTGCTACCAGAAAAGTTTATAGTGTTTTCAGCACTGTGTGTTTGCTTCTCCTGCTGCTTGTTGTTGCTGTAGGGTGTCCTGCTGCTGGTTTTGGATGATGAAAAGCTTTTGTTTGTTGAAATACAGTAAAGCCAACTCAATCCAGGATAGCCCAAGCCAATAGTATGCAAGGAGAAGGTAATTCAGCATCAAAGCATGAAGGGCTGCAGTGTAAACAGTGAAAGATGATTGGATATTCACAGAAACTACAGCTCAGGTCACATATGAATGCATATTCACAAAGATAGCTGAAATGTTTTAGGAAAAGAGTTAGAAAACTGCCTCAGGATCACTCTCTCTCCATAGTGCCATCTTAGGAGATGTGCACTCTTTGTTTTGGGTCCCATATGTGCTGAGGTGGCATGGTATGTGGCGATGAGGTCACTGCCATGTCACATGGGATCTTCCTACTTAGCTAGGCTGACCAGGAATTGAACCCAGGACCTCTCAAAAAGAGGTGCCTAGCCCCCTAGGGTGTATACCACTAGGGCAGATAAGTATTCATGGAAAAACATAGATAAATTCATAGGCTCTACCTTAGGTATGTCAGTGCTCAGTCAACTCAGGAAAAGATGTTTTACTTCACATTGAAAGGGGATTAAGGGGTCCACTCCATATCCTGATTGGGTGTTTGGTTCCATAGGTCAAAATGTGTTATCACCACTTTTGGTTGGACCAATACTAAGATAAAAATGCATGGATGCTCAGTGCATCTCTAATACAACTAGAGTATGTCCCAAAGCAATGGAAAAGCACTTTTTCTTACTCAAGGGCCACCTCACAGGCACCGGAAGAGGACAAAGGCACGGCCACAGCGACCAGGGCTAGAGACCGAAACCCCCAGAGGACACGGGACCAAGGCACAGGCCCCCAGGGAGGGCAACCCCACGGACGCCTACCCGACCCACCAGCCCGAGCGGCACGCCGAGGCCCCCAAAGCACGGACCCAGCGAGACACCCACACCTAACCGCACCCCCCAGCCACCAGCCAGCCACACTCCGGCCCGCACTCCGCACCAGGACACAGGCCAGGCTGACCTCCACTGACCCACCGCGGCACAACGCGAGACCATGGCACACCGCACCACAGCGCGCCACAGAGCAACGCGCCACAGCACGACGCGACGCGACGCGGCATAGAGCGGCACAACATGGAACGACTGACCCTAACCTGAAGGACTAACCGAAGCAAGCCACCGCACACCCCGGAAGGCGCCGCACCCGCATGCCACACACCGGCACCGCAGGCCACACACGGGGCCACAGCACGCCCGGCAACAGCGGTGGCGGATGACCCAGAAGGTGAAAACCGGCACCGCAGAGGGGAAAGGACACGAACAACCCCAGCCCCCTAACCGGGAGCCACACGCAGCCGCCTGGCGCAGCTGCCCAGCCGGCAGAGCCAGGACCTAACCCAGCAAGAAGGGGCGCCGAGCCCAACGTGTACATAGCCCACCCGACCCATGGGACCGGAACACGGCCAAACAGAACGCAACCGCCATCAACAGCCCGGAAGACAACACTGAATGCGGGCCAGTGCGTGCGCCAGCCCAGGGAAGGCAGAGGGAGGAACAGGCAGACCCCCCCCCCCCAAAGAAAACAACAGAGGGGGGAGGGGGGGGGGCGCAAAAACAGCCCACAGCCACCAAACCGCCCGCCAACACCACCAGAGGCGGCCAAACCCCCCCCAAAGAAGGCACCGAAGACAGGAGCCCCATAGAGGCACAGGGGGACCAGCCAGCCAAAACCAGCTACACCAAGCCAGGAACAGCGGCCCACCGGGAAAAGGGACACCGAAACATGCAGACACACACCACGAAAAAAAAAAAGAGCCAACAGCCCAGCCCAAAAGAAAGGGGATGGGGGGACAGGGACCACAAGGCCCGGAACAGGGACACCCAGCAACCGACACCACAAAGCAAAAAAAAAAAAAGCGCAAAAAACACACCCCGACAACCCAGCCAAGAAGGGCGGGGCACAGCCGAGACCCGGGCCCAGCACGCACGCCCACACCGCACGTCGGAACCGGAAACGGCGGGGGACTAACGAGGCACGCACGAAACCACACATGTCCCATAAGCAGGCCGAAACCGAAGCCAAACCACGAACACCACAAACAGCCGACACTAGAGGGACAACACCACAAACCGTGCCCAAACACACCCACCCAAGACCCCAGCCAGGACTGGCGGGGTTAACAAAACCCACACCCAACCGCACACCGGACCCAAACACAAACGCCGCACAACAGTAGGAAACCCAGTGCCCACAGCCCGGGCACTGAGGCAGCCCGTGCCATGCAGGTGACCCGGCCAAACGAGATCCGGAGACCGGGGGTAAGGCTGCATCCTAAGGCCTGCGCTGCTTTGGGACTCGAGGCGGAGCATGCAACACCCAAGCGCCTCGGAACCCTAGTACCAAGAATGTGCATGCATGCCTTGGGAACGGGATACGCCAGGAAGTCCGGTGAACCTCTAGGGTTTCGCCCAAAGGAGTGGACGTGCGCAAGCACGGGGGCACACCCTCCTGGCGAGACAAGCACGTCACGCTGGCGGCGATCAGCCCTCCCGGTATTGCCCGGGGCCGCTTTGTTGGGGGCAAACAGTCAGGTATAGCGGGATGTAAGCTGCCTCCCCTCTTCACGCGCGGAGCCTCTTCCTGTTCGTCACAGGGGCGACGCCAGGGGGAACCATGGGGCGCCTCTCCACGACTGAGAGCACCTACCTACCTACCTACCTCAGCGGTGTGCCCGCGCGGTTTGTTGTGTAGTGTTTGCGGTGTCCTGGGCCACTTGGCTCCTGTTCACCGGTGTGCTCGCTTGGTGTGTTGTGTTGCGTTTACGGTGTCCTGGGCCACTTCGCTCCCGTTCACCGTTGCGCCCGCTGGGTGTGTTGTGTTGTGTGTGCGGTGTCCTGGGCCACTTGGCTGCTGTTCACCGGTGCGCCCGCTCGGTGTGTTGCTTTGCGTGTGCGGTGTCCTGGGCCACTTGGCTCCTGTTCACCGGTGTGCCCGCTCGGTGTGTTGTGTTGCGTGTGCGGTGTCCTGGGCCACCTGGCTCCTGTTCACCGCTGTGTCCGCTCGGCGTGTTGTTTTGCATGTGGGGTGTCCTGGGCCACTTGGCTCCTGTTCACCGGTGTGCTCGCTCGGTGTGTGGTGTTGCATGTGCGGTGTCCTGGGCCACTTGGCTCTTGTTCCCCGGTGCGCCCGCTCGGTGTGTTGTAGTGTGTGCGGAGTCCTGGGCCAGTTGGCTCCTGTTCACCGGTGCGCCTGCTTGGTTTGTTGCTTTGCGTGTGCGGTGTCCTGGGCCACTTGGCTTCCTATTCACCGGTGTGCCCGCTCCGTGGGTTGTGTTGCCTGTGCGGTGTCCCGGGCCACTTGGCTCCTGTTCACCGGTGTGCCCGCTCGGTGTGTTGTGTTGTGCATGCGGTATCCTGGGCCACCTGGCTCCTGTGCACCGGTGTGCCTGCTCGGTGCGTTGTGTTGTGTGTGCGATGTCCTGGGCCACTTGGCTCCTGTTCACCTGTGCGCCCGCACGGGGTGATGCTTCGCGTGTGCGGCGTCCTGGGCCGCTTGGCTCCTGTTCACCGGTGTGCCCACTCCGTGTGTTGTTTTGCGTGTGCGGTGTCCTGGGCCTCGTGGCTCCTGTTGACCAGTGTTCCCGCTCGGTGTGTTGTGTTGCGTGTGCGGTGTCCTGGGCCACTTGGCTCCTGTTCACCGGTGCCCCCGCTACCTCCTTTGCTTTGCTCGTGCGGTGTCCTAGGCCACTTGGCTCCCGTTCACCGGTGTGCCCGCTCGGTGTGTTGTTTTGCGTGTGCGGTGTCCTGGGTCACCTGGCTCCTGTTCACGGGTGCCCCCGCTACATCCTTTGCTTTGCTTGTGCGGTGTCCTGGGCCACTTGGCTCCTGTTCACCGGTGTGCCCGCTCGGTGTGTTGTTTTGCGTGTGCGGTGTCCTGGGCCACCTGGCTCCTGTTCACCGGTGCACCCGCTCGGTGTGTTGTGTTGCGTGTGCGGGGTCCTGGGCCTCCCGGCTCCTGTTCACCGGTGCGCCCGCTTGCTGGGTTGTGTTGCGTGTACGGTGTCCTGGGCCGCTTGGCTCTTGTACACCGGTGTGCTCGCTCTGTGTGCTGTGCTTCGGGTTGTGCGTGTGGTGTTGCGGGGGCGGGGCGTCGCTGCGGGGCGCTCACTCGTCCATCCGGACGGCGGCTGTTCGTAGCCAGTAGGGGCTTGGTACCCTCCGGGCGCGCACTCGTCCATCCGGACGGCGGCTGTTCGTAGCCGGTAGGGGCTGGGTACCCTCCGGGCGCGCACTCGTCCATCTAGACAGCAGCTGGTGTTGCTATGCACCTGTTCCTGTGCCGTGGTTCGGTGCGTGTTGTGCGCGCTCTCCGGGTTTGTGGCACCCGGCGGCCGTTGTGGCTTGGCACCTGTCCGTGTGCCTCGGTTGTGGCCGGCGGCGTGCCTCTCTGGCGTGCCTCGTGGCCCCGCGTGGTGCGCCGCGCCTCGTTCGGTCCGGTTGCTCTCGGTGCTCCGGTCGGCTTTCCCGACGCCGTGGTGCCTTTCCCCATCCCAGGGGCTTGGGCCCCGGCTTTGCTGGCTGGCTGCGCGGGGCACGCGGAGGCCGGCCGAAAACCGGGCTAATTGTGCCTGCCGCTGGCCCCCGCCGAGGCAGGGACGCTGGGCTCGCTCCGCGTCGTACCCTTTCGGGGCCCCGCGATGGGGTTGTCCCTGGCGGGTCCCTCCGGCGCCGGTCTCGGGCTGCGTGCGCTGCGGTGGTTGGCGTGTGTGGAACCGGTCACTGACGCGTCCGGTTTCTCGTACCGTCCGTTGTTCGACGGGGGACTGGGCCGGTGCACCGGGGCTGTTTCCTGTGGACGCCGACACCTCCCCCTGCGGGTCGGAGGACGCCACGCCCGGGTCCCGTGCGTCCGTGCGTGTGCTTGTCCTTCCTGGCCGGTTCGAGCGGGCCGGCCTCCTGGGCGCGTTATGGTGCGCCTCACCTTGTCCTTTGGCCGCTTTCTCTTTCCGCTTTGCTGGGCCCCCTCCTGGCTGGGGTTGCCCCTGTTTTGGTCCTTTGTTTGCCCTCACCTCCCCCCTTTTGCTTTTGTTTTGTTGCTTTTTTTTTTGTTTGTCCGTTCTTTTTTGCCTTGCGCCCCCTCTGTCCCTTGCTTTTCTTGGTTTCCGGCCCCGGGTGCCCTGGGCCTTGGCGCTTTGCGTTGTTTGTTTTGCTGGCCTCCCGCTTCTTGGCTCTCCGTGCGCTCTCGCTTTCTTTGTGTTGCCTGGCCGTGGGCCGCTCTCCGGTGGTTGCCCCCCCCCCCCCCCCTCCCTCTCTTGCTGTTGTTGCCTGTTGCTTGTTGGCTTCTCTATTCATGTCTTTGGTTCGCGACACTCCAACCGTGGGGAGCCCATCAATTGTTATGTACCATGCACTAAACATGTGAGGTTTGGTGGGCTGGCCCTTCTCGATGTCTTCTTTGCAAGCAGCAAGTAAACTCGCCAAGCTTATTCACTTGCTGGCCTTTGTGTATGATAATGCTGAGTGACGGGCACCCGACGCCCCGTATGAAGCACCGAGGCATTGCCATCATGACGATATATATGTCACACATGCCAGAGGTCGGGTAGTGTTTGCCATTGCCGTGAGGTCACTCTCGCGACTGATATTTAGTAATCCTCATTGCAAGTTCTTCATATGTGCACATTGGTGACTCATGAGGGTGGGCAAGTCATGTATGTGGCCATACCGTACTTTGTGTTCATGGAGGCCATGGTGTCATGGTTGATCAAGGGTGAGAACATTCCTTATGTTTGGAACCCATGTTGTTTACTCCATTTCACCGTCTTGTGGGCAAGGGTAAGGATGGGCCATGTGTGCCCAAGCTTCGCAAGGAACCCAATAATGCCATTGTGTTTTATATGCTATTCCTTGTGTTTTGCCATCCAACTCATGGACGGTATTGATGTCATTGCGTGATGCATGATTTTCCGTCAACCAATGTGTTTTCTTAAGTGGCTGTAGTATGGAGATTGTGCTAGCTAGGCGTCGCATGTCCATAACGGAACGCATAGTTCGAGGGTGCATGGTATGTAAATCGATTCTTGTCGTAGGGATGCAACATCGTCTTCGATAATGGCATATCTTTTTCCAGGGCTTCATCTCCATTTCTACCTCTCAACTCCTTTGCCCGACATTGTCATTGTTCGTTCCCTTCTCCATGACTTTGGCGTATTGATGGACCCAAGTGCAAGCAGGTCACAACCCTACCCTGGCTTTTTACCCCTAAGGGAGCATTATTTGGCCCTATATATGGGATATATGTGGGATAGGGTATATCATATTCCATTTCCTTGTTAGGAATATAGGATGTGGGATAGATAAGGCAATCATGGATGTTTAGTAGTTATATCAATTAGTGGATGATAGGGTGGATTTCTCATATGTGCATATCAGGTATTTCATTGGCTATGTGTACCATATCTGTTTGCAGGATACTATTCAGTCAACATTATCGTTATGTCTTCTATGCCAAGCAATGTTGCTGCCCATGCCACTGCGACCTCTGCTCCTGACCACCCGGTCTGGTTTCATGGTAGCAGAGGCGAAAATTTTTCGTCTCTGTTGGGCGCTTGGCATCGCGGAAAGCGATCGGTCCAAGATTTCGTGGACCAAATTCAAGTTAAAATCTCTTCCCCGGGAGGGATAGCTGAGGGTGTCCAGGTCCCCACTCTCAGGACCTCCTCGGCCCTGACCCCATCGACCGGGCAGGGGCCGCAAAAACGGGCCAAGCCCCAAGTGGCTACAAATTCTAAGTTTCCGAAATCCCCGAATGTTCCCATCGGGGCCCCCCATCCTCGAAATCCAGCTGGTGTACCTGGGATGGTTGGGGGGGAAATAGACGGCCACCCTCAGGGAGCGATAAGAGGACCACAATCGCCTATTATGGGCTCGGGAACCGTTACTAGCGCCGAGAATCGGGCAGTAATCGACCTGTCTACTGGGGTGATCGAGCGTACGAACGCTGCGCCCTCACGCGCTGCCGACTGGGGTACGATGGCTTCGCCAATGGGGCCTATCGTGGTCGACTCTGGCACTCCTCCGTCGCTAGGGGGGTTGCCAGAGCCTCAGGTCAGAAAAAACCTGTTTGCGGCAGGGCCCATCAGCCCCATTGTTGACCAACTCGACGCTGAAAACCGTCGAGTCCTCGCGCTCACGCCTGATCCCCATGGCCATCTGGGTCCGGCTCGAGATGCCGTGGCCCTGATCCAGCAAGCCCTGTCGGGGACTAGGCAGAACCCCACTGTGGTGGAATCGTCGCCCACTCCAATGAGTGGATCGCGGCGGTTTCCCTCCCTGGTGGAGGAATCTCCTGCCTTGGGAGCGTATCCCAATCCCCCGAGCGGATCCAGGCTAAATCCTACGATCATCGAGGAATCCCCCACGCAAATCGAGGAGGATGAGTGTGACCAGTGGTTCCCCCTGGCGGTGGAGCAGTGGAACGACGATGAGGAGGAGGAGATTGGAGTGTTGGAACGTCATGAACTCCATCATTCCCCTATTTCCGTTGCCTCGTCGCCTGCACCTCCTGAACCTATGTCAGGGACCAGGGATCGCCCCATGCTTGTGGAAGAATCCCCGGCCCCCCACTACATCACGGTGGAGGACTCTCCGGCCCCTCAGTTCATTGTTGTGGAAGAGTCCCCGGTGCCTATGAGCGGCGTCAAAAACCGCCCGTGTCTTGTCGTGGAATCTCCGGAGCCTACGGAGGACCGGGCCGGTACTACATCTCCAGTGTCTATGAGTGGCACGAAAGATCGTCCATCCCTAGTGGATGATTCTCCGGCAATGCCGAAGGTCAACAATCTGTGCTGGGGGGGAGGGAATCAGGTGGAGGGAGGTTCAGCAACCCTCCCAATAAATTTGGTCTCTCCCCCCACAAATACATCTCCTGCGGAGGACCCCCAACTGCCCAATTGGGGGGGGGTTCCAGAGGTTGCGACGGGATCGGAGCCTGTTTTTGCTTCCCATCCGAGAACTCGATCACCTATGGTGGTTCATGAGTCACCACAGTATATTGTGGTGGACGATTCCCCACCCCCACCGCCGCGACCGAATAATGTTGGTCATGTTCCCCCTCCGCCGTCACCCCGCCACCGCCAGGTGGCTTACATCGAGCACGTGCAAGGAATCCCGCACCTGGTTCGGCCATCTAGTGGTGGGGGTTCGGGGGGGGGACATCCCTCTAGTGGGGGGGCGCCAGCACCTGTTGCTGCGCGCCCCACACCCCCGTCTCGCCCTGCGGGGGGGCCCTCTGGTCCCTCCGTGGCAGGGGGGGCTGCTGGGGGGGGCGGTGGTGGGTCATCTCCTCCTCGTGGAGGGGGGGGTCCATCTTTTCGACATTCTGGGGGCCCCACTCCTACACGGGGGGAGGACGACCTACAGCACACCTGTGGCTGTCCCCGGTGTGTGGTGCACTACGAAACGTGCATCCAATCTCTGATGGCACAGGTGAGGGACCTGCGAAATCAGAATCTGGAGTTGCAGCGATCCCATCAGGAACTTTCTCAGGCAGTAGCCTCTACCGTGGGCATCAGTCAGTCCTACGGGGACCGGATGACCCAAATCTTGTCTACGTTGGCTAAGTTTGACGCGGTGGTTCAGGGCTACCAACGGGATTCTAAGGCGGTGGAGGCTAGTGTGTCGGATCATCTTAAGATGTCCAACGGCAACACGGCTAAGTGTTTTAGCGCAGTGGAGTCGCTCGCTACACGTTACGCCGCCGTTGCATCTAGGATCGATGCGTGGGACCACTGGTACTCCACGCCTGCGGAACCCGTTACGGTGGTCCCACCCCCGCCATCGGCGCCTCCGCCCGTTCCTGATCCTACACCGGCGGCGCCTACGGCGCCCATGGGCGCGCCATCCGGTTCATCCGGTGGTGGGTGTGTCCTTCCTTTCTCCGTCCACCCATCCCACGATTGCATCTACCATCCGAACGCTTGTCCGGATTCGGGGTGGCCGAGGGGGGGGGAAGAACACCACGAACACCCCCACCCCCAAGAACCTACATCGTGGAGGGGAATCGCCGAAAAGCAGAAGGAACGTGCTGTTCCCGAGTGGAGGGCGACGCCTAAGGGCGAAGAACACCCCACGGAGCCTACGGCCCCGTGGGCCAATGAAGAGGAGAACACCTCTTCGTTGGGGAACATTAATCCCCTCACGAAAAATGTTTTCACTTCCCCTGGGAAACCTTCGTACACGCCCTCTCATCCTACGGATACGTGTACAGTCTCTCCAGTGAAGGTTGCACCAAGTGCAAGTGGAGGTGCACCCCCAACCATGGCTCCCCCTGCTTACCACCCGTACCAAATGCCTATGGTGCAAAATAGTTACACCAAAGCGGTGGAGGATAGCGATATGCCTAAACCGCAATTTAATGGGCAGCTAGAGTGCTACGACGAGTGGGTGGAGAAGCTTCAACAATGGTTGGGGGGGTGTGATCCCATGTACCGAAGGGCCAACGAGGCAAAAATGATTTTGAGTACCTTGCCCCCATGGCTAAAGGCGATCATCAACGCCCGGGTTGCCGAGGCCACCCACCACACACGCACGGCCCCCACCCTCAAAGAGTTGTGGGACTTTTTGGAACAACGTTTCCACGAGTATGACCCCTCAAGGGCTGATGAAAGGTGGCGAGCCCTCACCCCCAGGGTGTTTAAAGGGCAAATAACCCTCATCGACCTTGAAGATTTCTATGCTCGTTGGCAACGTTTGTTGCCTCTGAGCAATGAGACTCGTCCCCACGTGATCCGGGAGCAGCTCCTAAGCAAGCTCCCGTGGATCAAGGAGAAGGTCGTCAAGCAAGAGGCTAAGAATAGCCCAGACAGCTATGTGGTGGATTTTAGTGGCCTTGACCCTTCGCCGGGTCGCGCCCCATTCGAAAAAGAACTCAGGAAATATAGCGCTCAAGCTTGCACTACGGTTCCTGAGATTGTTTCCTATTCGGGGCCGGGGGTGATAGTTGACTGCAAAGACCCGGCTCTCCAGGAGTGGATCTTGAAGCTCAACAACACACCTCACACACGCGGCTACACTATGAAAGTGGAGCAACGTAGGCCTCGTTTGAAGCCTGCGGAAATCTACGCCCTTGCCCATAAAAGCGTGTCGGAGAGGGAAGCTCTCGAACGCCTCAATAAAGGAGACAAGACGACGGTGACGTACACTCATCGCCCTTCTCACAATAAAACCGCGGTGCATGCGGTTAATGCGGAGGCTACGGCGGACCCTGACACCTCCGAACCCGCTGACACCTCCGTCAACGCCGTGGGTCACTCTAAACCTCCGGCGAAAAAACCCGTCGACCCCGGGGCTAAACCGCCACCTACCTTTTGGGTTCCGTGTTCCAAACATTGGAAAACACGTAAACAAACGGATATGGACATGTCTTGGATTGATTGGGGTGCCACCAATACCACCCTTTGGACGTGTAAGCCTAATTCTCCGTGCAATGACACTCATTGGAACATTGCGGGTAAGTCTAAAGGTGGTAAGCCTAAGGGTGGCGATAAGGGTGGCGGTGGTGATAAGGGTGGTGGTGGTTATAAGGGTGGCGGCGGCAAGGGCGATAAAGGAGGCAAAGGAGCGCCGAACGGGCGCGGACGTTGGTAGAGGTGCCCAGAGGCGCCCCCTTCGAAAGAAGAAAACCTCGGGCACCCCTGTGACACTACCGTGGCTCTCGTTCCATCGAGAGTCATGAAGGGGCATATAGTGACTAGTGAGATTCAAACCGAACTTTCCGTTCAGGTTGTTTTGCCCAATGGAGAACGCAAGGCCCTCCGTGTTTTGGTGGATTTTGGGTGCCAAGCGGTCGCTTTGGCCAACCCCAATGTTTTTGGAGACCAACTCTCCGAAAAATATGAATCCCCCCAACGGAGGCGCCTACTCCAAGCAGATAATGAGACGCCTTTGCCAGGGGGGGACGAGCAAATAGACGTCAAAATTCAATTTACGGGGGTTGTGGATGGTAGTGTTTCACTTCCTCGTGTTGCTCAGTATGGCGTGTCCCCGTACCTTGTCCCGAATTTACCTTGGGATATGGTTTTGGGGCACCCATGGGGTTACGAACATTGTGTGAGCCATTTTGCCCGTTTCAATTGTTTGTACTCTCACCATCCAGTGCACCCCCGTTTTTGGATTGAGGACTTCCGTGAGGCTCCACGAACCGGCAAACCATTTTTGGTGAAACCCATTCATGGTAAGGTGTCACGTCAGTCCGTGTGGGGCCTAACCGTTCCAGTCATTGGGGCGGTCGCTCCTACGCACCCTGCCCCGGCCATTGTGGTTACGCCCCCTGGTGGCGAACCGCCTAACCGTGTTGAGGCCGAGAAACACATATCCTATGCCTTGACCGCTTCCTCCGTGGCCCCCGTACAGGACCGGGCTTGTGCTTTGGAGCTCGTTGAATTTGCTCCCGAAACCCTTGCCCGTGATGTTCTACCTACGCGGCGTGATGGGTCCATGTGGACCCAGTCTGACTATGGCCTCACGCCATATTGGGCCGCACGTGTCAAAAAACAATTTGGCAAAAACCCCGACGTGGACGCCTTCAATAGGGTCCCGGGTATGGCCCAGGCTACCCGTTGGGTTTCGCCGCTTGAAGATTTCTTTTCCACTCCCGCGGACCCCTCCAAATTGTATTGGATGTGCCCTCCCTATCATCGGTTTTCCGATTGTGTTCGGAAAATTCGGCAAGAAAAACTACGAGCCATCGTCGTAGGGCCGAAGTGGACACATAGGGAGTGGTGGAAACCCCTTATGGAAATTACTTTGCAAGGGTACCACCTTCCTGGGCCAGAGACTAAAGCCTGTCTCTATCAGAATGACCACCTCACGCCCCTTCCTCAACGGGGTTGGTCCACGGTGGCGCTATACGTGGACGGTGGTATTGCGGAGGAAAATTTGGCGGCCACTAAATGTCATGTGGCCTCCGTTTTGGCACCGGCCGTCTCTAACCCCAACACGGATGGCGAGCCGGGCATGACCTCGGAGGAAGAGTCGGAGGATGAAAGGGTGCCTAACCATTTGGCTTCGGTGCGCACCCTCACGTATCAGGCGACCCATAAAAAACTCCTCGCACCCGTTACTCTTGATCCTACCCCCGAAGATTTGGAGGCACAAGAATGCGTGCGTTCACGCATTGCGAAAATTGAACGAGAGTTATTGGGTGGGAGGGCCACTACCGTTAAGCGTTACCGAAAACGTAAAGGCGCCACACGATTGTTGGCGGCTTCTCGTGTGGGTGGCGTTGTCACCACCCAAGAGCCTATTGTGTCTCCGGAGGTGGAGCTCATGAGGAAACGCATCCTCGCGGACTATGAGCGGGATGTTTTTAGTGGGGAGGTTCGTCTCCGTCCGGACCAGGAACACCCTAAGGTCCGTGGTACGGAGCGGTTGGGGTTTGCTAAACTTGACCTATACCCGAACGCCAAACCCAAGTCCGTGAAGCCTATACGGTTGGTGGGGGAGCGTGCCGCGGCGGAGCAAGAAATAGTGGAGGACTTTTTGGCTCGTGGCTGGATTGAGCCGTGCCCTGCCTCCGAATGGGCGTCCAACGGTTTCGTTGTGCCCAAGAAAGAGAAAGGAAAATGGCGCCTCGTGGTGGACTACCGCCAACTAAATGAGGCTACCTTGCCCGACGCACACCCCCTCCCCCTCATAGAAAACATGTTGGAAAATCAATCCAAACACAAGATTTTCACTATTGTGGACTTGAGTAAAGGGTTTCATCAAATTCCCCTTCACCCTGAATCCCGGGCTAAAACCGCCATGAATTTGGCGGGTAAGCGATACCAATGGCGTGTTATGCCTATGGGTATCAAGAATGGGCCCGCTATTTTTCCACGGGTCATGGACCATGTTTTGCAGGGTTTGGATTGTGCGGACGTATATATTGATGATATTATTATTGGTTCCTCCGGTGCGACGGAGGAGGAGCTATTGGCTAACCACGACCGCGACGTGCGTGCCGTGTTGGATAGGCTACGAAAAGAGGAGTTGGTTGCTTCGGTTAGCAAAACCGATTTCTTTGTTCGTTCGGTTGAGTTTTGTGGCCATGTGTTGGAAAATGGCACACGTCGGCCGGCGCCAGGGAAAATGTTGGCGCTTGAGCGTTGGGACAAACCGGATAATGTTCGGGAGCTCCGGGGGTTCTTGGGGCTCGCCAACTATTATTCGGGCTATGTCCAACACTACGCCTCCATAGCTACCCCTTTGATTAATATGTTGAAAGATTTGCCTAAGCATAAGAATGGCAAAAAGATAGGCCTAACATGGAATGCTTCGGCTAACGAGGCCTTTTTGAAGCTCAAGCGTGCTATTACGGATATTGTTCCCCTCCAACTAGCCGATTGGGATAAGGACTTTGTCCTCACCCCGGACGCTAGTAATTGGGCGGTGGGGGCGGCCCTACAGCAGGAAGGTCCCGATGGTGCCCTACGCCCCCTTGCCTTTTTCTCCCGCAAATTGTCAGGCAGCCAATTGAATTGGAGCCCTCGGCAGAAAGAATGCTACGCCATAGTGGCGGCGCTTTTGAAATGGCATGGTTGGGTGGGAAACAAGCGCGTGGAGGTCCGTACGGACCACCGTAGCCTTGAAAATTGGGCTACGGAGGACCTCAAAACCGTGGGGGGTCCCTCTCCACGCCAAGCACGTTGGCATGAATTGTTCTCTAAATTCGACCTCCATGTGGTTTACACTCCGGGGCCAGTGAACCCCGTGGGTGATTTCTTGTCCCGTTGGGCTTACCCTGCTAACCCGGCGTTGGGTGATGTGTCCATACATGGGACGGCCCAAGCGGCCGGGGATGTGCGGGACATGATGGCGGCCGAGAAGGAGGAACTTCTCGCCCGCCCCCTTGTATTTAGGGCGGTTGTGGCGCCCGTTGTTACTAGGTCTAAAGCGGCGCCTCGGGCTCAAGGGGCACCCGCGTGTGATCCACCCCCTCTGGCTTCGCCTCCAGTGGGGGGGGGGACGAAGCAAAAGAGAAAGCTTCGGAGACTGGAGCGAATTGTCAAGATAAAAAAATCTTGGAAGTCCCACAAAAAAGCAACTCCTATACATGGGGAGGATGCTCCCAATGTTTTTGAGATAAATTGGGCTAAACACTACCCAAATTGTCAACGCTACAAACAAATGTGGCAAGATGCCTTGAATGGGAGCTTCCAAGATGGAGTGAGGTTGGTGGATAACAAGCTCGTCCGTAATGGACGGTGGTGTGTTCCTACGCCGCTAGTGCATCGTTTGGTAGCCGAATACCATGATGCATTTCACTTAACTACCTCCAGTGTGGAAAAACACTGGAAGGAAATTAACCATGGCGTGGAAGGTGAGGGGTTGTACAAAGCAGTGGAATTGCAATGTCAAACGTGTCCCTCATGTGCCATTCACACGCATGACACCAAGCGCAAGCAAGGGTACATGACCCCTATGCCTATACCTATGGAGCCCATGGACTCCATAGCGCTTGATGTGTTTCACTACCCTTCCACCTCCCACGATGGAGAGGTGTATGACCGAATGCTCCTATGTGTATGCCGGCTTTCCGGCTACCTCATCGCGATCCCTATTCCTAAACCCCGTCATGGAGACAAGGATGAAGGGCTAACGGGGAGAAGAGCGGCCCATTTGGTAATGGAGCGCTGGGTGGATAGGTTCGGAGCCCCTCGTGAAATATGCTCCGACCGTGGGCCACAATTTGTGAGCCAATATTTCCAAACCCTTTGTTCTAAGATTGGTGCCCGCTCGACTATGTGTCTCGCGGGTAGGCACCAAGGTAATGGCAAGGCCGAAAACACTGGCAAGCAGCTAAGGCGTGCCGTTGCTAAAGCCATTACCTTGAAGAAGAAGAAAACTAATTGGGTAGAGGTTTTGCCCGCCGTTGTACGAGCGTGGCATGAGACTACAGGTCCTTCAGGTTATACACCTAACGAGATTGTGTTTGGTAAACACAACCGTACTAAGGGGCCTCCTCTTGCTGAGCCTAAGGGGGTGGCCCAGGACGCCGCTCACTACTTCCAACGGCGTGAGGAGCTTATTGCTCTTGCACGGAGGGCTATGATTCAAGTGCAAGAGACAATGGCTCGTAAGTATAATAAGAGTAGGAGGATGTCCCCCAATTTCTCAAAAGGGGACCGCGTATGGGTCCGTCGCCAACGCAAAAATCTTGGCGATAAGACTTGTCCCTATTGGGATGGGCCCTATGAGGTTGTGGCCAAGAAGGCGCACGACCTCTATGTTATTCAAGTGGACCAACGGAGGTTAGTTGACGTCCACGTTGATTGTTTAATGAAAACGGTCAACTCCCCTCGCTCCCCCGTGCCTCTAAATTACACGGAGGAGGTTGCTAGGGTGCCCTCCCAGTTTGAGGAGGACACCTATAATGTCAAGAAAATATTAAGTCACCGTACTTACCGCAAGAGACTTCTCTTCAAGGTGCGGTGGGAGGGTTATACCAAGGATTGGGATACCGAGGAACCCGTTGAAACCTTCTTACCATCCTACAACAAAGTTTGGAGAGATTACTTGCAGAAACAGAATCTCACCCAAACCGTTGACATCCTTGCCCACCTTGGTGGACCGCTCTCATGAGCGTGCCACGAAAAGAAAACCCTAACCAATATGGATATATTATTGTTTGGGGAAGGGAGGAGAGAGCGAGAAGCGGTGGGAGACAGGAAAGAAGATGTGCATGCACGGCGCGCTCCTCGGTTACAAAAATCCCCACCGGAGCAGGGCGGTGGGTACCGCAGGTTTACCCCACCGTCTACCTCTCTCACCGCTAAAGGCTTGAGAGTCCTTGGGGTGGGGTGGCGTGGCATATAGCCTGGGGCGGAAGTGGGACGTGTTCTTTCGGGGGTCTTAATGCCATTCAAACCCCTATCCTTGGGTCTTACTGGAGCACTCCTACCACCACCAGGACTACTGCCGTCAGTCCTGCCCACGATGACGCCCCCTGTCAAGGGTGCTAACAACGTGGCAAGCACTTCCCGAAGACTCTGCCGGGTTGTGCGCATGGTGGTGTTTGCAAGGTTTCGGAGTGCCGCCCCGTACCGAAACCACGACCCCACGACCGTCCCTGACCCGTGACCCAAGCCAACGAGCTAAATCATTTGCTCAAAATGGCGAAGGCTTGAAAACTTCGTTGGGTTGGCGGGTACAACCCATTTTCCCTTTTTGTGTTGGGCGTGATGGTTTTCCACCGATTTGCCCTTGTCCACACGAGGGTAGGTATACAAGGTACGAAGTACTCGTGTGGCTCACATTACGTGGAAAAAATTTCGTGGCGTGCAAAATTGCCACTACATACGGCGAGGACTTAAGCCTAGAGGGAGGGGTCGTCCTCTACAATACAAGTATTCTAATATGAATTGCAATGGGTGCCTTTGCCCCGTCACTCTATGAGTGGGTGGGGTCTTCAAAGGCCGAGAGTGGCGTTGCGGATTTGGGCCGTCTCCGCCGCCTGGGTATTTGTCCCCGGTCGCTATGCGTGCCCGGGTTGGGAGTGGGTACCCTCCATTGCCATTGCATGGGGCCGCATGCTGGCTGGGTGTGCTCTTCATGTCCTTGATGAATTTCTCGGGGGAAATCCTGCCTGCAACGAGAGGGAACAAACAATATGATGACAAGGGCGAGTGTGCACATGCATATGTTTATGAGAGAATATGTATATTAATGTTTTCTCTAGAGTTCCCCACGAGTGGACTTGGATTTCCACAACACCCGAGGGGTCCTCTATCCCAACACCCAACCAAACGGGTTGGGATATGGGCGTGGCGTTTTTCTTTATAGAGACCCGTGCGTGGACTTGGATTTCCACAACACACACGAGTCTCTCTGTCCGAGACACACCAAAACCGGGTGTGCCCGTGGCCAATGGTAGCGTGTGTGTGCGCATGCCATTAATTTAGTTACGGGATTATATGGTTGCCTATTACGTTGGTTATCACCCGCCCCCCGAGCAAGCAAGACCTAGGTTGACACCTATCTTTGGGGTTTTGTAGCCGTGTACACCGGCCCAAGTTTACACACGGAGGTGTAAACATGAATCCGTCATACACGGTGTAGAGGGGTTGGGGGAGTAAAACTCCTTCGGGGCGTGTCATCGTGCCCCCGGGGAGTAGGGTGGGCTGATTCACCAGCGGGACCGTACGGGCGACCTCCCCAATTTGCGACCTGGAGGTGACCCCCTGCGCTACGGCCCGCCGGTTGCACACCCACCGACAAAGGTAACACGCAAGCTAACCTAAGTGTTTATACGCACGCCCCCAAGACACACACGAACACCAAGCAACAAGGTGGCGTATCTATACACGTGTTCTATTGTGGATATGCTTACTGTTTGTTGTGTGTACGTGAGTAGTTTGTGGAGACTCTTGCACGTGCCGTATGTGTGGAGTGCCCCCATCACGTGCCCCAAGGCCGCCACCGCGAGACCCACACTCTGTGATGCCCTCCGGGCGAGTGTGTGCCCCCGGGCCCTGCCAATGGGTGTGCGCGCACAAGTGTGTCTTGTGTTTGTCGGTGTGCATCGCTCTATTATGTGTATATGTGATATATATACGTAGTATGGCTCCTAGGTGAGGGGTTAGCAGTGAGGTCAGGTTATTATTACATGGTTATGAGGTTTGTCTATTTAAGTGTGTCTACTCACACCCTCATCCCATCTCCGTACCTCCTCCTTTACCCTCTACGTGGTGCATCACGTGTGACACACATGCTAAATTAAGCATCCACACGGACACGGCCCTTGGCTGAGCCGTGCCCGTAGCATTTAGCCACAGCCGTGGCTGGCTTCCGACACCCCACAGATCCATCTTTTTTGTGTGTCGGTTCTGTTTGCAAGTGGGCCTTTGGCTAGGCCTTGTCTCGGAATTTACAAGCAAGTGAGCAAGCAAGCTTACATCTTACAAGCAAGAACTCACTCGTTAATGCAAGTGTTAAATCAAGCACATCAAGAACATCAAGCACATCAAGCCCTCATAAATTGTCTAAAGCACGAAGGTGGAAGGTGTGGGCATCGTACCCGTGTTTATCTTTGTGCCTAGTGTTTTAAGCGGTTCTTTTACCCTGAGGCCATCGTGACCTCTTTCCTCTAATTAGTGAGCTACCGCGCGCACGGTGGGCCATCGTGGCCGTGTTTGTTAAGTGGCCTAAGCATGCACAAGACAGTGGCGAGCACAAGTCAGTCATGCATCCCTGACCTCTACCTTTGTTTCCCCACGTGCTCCCTGCTGCAGGCACAGTCCTAAGTTGCTGTCAGTGTCTCCTGTCCCTGTTGCTGGCTTTTCTTTGTCAAAAGTAAAATTTTGGCACTGTCGCGTCGCACCGCTTCGCATGTACCGTTACCTTCAGTTTTGTTTAAAAGTGTGATTTCACTTTGCCTTTAGTTTTAATTCTTTGAAAAACTACCTGCCCTTACCTGCTGGACCCCACATGCCTCATGCGACACGCAGGGACCAGACTCTACGCGCCGCAGCTCGCGATTTCGCCTACTACTTATTGCGGGACCTGCGGGATCCCGTCCGTCAATTTGTATATTCTGACGGTGGTTCGATTCCCACCGATCGGAGTTAGTTCAGCGGCCGTGCGCCGGTCTCCGAGATTGCCTGCGTAGGTTCGATTCCCGCTGGGAGTGTAACTTCTAACCTGTGATTTGCTGCTATTTGTGACTGCTACGTTCCTCTTGGGCATGTACTTCCTGCCCGTGGCAGTCGTTTTAAGTGGGGGGGTGAAGCAGGTCACAACCCTACCCTGGCTTTTTACCCCTAAGGGAGCATTATTTGGCCCTATATATGGGATATATGTGGGATAGGGTATATCATATTCCATTTCCTTGTTAGGAATATAGGATGTGGGATAGATAAGGCAATCATGGATGTTTAGTAGTTATATCAATTAGTGGATGATAGGGTGGATTTCTCATATGTGCATATCAGGTATTTCATTGGCTATGTGTACCATATCTGTTTGCAGGATACTATTCAGTCAACATTATCGTTATGTCTTCTATGCCAAGCAATGTTGCTGCCCATGCCACTGCGACCTCTGCTCCTGACCACCCGGTCTGGTTTCACCTCCGTCCTCAACACTTCCCTCAATTTGAATTGGTGGATGACGTATTTGGATTTCCATTGCCAAGGGTTGCTAAGGGGTGCGTTTGTCAGACATTTTTGGAATTGGAAATTGATGATTGGTAAGCATGGAAGCATTGGTGAGATCTAGGACAATGGGTGGGGGAAGAAGGTGGAAAGATCAGGAATAGGCGGTAGACCCCGCACAATGGCAGGGACTGGTGAAGCGGTACCCAGAACCTATGGCCCATGGCCCGGAGGCCTGTGAGCCGTCACACCCGTTATGGCCCATGGCCCGGGGGCTTTGAGCCCTCACACCCGTGCGGAAGCCGTTGACACCGGCTGTCAGCGGGACATCCCTGTTCTCTAACCCGGAATCCGATTTCTAACCATTAAATCAATGTAGAATTACCATAATTTTATTGTCTTAGGCGATTTTCAGTCGGAAATCGGTGAAATACCTGATTTCTACCGCGATTTCTAGTTGTCGTGAAATCGCCGCCTGATGTCGCCTGCTCGCGCGCCTTCGTCGCTTCTCCGTGGCGAGTTTTGTTCTGGACTTTTCTCGAGTACCTTTGAGGTTCTAAGAGAACTTAAGGGCGGAATCTAGAGGGTATTTAATGTACTTTCATCTGGTGTGTTCACCAGAATTTTTCGCCGTTGCGTCTTCGAGAAAATCAACGCGCAAGCTTTTCCGTCGATCGCTCGAACTCATGGTTCTCAAGGACCATGAGTTCGGACGGCACCCTACATCCCCCCCCTATGTCTTTCGTCCATGCCCCTTTCACGTGGGCATATCCCTTTGTATAGGGAAGCGGGCAATGGCGGTGTTTTAGGCAGCCTATGGGTCTCGCAAACCCAAGTCGTTTGCGTGCGCAAACGCTAACTTTGTGGCCTTGTGAGCATGAACGTTAATGACCAAACACAATGCTCACAAGACCAAAAGCCCGAGGGCATTTTCCTTTTTCGAGCCAACTCAACGATAGCTCCACGCAATTCAATGCGTACCAAAACTCTATTTTCAAAAGAGGGCAAGTCTTGGTCGAAAATTAGGCCAAAATGGCCATACCCCCGAGGCTCGTACTCGAAGCCTATAGGGAGTTGAGCCTCGAACCAAGGCAATATGTAAAGTAGAGACCACGAAGGACATCGTGGATGGCTTGGTTGATTTTTAGAACCTTGTCTTCCATTTTATATGATTTCGCCTTTTGAGCACGCGTGCCACATTGCCTCTTTGCACACGCGCTCATATGCAAGCACAAATGACACGAGTGGGCGGAGACAATCTAACCATAGTGTGCGTATTTGAAAGCACCTACTATGGGCCTACTCCAAAGGTGTTTACTCATATTTTTGCTCCTCAATGACCCAAAGATATGTTCATGCCAATATCGCCGATATATGCACTTTTTCCCATAAATAGTGTGCTTCAAGGATTGAGGTGTTAAAAATGCTTTCATTGTGCTTTGAACCTCAACCCTTGTTGCAAAAGGGAAGCAAAGCTGCGGTTTGCATCCATGCAAAAGCCCGAGGCTTCTTTCTCTCGTGATACGGAGATACGATATTTGGAGGGACCACTTTTGGGTGAATTTTGGCCGTTTTGCCCAAAATGGCCACAAACTCCTTCTCCCCCTGATTTCACCCCCGAGGTTGCGTGCGCCACTTGACCAAGGGTAAGGGCAATTCGGAGAAGGCACACAAACCCGCATCGAATGGGGTGTTTTCCCATGTGGCCTCTCCTCTCAATGGGAGAGTTGTGAGTCACCCAATTTGGGGTATGTTGCCATTCTGCCCCATTTGTGTGTCACACTCCCTCCAATGGGAAAAATAGCTAGAGGCGATCATGAGGGTTGGCAAGTGGCATATATTGGGACCTAAGTCCCATGTGTTTATAGCATTTTTGGTTGGAAGAATCCTCATCGTGGCCATGGAGATATGGAATCATGAGTGCGGGCCATTTTGTCCAAATTTCGCTGTTTTTGCCATTGTATGCCATATTGGAATTACCATATCTCCTTCGGGCACGGGATCTAGCCAGGAGAGAAGTGCAAATATTGTAGCATATGACCAAGGGTTGAATGCCATTGAGTTTCGTATTTGCTCCTCCGGCTCATCCGGAGTTACTCAACTTTTGGTGCGATCCACGATCCCCCCCTTTGCACCGCATGTTGCTTTCTGCCCCGTCCGTGTGGTCATCCCCTCGGTGAACAGTAAGCAGCCAGCGTGACAGCAAGCGATAACCCAGGGCGTGGGACCAAAGGGGATATCAAGGGTTGTGAATCTAAGGTTGGCGCGTCAATATCGCCAAGATTTCCTGCCCTGGACGGTCGCCCGAGACGGCCGATTTTGCCATTTTGGGCATCCTGACCCCACTTGGGGAACCCGTGGCGCCCTGATGCCGGGACCTCAGAGGGAACCAGGTTGGGTGAGGGCTCCAGAGAGTTCGTACTCGAAGAGCATAGGGTCAGTTGCCTCGTCCCTACCTCTGGCGGGTCCGGACGAGGGGTCAATTTTGGAGTTTTCGGAGCTAATATCAGTTTGGGCTGAAACAGCCCATTTTCAGCTACCAACTCCTAGGGGATAATGGTGGGGCCATGTCTCTGGCTCAGAGAGAAGTTGCAACCTGCCGTTGAGGGAGCATAGGAAGCGACTGTTGGTTGGCCTTGGAGCCTCTTGGCTCCCAGGAACTCGCCTGTGGCCGGGCGGTACACCTCCCCTATTGGCAGGGTTTCAGGGTCCGGACTGAGCAGGGCATGGGTTGTGTTTGAGCCCCCGCCCCCACCAGCCACTGAGAGGGTCGGACCGGGGATTGGGATACGAGTTGGGATAGAGTGTCTATTGTCCTGTGATGCCCTTACCCCAGTCCAGTCTTAACCCCATGTGTACATATCCTGATGTGTTGCTGTACATACTTTCGTTCCTTCATTTCAGAGTGGCAAGGATTCTGAAACGCTTTGTCACATGACACGAGCGTATTGATGCCCTTGTGAGCGTAGTGCTTTGCCTGCCTGCTCACCTGTGCGTGTCACCGCAGCGTCCCGTGGCCGGCCCCCCACGGGAACGCGTCAAAAGCGTTTCACCGCCGCGGGGTTACCCATCCCCCGCGTGCCACTCGGGGCCACCAACCCCGAGCAGCGCGGCGCAGCAGCTCGCAGCTCGCAGCTCGCAGCGCAGCGCAGCAACTCGCAGCGCAGCGCAGCGGCTCGTAGCGCCGCCCAGCGACAGCGCCGAGTTCGTCACGGAGCCCGCAGCGCCGTCCAGAGCATCGCCCTGACCGCGCCGCGACCGTGAAGGAGGTGGACAGACCAGGACTCCTGCATCAGCGAGTCCCATCGGCCGACCAGCAAGGCCGCGTCAACCACTTCCACAGCCACCGGCCGACCCCCACCGGCCGCACTCCCAGTCCAGTGCTGCAGCACCCGCCTCAACAAACACCACCAGGACCAGTTCGTTGAGTGGAACGAGTGCACACCAAGGACCTCAAGACCAACTACGCCCCCGCTGCCATGGTAAACTGGCAAGAAGCGGGTAAGACGTGGCCGCGGCCCCACCCCCATGCAGCGCACCTGCTGCGTGGGTTGGTCTGGGACCAGCACTACCGCCACAGCCACCCCCAGTGCGAAGGCGGCATGCCCGGGAGCTTCGAGCTCCGCACGGACATGGCCCCCGACCGCCTGCAGGCCGTGGAGGACTGGCTGCGGGCGGAAGGGTTTGCCTTCCGCTTTCAGCAGAGGCGCTGGAGGACCTGGACCCGGCCGGACAGGCCCGGCGAAGGGCTGCGCCCCGACGGGATTGAGGAGGACGAGAACTCCAACGAGTGCCCGTCAGGCGCCTCCATCAACGTCTCCATATGGGACATGATCGACAAGAACTTCCCGGAACCGGGGAGCGAGCGCAGGCTGCAGGGCAGCAGCAGCGCGTCTCCGGGGAAGGAGAAGCGGTCCGCCGGGGACAGGAAGTGGGACCGGAAGTGGCGGGAGTACCAGGAGTCCCTGGCCGCCGAAGCCGCCAAAGGCGCCAAGGGCGGAACCCCAGCCCCCAGTCCCCAACGGGCCAATGGCGGTCACCACCCCGGCCACGCCACCCTTGGCGACTTCATCCAAGTTGCCAAGCAGACCCAGGCCAAGCCCCGTCCGCTGCTCCTGAGGAAGGCAGGCCCCAGCAGCGACAGGGAGTCGGCCCACCGCGGGAGGATGCCGGCCGACCAGGCCAGCTCCAGCAGCAGCGTCGCTCCCGACCATAGGGACGTGGCGCGCGCCTGTGAGCGCGCCTGTGGGGTGCCCTGCAACCTTCGGGTTGCCCGGCAACGGGCCAAGCAGCACAGCGCTGCCGTGGAGGGCGCCGTCGGCATCGCCCAGGAGGAGGCTGCGGAGTGGGTGCATGGCATGGCCATCCACGCCCAGACCGTGGCGGCCATTGCGGCCGGACTCACGGCCGTAGCCGCCCATGGGGCAGCGACTGCCCAGGTCAACGGTGAGTTGGCGGCAGCCGACGAGGAAGCCCGCCTGACGCAGGAGGCCATTGCCTGCAAGGAGGCCGAGCTGAGGGCGCTGGAAGAGGCGCTTGCCCAAGAGAGGGCAAAGAAGGAGGCGGAGGAAAGGGCCCACGCCGAAGCGACGGCCAAGGCCCAGGCGGACGCCGCCAAGAAGGACGCCATCGAGGCCGCGCGACGGAAGGTCGCTGAGGAGAGGGCCAAGACGGAGGCGGAGCTGGCGGCGTTGGAAGCGGACAAGGCTCGGCTGCAGCAGGCCCGGGAAGCCGAGGCGGCTCGTGCCCGGGAGGAAGCCGAAGCGCGAGCTGCCGCAGCCACAGCCGCCGCAATGGAGGAGGCAGAGGCCAAACTCCGCCGCGAGACTCCCCCGGGAGGATCACGAGTGGAGACCCTTCGAAAGCTTTTCGAAGGGGACGCCTCCTCCAGGATGACGCTGGACGAGGCCGACACGGGCAGCAGTGGGAGCAGTGGCCCCACCGCCCACCGACGGAGGAAGGGTAAGGGGAAGACCCCCGAGAGGCCAAGGAGGCCAGCGGGCGGACACCCCCATGACAGTGACCCCTTCTTCACCGCCAGCGACGGGGATGAACGAGGCCGCCGACATCACCAAGTGGTGGCTTGGACGGGCGGAGGAGGAGGAGACGTCCCCATGGAACCGGAAGGTGAGGATGAGGATCTCCCTCCTCCCTACCGGAGCTCGGAGTCTTCCGAGACCGAGACGCCCAGGTGGGGCGACATGGACGAGGATGACGACATGGACTTCGGCATCATGAAGAAACGCCCATCCTCGGACCCACCGAGGCGACCCAGCGGAAACCCACCGGGACCCCCTGGCGGAGGACCATCAGGACCCCCTGGAGGACGCCCACCAAGTGGACCACCTGGAGGCAGACCAACGGGCGGGGGAGGACCCCCTGGACCGGGCGGACCCGGCGGAGGCCCTCCTGGAGGACCCCCTGGGGACCCCGGCGACCCACCAGGGAACGGCGACCCGGATACCACCTGGCGGTGGATTGTCTACCTCCGCAGGAGGGTCCAGTTCCTCGAGCGCGAGGTGGACACGGGCAAGGGCGAGATGACTCGCATCGCAAGGGTCGCCGCGCGCGCGCAGAGAGACCTGGACATCGCCAGGGGCGAGACCAAGTCGCTGAACAAGGTCATCAGCGGCCTGCAGCAGAGGCTGGACGCGCTGGAAGCCCGTGGGAGCGTCGGCAGCGACCACCCGACCCTGGAGTCTGGCTCGTCGGACGACGGCTGGGGACCCGGACCAGGTCCAGGCAGACCCCACGCCCACGGCGGAGCCCCCAGGAGTCGCCCCAGCGCCAGTGCCCCCTCTCTCACCGCCCCCTCTCACCACAGCGCGGGCCGCCGCAACGAGCGCGTGCCGCCCGGCAGTGGCAGTGAGGATTGGCGTGATGAGTGGCTCAGTTCGGACTACCACAACCGCCGTGCTCCACCGCGGACGCCTGTACGCCCCCGACGCCCGGCACCAGCCCCGGAGCCAATCCCAATGGCTGGAGGACGTTATGGTGGACTCAGGGATGAGGTCCCCGGAGGAGACGTGGAGTGGGACGTCGGCGGAGGTGAGGACCTGGATCTTGACCTGGAGGAGTTCGGCATTACCCTGCCGCGTGGTGTACGACGGGAGGCCGCTGAACGCAGCCGCCGGCGCCGTGATGAGGAGGCATAGATGGAAGGAGTACGGCGTGAACATCTGGGTTCAGCGTACATGGAGGAACCGCGGCGTAGCCACAGGGATTCCATGGAGGAGATGGACGTGGCGGCCGTGGGAGTCCGTGGGAGAGGCCGATGGGAACCTCGGTCGACCTCGCGGCCGGCGTTCATGGTCTCTAAGGCCGCGGATGCCGCCGTGTGGGAGGACTTGAAGGACATCAAGCCCCCCATGTACGACGGCAACCCCCTCAACCTCGACCGCTTCTTGGAGAAGCTGGACAATTGGGGGGTAACCGTTACTGAGGACATGCATCCCGCTAATGCGGAGAAGTATGTCTTCAGACGGTTCAGGTACCGCCTGCCGGAAGTGCTCGGAGAGCTATACTTCGTCGCGACCAAGGAGGGGAAAATCAAGACCCTCAAGAAAGCCAAGAAGTGGCTCAACGAGCAGGAGCGGGTGGACGCTCCGCAGGTGGCTGCCAAGCGGTGGAAGTCCATCAAGCTTCAGCATGATGGACGGGAGATTCGCCTACGGGACTGGCGAGACTTCCGAGGGCATTACACCCTCTTCCGCCGCAACGTGGAGGATTGGAACGAGGGTGACGAGCAGGCTCGCCTGCTCTCCATGCTGCCGGAAGCATGGATCAAGAGGGTCACCAAGGAGGAAGCCAATCGGGCCAAGTCCAACCACACGGTCAAGATGATGCTCCCCAAAGAGTATCATCCGAACGTGGTGGCTTGGACGAGGAAGAACGTGGCCCGGGATGTCAAACGGCACTCCCTGCGGAACGCTCTCCTCATCACCGTCTCGGGCGATCGCGAGAAGACCGCAATGTGGCGCCTTGACGAGTGTGAGTTGAGCGGCCAGACCATCCGTCTGCAGGCCATCCCGGCGCGGATGAGCTGCGACGAGATCCTGGAGTGGGTTGGAGAGGAGGTCCTCAAGGAGTACCAGAACCTCCACCACACCCGCGGGTTGAGGCCCGGCGACCGCGACGTCAACTACGTTGGCGAGGGGTCTGGCGGGGAAGCTGCCATGAACCCAGCGGGAGCCGACGGCGATTAAGCTCTCGTCGACGATGACGACCACGATGAGCCCGCCGAGGTGGCCGTTTGCGCCTTCGTGGCGAACAACCTGAGCGCGGGGAACAACCGGGGAAGCTGGAAGCCCCTGCAGCCGGGTTGGAAGAAGAAGGAGAAGAGGGACCCTCGCCGCATTGGCGACCCTCCGCTGTCCTTTGGGGAGTTCATACGAGCTCACCTGCAGGGCTGTTTCGTGTGTTATGGGAGGAAGAAAGGCTTCAACCATGACCACCGAACATGCCCCACCCACAAGGCCGACACGGAGGCTTACAAGAAGGCGCACGGGTCGAAGAAGCGTGCGCCTGCGGGTATCCGGGAAGCCAAAGTGGAGGTCCATAAGGACGAGCTGGCCAAGCTGATGTCGTCGGTGGGGACCGAGTTGGCCAAGGAGATCCAGGAGATCAAGCGGAACTGGGTCCCCAGGTCGGACAACAAGAACAAGGAGAACAACCAGAATGACCAGAACAAGGACAAGGACAAGAAGGGTAAGAAAGGGGGAAGGAAGAAGGGCGTCAACGAGGTTGATGCGGAGGAGAACACCCCTTCTTCCACAACCGACGCCCCCTAGCGGAGCCCCTGCAGCCAAGGGCCCCAGCTAGGGCGGTCGCAGGATAGTGACGCCGGAAGCGCCGAACCATCCCAGTCGGGAGTCGATAAGCACAAAGGGACTGCCGCGGGCGGAAGGCCCGGTCCGGCACCCAGTCGCGGAGGCGGGGTGAGGGCAAGTGAAGGCATGAACCCTTGCACCCGTCCATCCTTCGCAACCAAGAATGTATTCGATGTACTACAAGATCTATCCGAGAGTATCGGAGGATCACCCGGACCGCAGCTGGATGCTGCAGATGGGCAGCCTGAGCCCATTGTCCACGACCTGCACCAGTCGCTTGTTGAGCTTCTGGAGCGGCCGGAGATCCCGAGTTTGCACGCTGTGCGCCGTGTCGGTCGCGAGCGGCAGTTGCATCTTAAGGTCCGTGCCTTATGCGGGGAAGTGGAAAAGGTTTTAGACGTGTTGGTTGACACGGGAGCTCAAGTCAGCTTGGTCAAGGCTGGCCTACTTCCACCAGAGTGTCTGACCGACAGTCGGAAACCTGTCAGGCTGAAGGTGGCGAACGGCCAGTACATGGTGGGAGGCACGAAGGAAGCGGCCATTGGGCTGCAGTTTGTGAACCATCGTGAGCTGAGCCGCCCAGACCTCGGCAAGGAAATCCTCCTGCACGGTCGCTTCTACGAGGCCGAGATGGACTGGGACATGATCGTCGGGTACGACTTCATGATGGAGACGGACTCCGGCGTCCTCCCGGCCCAGGCCTCCATGACCCTGTACCAGGACAACCAGCTCTCGTGGCTTTCGTCACCTGAGCACCATGTGGAATGCCAATGGATCCACCTGGAACGCAATCAGCTCGAAGTGGCCGCGCTGGACACTGAGCCAACTGGTCCTGCAAACCAGGAGTACGGCGTAATGCCGGAAGTGGCGAGCCGAGTTGTCGCGGACCTGGGAGCTTCGGATCTGGCCCTGGATGCGTTCTCTTCAGGAACCTCCGCCCATCTTCGGGTTGGTGAGAAGTACTGGAGCGCACAGGACGCCGCGTGGAAGAAGCACTGGGGTCCGCATCAGGGATTGATGTGGATCCATTGCCCCCGCTGGGACATTCCAAGAGCGATAGCGAAGATTCGCAAGGACCGCTCCAAGGCAGTGCTGGTTGTTCCTATGGGATGCACCGAGGAGGAAAGTACCCGACATTGGGTAGCCTCATTGACCAACATGACCTTGAACAACGTCGTCCTACCGGCTGGAGAGAGTGTCTATCAGGACGCTAAGGGACAGCCCATGCCACCCCAGAGATGGCAAACGGAATTCCAGTATGTGGATGGGGGCCTTGATCAGGCCGACGGCACGGACTTGGTGTGTGTCAACCGCATCATAGCAGAGCCCTGGCGGCAATGCTTTGCGGTTCCCCCTGTTGACATCGGAGAAGCGGAGGACCCCCTCACAGAAGAGGAGCTGGATCTGGTTCAGAGGTATATGGATCAGCCCTTTCACGACTGGGGAAACCAGCGTGAGGGCAAGGGCCAGGACAAAGCCTGGTGGGAAGTGGACTCAATCGTCTCCGGTTCCTATGACGGGAATACCTTCGTACAGAGGGTGCTGGATCACATGTCCAGCCAGGACGAGCCGCCTGGCGGTAACCCACCCACCTACGGCGATCTATTCCGAGGCAAGACCAGAGATGGCCCTTTGGACCACCTGGGAAGACCGCCTGAGCCAAAACCGAGCGGGGTCGCTACCCCTCAAGTAAGCTCCGTGGTCCAGGTGCCCGGAAAAGCCAAGGCGGAGTCCGATGACTGCCCCAAGATCCAGGCACTGAGGGCCAGGCTGAAGCAGAAGTATGGGGACACCTTCTTCAGCGGAAAGTCTGTGTTTCCCCCACCGGTGCGTGGACCGTATGGCGAGGCCAAGATACGACTGAAGCAGGACCCCCGTGTGTATCGGCACCGGGAGTTCGCCCTGAGGGGCGAGGAGAAGGAGGCCATGGAGAAGATCCTCCGTGACTTCATCCAGAGAGGCTGGCTTGAGCCGTGCCACTCCGAGTGGGCCTCTCCGTGCTTCGTCGTCCCCAAGAAGGTGGCCGGTGAGTGGCGGCTCGTGGTCGACTACGCGGCCTAAACGCCAAAACGCAGCACGACAGCTATACGCTGCCCCTCATTGAGGACATGCTGCAAAAACAACACCGGCGGAGGATCTTCACGGTGATTGACCTGAAACATGGTTATCATCAGATACCTCTCGCCGAGGAGTCCCGTGCCTGCACAGCCATGAGCACCCCACTTGGATCTCTCCAGTGGAAGGTGATGCCCATGGGCGTTACCAACGGCAATGCGGCTTTTCAGCGGATGCTGGAGAACCTGCTTGAGCCTGTGCGTGACTGTGCGGACCCCTTCGTGGACGACGTGATCATCGCGTCCGGGGACCCCAGTATGAGCTACGAGGAGCTCCTGGAGGCACATGAGAGGGACGTCATCCGAGTGCTGGACCTGCTGGTTCGGCACAAACTCACGGGCAGCAGTGACAAGGCCACCATTGCGGTAAGCGAGGTGGTCTTCGCTGGCCACGTAGTCGGGAACGGGCAGCGAAAGCCCATACCTGGCAGGGTGGCTGCGATCGAGCACTGGGAAAAGCCCAAAACGGTCTCTGAGCTACGGGCGTATCTGGGGTTCTGCAACTAGTACTCGGGGTATATCAAGATGTATGCCCAGTATGCAGCCCCCATGACGACCATGCTCAAGGGCAACCGAGAGGAGACCAAAAAGGGGTCCAAGAAGGCTCTGGTCTGGACAGCTGAGTTCGACCGTGCCTTTGAGGGGATGAAGCAGGCGCTGCTATCCGCAGTGGGTCTGCACCTCGTGGATCCCGACCGAGGGTTTGTCCTGCGCACCGACGCTTCCGACTACGCCGTTGGCGCTGTCTTGGAGCAAGTGCTTGACGACGGGAGGCACGTGCCCGTGGCCTTCTGGAGCCGAGTCCTGGCGGAAGGCCAGAGACGGACGTGGACGCCCCCTGATAAGGAGGCGTATGCCATCGTCATGGCTCTCAGGAAATGGGCTGGGTACATAGCCCTCCACCCCGTCACCGTCTGCACCGACCATCAGAGTCTGCAGTCGTGGCACAAGGAGCACGTGGACACCCCCTCAGGTCCCGCCTCCCGACGGGCAAGATGGCACGAGACCTTGGCCAAGTTCGACCTTACGGTTGTTTATACTCCTGGAAAGGACAACACCCTGGCGGACTGTCTCAGCAGGTGGGCCTATCCCGCCAGCAAGGGCATGACAGACGTGTCTGCCCATGGCGATGAGGCTGAGACCGCTGAAGCCAAAAGGATCATTGAGATGGAGCGCCTGACGGAGGAGGAGGGTGTAAAATGCTTCGTCGTCATGGCTGCGGATGCCCCCCTTGCAACGAGGCTGAGCAGAGCGGTCAGAGTACTCGCCCTTGAGGGAGCTGAGTCCAACAAGCACCTCTCCCCGGAGTCTTGCCTCCAGGACGACTGGACCGACGATTACGCCAAGTCTGAGGCCTTTGCGGCCGAGTATAGGGCTGTGACCGACCCTGATGACGGGCAGAAGTGGCCAAAGGGGCTGACTGAGGAAGATGGCAAGCTCTACCGGAATGGTAAGCTGCTAGTACCAGAGTCCCGAGTGCTCGAGCTATGTGAAGCTTGGCACCACCACATGCTGCACCCAGGGGTCAAGAAGCAAGCCCTTGACATGCAGCGTCGGTTGAAGATCGACCATATCGTTCTCTACACCGCCATCAAGAAGGTCAGGAAGGGTTGCTCGGTCTGTCAGGCCTGCAATCCCGACAACCGGAACGTCAAGGGGGAAGCCCAATGGACCCCGGTTCCTGACCAGCCCCTAGAGAGCGTGGCCATGGACGTCTTCTCCATGCCCGAAGTCCACATTGGCAAGGAGACCTTTGACTGTGTGGTTCTTTGCGTGGATCGCCACAGTGGCTACGTAGTAGCCCTTCCGGCACGCAAAAAGGGGTTGCTTGCCAAGGAGGTGGCAGTCATGATGATTCATCATTGGCTGACCGTCTTTGACATCCCCCGCACCATTTGCAGTGACCGAGGCCCCCAGTTTACTGGTGGCTGGTTCGCGGCTATGTGTTCCCTTATGGGGATATGTCATGCCAAGAGCGTCGCCTATCTCAGCTGGTCTAACGGTCGTGCTGAAGTGGCTGGACAGCAGCTGTTCGAGAAGCTGCGCAAGATTCACATCACCAATCCACGTCGGAACTGGTTCGAGGAGATGTGGCCTGCTCTGAGGGCCCATCATGACACCCCCACGCCGGGTGGTTTGTCACCTCACCAGATTCTGTTCGGCAGAGACCCCCTCGGTCCGGGACTTACCTTGTCTTGTGATGGCATGGCCATGGATGCCAAGGAATTCTTCGTGCGGCAAAGGCAAACGGCGCGGGACATCCGCCAGCAGCTCGAGAAGGAGCATGCTGAGCGTCAGAAGTGCGCCCCGAGCTCGACAGCGCAGAAGTTCAGGGTGGGAGACCCGGTGTGGGTGATCAGACCCCGCCCTATGGGCACCCACCGCACCAAAACCTGGTTCACACCTGGAGAGGTGGTTCGCAGGATTGGTGAGGACACCTACCGCATCAAGGTAGGTCACGGACAGTTACGGGAGCGCCACGAGAGTCAACTCCGTGTGCGGGAGCCCGACCTCCGTGGCCAGCATGTGTCCCTGAGCTACGCCGCACATGAGGCCGATTCGGACGACGACTATGCTGAGCAGGACAACTATACAGTCGAGAAGATCCTTGCTCAGCGTCCGAAGGCCTCGGCACCCGGAGGTCTGGAGTTCAAGGTTCGTTGGCGAGGCTATGGGCCGTCCCACGACACCTGGGAACCCGTCTCCTCGTTCGTGCCGCGGGTCAATACTCCCTTCATGGAGTACATCCGCAAGCACAAGACCAAGATCCATGTCTCGGACTTGGCAGCACTCACCCGGGCGATTGCAGCCAGGGGTGCCTGATCAGCGCCCTGGGCTCTCCCCTGATGCATTTTGAGCGCTTGTGAGGTCGACGGATCGTCCCTTACTTGCTTGCTCTCTCATCTTTTGGTGACCTGCCATCAGAGTGGCCATATACCCCCCCCTGCTGAATCCAGAGGAGGATGGCCCCTCTCTTTCAATTCTATTCGTCACTCCCCACCTGCTGAATCCTTGGGAAACCAGGTAGGGCGACTGACCTTCATATTTTCTGAGCTCTTCGGGCCTTGAAGCCCATACAACGTTGCGCAACGGATGCCGCTGTCATCGGCATTGCGATTTTTGAGTGTGTGGTCTGATCCCATGGCACCAGTCTACGTGTGTCGCGACTATATATGGCCTGAACTCAGGCGTTTTCCTGTCCACCCTCCTGCATTTGCCTTATCCTGACCGTGGCGTGGTTTGGCGCTCTGTCCAGAGTGTGTTTACACGCCTATTTACCCCGCTTATTGCTTGTCTTTCTGTTCCCCAGGATATGTGCATCTGTATGTCAGCCCATCACTGAAGTGTGGACTGTTTTTCCCCCCCGAGGGGATGCGAATCAACTACGAAGGCGCCCTGAGTCGCCGTTTACATGCTCTTACATAGGGTCCAGCCTGGACCAGTACCTAAGTACAGATTCTTCTGTTTGAGTGCCCGTGATACGGTGTGCCCTATTCGCTGTGATGTGGAGATCCTGATGGCGCCAGGCGGGAAGCCCAGTTGCCTGACTACACTCCCAGCGGTCCGCCACTGTCAGTCCCAGTGTGAGCCTACCGACTCGCAGACGCACTTGGAGTCGGATGGCGGCCTCCGGTGCTCCTGACCTCCGTCAGTCTGCCTGGGAAACTGGTGGTTTGAGGAGTCGACGCCTCCGCCCACGCTGCATGAGGACTCCCTCATGTATGGCCTTCGTGGCAATAGGGCGAGGGAAAAGACGGCCTTGATGCCCGATCCCTTAAGGAGGAGCTCGTTCGGCTGTACCATTCTGGACTCGCGTCGTATGGATATGGACATGGTGCGCCCGAGGAAGGACCCGTGGGGACTCTCCCCCAGCCGGCGGGCCTTGGGAAGCTTTGGGGTAGCCTGATGGATCTTTGTGTTCGCTCTCGACCTGTGGGACCACCTCGGTCGTCGTGGGACGCCTATGTTGGCCGTGTATGCCACTGCCACTGTGGTGGTGACCGTCGCAGCCGGCACCCGGTGCGCCTGGTTTGGGTTAACGGGTCCTTTGGATGCCGAACAATCGCCGCCAGGACCCGGGACTTGATACTTGATACTATACTTCCAGTTACTAACAGCTACAGCACCGTACCTGTCATACTGTGGGATTTCAGCCTAACCTGCGAATCAGCCTGAAGTGAGGATGTGACACCCCCCCCCCCCTTTCAGGGGATGGTCCTGGGTACCCGCTGCCATGCTTGGGTGTTATCGAGCCCCCCCCAGGGTTTGCTCTAAGGAGGGGGGTGAAGCGGTACCCAGAACCTATGGCCCATGGCCCGGAGGCCTGTGAGCCGTCACACCCGTTATGGTCCATGGCCCGGGGGCTCTGAGGCGTCACACCCGTGCGGAAGCCGTTGACACCGGCTGTCAGCGGGACATCCCTGTTCTCTAACCCGGAATCCGATTTCTAACCATTCATTCAATGTAGAATTACCATAATTTTATTGTCTTAGGCGATTTTCAGTCGGAAATCGGTGAAATACCCGATTTCTACCGCGATTTCTAGTTGTCGTGAAATCGCCGCCTGATGTCGCCTGTTCGCGCGCCTTCGTCGCTTCTCCGTGGCGAGTTTTGTTCTGGACTTTTCTCGAGTACCTTTGAGGTTCTAAGAGAACTTAAGGGCGGAATCTAGAGGGTATTTAATGTACTTTCATCTGGTGTGTTCACCAGAATTTTTCGCCGTTGCGTTTTCGAGAAAATGAGCGCGCAACCTTTTCCGTCGATCGTGCGAACTCATGCTTCTCAAGGACCATGAGTTCGGACGGAACCCTACATCCCCCCCCTATGTCTTTCGTCCATGCGCCTTTCACGTGGGCATATCTCTTTGTATAGGGAAGCGGGCAATGGCGGTGTTTTAGGCAGCCTATGGGTCTCGCAAACCCAAGTCGTTTGCGTGCGCAAACGCTAACTTTGTGGCCTTGTGAGCATGAACGTTAATGACCGAACACAATGCTCACAAGACCAAAAGCCCGAGGCCATTTTCGTTTTTCGAGTCAACTCAACGATGGCTCCACGCAATTCAATGCGTACCAAAACTCTATTCTCAAAAGAGGGCAAGTCTTGGTCGAAAATTAGGCCAAAATGGCCAAACCCCCGAGGCTCGTACTCGAAGCCTATGGGGAGTTGAGCCTCGAACCAAAGCAATATGTAAAGTAGAGACCACGAAGGACATCGTGGATGGCTTGGTTGATTTTTAGAACCTTGTCTTTTTTTTTATATAATTTCGCCTTTTGAGCACGCGTGCCACATTGCCTCTTTGCACACGCGCTCATATGCAAGCACAAATGACACGGGTGGGCGGAGACAATCCAACCATAGTGTGCATATTTGAAAGCACCTACTATGGGCCTACTCCAAAAGTGTTTACTCATATTTCTGCTCCTCAAGGTCCCAAAGATATGTTCATGCCAATATCGCCGATATATGCACTTTTTTCCCATAAATAGTGTGCTTCAAGGATTGAGGTGTTAAAAATGATTTCATTGTGCTTTGAACCTCAACCCTTGTTGCAAAAGGGAAGCAAAGCTGCGGTTTGCATCCATTCAAAAGCCCGAGGCTCCTTTCTCTCGTGATACGGAGATACGATATTTGGAGGGACCACTTTTGGGTGAATTTTGGCCGTTTTGCCCAAAATGGCCACAAACTCCTTCTCCCCCTGATTTCACCCTCGAGGTTGCCCGCGCCACTTGACCAAGGGTAAGGGCAATTCGGAGAAGGCACACAAACCCGCATTGAATGGGGTGTTTCCCCATGTGGCCTCTCCTCTCAATGGGAGAGTTGTGAGTCACCCAATTTGGGGTATGTTGCCATTCTGCCCCATTTGTGTGTCACTCTCCCTCCAATGGGAAAAATAGCTAGAAGCCATCATGAGGGTTGGCAAGTGGCATATATTGGGACCTAAGTCCCATGTGCTTATAGCATTTTTGGTTGGAAGAATCCTCATCGTGGCCATGGAGATATGGAATCATGAGTGCGGGCCATTTTGGCCAAATTTCGCTGTTTTTGCCATTGTATGCCATATTGGAATTACCATATCTCCATGGGGCACGGAATCTAGCCAGGAGGGAAGTGCAAATATTGTAGCATATGACCAAGGGTTGAATGCCATTGAGTTTCGTATTTGCTCCTCCGGCTCATCCGGAGTTACTCAACTTTTGGTGCGATCCACGATCCCCCCCTTTGCACCGCATGTTGCTCTCTGCCCCGTCCGTGTGGTCATCCCCTCGGTGAACAGTAAGCAGCCAGCGTGACAGCAAGCGATAACCCAGGGCGTGGGACCAGAGGGGATATCAAGGGTTGTGAATCAAGGCTTGGCGCGTCAATATCGCCAAGATTTCCTGCCCTGGACGGTTGCCTGAGACGGCCGATTTTGCCATTTTGGGCATCCTGACCCCACTTGGCGAACCCGTGGCGCCCTGATGCCGGGACCTCAGAGGGAACCAGGTTGGGTGAGGGCTCCAGGGAGTTTGTACTCGAAGGGCATAGGGTCAGTTGCCTCGTCCCTACCTCTGGCGGGTCCAGACAAGGGGTCAATTTTGGAGTTTTCGGAGCTAATATCAACTTGGGCTGAAACAGCCCATTTTCAGCTACCGACTCCTAGGGGAGAATGGTGGGGCCATTCCTCTGGCTCAGAGAGGAGTTGCGACCTGCTGTTAAGGGAGCATAGGGAGCGACTGTTGGTTGGCCTTGGAGCCTCTTGGCTTCCAGGAACTCGCTTGTGGCTCGGCGGTACACCTCCCCTATTGGCAGGGTTTCAGGGTCCGGACTGAGCAGGGCATGGGTTGTGTTTGAGCCCCCGCCCCCACCAGCCACTGAGAGGGTCGGACCATGGATTGGGATACGAGTTGGGATGGAGTGTCTATTGTCCTGTGATGCCCTTACCCCAGTCCAGTCTTAACCCCATGTGTACATATCCTGATGTGTTGCTGTACATACTTTCGTTCCTTCATTTCAGAGTGGCAAGGATTCTGAAACGCTTTGTCACATGACACGAGCGTATTGATGCCCTTGTGAGCGTAGTGCTTTGCCTGCCTGCTCACCTGTGCGTGTCACCGCAGCGTCCCGTGGCCGGCCCCCCACGGGAACGCGTCACTGGTCCTACGGACTTTCATTATGGTAGCAGAGGTATACCTGCCGCCTACCGCCACCCGGGGACCTTGGGCCCTCATGAGCCCTACCCAAGTGGACCCCGGGTAACCGTCAATGACACCATCCTGGGGTCGGTGGTTGAAGACCGAGAAAACAGAAAGCATTTGGCGAGAAGAGTGGGTACCGTCGACGACATGGAGGACATTGTCTCTGTTTGTGAAAGAATACGCCGAAAACTCTGTCATCTCCGAGTACCCGCCGAAGATTCGGATGAGGAGGTCAGGAGCTGCAGCACTGGCTCAAAGGCCCGGCGCTACCGCAAACGCGGTTCACCAAAACCGCCCAAGAAGGATTGGGAATCAGCAATGGACATGACGCCGAGCCCTTCGCCGGATGTCCAGTGCTCCGTCGGACTCCGAGGGATATCATACTTGTTACCCTTCAGATGGAGCCGGCGCAGAGCCAGATTTCTTGGCGGGGCATTAAAATACCGCCCCAAATTCTGAACTTGATCATGATGCAGAACGAGAAGCGTTGCCAAGAAGGTTGGCAACAACAAGAGTCTTAAGGTATACCGAGGTGGGTACATTGGGACCGGAGGCAGCAAGGATGGACGGTGAGGGGACGGGCGACACCATGATGGGCGGGGGAGAGGAGCGGGGAGCTCCGGAAGGTCCGTCGCGGGACAGCCGGGAGCGAGATGGAGATGGTCGACATCCGCACGAGGACGCCAAGGAAGTGGTGTGCGGGGACGGGGCGCGTGAAGATCACTGCCATTGCCCACATGTGGACTTCCTCATTGGAAGTTATCCCCGGGTGGGCAAAGATGCCCTTATTCAAAGGATCGACAAGTTGGACGACACCACGGGTAGAATTCTCGAGGACCAGGCCATCTTTGACAACGCTCTGAAGAGTATCAGATGCCTATCAACAGGACTACGCGGCCAAGCTGGAGACAATGCTGGTACACCAGCAGGGAATGGTGGACAAAATGATCAAGTACTTGCAGAACGTTGAGGACAGGATGAAGGAGTTGGAGAGGCGCGCAGGAGTTCCGGCACCAGGTCACCATCTACCAAGGAATCCTGCCCCAGAGTCTTTGTGTAAGTGCTGCTAACCCCCATCTGCTCAGACGTTCACAGATCTGCGCCACATTGGCTACATTTTGGCCATTTTACACACTTTGGCTCTACTGCCGACCCCCAGACCATTCCCTGGGACTGAACTACAAAATTCTGACGTGCCGGATTCAGAGCTGCTGTCAATTCATCGTAAATCCGCCGCGTTCCGATGATTTACCCGGAATCGCCATTTGCCGCTGGTGCCCGTGCGCGACCCAAAGCGGCCATACTTTTTTTAAAATTGGGTTTATATAAGTCTTTTCAGACAGATTCAGACACTCAGATGTATTTGTGTTCATCCGCATCAAATTTCTTCATAGACTGAGATTTTTCTCTGGGTCATATGAGCATGGACTTGTTCAGTGTTCTCGCTGCCCTCTCCTCCCCTATGGTCCCCTCGGTCACCGGAACAAACAATCAGGTCGCATCCCCGCAGGCTTCCTCCCGGGCCTAGCCGGCCCTGAGCCCTCCGGCCCTCTCATCAACCCGGGACAGCACTTACATGGTAGCAGAGGCTACCTGAATGTTGTTTCCGCGGGACCCATTCCTTCGCTAGATCCTCTGGGCACCCAAAGGGAAGCTGTAGGAACTCTGGAAGTGACTATCTTGCTCCCTCTGTGCTGCGCAACTGAAGCGCTACGAGGATTCCCCTGCAGCAGTCCCCAGTGTCCCAGGAGATCCAACATCCGATGTCAAGGAGGCCAACAATGTCAAGATCCCAGTCGAAATCAGCCGCCGGAGGGCTGGAATCAACCAGTCCTTGTTGATGGCGGACCTCTTTATGAGCTTGGAGGCACCATCTCTCCACCATCCATTACGCCGTTGGAGAGATTGGAGGTCTATCTCATGGACTTCGAGGTCAGTGGATCAGGTGAGGTGCCGAACCCAACACGCCCTGAACAATGGGCTCCTTGGGAACCCAAATTATCACAGAAAGACGCCCACAGTTACGAAACGTCCTGTTGGTTGTTGCAGGAGTGTCTTCGACGCTGGGAAGAGCAAGAGTTTGATTTTTTGCTCGATTATTTTTATTTAATTTGAGATGAAATCTACAACCGGATGTACCAGTCGTGGGAGGAAGATCAGCTCAGGAATGCGTTCCATCAGGTATGGAATGCGACGCCCTTTCCCAAGGAGAAGACCCGGGAGGCTGTTCCAGGGCCCTCCGCCCCTCATTCTGCCTATCCCGGTTGAGATGCTGCGGCTGAAACGCTGCAGCGGTCGAGGAAGGTATTTTAGAAGCTGCAAACACCTAGGCTTTTAATGGCAGGTATTTTTCCCTATATGGTTCGTTAAATTCCTAAAATGGGCAATAATGCCCCCCATGGGATTTTGTTGCTATTCATGCCACAGTTTTGGGAAGAAACTACCACCATCATTTTGCACCATATACATCCGTCTCATGGTAACTCAACATATTACCGTAATTTGCAAAAGAAAAGTTGGCCCGTAGGGTGGCAAGTAAATGTGGTCCCATGAAACAAGCCAATGGTGTTTGAAATGTCCCGCCAAGTCATGCTGTCTTTTCTATGTGCCGGCACCTACTCTACCCTTTCTTTGGGGTTGGTTTCGCGTATCTGTTAAAAACAGGTTTCAATTGGTGCGTATCCCAAGGGAAGTCAATGAAACACAGTTGGCCCATCCCATGGCTGGTAAATGTTGCCCAATCGCACCGTCCAATGTGGAATAGGCCCGCTCAGCAGTCATCCGCCTCTGTCTACATCACAATGCTCTCGTCCCTATTCATTCACTCGTTTTCAACCTGTTTCAAATATGAAGATGCCCAAAGGGCAGCCTATATTGTGGCACCAAACATTTAAAAAATTGACACATGCAATGGCACATAAATGTTGTCCCAATGGCACACAGTAGAAATGCAAAATGCTTTCAGCAGTGTATACATAGCTGTTCATCACTGCATGACGTTCTGTGCGTTCTGTGTGTTCTGAGCCAAGGCCAGCTCCATACTCTGGGCCATACGCGGCTGCACACCCGGCCAAAGCCAAGCAGGGGCAGGGGCAGGCTTCGCTCTCTTAGTGAGAGACTCGAGGTCATCCTTCATGCTTCTGATCAAGTCCCGTGCCTCTTCAACAGCAGAAGACAGGTTGTCCTGCTTCTTACCCAGCTCCTCCCGCTGTGTCTTGATGTCTGCGAGTGATCTCTTCATCTTGCCAAGCTTTGAGTGCACCTCACGCGCAAATGCATCAGATCCAGATCCCCCTACGCTGGCAGTGGCCTCCAACTGGTTGCCCGCATCCTCAAGATTGATTCTGGCACCCTTGATTGTTGACCAAAGTAACAGGAATCCAAAATTCCGGGAGTTACCATTGAGATGCAGGTGTTGGGCATTTCGGAGACGCAGCAGAGGCTGAAGTGCATAGACACTGGTGGACATATTTGATGCAGGGTCTCCGACTGACAATCTAGTCTCCACTCCCACTGGAAGGCAGGAGATGGGGGCATGGGTTGGTTCAATGCAAACAGAGATGTTGTGGTGTTGCTTCAGTCCTTGCTGAGATCGGGCAAGCAGTGCAGTATCAATCCGACCAGTGCCTCCATCGTAGCTGGTCACAATCAATCTGCTGCAGTCCTTTGCCGTCTCCGAAAACCCATCTGATGTCCAAAACCCTTTGCACACGAGGCTGCAACTCTGACACTTCTGCCTTCGCACAGTTTCCAGTAGCAACGTCTCCTGGGTCCAAATCTTTTCGCGTTCATTTGACAGAAGCAGTCGGAGCACACCGACACACACACCCCAACACCCCAGTCAGGAGTGGCGGCGCGCAGCCGAAACCCAAGCCGAAGCACACACACCCACAGAGCACACCCCAGCCACGAGTGGCGGGGTACAAGCAGAAGGTGCACACCGACACACACGCCCCAACACCCCAGCGAGGAGTGGCGCGGCGCAGCGGAAACCTGAGCCCACGCACACACACCCACACCACACACCCCAGCCCGGAGTGGCGGGGTACAAGCAGAGCGCGCACACAAACACACACACACACCCCAACGCCCAGGACAGGAGTGGCAGGGTGCAGCCGACACCCGGCCCCAAGCACACACACCCACGCCGCACACCCCAGCCAGGAGTGGTGGGGTACAAGCGGAGCGCACACACAAACACACACAAACCCCAACACCACAGCCAGGAGTGGCGGGGCGCAGCCGCAACCCAAGCCCAAGCACACACACCCACACCGCACAACCCAGCCAGGAGTGGCGGGATACACAAGGAGCACGCCCACAAACACAAACACACCCAACACCCCAGCTAGAAGTGGCGGGGCGCAGCCGAAACCCGAGCCCGAGCACACACACCCACACCGCACACCCCAGGCAGGAGTGGCGGGGTACAAGCGGGACGCGCCCACAAACACACACGCACCCCAATACAGCCCAGCCAGGAGTGGGGGGGCGCAGCCGAAACCGGAGCCCGAGCACACACACCCACACCGCACACCCCAGCCAGGAGTGGAGGGGTACAAGCGGGACGCACCAACAAACACACACACACCCCAACACTCCAGCCAGGAGTGGCGGGGCTCAGCCAAAACCCGAGCCCAGGCACACACACCCACACTGCAGACCCCAGCCAGGAGTGGCGGGGTACACGCAGAGCGCGCCCACAAACACAAACACACCCAACACCCCAGCCAGGAGTGGCAGGGCGCAGCCGAAACCCGAGCGCCAGCACACACACCCACACCGCACACCCCAGCAGGGAGTAGCGGGGTACAAGCGGAGCATGCAACTAAACACACACACGCGCCAACACCCCAGCCAGGAGTGGCGGGGCGCAGCCTAAACCGGGGCCCAGGCACACACACTTACACTGCACACCCCAGCGAGGAGTGGCGGGGTACAAGCGGAGCGCCGGCACAAACACACACACACTCCAACACCCCAGCCAGGAGTGGCGGGGCGCAGCCGAAACCCGAGCCCGAGCACACTCACCCACACCGCACACCCCAGCCAGGAGTGGCGGGGTACAAGTGGAACAAGCACACAAGCACACACACACCCTAACAGCCCAGCCAGGAGTGGTGGGGCGCAGCCGAAACCCAAGCCCAGGCACACACACCCACACCGCACACCCCAGCCAGGAGTGGCGGGGTACAAGCGGGACGCGCACACAAACACACACGTACCCTAAAACCCCAGCTAGGAATGGCAGGGGCGCAGCCGAAACCCGAGCCCAAGCACACACACCCACGCCGCACACCCCAGCCAGGAGTGGGAGGGTACACGAGGAGCACGCACACAAGCACACACACAGCGCAACACCCCAGCCAGGAGTGGCGGGGCGCGGTCGAAACCTGAGCCCCAGCACACACACCCACACCGCACATCCCAGCCAGGAGTGGCGGGGTACAAGCGGAGCGTGGGCACAAACACACACACACCCCAACAACCCAGCCAGGAGTGGCGGGGCGCAGCCGAAACCCGAGCCCGAGCACAGACACCCACACCGCACACCCCAGCCAGGAGTGGCGGGGTGCAAGCGGAGCGCGCACACAAGCAGACACAAACACACCGAACACCCCAGCCAGGAGTGGCGGGGCGCAGCCGAAACCTGAGGCCAAGCACACACACACACGCCACACGGCCCAGCCAGGAGTGGCGGGGTACAAGCGGAACAGGCACACAAGCACACGCACAGCCCAACACACCAGCCAGGAGTGGCCGGGCGCAGCCGAAACCCGAACCCAACCACAACCCAGACCCAAATGCAAGCGCCTCGCAGCGGTAGGAAACCGAGTGTCCATAGCCCGGGCACTGAGGCAGCCCGTGCCATGCAGGTGACCAGGCCAAACGAGATCCGGAGCCCGGGAGTAAGGCTGCATTCTAAGGCCTGCGCTGCTTTCGGACTCTAGGCGGAGCGTGTGACACCCAAGCACCTCGGAACCCTAGTACCAAGAATGTGCATGCATGCCTTGGGAACGGGATACGCCAGGAAGTCCGGTGAACCCTTAGGGTTCCGCCCAAAGGAGGGGACGTGCGCAAGCACGGGGGCCCACTCTCCCGGCATGACAGACAGTCACGCTGGCGGCGATCAGCCCTCCCGGTGTTGTCCGGGGCCGCTTTGTTGGGGGCCAGCAGTCAGGTCTAGCGGGATGTAAGTTGCCTCCCCTCTTCACGCGCGGGACCTCTTCCTGTTCGTCACAGCCGCAACGCCAGCTGGAACCATGGGGCGCCTCTCCACGACCGAGTGCACCTATCTACCTACCTACCTCCTTTGACGTAAGCTTCACATACAGATGGGCAGCAGCATCATGTTCATCAGCATCATCATCTTCATGGCTCTCATCCTCTTCCTCTTCCTCTTCCTCTTCACTAACCACATTATCCTGGTCCCCAGCGTCCTTAGCGTCCTCAGCGTCTTCCTTTGCGTCTGCTTCGTCGTCCAAATTGGCCTCTAGCTTTGCGCCTGCTTCGGGGGCTCCATCCGACTTGCGGGTCTCGTCAGACAATCCGTCCTGCAGAGGGACGGAGTGGACACACACCAGGACATACGAGGGGGCGTGATTTACGAGCCAAACCACGTGCAGCGCCTTTCCGAGTTACCAGAAGCAAAATCTGTGCACTTCGCAGGCTCAGACACCTACAAATGAATGTCGACAGGCTGGAAACTGTGGTCGGCACTGTGTAATTTGCTGTGGTGCGGCGCATAACAGACGACACACGACAGGACGTGGTTTACGAGCCATTGGACACGTAACTGGAGATTTGTGGCACGCTGCCGGATCCCTGCTTTCCTGTGATGCCGCCAGCTTGAAACTGATGTCTAAGCTATGGATCATGCATTGGCTGTTATACTTTGTGCTCCAGCCAACTGCAAGGAGTGGAACACTTGATGGGACGTCATTTACGACCGATTGTACGACACGGCGTTGAAATATGCCTAAACAGGACCGTTGTTACATACCAATGGCTCTTGCGTGCGCCTTTCAGATTCCGACGCTTCGGAACCATCTCTTTTGCGTCTTTTAGCTGCGTCTTTCAAGTCCTGCGGAAGGCGTCCGTGGCTCGTCCTGTGGGGCGCTAATCAAGGGCCACAGGACGGAACAATCACAATTTTGAATTTCTGCTGACAAAAAGCAGGAACAATACCTTTCTTGTTCTTGCCATTGCCGTATTGGCTGCATCCAGCTGGGTGCAGTGCGCTAGCTGCCGGTAGCACAATTTCAACTGGCAGGCGCTGTCGGACGTAAATCACGGGGCACAGAACTAGCAACTAATGAAAGTAGGAGGAAAATGAGGAATGGAGCGCAGTTCAAATTTTGTAGTGGACGGGTCGGCGTAAGGGAGCACGGATCTGAGGTCTTTTGGTCATAAATAACAAAATGTACATGCATTTGCTTGTGTTGTCCCATGGGGCGTCATTGTGGTGCCATGGTGCGACACATTTGTCTCCGACCTCGTATGAGGCGATCCAGAGTAGAACAACACATCTGATGATCACCATGCAGGTGAACTGCATGGGGCAAGAACAAACGTGGTGATCAGATACTACATGTGGAGGATGTAGGTGTGTATGTAAAATGGGGTGACATTTACTTGCCCTCTGACTTGCCAATTAGGTTTCGTTGAATTTGCGTACCATAGGCAAAGATCCGGCCTGATTTTCAATACACACATAGAACAGACGGGACAACAACGCAGGATTACATCTACCAAATGAGTAAAAACCCTGGAAAACATTGACGAAGGGGCAAACCAAATTTGGCTCGTCCGAATGCACCTCAATGACACCCCATCCTACGGGCCAATGCTTGTTGTGCAAAAATTTGACATATACTGGATTTTTATGAAAAAAAGAACACAGACACGATATCGTGAATGTATGTCATTCAACCAAACGTGGCAACAATAACAACATACTCCACATGGGGGCATGCATCGGCGATTGAGGGCCATTTAGGGAGAAATACGTGCCATAAAAGCCTAGGTGAAACAGGCCAGTCTAAAGATCAGGGCCAAAGGAGCACCGAAGGTCGACTCCTGGTTAAAATCAACAGAACTATGTGGCCCTGCAACCTGTCCAGCACCCGCAGGGCACGGAATGTACTGCCCTGTTGAATGCTACTGTCGGACCCAGCGAGATTCTGAGCTTCAGGAGCTTAAGGATCAGATGCAATTAATTGTACACACCTTGGGTATAAAACATATTTTTAAGACGCACATGCATTCTGAGGGCGCGTCATCGGTAGGAAAAGAAACGGAGCCCTCGGAGGAAGCCACAGAGATTTTTTCCATTGCTTCTTCGGTGGACTCTAAGACCACCAATGCACGGATCACCACAAGTAAACTTAAAGAAAGGGTTAAAATTTCTGGTTCCGAGAGTACGACGGAGAAGGCCAGGGGAAAGGCACAGAGAGCCAAGCAAACTGCCTCCCGTACGACCTCCTCTGCTGCTGATTCCAACGCCCTCGCCCAGCTTTTGCTCGCCCAGACCCTCGCTGGAGCTGGTGTGGCTAATGATGCCGCCAAGGCGTCTGCCATTACAGCCGGTGTTGGGCTGGAATCTCTTCTGAACCCTACCTCTCTGAGACTGCACCAGGTTGCCAAGCAATCAAAGTACAATGGGAACCCCAGAGGTTGACCTCAGTTCCAACGGGAGTTCAAGTTGTGGGTTAAAACCCAAAAGCTTCACGAGGATCCGTACCTGACGGCCCTCTTGTATTGTCTGGAGGGCCCGCCGGCCAATACTTGGCTTTGGACACGGAGTGATCGCGAAGAGACAAGTTCCCCCTTTACCTTTGATGAGGTGTGGGAACAGTTGGAGGTACGTGGATCCGGACTGCTGGAGGATCATTACCACCCGATGCTGAAGAATTTCCCCTCATTTTCGCGATCAATCTTCATGAGGTGCAGGATAAGAAGCAGCGTTTCTGGAAGCTATTCGAGGTGGCTGATGATTCGGGTGAAAAGTTTTCCAATGCTGAGCTGAAAAAGTTAATTCTTGGTAAGATCCCCTCTGAAACTGCCGCCACCCTTCTGAACAAACAGTCCGAAGAAAAGGTCAGGACCTGGTAGGCGGAGGTGGATGGCTTTGATGCCTCCGCCAATAAATTTTCAGTTCGGGAAGCACTTCAAAAGTGTTCCCCAAAGTCGTTTTCCAAGGTGCAATTCACTGAAAACACGCGGAAAATCAAGTTTCATGAACATGAGGATTGGAACTTGTTTGTCCAAGTCCTCAACAGGGGAGTAAGCGTCCACAGGCAGTGCCGGAAGGCAAGAAACTGGGTGTTTTTGTCCACCCCAAAGGAACTGTGGGAAGAGGTTGAGCGGCTCGCTGATGCAGTCAACCAAAATTACCACGAGGGCCTGGGGGGTGGTAAGAATGCCCAGCAACATGCCCAAGGCGGGGCCAATCGGAGCAACAAAAAGGTGAATGACACAGAAGGTGTCCAGCAGGAGTGTGGCATCTGCCTCTTGCTCGGCTGTACGAACCGAGCGAAGTCACATTCTACGGAGAATCACAGGTGGTCAGCCCACGATCACAAGATTGTTGGGGAAAAGGTCAGTAATCCTCCTCAGAATTCAGACAGGAATGCCCGACAGGTGCCTGGAGGGAAGGCCGGCAAGGGAAACCCAACCCCCTCCGGTGGAACCCAAAATCCTGACGGCCCCAGCGGTTCCCAAGGCACAGGAAATCGGACTCCATCCGGTTCCCGTGGGCAGCCCGGCGGTCAGAAAAATCCAAATGGCACCCCCGGTGCCGGAAATCGAAATCCAGGCCAAACCCCCCGATCCGGCGGAAACAAAGAAAATGCCCAAGGATCCCAGGGCAAGACCAAGGGAAACCCGTCTGGGGCCTCTTCTTCAGGCAAAGGCACGGAGCCCGGCGGCGGTGGAGGTCCCTCAACCGGCAGCCGTGGCCGTGGAAGGGGCAATCATCGTGTGGATCAGGTGTCTGGTGCAGGCCAAGTGTCAGATGCAGACCGAGATTATGTCGAAAATGCATTGAATCCAGCAGATGATCCGCTCCATGAGGAGTGGACTGATGAATCCGGCTGCATCCACCAGGTTGATGCGGCCGCTGGAGGTCAGAACGCCTAGAGGAAAAACCACGAAAATCGCCCCTCCCCAGGCAATTTCAGGCATAAACCCCCGATTCCTTCTCAACCCTTGCTCGATGTAGGGTCTCTCGTTTCCTTTCCCCTGGATCCGGTAACGGGTCATTCTGCTACAGGGGACGAGGTGGGTGTACAGTCCGAGCACAGGGCCCGACAGTTCGTCACAAATCTGTGGCTTTTTGATTGTAAAGGCAATTTTCACCTCGCCACTTGCTTGTGTGACAATGAATCGGAGGTAAATGTCCAATCCAATTCTTTCTTACCCGACGACTGCGTGTTTGATTCGCCAGATCCCGTTACCTTGGAGGGCGTTTCTGGACACACTCTCTCAGGCAGACAACGCGGCTGTTATATATCAACCCATTTGGTCGCTCAGGACCTTTGGGATGCCGGCAAAGTTGAAGAAGTTGTCCTTAAGGATGACTACTTCTATCGTGCCGAAAAGAAGTATGACCTTTACTTGGGCCACCCTTGGCTTCGCAAGAATAGGGCAGCGCCCGTCGGTCATTGGTGTTGTTTTTTGCTGGAGTCAGGTCCCTTGGAGCGCCCTGAACTTCTGTTTTTGCACGCCGGGTTTAAAAGTGCAGAAGAATTTTTGAAGCAAAAAGTTACTCCAAAATTTGGAGAGGATGTCACCATTGCCGAGGTGAATGAGAGTGTTGAATACTCTCAGGAGTTCGAATGTCTTCGTAGGGACCCTCAGCCACGACGCCCTTCCCGCTGGCACTTTTCATCCCACAGAGTTGTCGATAAATGGCGCGATGCTATTTGTGAATATTTTTATGAGCACCATTCCTTTACCCCACAGTATGACACTTTTGCTAATCGTGAGAACAAACGGTTTGATAATTACTTTCGCGACGCTTGGACCCAAAAATGGGACAAGAAGTTATGGATTAATCCTCCGTTCGATTTAATCCATCAAGTCATCCACAAAATCAAACAAGATAAAACCCAGGCGATTTTAGTTGTACCCTTGTGGGACGACAAGCCGTGGTCTCAGGAATTGCAGGACATTTGTGTAGATTACATGGAACTTCCGAGGAAAATTAAGCTGTACGCCAGGGACAACACAGGTCCCCTGCGGCAGCGCTCCTGGAGTTTGCTCGCATTTCTGGTGGATGGAGGGCTTCCTGACTCTGATTCTGCTGGTTCTGGGACTGATTCTTGTGTTGGGTCAGAATCTGAGCTTGAGCGTGGTACTGATGATGAATGTATTTTTTCCGATTTTTCTCTGTCAGTGCCGAAGGTGATCCGTCGTCAAATGGATCCGCCTCGTCTCCTTTTTCCCCAATACGATCGACATTGAAAAGAATCTTCAATGCACAGGCGAAGAAAAATTTTAAATCACGCCGCAAATTCAGAGTTTTTTTACGAAAAGCCTCGTATGGAAGCTTTCAATGATCCTTTGGAGGAGCTGGATCACGAAGATGATCTCTGGAAGGTTGGTACTCGACCCACCTACGTTCAAGAGGCAGTTGATACGGACCTTTTTGGAGACATCCGTGAGAAGATTCTTCGTGCTAAGGCGGCGGATATTGCCAGAGTTTTTTCGACAGTAATTCCTGGCGATCAGGTTGACACTGAGTTGTGTTCCAGGGAAAGAGAAAAGATTTTCGAGGAAAGGAAGGACATAACCCTTTCCGGCAAATTAGTCAAAAACCCCCCGGTCTGTGGGCAGTTTGGCGAAGCCTTCATCGAGCTTAGTGAGGGGTACAAGGCGAAGAGACAGCGCCCCTATGAGAACCACGGACAAAAACATGAGATTCTCAGAAAAAGAATTGAAATAAATCTCAGGGAAATTGGTTGGCTTGAGGGTTGTATGACCAGCAGTGGTGCTGTGCACCATTTACAGTTCCGATACCGCCAACCGCAGACCAAAACACCATAGATGGTTGGCGAATGGTATTTGATTTTCGCAATCTTAACGCTGAAACGAAGGCGGATTCGCACCCCCTTCCCTTCATCGAGGAGAAAATCGCCAAGGACAAGAGGTTGTTTGTTTTCTGTGCTGGATCTCCGTCACGCCTTTCACCAAATGCCGTTGAGAAAGGACAGCCGGCCTCTAACTTGTATGTGCACCCCATGTGGGCCGGTCCAGTGGACGGTCATGCCCATGGGACTGAAGAATGCGCCCTCATTCTTTCAGAGGATGATGGAGGACGTGCTTTTTACAGCTCATCCTGAGCCTCGTGCCTTCGTCAGTGTGTACATAGATGATAGAATTGTCGCGACGGGAGGGGAGGGACTGACTGAAGAGGGGTTGGTGGCGCTACTTAAAAAGCAGCTGAACCAGGTAATGGACATGTTTGATGCCAATCGGCTGATTTCTGGGCCGAAGAAGGGAAAATTGTTTTTAAAATCTGTCGAATTTTGTGCTTCTCTTCTCCAGAATGGTACACGACGACCCAGTCCAGGGAAGCTCGTCGCTATTCAGAAGTTGAAGCGCCCTCAGACTATTACGGAATTGAGAGGATTCCCGGGTTGTTGCAGCCTTTACCACACATTTGTGCCGAATTATGCCAAATTCGCCGCCCCCCTCACTGAATTGTTGAAAGTAGGGAGAGATGCCGGCAAGGCAGGTTCAAAGGTGCGTGTCAAGTGGACTGATGAATGCGGGGAGGCCTTCCATCACTTGAAGGCGCCCCTCTGCGAAGTCGCCACGTTGCATGTGCCGAAATTCGACAAACCCTTCTACATAAGAACCGACGCATCCAGGTACGCGATCGGAGCTGTTCTTGAACAGGTTGATGAAGCCACCGGCGATCATTACCCTCTTGCATATTGGTGTCGCAAGCTAGCCCCACGCCAAATGCAATGGTCGCCGCGTGAGCAAGAGACATATGCGATAATCTGCGCTCTGAAAAAGTATCAATCGTGGGTTGGCACCAATCGAGTCGAGGTCTTGACGGATAATCGGTCTCTTGAATATTGGGCCACCGAACACATTGATCCGGTTTTGGGCCCAGCTGGTCGACGGGCCAGATGGCATGAATTTCTGAGTCGGTTTGACCTCCATGTGTCTCATTTACCTGGAAAACACAACACGGTAGCGGATGCTCTGAGCCAATGGGCTTACCCCGCGTCCGAGGGGCTGCAAAGTACCAACATCCATGGTACCGAGCAGGACCGCCACGTCGTAATCAAGTGGGATCAAGGAGAAAAAAAGCTCATTCGACGTGAATGCATGCAACGTTCTGTTAAACGGCATCATTACCGTGTCATGACATCACGGCCTTCTCAGATCCGGAGCATGCTCATGAAATTATCACCAAATCACTGACAGTGGTGGAGAACATCGGATCCCTCCTCCGGGAGTGTGAAACGGACGAAGTACACCCGGCCTGTAAGTGGATTTCGGTTGATTCAGGGCATTAAGCGTCGAGATCCGGTCAAATCTCCACCCCTGCCTAAAGAGTCTCTCATCATCCGTGACTGGACTAACGATTATATGGGTGATTCCATGTTTAAAAAGGTCTTTGAGAACTTAAAATCCAAAGATGCTCACAAAGATGGAATTTATGCTGAACATTCGTTGACTGGCGGGAAGCTGTGGATGGAGGGTAAATTGTGAGTACCAGACGCCCTGGCCCCTCGAGTGTTTAATTGGGGGCACAAATGGGAGGCCCCCCGCGCACATGGCCGTAGATTATGGTCGATCATTAAGCATAGGTTATTTGGCTCGAGGCTCTACACTCATTGCATGAGAGTAGCTGCCGGATGTGCCCAATGTGCTGTCTCAACGCCCCTCAGCGCCAAGAAGCACGGTCATCTGAAGCCACGTCCTATTCCGGAGTGCCTCTTTAACAGAGTCACCAGTGATTTCTTCTATGTTGGTGAACTCGAGGACGAAGAGAGCCATTGGACTGATAAAAAAGTCAATGGTCTGCTCCTTATTCAGTACCGTCATTCGGGCTACATTCAGGTCTTGCCTTGTAACATCGATTCGATGACTGGCAAAGCTGCCGCCAAATGGTGCGCGCAGACATGGATGGGAGGTTGGGACGTCCCATCCGAGGTGATTACGGACTGAGGTAAGGAGTACACCTCAAAATGGTGGAGAGAATTATGTACCCGCCTTGGACTCCATCACCTCAGGTGTGAAATCCACTCACATCCAGCGCTGCCAGGCGAAAGAGCCGGTTGATCACTTATAAATATGCTTCGTAAGGAACTCGCCAGTGGCAAGGTCTTCCATTGGCTTGAGATTCTTTTCGCCTTGCTTCGCCGTTACCACAACACGCCTTTGTATCATGGCGTTTCTTCAAATGAAATTGTCTTTGGACGAAAGAAGTGTTGGTGGAACATGCCGTTGAGTAACCCTCGCCCCTATAAAGATGCTTCGCTGTTTTTGGATGAAATCAAAAGGGCAGAAAAAACTGTTTCTAAATCAATTGACAAGCATAAGGCTGACTGGCTCTGCGTGCAGAATCAGGCCCGAAAAAACCCACACAATTTTGAAGTGGACGATCGAGTTTGACTTCGAAAATCGGAAACCACTCTGGACGGACATGATAAGCTTCTTCCCTTGTGGGAGGGGCCATTCGCTGTTACAGCCAGTCCAGGGGAAAACAGGTGGAAGATCTCTGTGGATATCAACAGGGAAATCGAAGTTTCCGGCGACCGCCTCAAGAGAGAAATCCCTTCCCCCAAAGGGAGAGTTAAACCTCTTTTTTGGACCTCGAAATTTTTATCGGATCGGGTCATCGAAGGGGGGAAGTACGAACTCGAGAGGATTCTCGAGGCACAGCGTGACGAAAAAGGTGAGAGGAAGTGTTTGTGTGAGTGGAGGGTCTTTGATTCCAGTCACAACAACTGCGAACCAGCCCATTCTTTCGTGCATTGATACACCAAGGGGTTCATTGACTTCCTCAAGAACCACCCCGAAATCGGTGTACTCCTGACGGATTGTCTGTACAAACCAGACAGACAGGTTGAGGAAGACAGAAGAAGACCCGTGATAAATCGAGATCCACCCTTTTATGGCCCTCATTCGTCACATTCCAGGGTTGATCCGCCGATCCCCCCTCCTGCGGTCAGTCCAGCCCAGGAGTCACATGAGGACCAAGCTTCAAGTTCTGCCGCTGATTTACAGCGGCCAAGCCGTGCCCGTGCCCGACCAGACAGGTTGGTGGTCACATGCATTCGTGCTTGGCCAAATTCAGGAAGGCATCCCAAGACTTGAGTCGCCGGCGCCCTAAATTGGCTAACAGTCCTCTAGTCCAGGGCGTCATGGCACTCGTCGCTAGGGCTCAAGGGTGTAGGTTCAAAACCCTTGCATGTCAAACTCCTTCCAAAGCTCCAGCCTCGCCCCGTCGACCACTTATTACAATGTGAGTGTTCTGACGGACTGAAAAAATTGCATTCTGCTTCAGCCCCGGTTTATTCTTGCTGATTACGACTTGATCCGGAGAATTGAGATTATTTGAGAATTCGACGTCAATCAACTTTTGTTAGGTTTCCGTTAGGCAGACAAAGCGTAGAAACGCTACCGGAGCCCACGGAGTGTGCTGCCGTGTCCAGAAAAAACCAAACTCAGGCTTAATTCAGGCAGATTCGAGGTATTCTTGTCTCTGATGGTCTGTGCACTTTTGGAGATTGTGCTACTCGTGCAGATGGAAGCAAGTGAACATACTAAAACGCTGCGCAGCGACCTTCACCCCTACAGGTACCCCCTGTATTTCTGGCCGCACCAGTTGCAACGCCAGGAACTCAGATCTTACCTTCATTTGCCTTGATGCTGAAGCCAAAGTCCAGATTCAGGCACAGGATCCTCAAATTTACCTTGAACTTCTGAGGTTTGTCCTTCATTCTGCCATTGTTGCACGAAACCCCGACGTCAATTGTTCAGACAACCTTCAGACAGAGGCTCTAGGGACTGCTAACAGCAACCCCTGAGGTCCGTCAGCTTCGATATATTTTTGGCACACGCCAATGTGAGCGCAATCCTTCAGTTATAGGTCAAGAATGGTGAATCCAAGTGTCTTGTGGGACTCAGATGAAAGATTGCCCTTGTCCAAGTCGATTGACACCGCCGCCACTGTACATATAGGAGTATTCGGTGTCTTTTAGTGATATACTGTCAGCAAAGCGCCTCTTGCTATCCTTCGGCGCGTTACATGCCAAGGATTCAGGGCCATCATGTCTCATCATGATGCATCATCATTAGACCAACATTTTCCTGGAATCTGTGGGATGCCTGCGAACAAACGTGCCGGAAAGCATAATTGAGCTGAACGAACGATATTACATATTGACCTAAGTCTAAACGACGGCAGTATTCTTTTCGGTTCCAGACATTCCGCATCATTTTGCCTTAATCCGCGGAAATTTGTACATGCTAGAAAGCTTTAGGGTAATTCACTTGTCATCTCCTTTCATTCCTTTAGGATCTGCTTAAGGCCTAGCCTAACCATGTTAACGCTGATGTTTTTCTGTTCTCTTAGGACCTGTAAACTATGATGGTCCTTGTGTCCTCTCTCTGCAACTGTTTCTTTTCTTCCATCTTAGTGCAAATTGGAACTCAACCTTGTTGATTCCTTTGAAAATCCGTCAGATCCGTTAAATCTGTAGCACATGCTGTACCTTTCAGAACGAGAAAAGCGGGACGAACACGATGTAGAGTACGTGGAAGAAGCCGTCGCGTGCCTGTGAGAGCAAGGACGCTCAGAGCACCAGAGCTTTCACTTCATTTTGATTATCCCCCCATTGAATCTTCCAATAATGTACCTCATTCTCAACCAAAGCATGGTTTGGTATCGCTTACAGATATGTTTACGTGCTCCCTAGCCCTTAACCGTATGTTTTCATGTCCGTTGGACTGTTCGTCACTCCTCATTCTGCTTCATTCCAGGTTCATTCATCGCCTTTTGGTGCCAATTTAGCCGAAATCATATCAGATCGAGCAGATTTTGCCTCATCAAGAGTACATTTCTTTTTTTTTCTGGGACTTACCCGCACTACGTTCTTCGTTGACGTAGGGACACACCCCAGTGTGTTTTTGGAGGGGGAGTGTAAGTGCGGCTAACCCCCATCTGCTCAGACTTTCACAGATCTGCGCCAGATGGGCTACATTTAGGCCATCTTACACACTTCGGTGATACCACCAACCCCCAGACCATTCCCTGGGACTGAACTACATAATTCTGACGTGCCAGATTCAGCGCCACTGTCAATTCATCGTATATCCGCCGCATTCTGATGATTTACCCTGAATTGCCATTTGCCGCTGGTGCTAGTGCGCGACCCCAATCGGCCAAACATTTTTTCAAAATCAGATTTATATAAATCTTTTCAGACAGATTCAGACACTCAGATGTGTTTGTGTTCATCCGCATTAAATTTCTTCAGAGAACACAAATACCTGCAGCCTGCAGCAACCCTGCCCCAAACAGACCAAGCCCACCTCCTCAAACTCCTGTTCTACCAATCATGACAGCCTACCCCATGACATACCAACACGGGACCCCGACCACGCCTACACACCACCCACCGAGCACAACACTGGCACGGCACACAGGGGCACCACAGGCACCGCAGACACACCAACCAGCATGCGCGCGCCGCCAGCCCCCATCCCCCCACGCCAGCGTCCGTCCACAGGTACCACCAACCGCCAGCCACCGCATGTCCCCTCTGCGCACGCCAGCGGCTACCACAGAGGGCCCTGCCCTGCAACCCAGACCACTGGGTCTGCCTGGGAGCCGCGCACCGCCTCACCCACTGCCCCCACTGCGGGGACCTCAACCTTCACCACCGCGAGCGGCCCACTGCCCCAGCTGCAACCTCCCCCGCCAGCCACCCCAGCTTCTTCGGGACACTCACCGTCACACTCCGGGAGCACCTGGGAGGGTACTACGTGGCGGACGCGGCAGAGCACGCATGGACCATAGCCGTGGCCACGAGCAGCACACCCCTGCCCCCCCACAGCCCACCTTTACGCCACAGCGGGGGCGGCTTCACCGTGGCGGCCCGCCACGTCCTCCTCGCCCTATACCTCCACCAGGGTGACCTACACCTCCAAGACCCACAACTCCCGGCCCCCCAAGCAGCAGGCCTGACGCCAGAAGCGTGGGCGGACACGGCACCAGAGGAGATGGCAGCCTACCTCCGAATAACTTGCCGCCGGTTCAACACCGCCCTCGGCGGACAGAAAGGAACACCTTACCCACTCAGCGCACTCCTCTACCCGGAACACCAGCCCCACGCCACGCAGCTGAAGCCCCCGAAGGGCTGGGTGTCCTTTCGGGACGCCCACCCGGCCGCCCCCGACGACGCCACCGCCACGCGGATATATGGGCCTCACAGACCAGCGCGCCTAAGTCAGAGGCCTCAAGACGCGCCTCCGAGAGGCACACCGCCGGCACACCTGCTTCCCCTGGCCCCCACGGGGACAGGGGGGTTCACCCGCCCCCGGCACCCACCAGGCCAAGAAGACCAAAACAGGTCAGGGGGCCCGCCAGCGCGCCCGCCAGCAGGACGCGACACCCCGACCGAGGCCTGGGTCCAGCCACACCGCAACACCCCACGCCCAGACCCCCGGGGCACACCATTAGCACCGCCCCGACCAGCGCCCACCACCACCACTGTACCGCAGCATCCTAACCCTGCAGCCCAGCCAGCCACCGCCGCCCACACACGTCCACACCATGCCAGGACCACCATACGCGCAGAGCCAGGGGACATGGCACTACCAACACCACCACCGGGCCCCTGTCCCCCCTAACCCCTACCCCCTGATGCCCCAATACTACGGCGACTCCCACCAGCTACATCCCCACCACGCCCCAGCACAGCCGGGCCCGGCGAACCACCAACCCCACAAGGCACACATCACCGCACCACACCATCACGTATACCACCACCACCAGCCCCTACCACCACACCCAGCAAAGAGAGAGTACCACACACAACCAGCACACCCTCAACACCACCACCACGCGGTCCAGCACCAACCGCCGCCCCTACTGCAAGAGCCCACGACACACAAGCCACGGTACAACCCTATGGACCCGCGGGGAGCCGCGCACGCACACCAACAACACCAGGGCCTAGTAGGAGCGCCCCACCACCACCAGCAGCCCCCCCACCCACAACCCATACCAGCGATCACCATCCACCAGCAGCCAGCCATTACATACGGACCACACCCCCACCCGGACGCCCATGCGGCCGCCTCCCACCCACACCTCGGCACCACAACCAGCCAGAGGCCGCAAGGACCGCACAGCGCACACACGCAACACCCACATGACCCAGAGGGACGCCCAGACCCCCGGCCAGCACAACACCCCCCCCCCCCCCACCACCAACAGTGCCACCCCCACATCACCCCCCCCGCCCCACCCCCGGAACCAGGCCACAGACGCAACACGCGGCAGCCTCCACCAACCGATTGATGTCGATGCCCCCGCCGACACACACCACCGCGGGTCCCCCCTCCCGCGACCCCCACAAGAAACCCCATCACCGGACCCCACACGCGACAACGACGACCACCCCCCCCAGCCCACACCACCCCCCCCATCACACCCTGCACCACCAGCCGCCGCACCGGCCGGACCCTACGCCCTGCACAACCCCGCAGCGGTACGGCAGCACCTCCGGGGACTCAGGGACCAGGAGGTGCTGCGCCCCCACACCTCTGGCAACACCCAGCGCATCCGGGTGATCACCCTGGTCCAGGCAGCCACCCTGGAGGAAGGCGTCCGAGACTTCCTCTTTGACGCCTTCCTCCACGTCGCCCGACACAACCGTCCCCTACTCGCCACCCCAGACGACGAGAGCCCGCCTCCCACGGGGGACCGAGTCTGGGTGCCCCCCATCGACTGGGCGGGACACCTAGTCAGACACCCCGTGCCGGAGCGGGAGGACACCCAGGTCCGCACCCGCTACCGCCAGCCCAACATGGGGCACCCCCCACGCAGCGCCACCCCCAGCAACACCAAAGAGTGGGAGCGGGAAACATGGGTAGCCCGGATGGCCTCCCTGAGCAACTTCAGGCACCACGTCCCGGGGGACATCCCCAACCCCGATGACGGGCAGCCAGCCCCCTCCACGTACATGACCCTCATGTACAACCTGCACTACACCCTCTCCGCCACCAACTACCACGCACCAACTGGCCACTGGGTGGTGCACGGCACCGGCTTCCTCCTCCCCGCCGACTACGCCCCCCCCCCACACAACCCAGGCCTCGACACGTACGCCAGGGAGGAGGAGCCGGACGACCCCCACATCTGAGGCACGTGGGAACGCAAGTCCCTGGACACGCTGCTCTCCATCCGCAACGGCAACCAGGGCCTTGGCAGGTCAATGTATTGCCTTGCCAAGTGGACCCAGCGGACCTGGGGGATCCCCACGGACCGGTGGCTGTGGAAGGTCTCGCTGCGCCCCCAGCAGAGGGAGCCCCCCCCAAACCCAAGGGATGAACCCAACCACGCCCCACCAGCCTACAGCTCTGCCCATACATGGTGGCAGCCCGCCTCATGGCGCTGCTGTGGCCGGGCCCCCACACCCCCACCCAAAACCACCCCCTCCTCACGGAGGAGGACATGCCCGGCATCCAGCGATGCTTCTTCCGCATCCTCGACTACCTCCAGCAAACGCACCCGGAAGTCCTGGAGCAGATATGGACACCCCCCGGATAACCCACGTGCAAGCAGAGCAGAGACAATGCCACCACACCGCCACATGCACCTACACCAACACCAGCACGCACAGGTCACCAGAGAAAGCGCGCGCACACGCGCGGTGCCCGAACCCACACCCTCGTTCTCGCTACCCGCAGCACCCAGCATCCTACGCCCGCCCCCGCAGCCCAGGACCCTCCGCCGTCCCCCACGGCCCTCTCCTCCACCTCCGACCCCACAACCTCCACCACCACAACCACCTCATCCACCACCACCACCACGTCCTCATGCAGCACTCCACCCCCCAAACCGCGGGGGAAACCTCCCAAACGGGCCCCCAAACCCGTCCCCAGCACGAGCAACCCCGCCACCGCCATGGCCCACGCCCCGACGAGACCCGCGCCCGCAGCCCGGCCGAAGCCCAAGGACGCCGCCAAGCAGGGACCCAAACGCGTCCGCACGCCGCGGCCGCAGCCTGCAGCCAAAGCCAAGCCCAGGCCGAAGCCCGGCGCCACGACGGCAGCGCGAGCCCGACCCCCCGAGGACGTCCTCTATGACATTCAGCCCCAGCCATCCCAGGCCCGGGGGCAGCAGCGCCCAGCACGGCGCCCCCCCACCATCACCGACGCCACCGCCACCACCTTCATGGCGGAGCGCGTCGCGGCCGAAGCGCTACGCACCTCGTCCCGCCACCTCTCAAAGCCCACACCCCAGGCCCATGGACCGCCCCCGACCGGGCCAGAACGACGCCAGGGGCCGCCAGCAGTGTCCCCGCCCCCCTACCAACCCTCGATGTCAGCCCACATACAGCGCATGAGCCGCTACCGCCGCCGCCAAGAGTCCCCACCCAACCCCGAGGCAGAGACCGTGCACGCACACCCGCGAGTCCACATCCGCTCGCGCCCCCACTCCCCGCGCACCCCCACGGCACAGGACTACGAGGAATCCCCCAGGCCCGCCACTGCCACCAGTCCCCACGACCCCGACACACCCACCCACGCCCACTCCTCCGCCCAAGACCGCGGCCCCGCCCAGGGACAGTGGTGGCAGCGCTGGACCCACACGCAGCTCTGGGAGCTGCGAAAGTGGGCCCGGGCAGAGCCCTCCCTCGAGGGCCTGTTCCCCGCAAGGGGTCGGTTGAGAACTGCCGCCTCTGGCCGGCGGGGGGGTGGATGCCGCAGGCCGCATGGGAAGCCATGCTGGCCGATGTGCTCCAACCCCTGGGAGTCCACCCCCGCATCCTCCCCGCGCCCCAGGACCACTCGTATGTCCTCAGGCGCCTGTGGGAGACCCTGCAGGAGACACAGCGAGACGGCATCCGCCTGTGGGACATTACCCAAAGCCCCACCCCGCACAGACACACCCCCTCATCACCCCACAAGCGTCAGCGCACCGACACTGGCGGCAACCACAGCACCCCAGGAGCCCTGCGCGCCACACAGCACAACGCGCCTGACCCCCCCACCAGCAGCGCCGCCACCTAACCCCGTTACCCAGCAAACCACTGCCGCGGGGCACCACGCCAGGCCCCGCCCAGAAGTCACCAAGCGAGCCGAACTCACCCAGGCCCGCAACCGTCACAACCGCCTAACCGAGCTAAAGCCCCAACACAAATCAAACCCGAGCCACACCCCAAAACCACTAGCCCTTGACTCCTAACCAGGCCCGCCGAGGGACCAACGTTGCCACAACCCACACCCACAGCCCATACAGCCGCCTAACCAACCAGCACCGGCAGCAAAGGGGCACCTAACCAAACCCACCCTGACCCATACCTGTGTACATCAGGACGCGGGAGCCGCACCCCTGGGGCGCGACCGCCGCCAAAGCACCGACGACACACGCCAGAGGACACAACACTATTGCACCGCTGCACCAGCTGCCCGTGCCTGTGCCTGCAGTGTATACGCGCCCCTGCTTTTTCCTTTTTTTTTCCATTTCAAAAAAAAAACGAAAATTAGGGCGGGAGGAAGAGGGACACAACCGGGCACCGCGCACCGCACACAGTGCGCACACCAGTGAACAGGCGCCACGGGGGCCAGGACACCGCACACACGCGTGCACTGAGGGCAACAAAGAGACGGGACACAACAGCCTGGCACACCGGTGAACAGGAGCCAAGAGGCGGAGGACACCGCACACACAAAACAGCACAGCGAGCGGGCACACCGGTGAACAGGAGCCAAGTGGCCCAGGACACCGCACAAACAAAACAAACGACAGAGCAGGCACACCGGTGAACAGGAGCCAAGTGGCCGGGGACACCGCGCACGCAAAGCAACACACCGAGCGGGCGCACCGGTAAACAGAAGCCAAGTGGCCCAGGACACCGCACACGCAACACAACACAGCCAGCGGGCACACCGGTGAACGGGCGCCAAGGCACCCAGGACACCGCACACGCAACACAACACACCGAGCAGGCACACCGCTGATCAGGAGCCAAGTGGCCCAGGACACCGCAGACACAACGCAACAAACCGCGCGGGCACACCGGTGAACAGGAGCCAAGTGGCCAAGGACACCGCACAAACAAAACAAAAGACAGAGCAGGCACACCGGTGAACAGGAGCCAAGACACCCAGGACACCGCGCACGCAAAACAACACACGGAGCAGGCGCACCGGTGAACAGGAGCCAGGTGGCTCAGGACACCGCACATACAACACAACGCACCCGGCGGGCACAGCGGTGAACGGGAGCCAAGGGGGCCGGGACGCCGCAGTTGCAACACACCACACCGAGCGGGCGCACCGCTGAACAGGAGCCAAGTGGCCCAGGATGCCGCAGACACAACACAACAAACCACGCGAGCACACCGGTGAACAGGAGCCAAGAGGCCCGGGACACCGCGCACACGTAGGGTGGCCGAGGGACAGGAAAGAACCAACACCCCATGGGTTGGACACACTGGGGCGACCAGGCCGACCCACCGGGCCAGGGGCAGGAGCGGTACTCCAAGGTCACTGGTCCGAGCCCGGCCAGGCTGCATCGGGGACCATGGCAAACGTCACCCGGAGCCATGGAAGCAACCGGTGACAGGCGAGCCGGTAGACAGTCCAGGAGGGGGTCGCCTGCCAGGCAGAGTGGCCCCGCAACTCAAGCCACAAGGGTGAGGCGGTCGTACCGTAGACAAGCGGGAGCAATACCCCTTGTGGTGAGAGATACTCCACACGGCTGGGCAGCCCCCAGAGCTGCCGCCCAACGGAGCAGACATGTGGCCCTACTCATGGACATATGTGGGGACACCCTCCCACCTGGGACACATGGACCGGGTGGCCGCGACAATGCCTTCCCAAGCACATGCGGGAGCGGCTCAAGAGGCACCTGACATAGGGCAGTGGGACGGACAGGACGTCCCCTTGGTAAGACCTTCTGCCTGCATTGTCAAAGGAGGCATCTCGAGCTCCCGAAGATACCTACCTACCTACCTACCTTTTGGCACACGCCGATGTGAGCGAAATCCTTCAGTTATAGGTCAAGAATGGTGAATCCAAGTGTCTTGTGGGACTCAGTCCAAAGATTGGCCTTGTCCAAGTCGATTGACACCGCCGCCACTGTACAAATAGGACTATTCGGTGACGGTTAGTTATATACTGTCAGCAAAGCACCTCTTGCTATCCTTTGGCGCGTTACATGCCAAAGATTCAGGGCCATCATGTCCCATCATGATGCATCACCATCAGACCAACATTTTCCTGGAATCTGTTGGATGCTTGCGAACAAACGTGCCGGAAAGCATAATTGAGCTGAACGAACGACATTATATATTGACCTAAGTCTAAACGAAGGCAGTATTTGTTTCGGTTGCAGACATTCCGCATCATTTTGCCTTAATCCGTGCAAATTTGTACATGCTAGGAAACCTTAGGGTAATTCGCTTGTCATCTCCTTTCATTCCTTTAGGATCTGCTTAAGGCCTAGCCTAACCATGTTGACGCTGATGTTTTTCTGTTCTCTCAGGACCTGTAAACTATGTTGGTCCTTGTGTCCTCTCTCTGCAACTGTTTCTTTCCTTCCATCTTAGTGCAAATTGGAACTCAACCTTGTTGATTCCTTTGAAAATCCGTCAGATCCGTTAAATCTGTAGCACATAGGGATGCAGGTTCGCAGCGAATTGGATTTGAATTCGGCGAATTCGCTGCGAATTTGTTCGCAGCGCGAATTCGCTGCGAATTTGTCCTGAAACTCACATTACTGCGAATTCGGGGCGACAGCAAAATGATCACTCGTGCGCCGTCTTTTCTCCAGATGAAAACCTAACTTTGAATTCCGCCGTGCAATAATTTTTTTGACTTTATACAATGAAAACCATGATCATTGTGCTTTGATTAACCCATTCAGTTGCTTATGCGGTGCCTGCGCACTCGTTTTCGACAGAACAATTTGTTTTTCAGTTTTGAACGCACCACTGTGTCTGCCTCGTTGCACTGAACACGACGGGGCCCTCCGTTCCTCCCAAAACCGCACCAGTTCGGAGAAAAATGCGTCGTGAACTTTTAATTTTCGACTTTTTTTTTCGACTTGGGACAGTCAAAACGTGTTCCCCCTTGCCTACCCTTCATTTTGGTACCCTCCTTGCCCTCGTCGGCTCCGTGCACGCAGAGAAATCCTTGTTACGAGGTTCGAAAAAGTCCAGATTTGACAGTGTACTGTGACAGTCACATAGTGATGATTATTGAGCATCATGACAATAATAATGTTAATTGAATGCCCATTGCTAGTTTGCTTTATGTTTCCCTTGTATTTGTTATCCTCTCCCTTAGATGAATTCAAGTCCCATGATTCAATGCAAGAATACAATGAATGAAGGCCCAATAAGGGCAAGAAGTGGTTCACATGTGATGGTGTGTGTGTGGATTGGTGATTTTGCATGCTTCGTTGCTTTTGTTCCAAAAGGTATTTGAAAGAATCAAGGAAGGGTGTATACCTCGATATTTGGAATTCTTTGTTTTGATTTGTCTATATTTTTGTCAAAAAGTTTAAGCACGGTGAATGCAAGCAACAACAAACAACAAAAATTGCAAGGTTATGGAAGCTTTTGGACTTGAAATGTTTTATGCCATGTGGTAGTGGGTACTGGCGTACCCATATGCAAAGGGGTGAAGTCAAATTGTAGGTGCCTATGGATTCTCAGCCTCGGGTGAATTCAAGCGAATCAAGGGGGAATTCGAATTCGGAATTTGAAGTTGCTAATTTGAATTCGGAGAGGCCCACGAATTGGGGCGAATTCCGGGCGAATTCGAATTCGAGCGAATTCGTGCGAATTCGAACCTGCATCCCTAGTAGCACATGCTGTACTTTTCAGAACGAGAAAAGCGGGACTAACACGATGTAGAGTACGTGGACGACGCCGTAGCGTGCTTGCGAGAGCAAGGACACACAGAGCGCCAGAGATTTCACTTCATTTTGATTATCCTCCCATTGAATCTTCCAATAATGTACCTCATTCTCAACCAAAGCATGGTTTGGTATCGCTTACAGATATGTTTACGTGCTCCCTAGCCCTTAACCGTATGTTTTCATGTCCGTTGGACTGTTCGTCACTCCTCATTCTGCTTCATTCCAGGTTCATTCATCGCCATTTGGTGCCAATTTAGCCGAAATCATATCAGATCGAGCAGATTTTGCCTCATCAAGAGTACATTTCTTTTTTTTCTGGGACTTACCCGCACTACGTTCTTCGTTGACGTAGCACACCCCAGTGTGTTTTTGGAGGGGAGTGTAAGTGCAGCTAACCCCCATCTGCTCAGATTTTCACAGATCTGCGCAAGATGGGCTACATTTAGGCCAACTTACACACTTCGGTGATACCGCCGACCCCCAGACCGTTCCCAGGGACTGGTCTACATAATTCTGACGTGCCGGATTCAGCGCTGCTGTCCATTCTTCGTAAGTCCGCCGCGTTCTGATGATTTACCCTGAATTGCCATTTGCCGCTGGTGCTAGTGCGCGACCCAAATCGGGCAAACGTTTTTTCAAAATCAGATTATCTTTTCAGACAGATTCAGACACTCAGATGTAATTGTATTCATCCGCATGAAATTTCTTCATAGACTGGGATTTTGCTCTGGGTCCTATGGACATGGACTTGTCTAGTGTTCTCGCTGCACTCTCCTCCCCTATGGTCCCCTCCTTCAACGGAACAAACAATCAGCTCGCATCCCCGCACGGCTGCCTCCCGGGAAGACGGTCGAAGGGTCATCCAGCGGTGAGAGTATGACCTGGGAGGATCATGAGGCGGCGCACTTCTTTGAATTTGTGGCGCACAACACGAAGGGGCATGGGCAAGAAAAGCTGATATGGAAGAGAGCACCACCCCATGGAGGAATGGGGAAAACGCCGCGGAGGACTGACAATCCGCCGATCTGCTTCAACGAATACAGGCGCGAACATGACGGATGCCTCGACTTGTTATGGGAAGAATCTCTTCCACAAACACGATCATAAGTTGTGCAAGATCTACGCGGAGGACAAGAAGGCTTAGTTCCAAGCTCACCCCGAGAAGGTGCCCAAAGAGAAGTGTATAGAGGCTTGGAAGCGTGGGCAAAGTGCTGGTGGACGCTCGGGGACAAGGGCCTGGAGGCGACCGCCGATTTTGACAAATTGAGGAAGTGGCTGATTCGTTAATGCGTTGCATGGAAGCGCTCAAAGCCTTGCAAAGTGAGAGAAGTGCCCCATGGCCGGATGGGTCACAGCAAGACGGGGCTGCGGTCGCCCAAACTTAGAGAAGCCCCCGCGGGAGTGGGATACCGGAGGACTCTCCTCGGAAAATCAGTAGAATCCAATCGAGGAAGGCATCTACGGTGCCGAAGAAGGTATTCAAGGAGCCAAAGGCACTGAGTTCAACGAGTGCTACTCCATGGGACGCGCTTTCTTGCTCTGTGGCTCCCAGCTAACCGGGTTGGGCCTCCTGGGTCACGTAAGCGTTGACTTGCTATCGGGAACGTCTCATTTTCTGTGAGTACAATCAGAATTATTGTACATTAAGGGAAAAAATAGTTAGTATTGAGTATCTACATTCCCTCTCTGCTATTCAGTTTAAGCATAACTCAGTGCCAGGGCCATCACTCAGTGTGTTTGTTGTCCAGATGCAGTGGGTATCCCATGCTTCTTGAACAATCAACAATTCCTGGTGAATTCATACATTGGTCATGACGACAGCCAGGTATACCAGAGATCCATGGTAAGGTTATAGTCCAAAATAAAAAACTACAACAACAAAAAAGAAAAAAAATCAATAATGGACATCCAGACACAAAAACATATCCTCAATTCAGGCCTGGGATTGCTGCTGGTATTGTGCAGTCAGCTGACTAAAATTTGGAGGCACAGAAAATGGGAACGATGGTGCAATGCTGTTCGGGAGTGCCAGCGTGGTGTCTCCTTCCAACTTTTCTGCACTTATCCTTTGGCGAATAGTCTTGACTTGTGTGAATTCTAGTTGTGTTCTCATTCGAATGCAGTCCTGGATTGTGGGCAAAGGCACACGGCAGCCTTGTAGATACTTTATGGATTTTGGTCCATGCAGTGTGTCATTACAGAGGATATCAGAGAATGACTCCACAGACAGGTCTGGTCCTCTGTCACAGTTACGAATGAAAACAGCAAATCATACCAAAGTATATAAAGGGCAGCTGTGACGGCTCTTTACATCTGCGATGCAGTGCCTCAAGAATCAGCAATTTGGGCACCAAGCAGGTGCTGATATGACTGACTGTGTCGGTTCATCTGACTCGTCATCAGAAGATGACTGCAGATCTGGTAAGCCTGACGAGCTTGACAAAGAGCTATTGTATAATAGTCTCTCACTGCTGTTAGTGTGGGTATTTCTGATATGCACCGTGCTTTTTGGACAGTGATGCTGGAGCAAAAGCATCAAAGTGGATATTATATTCGGACGATCAGTTAATCCCCAACTTCTCAGACTTTCATTAGAGAGATATCCCGTGTCCAGCAGTAGTGTGAACCCGTGTGAATCCAATGGAGGAGCTCTCTGGTGCTCGATAGCTGCTGGTGCGTTAGATACAGCTGCGGCTGTTGGGAGATGTGAAGACCACGCGTTGGTGAACTTCCGGCGTGCTTCAACTTCGCCGCCGACGATGTCTGCTCTTGTAGTGTGATACTCTCTTTGGCATGCAGTTGTCATCAACTTCCATTGTACTTGCTTGACCACATCTTTGGTGTTAGAAAGAGATTTCTGCAGCAGAGACACATGCTTCGCTTGGATGATAGCGTATTCCAGAACTTGGTCTTCCATGATTGTTTGGCGTTGTGATGACTCTGAGATGGTGTGGATCATGGAGTCAAGCTGCGTGTCGTGGGCAAAGATTGGGTGTTGATTTCTTGATCTTGTGATGTGGTTCCATAAGGCTCGTCGGCGTGGGTCTGTCTGAAGGCCAGTTTCTCGATGCTACCTCTTACTCAAAGCTTTGGACACAATGTTTGCCTTGCAGGCATGGGACAAGGTTGTAGCCTTAGCATATTCGCGCACGCTGATCCGTGGCCAAGTTAGGCGCGGAATTTTGCGGCAGCGTCTTATCCTTGGATGTTTTCCGCTTGCGGTTATCCACTGAGACGACTCTGCGACGCTGTCTTCTTCATGGTTGCCTGTGTGTCGGCGGCGGCGTTTGCTGGGTGCGCTCTGGCGTGCTTTTGTGGCATTGGGGAAAGATCGCAGATCTTGGTGAGGAGGTGTTTCTTGGAAGCTTGGAGTATTGCACTCGTGTTCTTTTGGATAGGGTGCCACAGTATTCGGATGCGAGCTGTTGGTTAGATCCTGATTTTCTGGGAGCGTGCTGGTTGTGATAGGCGAGACACAGTTGTTAGTGCCTTGGTTCCACGGCGGTGGTGTTGTCTACTGGTACCATGTCCTTGCCGGCTGTGTTTTGGAACTCGGGAACAAGTCATCTAGATCTTGGTGACAATCCGCATCTGCGCATAAAGGCGGCAGAGGGTTCTGAAAGGCATACGTTGGCAGAGGCCGTTCCGGTGGCTGGGTCTTGAACTCCCAGTGTTGAGATGTGCATGCCTGTGATGGCGGCGGAGCAAAAGGGGCCTGACACTGGGAACTGCGGCGGGCAGTTGTTCTCTTGAGCCAGCGGCCAGGAGCAATTTGCGAGTAACGTAACGACAAGTTCGTTTATTGCCAGCACTCGGTTTAGTAACAGTACAGCGCTGACAGAGTCCAGTTGGTTGATGTTCATGGCGCAATTGAACAGGATGGTGTAGTTGATTTTCTTAATTCAAATTCTTGATAAGTCAAATGTTTTTGACGTTGATTTCGTTTGGTTCCTGTAGGCAATGTGTTTTTTGACACAATTGCAACCGTGTCCTGTCGTCAGCGCATTTTTCATCCATGGGACGCCCTGCCAAGGGAACTACAAGTAGATATTGGCAGCTGGGACAAGAAGGTTGGAGCGACCACGGAGAGTCCCGTGGATGGGCAGGACCAACCAAAACCTACGAGATACGTGATCACATGTTGGAAGTCCTTATGCACCCGTCCGTGCTAGGTTTGCATGCTGTGAGAGTCGTCCGTACACCACATGGCGATGAGCGGCAATTGCACTTGAAGGTGCGGGTAATGTGCGGACGGAAAAAGTGATCGCCGATGTCTTGGTGGATACTGGGGCCCAGGTAAGCTTGGTGCGGAATGGACTGTTTCCGGACACATGTCTGAAGAGCGGTGACTGACCAGTGCGCCTCAAGGTCGCAAACGGCGGAATCATGGGTTGAGGAGCCCATGAAGCCAAACTGCGCCTGGAATTTGGGACGCAGGACCAATTCGATCGACCAAGCCAAGCCAAACGCTTGATGCTCCGTGAAAAATTCTACGAGACCGGTCTCTCCGATTGGGATATCATAATGGGCTATGATTTCATGGTCAGCAATTCAGCCGGAGCATTGCCACATCGTGCCGCACTCAGTCGTGAGGCAAGCGGGAGGCTTTCATGGCTATCAGCCCATTATGCCCCTCACTGATCCCCATGGACTGGAGATGAGGAGGAGAAAGTTGTTCGTGCGGTGAAAGCAGCGGGCATTAAGTACAAAGGTGGTGATGGAGAGCACCTTCAGGAGTATGGTGTATCTTCGGATGCTTATTGTCGCATGATGGAAGGCTTGAATATGGACACACCGTCAACGGATGTCTTTGCATCAAAAGAGGCTCCCAAGTTGCAAACGTGCCTGAGGTACTGGCGCAAGGGTGACTCGGCGTGGAACAAACACTAGGGCGCAGAAAGGTGGGGCCATCTGTATGTACACGGAGCCCAGCGGGATTGGGAATGGATGATGAACAAAATTATCGCGATAGAGCCAAAGGAGTCTTGGTGCTAACTTGACTCGGCGCAGGGGACGCCCGTGGCGAAGTTCTAAGATCCAAGATCGATTCCATTGGCTTGAACGAATTCGTGTTTGCACCGGATGAGGAGATATTTATGGACGCTATGGGAACCTCTTTGCCGTCACCGCGACAGCCATGGTCAACCCACGCGTATTATGTGGACGGTGCACAATGCCATCCCACGGGCGATGAGGCTTCAATCCGCAGGATACAAGCCGTGCCCATGAGGGTCATACTCGAGGAGAGCAACGACCCCAAAGTGGAAGTCAAGACGTTTTCGTTTGACGAGATTGATCGTGTTGTCCACTACATGAAGGATGGGATGCATGACCGTTGTACACCGTGTGGCAGCCAAGCAGGCAAGGACCCGTGTCAAGTCTCCTCATTGGTGGGACGCTCATAATTTGATTACGGGGAAATTCGCTAAGAACGAGTTTGTGGCGACCGTAATGGACCATATGGCCGGTCAAGATGAGCCTGCCGGTTCCAACCCACCTACGTGGAATTTCCCACGCTCGGGTATTGGATCGAAGCGTGACACGCCATTCAATATCCAAGAATTCAGAAAATCATTGGCGGGGCTGCAGACCCACGATGTTGAAGAGGATATGACGGATGAGGAAATGTCCGAGAGAGATCTGGAGGAAAGCCATACGGCCATTCGGTCAGTGGTGACCGTGCCGACAGCTGCGGCCCAAGAAGCAAGGGAAAATCCAAGAGTGGATGAGCTGCGGGAAAGGTTGGTGAAGGATTATCCACGGTTCTTCAGCGGGCTGGCCAACAAAAATCAACCAGATCGAGGTCGATTTGGCACCGCACGAATGACATTGAAGCCCCACCCCAAAGTATATCTGCATCGAGACTATTGACGCGTTCCCGTGGGGGGCCTGGCCACGGGACGCTGCGGTGGACACGCGCAAGCAAGCAGGCAGGCAAAGCACTGCGCTCACAGGGGCATCATTACGCTCGTGTCATGTGACAAAGCGTTTCAGGATCCTTGCCACTCTGAAACAAGGGAACAAAGGTATGTACAGCAACACATCAGGATATGTACACATGGGGTTAAGACTGGACTGGGGTAAGGGCATCACAGGACAATAGACACTCAGTCCCAACTCATATCCCAATCCCAGGTCCTACCCTCTCAGTGGCTGGCTCGGGCGGGGGCTCAAACACAACCCATGCCCTGCCCAGTCCGGACCCTGAAACCCTGCCAATAGGGGAGGTGTCCCGCCAAGCCACAGGCGAGTTCCTGGGAACCAAGCAGCTCCAGGGCCAACCTACAGTCGCTCTGCATGGTCCCGAGACAACACGCCCCAACTCATCTCTGAGCCAGAGATAAGGCCCCGCCATTATCCCCTAGGAGTTGGTAGCTGAAAATGGGCTGTTTCAGCCCAAACTGATATTAGCTCCGAAAACTCCAAAATTGACACCTCGTCTGGACTTGCCAGAGGTAGGGACGAGGCAACTGACCCTATGCCCCTCGCCTACGAACTCTCTGGAGCCCTCACCCAACCTGGTTCCCTCTGAGGCCCCGGCATCAGGGCACCACGGGTTCGTCAAGTGGGGTGATAATTGCCAAAATGGCAAAATCGGCCGTCTCGGGCGACCGTCCAGGGTAGGAAACCTTGGCGATATTGACGCGCCAAGCCTTGATTCACAACCCTTGATATCCCCTTTGGTCCCATGCCCTGGATTATGGCTTGCTGTCACACTGGCTGCTTGCTGTTCATTGAGGCGATGAACACGCGGATGGGGCAGAAAGCAGCATGCGGTGCAAACGGGGAGATCATGGATCGCATCAAAAGTTGAATAACTCCGGATGAGCCGGAGGAGCAAATGCAAAACTCAATGGCGTTCAACCCTCGGTCATATGCTACAATATTTGCACTTCCTTCCTGGCTAGATTCCGTGCCCCATGGAGATATGGTAATTCGGATATGGCATACAATGGCAAAAACAGCGAAATTTGGCCAAAATGGCCCGCACTCATGATTCCATATCTCCATGGCCACGGCGAGGATTATTTCAACCAAAGATGCTATAGACATATGGGACTTAGGTCCCAATATATGCTGCTTGCCAACCCTCATGATCGCCTCTAGCTATTTTCCCTGTTGGAGAGAAAGTGACACACAAATGGGGGAGAATGGCAACATACCCCAAATTGGGTGACTCACAACTCTCCCTTCAAGAGGAGAGGCCACATGGGGAAACACCCAATTCGATGCGGGTTTATGTGCCCTCTCCGAATTGCCCTTACCCTTGGTCATGTGGCGCACGCAACCTCGGGGGCGAAATCAGGGGGAGATGGGGTTTGTGGCCATTCCGGGCAAAACGGCCAAAATTCACCCAAAAGTGGTCCCTCCAAAAATCGTATCTCCGTATCACAAGAGAAAGGAGCCTCGGGCTTTTGCATGGATGCAAACCGAAGCTTTGCTTCCCTTTTGCAACAAGGGTTGAGGTTCATAGCATAATGGAAACATTTTTAACACCTCAATCATTGTAAGACACTATTTATCGGAAAAAGTGCATATATCGGCGATATTGGTTTGTACATATCTTTGGGTCATTGAGGAACAAAAATATGAGCAAACACTTTTGGAGTAGGCCCATAGTAGGTGCCTTCAAATATGCCCACTATGGTTAGATTGTCCCCGCCCACCCGTGTCGTTAGTGCTTGCATATGAGCGCGTGTGCAAAGAGGAAGTATGGCACGCGTGCTCAAAAGGCGAAATTATATAAAATAGAAGACAAGGTTGTAAAAATCAACCAAGCCATCCACGATGTTATTCGTGGTCTCTACTTTACATATTGCGTTGGTTCGAGGCTCAACTCCCCATAGGCCTCGAGTATGAGCCTCCAGAGTTTGGCCATTTTGGCCTAATTTTCGACCAAAACTTGCCCTCTTTCGAAAATAGAGTTTTGGTACGCATTGAATTGCGTGGAGCCATCGTTGAGTTGGCTCAAAAAACGACAATGATCTAGGGCTCTTGGTCTTGTAAGCATTGTGTTCGGTTTTTAACGTTCATGCTCACAAGGCCACAACGTTAGTGTTTGCGCACGCAAACAACCTGGGTTTGCGAGACCCATACGCTGCCTAAAAATTCGCCATTGCCCGCTTCCCTATACAAAATGATATGCCCGCGTGACAGGACCATGGATGAAAGGCATAGGCGGGGGGATGTAGGGTTCCGTCCAAACTCATGGTCCTTGAGAACCATGAGTTCGAGCGATTCACGGAAAAGCTTGCGCGTTGATTTTCTCGAAGACGCAACGGCGAAAAATTCTGGTGAACACCCCAGATGAAAGTACATTAAAAACCCTCTAGCTTCAGCCCTTAAGTTCTCTTAGAACCTCAAAGGTACTCGAGAAAAATTCCTCACAAAACTCGCCACAGAGAAGCGACGAAAGTGCGCGAACAGGCGACATGAGGCGGCGATTTCACGACAATTAGAAAATCGCGGTAGAAATCGGGTATTTCACTGATTTCCGACTGAAAATCGCCTAGGACAATAAAATTATGGTAATTCTACATCGATTTATTGGTTAGAAATCGAATTCCAGATTTCGCGGGTTAGAGAACAGGGATATCCCGCTGACAGCCGGTGTCAACACCTCTCACAGGCCTCCGTGCCATGGGCCATAGGTTCTGGGTACCGCTTCACCCCCCTCCTTAGAGCAAACCCTGGGGGGGGCTCGATAACACCCAAGCATGGCAGCGGGTACCCAGGACCATTCCCTGAAGGGGGGGGTGTCACATCCTCACTTCAGGCTGATTTGCAGGTTAGGCTGCCCAAATCCCACAGTAAGACAGGTACGGTGCTGTAGCTGTTAGTAACTGCAAGTATAGTATCAAGTATCAAGTCCCGGGTCCTGGCGGCGATTGTTCGGCATCCAAAGGACCCGTTAACCCATACCAGGCGCACCGGGTGCCGGCTGCGACGGTCACTACCACAGTGGCAGTGGCATACACCGCCAACATAGGCGCCACACGACAACCGAGGTGGTCCCACAGGTTGGAAGCGACCACAAAGATCCATCGGGCTACCCCAGGCTTCCCAAGGCCGCAGTCTGGGGGAGGGTCCCCACGGGTCCTTCCTTGGGCGCACCATGTCCATATCCGCGACGCGAGTCCAGAGTGGTAAAGCCGAACGACCTCCTCCATAAGGGATCGGGCATCAAGGCCGTCTTTTCCCTCGCCCCATTACCAGGAAGGCCATGCATGGGGGAGTCCCCATGCAGTCTGGGCGGAGGCGTCGACTCCTCAAACCACCAGTTTCCCAGGCAGACTGACCGAGGTCAGGACACCGGAGGTCGCCACCTGATTGCAAGTGCGTCTGCGAGTCGGTAGGCTCACACTGGGACTGACAGTGGCGGACGGCTGGGAGTGTAGTCAGGCAACTGGGCTTCCCGCCTGGCGCCATCAGGATCTCAGCACATCACAGCCACTAGGGCACACGGTATCACGGGCACTCAAACAGAAGAATCTGTACTTAGGGACTGGTCCAGGCTGGACCTTATGTAAGAGCATGTACACGGCGACTCAAGGCACCTCTGTATTCCGATTCGCATCCCCTCGGGGGGGAAAAACAGTCCATAAGGCGCTGATGAGCTGATGTTACGCAACATACAGATGCACGTATCCTGGGGGGCAGAAGAATAAGCAATAAGCGGGGTAATAGGCGTGTAAACACACTCTGGACAGAGGGCCAAACCACGCCCTGGTTGGGATAAGGCATATGCAGGAGGGTGGACAGGAAAACGCCTGAGTTCAGGCCATATATAGTCTTCAGACACACGTAGACCGGTCTGGATCCCGCAAGTGCCATGGAACTAGACCACACACCAAAAAATCGCAATGCCGATGACAGCGGCATCCGATGCGCAACGTCGTATGGGCTTCAAGGCCCTAAGAGCTCAGGAAATATCAAGGTCAGTCGCCCTGCCTGGTTTCCCAAGGATTCAGCAGGCGAGGAGTGACGAATAGAAGCAGAAGAGAGGGGCCATCCTCCTCTGGATTCAGCAGAAGGGGGTATATGGCCACTCTGATGGCGGGTCACCGGAAGATGGAAGAGAGCAAACAAGTGAGGGACGATCCGTCGACCTAACAAGCGCCCAAACTGCATCAGGGGAGAGCTCAGGGCGTTGATCAGGCGCCCCTGGCTGCAATCGCCCGGGTGAGTGCTGCCAAGTCCGAGACATGGATCTTGGTCTTATGCTTGCGGATGTAGTCCATGAAAGGGGTATTGATCCGCGGCACAAACGAGGAGACGGGTTCCCAGGTGATGTGGGACGGCCCATAGCCTCGCCAACGAACCTTGAATTCCAGGCCTCCGGGTGCCGAGGCGTTCGGACGCTGGGCCAGGATCTTCTTGACAGTATAGTCGTCCTGCTCAGCGTAGTCATCGTCCGAATCGGCCTCACGTGCGGCATAGTCCAGGGACACATGTCGGCCACGGAGGTCGGGTTCCCGCACACGGAGTTGACTCTCGTGGCGCTCCCGGAACTGTCCGTGACCCACCTTGATGCGGTAGGTGTCCTCACCAATCCTGCGGACCACCTCTCCGGGTGTGAACCAGGTTTTGGTGCGGTGGGTGCCCATAGGGCGGGGTCTGATCACCCACACCAGGTCTCCCACCCTGAACGTTTGCGCTGTCGAGCTCGGGGCGGACTTCTGACGCTCAGCATGCTCCTTCTCCTGCTGCTGGCGGATGTCCCGCGCCGTTGCCTCTTGCCGCGCAAAGAATTCCTTGGCGTCCATGGCCATGCCATCACCTGACAAGGGAAGTCCCCGACCAAGGGGGTCCCTGCCGAACAGAATCTGGTGAGGGGACAAACCAACCGGAGTGGGGGTGTCATGATGGGCCTTCAGAGCGGGCCACATCTCCGCAAACCAGTTCCGACGTGGATTGGTGATGTGAATCTTGCGCAGCTTCTCGAACAGCTGCCGTCGAGGCACTTCAGCTCGGCCGTTAGACCGGCTGAGATAGGCGACGCTCTTGGCATGACGTACTCCCATGAGGGAGTACATGGCCTTGAACCAGTCACCAGTAAACTGGGGCCCTCGGTCACTGCAAGTGGTGCGGGGGATGTCAAAGACGGTCAGCCAACGACGAATCATCATGACTGCCACTTCCTTGGCAAGCAACCCCTTTTTGCGTGGCGGAACGGCTACTACGTAGCCGCTGTGGCGGTCCACACAAAGGACCACACAGTCAAAGGTCTCCTTGCCTATGTGAACTTCGGGCATGGAGAAGACGTCCATGGCCAAGCTCTCCATGGGCTGGTCAGGCACCGGGGTCCATTGGGCTTCTCCCTTGACGTTCCGGTTATCGGGATTGCAGGCCTGACAGACCGAGCAACCCTTCCTGACCTTCTTGATGGCGGCGTAGAGATTGATCTGGTCGATCTCAAACCGGCGCTGCATGTCCAGGGCTTGCTTCTTGACCCCTGGGTGCATCATGTGGTGGTGCCAAGCCTCACATAGCTCGAGCACCCGGGACTCTGGGACCAGCAGCTTACCATTCCGGTAGAGCTTGCCATCTTCCTCAGTCAGCCCCTTTGGCCACTTCTGCCCGTCATCAGGGTCGGTCACAGCCCTATACTCGGCCGCAAAGGCCTCCGACTTGGCGTAGTCGTCGGTCCAATCGTCCTGGAGGCAGGATTCCGGGAAGAGGTGCTTGTCGGACTCAGCTCCATCAGGGGCGAGTACTCTGACCGCTCTGCCCATCCTCGTTCCGAGAGGGGCATCCGCAGCCATGACGACGAAGCATTTAACACCCTCCTCCTCCATCAGGCGCTCCATTTCGATGATCCTCTTGGCTTCAGCGGTCTCAGCCTCATCGCCATGGGCAGAGACATCCGTCATGCCCTTGCTGGCGGGATAGGCCCACCTACTGAGACAGTCCGCCACGGTGTTGTCCTTGCCAGGAACATACACAACGGTGAGGTCGAACTTGGCCAAGGTCTCATGCCATCTTGCCCGTCGGGAGGCGGGACCAGAGGGGGTGTCAACGTGCTCTTTGTGCCACGACTGCAGACTCTGATGGTCCGCGCAGACGGTGACGGGATGGAGGGCTATGTATCCAGCCCATTTCCTGAGAGCCATGACGATGGCATACGCCTCCTTTTCTCGGGGCGTCCACGTCCGTCTCTGGCCTTCCGCCAGGACTCGGCTCCAGAAGGCCACGGGCACGTGCCTCCCATCGTCGAGCACTTGTTCCAACACAGCGCCAACTGTGTAGTCGGAAGCGTCCGTGCGCAGGACGAACCCTCGGTCAGGATCCACGAGGTGCAGACCCACTGCGGATAGCAGCGCCTGCTTTATCCCCTCAAAGGCACGGTCGGATTCATCATTCCAGACCAGAGCCTTCTTGGACCCCTTGGTGGTCTCCTCTCACTTGCCCTTGAGCATGGTCGTCATGGGGGCTGCATACTCGGCATACATCTTGATATACCCCGAGTAGTAGTTGCAGAACCCCAAGTACGCCCGTAGCTCAGAGACCGTTTTGGGCTTTTCCCAGTGCTCAATTGCAGCCACCTTGCCAGGTATGGGCTTCCGCTGCCCGTTCCCAACTACGTGGCCAGCGAAGACCACCTCGCTTACCGCAATGGTGGCCTTGTCACTGCTGCCCGTGAGTTTGTGCCGAACCAGAAGCTCCAGCACTCGGATGACGTCCCTCTCATGTGCCTCCAGGAGCTCCTCATAGCTCATACTGGGGTCCCCGGACGCGATGATCACGTCGTCCGCGAAGGGGTCCGCACAGTCACGCTCCGGCTCAAGCAGGTTCTCCTGCATCCGCTGAAAAGCCGCATTGCCGTTGGTAACGCCCATGGGCATCACCTTCCACTGGAGAGGTCCAAGTGGGGTGCTCATGGCTGTGCAGGCACGGGACTCCTCGGCGAGAGGCATCTGATGATAACCATGTCTCAGGTCAATCACCGTGAAGATCCTCCGCCGGTGTTGTTTTTGCAGCATGTCCTCAATGAGGGGCAGCGTATAGCTGTCATGCTGCGTTAGGGCGTTTAGGCTGCGGTAGTCGACCACGAGCCGCCACTCACCGGCCACCTTCTTGGGGACGACGAAGCATGGGGAGGCCCACTCGGAGTGGCACGGCTCAAGCCAGCCTCTCTCAATGAAGTCAGGGAGGATCTTCTCCATGGCCTCCATCCTCTTGCCCCGCAGGGCGAACTCCCGGTGTTGATACACACGGGGGTCCTGCTTCAGTCGTATCTTGGCCTCGCCATACGGTCCACGCACCGGTGGGGGAAACACAGGTTTTCCGCTGAAGAAGGTGTCCCCATACTTCTGCTTCAACCTGGCCCTCAATGCCTGGATCTTGGGGCAATCATCGGACTCCGCCTTGGCTTTTCCGGGCACCTGGACCACGGAGCTTACTTGAGGGGTAGCGACCCCACTCGGTTTCGGCTCAGGTGGTCTTCCCAAGTGGCCCAAAGGGCCATCTCTGGTCTTGCCTTGGAACAAGTCGCCGTAGGTGGGTGGGTTACCGCCGATTGGCTCGTCCTGGCTGGACATGTGGTCCAGCACCCTCTGCACGAAGGTATTCCCATCATAGGAACCGCAGACGATGGAGTCCACTTACCACCAGGCTTTGTCCTGGCCTTTGCCCTCACGCTGGCTTCCCCAGTAGTGACAGGGCTGATCCATATACCCCTGAACCAGATCCAACTCCTCTTCGGTGAGGGGGTCCTCCGATTCTCCGATGTCAACAGGGGAAACTGCAAAGCATTGCCGCCAGGGCTCCGCTATGATGCGGGTGACACACACGAAGTCCGTGGTGTCGGCCTGTTCAAGGCCCCCATCCACATAGTGGAATTCCGTTGGCCATCTCTGGGGTGGCATGGGCTGTCCCTTAGCGTCCTGATAGACACTCTCTCCACCCGGTAGGACGACCTTGTTTAAGGTCATGTTGGTCAATGAGACCACCCAATGTCGGGTGCTTTCCTCCTCGGTGCATCCCATAGGAACAACCAGCACTGCCTTGGAGCGGTCCTTGCAAATCTTCGCTACCGCCCTTGGAATGTCCCATCGGGGGCAATTGATCCACATCAAACCCTGATGCGGACCCCAGTGCTTTTTCCACGCGGAGTCCTGGGCGCTCCAGTACTTCTCACAAACCCGAAGATGGGCGGAGGTTTCTGAAGAAAACACATCCAGGGCCAGATCCGAAGCTCCCAGGTCCGCAACCAGTCGGCTCGCCACTTCCGGCATTACGCCGTACTCCTGGTTTGCTGGCCCAGTTGGCTCAGTGCCCAGCGCGGCCACTTCGAGCTGATTGCGTTCCGGGTGGATCCATTGGCATTCCACATGGTGCTCAGGTGACGAGAGCCACGAGAGCTGGTCTTCCTGGTACAGGGTCATTGAGGCCTGGGCCGGGAGAACGCCGGAGTCCGTCTCCATCATGAAGTCGTACCCAACAATCATGTCCCAGTCCATGTCGGCCTCGTAGAAGCGACCTTGCAGGAGGATTTCCTTGCCGAGGTCCGGGCTGCTCAGCTCACGGTGGTTCACGAACTGACGCCCAATGGCCGCTTCTTTCGTGCCTCCCACCATGTACTGGCCGTTCGCCACCTTCAGCCTGACAGGTTTCCGACTGTCGGTCAAACACTCTGGCGGAAGTAGGCCAGCCTTGACCAAGCTGACCTGAGCTCCCGTGTCGACCCACACGTCAAAGACCTTCTCCACTTCCCCGCATAAGGCACGGACCTTAAGATGCAACTGCCGCTCACGCCCAACGCGGCGCACCGCGTGCAAGCTCAGGATCTCCGGCCGTTCCAGAAGCTCGACAAGCAACTGGTGCAGGTCGTGGACAATGGGCTCAGGCTGCCCATCTGCAGCATCCAGCTGCGGTCCGGGTGATCCTCCGATACTCTCGGATAGATCTTGAAGCACATCAAATACATTCTTGGTCGCGAAGGATGGACGGGTGCAAGGGTTCGTGCCTTCACTTGCCCTCACCCCGCCACCGCGACTGTCGGGTGCCGGACTGGGCCTTCCGCCCGCGGCAATCCCTGCGTGCTTACCATCTCCCGACTGGGATGGTGTGGCGCTTCCCACGACACCATCTTGCGACCGCACTAGCTGGGGCCCTTGGCTGCAGGGGCTCCGCTAAGGGGCAGCGGTTGTGGTAGTAGGGGTATTCTCCTCCGCATCAACCTCGTTGACACCCTTCTTCTTTCCCCTTTTCCTACCTTTCTTGTCGTTGTTCTTGTCGTTCTCCTTGTTCTTGTCGTCCGACCTGGGGACCCAGTTCCTCTTGATCTCCTGGATCTCCTTGGCCAACTGGGTCCCCACCGACATCAGCTTGGAGAGCTCGTCCTTGTCCACCTCCACTTTGGCCTCCCGGATACCCGCGGGTGCACGCTTCTTCGTCCCGTGCGCCTTCTTGTAGGCCTCCGTGTCGGCCTGGTGGATGGGGCATGTTCGGTAGTCATGGTTGAAGCCTTGCTTCCTCCCCTAACACAGGGAACAGCCCTGAGGGTGAGCTCGTATGAACTCCCCAAAGGACAGCGGAGGGTTGCCAATGCGGCGGGGATCCTTCTTCTCCTTCTTCTTCCAACCCTGCTGCAGGGGCTTCCAGCTTCCCCGGTTGCTCCCCGCGTTCAGGTTGTTGGCCACGAAGGCACAAACGGCCATCTCGGCGGGCTAATCGTCGTCGTCATCGTCGACGAGAGCTTCATCGCCGTCGGCTCCCGCTGGGTTCATGGCAGCTTCCCCGCCAGACCCCTCGCCAACGTAGTTGACGTCATGGTCGCCGGGCCTCAACCCGCTGGTGTGGTTGAGGTTCCAGTACTCCTTCAGTACCTCCTCTCCAACCCACTCCAGGATCTCGTCGCAGCTCATCCGCGCCGGGATGGCCTGCAGACGGATGGTCTGGCCGCTCACGTCACACTCGTCAAGGCGCCACATCGCGGTCTTCTCGCGATCGCCCGAGACGGTGATGAGGAGAGCGTTCCGCAGGGAGTGCCGTTTGACATCCCGGGCCACGTTCTTCCTCGTCCAAGCCACCACGTTCGTATGATACTCTTTTGGGAGCATCATCTTGACCGTGTGGTTGGACTTGGCCCTTTTGGCTTCCTCCTTGGTGACTCTCTTGATCCATGCTTCCGGCAGCATGGAGAGCAGGCGGGCCTGCTCGTCACCTTGGTTCCAATCCTCCACGTTGCGGCGGAAGAGGGTGTATTGCCCCCGGAAGTCCCGCCAATTTCGTAGGCGGATCCCCCGACCATCATGCTCAAGCTTGATGGCCTTCCACCGCTTGGCAGCCACCTGCGGAGCGTCCACCCGTTCCTGCACGTTGAGCCACTTCTTGGCTTCCTTGAGGGTCTTGATTTTCCCCTCCTTGATCGCCACGAAGTACAGCTCTTGGAGCACCTCCGGCAGGCGGTACCTGAACCGTTTGAAGACATATCTCTCCACATCTGCGGGATCCATGTCTTCAGTGACGGTCACCCCCCAATCGTCCAGCTTCTCCAAGAAGCGGTCGAGGTTGAGGGGGTTGCCATCGTACATGGGGGGCTTGATGTCCTTCAGGTCTTCCCACACGGCGGCATCCGCGGCCTTAGAGACCATGAATGCCGGCTGTGAGGTCGACCGAGGTTCCCATCGGCCTATCCCACGGACTCCCACGGCCGCCACTTCCATCTCCTCCCCGGTATCTGCGTGGCTACGACGTGGTTCCTCCATGTACGCTGAACCTAAATGTTCACGCTGTACCCCTTCCATGTATGCCTCCTCATCATGGCGCCGGCGGCTGCGTTCAGCGGCCTCCCGTCGTACACCACGCGGCAGGGTAATGCCGAACTCCTCCAGGTCCAGGTCCAGGTCCTCACCTCCGCCGACGTCCCAATCCACGTCTCCTCCGGGGACCTCATCCCTGAGTCCACCATAACGTCCGCCAGCCATTGGGATTGGCTCCGGGGCTGGTGCGGGGCGTCGGGGGCGTACCGGCGTCCGCGGTGGAGCACGGCGGTTGTGGTACTCCGCCCTGAGCCACTCATCACGCCACTCCTCACTGCCACTGCCGGGCGGCACGCGCTCGTTGCGGCGGCCCGCGCTGTGGTGAGAGGCAGCGCTGAGAGTGGGGGGCACTGGCGCTGGGGCGACTCCTGGGGGCTCCGCCGGGGGCGTGGGGTCTGCCTGGACCTGGTGCGGGTCCCCAGCCGTCGTCCAACGAGCCAGACTCCAGGGGTGGGTGGTCGCTGCCGACGCTCCCACGGCCTTCCAGCACGTCCAACCTCCGCTGCAGGCCGCTGATGACCTTGTTCAGCAGCCTGGTCTCGCCCCTGGTGATGTCCACCTCCCTCTGGGTGGCTGTGGCGACCTTGGCGCTCTTGACCATCTCGATCTTGGCGATGTCCAGCTCCCTCTGTGCGCCCGCGGCGACCCTGGCGATGCGAGTCATCTCGCCCTTGCCCGTGTCTACCTCGCGCTCGAGGGACTGGACCCTCCTGCGGAGGTGGACAATCCACCGCCAGGTGGCATCCGGGTCAACGTTCCCTCGTGGGTCGTCTGGGTCCCCAGGGGGTCCTCCAGGAGGGCCTTTGCTGGGTCCGCCCGGTCCAGGGGGTCCTCCCCCGCCCGGTGGTCCGCCTCCAGGGGGTCCACTTGGTGGGCGTCCTCCAGGGGGTCCTGATGGTCCTCCGCCAGGGGGTCCCAGTGGGTCTCCGCCGGGTCGCCTCGGTGGGTCCGAGGATGGGGGCTTCTTCCTGTAGTCTAAGTCCATGTCATCATCCTCGTCCATGTCGCCCCACCTAGGCGTCTCGGTCTCGGAAGACTCCTAGCTCTGGTAGGGTAGAGGGAGATCCTCACTCTCATCCTCCGGCTCCATGGGGACGTCTCCGCCTCCTCTGTCAGCCACTCCTCGGCGATGTCGGCGGCCTCGTTTGTCCCCGTCGCCCGCGGTGAAGAAAGGGTCGGAGTCGTGGGGGTGTCCTCCTGCTGGCCTCCGTGACCTCTCGGGGGTCTTCCCCTTACCCTAACTCCGTCGGTGGGCGGTGGGGCCACTGCTCCCACTGCTGCCTGTGTCGACCTCCTCCGGATCCAGCGCCATCTTGGTGGAGGCGTCCCCTTCAAAGAGCCTTCGAAGGGTCTCCGGTCGGGATCCTCCCGGGGGATTCTCGCGGCGGAGCTTGGCCACCGCCTCCTCCATTGCGGCGGCCGTGGCTGCGGCATCTCGCCCTTCGGCCTCCTCCCGGGCACGAGCCGCCTCGGCTTCCCAGGCCTGCTGCAGCCGAGCCTTATCCGCTTCCAACGCCGCCAGCTCCGCCTCTTTCTCCGCCCTCTCCTCAGCGACCTTCCGTCGCGCGGCCTGGATGGCGTCCTTCCTGGCGGCGTCCGCCTTGGCCTTAGCCGTTGCCTCGGCGTGGGCCCTTTCCTCCGCCTCCTTCTTTGCCCCCTCTTTGGCAAGCGCCCCCCTAGGGGCCCATTTTGACATAAAGTGCAAAAGCCAATGTTGAGCTCAACTTAGTGAAAAGCATCCTCAATTGAGCTAACCATTCAAAATTGTATGAGGTGGAAAAGAGTTCTTTTCAAATGGCACCCACTTGTTGCATTTTTGTGCTTTCCAGGATTGTAATGCCTAGCCGGGGCCCAAAATGCCTCAAAATCTAGTATTCCAGATTGAAAGACCGGGCTCTTACCAAGGAACTTGTGGTTTTTTTGGGAAGTAGTCCCCCGGCCAAAAACCTACTTAAACGTGTGGTGAACCAAGTTATCCCCGCTGCTACACTGCACCATGCCCCGCGTAGGCAGCGCCCCTTCCAAATTTCTCCTCAATGTGTGGTGGAACTGGTTTTGGACCTTCAAATTCGAAAAAAAAGGTGTGCCGTGCACCAGAGCACGCAATTTCAAAATTGCATCCAAAATTGCATTTCACCCAAAGTTGCATTCCTGTTGAGAATCTCTAACTTGCATCAAAGTTGCATTACAACTTGGTAAACTTTGTGGTTGTTCTGCTACCCCCTAATGTGGCTGATTGCAACTTTGTTGCAACTTTGCTATATGCTCTATTAGGTACCGGTGGTTTTGGTGGTTGTTGCTGTGTTTTTGTTTGCCCTGCTGTTTCTTTTGCCTGTGTGCGATGCCCTGTGCTGTTTCTTTTGGCTGCGTGCTGTGCCCTGTGTGCCGTGTTTTGTTGCGGTGCTGGGCCTGATCGCTCGTGGTCGTGTCGCCTATTGTCGCCTGGTGTGCTTGGGTTTGATGCTGCGTTGCTCTGTTGAGCTGCCTGTGGTGCTTTGTGCCTTGTGTTGTGTTTTTTCTTGCCCGTCTTGTGTGGTGCTGTGGTTTGCTGTGCTGGTGTGCCTGCGTTGTGTTGTCCTGTGCCTTGCTCCTCTGCCTTTTTGGCGCTGATTGGTGCCTGGTGTTGTTGTCTTGCTTCCTTTGTGGCTGGTTTTTGTTTTTGCTCTTTTTATTTAAAAACCTCTGCGAAAAAGAAAAATAAAACAAAATTTCTTACTTCTGAAAACAAAAGTAGACACTACACAACACACACTCGCAGGCAGGCAGCAAGACCACTACCAAATATCTGTCTTACATGTTACCCGCCGACCTCAATGGTGCCGACCTCAATGGTGTCGCTGTACTCCTCAATGGTGTCGCTATACTCCGAAACCCACGAATACAAAGTAGCACCCAACATTGGAAAACGGAACTGCAATTTTCTGGAGGATTTGTGCAACTTTGTTTTGGTTTTTTTCCCTATGTTGCATTCCACTTAGCACCAAAAGCGTCCCATTCACACCTCTCTCTTCCCCATTACTTCATTTGTTTGGTATTACTTCCGTGGTGCTTCGGCGTTGCTTCGTTGCTTCGGCGTTGCTTCGGCGTTGCTTCTGCGTTGCTTCGGCGTTGCCTTCGCGTTGCTTCGGCGTTGCTTCGGCGTTCGTTCGGCGTTCCTTGGGCTGCGGCGTTGCTTTGGCGGCGTGCGCTGCAACTTCGGTGCAACTTCAGTGCAACTTCGGCTCAATCTTGGCTCAACAATGCGTTGGGTTCGACCAAAACCTCACGGCCGGCTGCTCTGATGCTAATTTGTGTGATCTTGGGGTTGCCTGTAGTTTGCACGACCGGGAGCTGTTAAAGGCACTCAACTCGTTCCGGTTTTTCAAGCATGAACGACATAACAACACCTGTTTCGAGGTTTATTGGACTTAGTCAATCTTGCCGTTCAATTTTCATTCAACATTGCCAATTTTCATTCAACATTGCCGTCACTGAGATCTCCATACCTGAGCGCACGCGGATGGGGAGTAAAGCGCGTCGGTGTGTCTCAAAGTTTTTTGCCGAGTGGGAAAACATACGTAACTAGTAAATGGCACAGATTCTCGTTGCAAAAAAACACCCTTTCCTGGGCGTACTCCACTGGTGCTCGGTGACAGGGTTATCCACCATGGCTGGGACGTATGACCTATCGGCAGAGGAGCTTAGCAGGCTACGAAGCTTACTCCGGCAGACTCCCACTGCAACAGCCCATGTATGCACTGTGAATGCATTTTTTTTCGGTTTTGGTGATTTTGAATTTTGGTGCTGCAATTTTCATTTACGCGTTGATCCCATCTGCAATTTATAAGGCGTAATGTGCAATTTCGCATCGATTTTGAATGTTGCGTGCAATTTTGTATCTGTACTGTGGCGACTGTGAATGGCGCGCGCGTGGCAGATCTGTCCAGCGCCACATCGCTCCCTCGTGGTACTGTAGATTCAAAAGGAGCAAATCGTCCCCGAACACGACAACGATGACGATTCCAATATTTCCACCGAGCCGTCGCAGCCCTCCCAGCTCTCCTCTTGCTTCCCCCTTAGTGAGGAGCTTCTAGCAGGGCACCATCCCCACCCAGACACCCCCATCATTGGTACTGGCCGCGCCAAAGCCTTGGGTTACCGCTGGTTGGCGGACCTCACCCTTAGGGCATTGTTCCAAAGGATCTTGTATAAGCGGAAAAGGCTCAACACGAAAACAGACATGAATGGGGCAACACTTCCACCACCGTACACATCCGAGGCGGTGACGGCCTCCAACTTGTCCACATGGCGGATGCTCAAGCCCAGCACCAAAGCATCACAATGCGAACAAGTCTATCCGCCCGGCCCAATGGAGTGGGCCTACATTTTGAGAGCATTCGAGGGGTACGGATTAGGCAAAGTGTGCATGGCCGGTGCGCGCGGTGGTAAAGGGGGACGCGCTCCACAAGCCAAATTCTACTTCTATGACCCGGCTTCGGAGGCGTTTCCGCGTGGATGGAGGGACCAGGAAGTTGCCGACGCCGGGGGGTATGAAAACACGTACCCAAGTTTCGAGGCGGTAGGGGGGTGTATGACCACGGGCCGCACATTCTTCCCCGAACCCAAGCAACCCCAACCCAAGAAAGAGAGGAAGGAGAAGAGGGAGAAGAAGGAGAAGGACAAGAAGCACAAAAAAGCCAAGAGAGAAGAACCAAGGGTGAAAGAGGAGGAGATCTATCGAGAGGTTGAGGAACATGTAGTGGCCCAACCGACCGAGCAAAGGAGGCCCTTCTTTGACGAGGTAGTACCACAATTTGCCATTTGGGGTTCCTTGGGGTCACATCGCCTTACTTAGACAATGTGTAGCCAATGTTGAGTGCAACTTTGTGTAGTGCATGAGTGTGATAACAATGTTGCATGCAACTTTGCTTCAACTTTGCTTCCATCTTAATGTGCAGGACGTAGTGGTGGTCACCAAAAGCGGTGTATGGGCGCTCCCAAGCCAAGCTCAAGAACCCGTGGCATGGGCCCAATGGTCCGCGACCAAAGCAAGTTCCGTGGTGGGCGCCCTCGTGCAATCTTCCCGCCTCATCGGCCTCACGTTCACCCCGCTTCAAGGCGCACCGCAACAACTTGCCCTACTCCAACAACTCCAAACCTCTCAACTACTCCAACAATTTCCTCAACCACCTCATGCCCAAGGAATGCCTTTCCCCCAAGTTTCGCAACTTGAAGTCCACCACCAAAGCAACCAAGTCCAACCCCAAACCAACGCACACGCTCAAAACCTCCAAGCGTCGGTACCCAACGTGGCCGGCCCCACGAAGCCCACCAAGGAGGCCGTGGCATGGATCCAAGCCCGGCATAAGGAAAAGCCAAGCCACCCCGAGAAAGAAAAGGAGAAGGCCCGGTCCCATGGGGTGGACACAAGGGCCCGACGCCCCGCGGAAGAGGACGCCGGTGTGGCGGAGACGAAGAAGATGATTGCGGACATGATGGCCCAAGACAAGGCCAACGAGAAGGCAAGGCAAGAAAAGAGGGATGAAAAAGAGCGGGACAAGGAAAAGAGAAGAGCGGAGGACCAAAAGCGCGCGAAAGAAGCCGAGAAGAAAAAAGAGCAAGAGCGCCAAGACCGAAAGCACCGCACAGAGGAACGCACCGCACACAAGGAGAAGAGCAAGAAGGTATGGGCAACGATACAACGTAGTGCAACTTTCGTTCAATTTTGATGAATTTGCATTGTTTACGATGCATGGCACATCCACATGCCTCAACTTTGACTCAACATCGATGCAACATGGCCCGCACTCTCATCACCTCACTCTTCTCACCATAGAGCAACCCCACCCAACAAGAAGTGCCCACGCAAAAGGCACCGGCAGACGATGGTAACGAAGAGATGTTGGATGAGATAGTTGAAATGGCAGGTGGTCACGAGGTACACCACGTGTGAGTGGTTGTGGGACACCGAACAACTCGCACATGTAAATATTTCCATGCGATTTGTGTTTTGCCTTTGGGAACGGTCTTTTTTTTTTTTGTTGTTTTAACACATTGCCACATGTCCTTAGGTACCCGGCCGCCGGGAGACGACGGTGCCGGAATGGCGTGAAATCGGCGACATCGAAAGGGGGCTCGCAAGAGAGACTCACGGATGGCCACCCAAAAGCAAAGTCCGATGGGTCTTGTGGAAGACAAGCTTGGAGTGTGGTGCGAACGGGCGCGACGAATGGGCACGCGAGGGGCCTGGGTGTGTACAACCGGTGGTTGGCGTGGTGACCGGAGAAAAGGGGAAAAAAGTATGGATTTACACACCCTCCCAATGGGAGGGATCTTGGGAGGCTTGTAAGCTAGAAATTGATCCCACTGTGTCACCACTCTACACTTCCCTTACCGCGGTGAGGGAGGAATGGCTTGGGTGGGATTGCCAATGGTGTGACTCAACACCATCCCAGGAAGACTCACACCCCTCCCCACTCCGCAGAGAGAGGTCCGTTGCCTTTGAATCTCCATAACCGGGCTCCGTTGGAGTTAAGGTTCTTATTTTCCAATTAGAAACCTATCGTGTGCTCCTTTGCAGAAAACCAAAGTTGAGCCAATGTTGCATCAAAGTTGCAATGCTCAGCACTGCTGAGCCAAAGTTGCACTCAAGGTTGCCAATGTTGCACCAAAGTTGAGCTTATTTATACCAAAGTTGCATTCACTTGTCCCAATGTTGAGGCCCAGTGCTGTTGGATGCTGTTGGGATGGGATTGCCATGGTGCTGGGTGGTGTGGAATCTTTAAAACGGCAATGACGGGACGTAGAAAAATGTGTCTTCATAGTGGCCTCAACCTATCACTGGTGGAAAGGGTAAAAAAATGTAGATTCTCAAACACCAATAAAAACCAAAATTGCACCAAAATTGCGCTTGGCAAAAATACAATTCTCTTGGGTTTTGGGTACTCAACTTTGACATTTATGTCAAAACGGGCCCCTAGGGCTCTTCCAGCACCTTCACCCCGGCCTCCTTGCAGGCAATGGCCTCCTGGGTCAGGCAGGCTTCCTGGGCGGCTGCCGCAACCTCACCCGTGATCCGGGCAGTCGCTGCCTCATGGGCGGCCGCAGCCGTGAGACCGGCCGCGATGGCCGCGACGGTCCAGGCGTGGAAGGCCATGCCTCTGCCCCATTCTATGGCCTCCTCCTGGGCGATGCCGACGGCGCCCTCCACGGCAGCGTTCCGCTGCGTGGCCCGTTGCCGGGCAACCCGAAGGTTGCAGGGCACCCCACAGGTGCGCTCGCAGGCGCGCGCCACATCCCTTTGGTGGGGAGCGACGCTGCTGCTGGAGCTGGCCTGGTCGGCCGGCATCCTCCCGCGGTGGGCCGACTCCACGTCGCTGCTGGGGCCTGACTTCCTCAGGAGCAGCGGACGGGGCTTGGCCTTGGCCTGCTTGGCGACCTCCAGGAAGTCGCCAAGGGTGGTGTGGCCGGGGTGGTGACCGCCACTGGCCCGTTGGGGGCTGGAGGCTGGGGTTCCGCCCCTGGCGCCTTGCGCGGCTTCGGCAGCCAGGGATTCCTGGGACCCCCGCCACTTCTTGTCGCGCTTCCTGTCCCCGGCGGAACGCTTCTCCTTCCCAGGAGACGCGCTGCTGCTGCTGTTGCCCTGCAGCCTGCGCTCGTTCCCCAGCTCCGGGAACTCCTTCTCGATCATGTCCCGCATGGAGACATTGATCGTGGCGCCCGACGGGTACTCGTTGGGCTTCTCGTCCTCCTCAATCTCGTCGGGGCGCAGCCCTTCGCCGGGCCTGTCTGGGCGGGTCCAGACCCTCCAGCGCTTGCCGCGGAAGCGGTACGCATACCCTTCCACCCGCAGCCAGTCCTCCACTGCCCGCAGGCGGTCCTCGCCCATGTCCTCACGGAGCTCGAAGCTCCCAGGCATGCCGCCTTTGCACTGGGGATTGCTGTGGCGGTAGTGCTGCCCCCACAGCAACCCACGAGGTAGGCGCGCCTCATGGGGGTGGGGCTGCGGCCACGTCTTGCCTGCCTCATCTCAATTCACCATCGTTCCCCTCGATGGAGTGGTCCTGGGGTGGTTGTTGAGGTGGGTGATGTAGCACTGGACTGGGAGTGCGGCCGGTGCTGGTCGGCCGGTGGTTGTGGAGGTGGTTGCTGTAGCTGGGAGTGCGGCCTTGCTGGTCGGCCGAAGGAACTCGTTGATGTCGGAGTTCCGGTCCCTGCACCTCCTTCACAGACTCGGCGCTGTTGCCGGGCGGCGCTGCGAGCCGCTGCGCTGCGCTGCGAGCTGCGAGCTGCGAGCTGCTGCACTGCGCTGCTCGGGGTTCGTGTGGCCCCGAGTGGCACGCGAGAAATGGGTAACCCCGCGGCAGTGAAACGCTTTTGACGCGTTCCCGTGGGGGGCCTGGCCACGGGACGCTGCGGTGGACACGTGCAAGCAAGCAGGCAGGCAAAGCACTGCGCTCACAGGGGCATCATTACGCTCGTGTCATGTGACAAAGCGTTTCAGGATCCTTGCCACTCTGAAACAAGGGAACAAAAGTATGTACAGCAACACATCAGAATATGTACACATGGGGTTAAGACTGGACTGGGGTAAAGGCATCACAGGACAATAGACACTCAGTCCCAACTTATATCCCAATCCCAGGTCCGACCCTTCCAGTGGCTGGTCGGGGCGGGGGCTCAAACACAACCCATGCCCTGCTCAGTCCGGACCCTGAAACCCTGCCAATAGGGGAGATGTACCGCCCGGCCACAGGCGAATTCCCAGGAATCAAGATGCTCCAAGGCCAACCGACAGTGGATTCCCATGCTCCTCTAACAGCAGGTCCCAACTCCCCTCTGAGCCAGAGATGAGGCCCCGCCATTATCCCCTAGGAGTTGGTAGCTGAAAATGGGCTGTTTCAGCCCAAACTGATATGAGCTCCGAAAACTCCAAAATTGACCCCTCGTTCGGACCCGCCAGAGGTAGGAACGAGGCAACTGTCCCAATGCCCTTCGAGTACGAACTCCCTGGAGCCCTCACCCAACCTGGTTCCCTCTGAGGTCCCAGCATCAGGGCACCACGGGTTCGTCAAGTGGGGTCATAATTGCCAAAATGGCAAAATCGGCCGTCTCGGGCGACCGTCCAGGGTAGGAAACCTTGGCGATATTGACGCGCCAAGCCTTGATTCACAACCCTTGATATCCTCTGTGGTCCCATGCCCTGGTTTATGGCTTGCTGTCACACTGGCTGCTTGCTGTTCATTGAGGCGATGAACACGCGGATGGGGCAGAAAGCAGCATGCGGTGCAAGGGGGGAGATCATGGATCGCACCAAAAGTTGAATAACTCCGGATGAGCCGGAGGAGCAAATACAAAACTCAATGGCGTTCAACCCTCGCTCATATGCCACAATATTCCCACTTTTCTCCTGGCTAGATCCCGTGCCCCATGGAGATATGGTAATTCCAATATGGCATACAATGGCAAAAACAGCGAAATTTGGCCAAAATGGCCCGCACTCATGATTCCATATCTCCATGGCCGGGGCGAGGATCTTTTGAACCAAAGATGCTATAGACATATGGGAGCTAGGTCCCAATCTATGCTGCTTGCCAACCCTCATGATCGCCTCTAGCTATTTTCCCTGTTGGAGAGAAAGTGACGCACAAATGGGGGAGAATGGCAACATACCCCGAATTGGGTGACTCACAACTCTCCCTTCAAGAGGAGAGGCCACATGGGGAAACACCCCATTCGATGCGGGTTTATGTGCCCTCTCCGAATTGCCCTTACCCTTGATCATGTGGCGCACGCAACCTCGGGGGCGAAATCAGGGGGAGATGGGGTTTGTGGCCATTCCGGGCAAAACGGCCAAAATTCACCCAAAAGTGGTCCCTCCAAAAATCGTATCTCCGTATCACAAGAGAAAGGAGCCTCGGGCTTTTGCATGGATGCAAACCGAAGCTTTGCTTCCCTTTTGCAACAAGGGTTGAGGTTCATAGGGTAATGGAAACATTTTTAACACCTCAATCCTTGAAGCACACTATTTATGGGAAAAAGTGCATATATCGGCGCTATTGGTTTGTACACATCTTTGGGTCATTGAGGAACAAAAATATGAGCAAACACGTTTGGAGTAGGCCCAGAGTAGGTGCCTTCAAATATGCCCACTGTTGTTAGATTGTCTCCGCCCACTCGTGTCGTTAGTGCTTGCATATGAGCGCGTGTGCAAAGATGCAGTATGGCACGCGTGCTCACAAGGCGAAATTATAAAAAATAGAAGACAAGGTTGTAAAAATCAACCAAGCCATCCACGATGTCATTCGTGGTCTCTAATTTACATATTGCCTTGGTTCGAGGCTCAACTCCCCGTAGGCTTCGAGTAGGAGCCTCCGGAGTTTGGCCATTTTGGCCTAATTTTCGACCAAAACTTGCCCTCTTTCGAAAAAAGAGTTTTGGTAGGCATTGAATTGCGTGAAGCCATCGTTGAATTGGCTCGAAAAACGAAAATGGTCTAGGGCTTTTGGTCTTGTGAGCATTGTGTTCGGTTATTAACGTTCATGCTCACAAGGCCACAAAGTTAGCGTTTGCCCATTTAAAACGACCGGGGTTTGCGAGACCCATAGGCTGCCCAAAACATCGCCATTGCCCGCTTCCCTATACAAAATGATATGCCCGCGTGAAAGGGCCATGGATGAAAGGCATAGGGGGGGGATGTAGGGTTCCGTCCGAACTCATGGTCCTTGAGAACCATGAGTTCGAGCGATCGACGGAAAAGCTTGCAAGTTGATTTTCTCGAAGACGCAACGGCGAAAAATTCTGGTGAACACACCAGATGAAAGTACATTAAAAACCCTCTAGCTTCAGCCCTTAAGTTCTCTTCCAACCTCAAAGGTACTCGAGAAAAATCCCTCACAAAACTCGCCACGGAGAGGCGACGAAAGTGCGCGAACAGGCGACATCAGGCCGCGATTTCACAACAATTAGAAAATCGCGGTAGAAATCGGGTATTTCACCGATTTCCGACTGAAAATCGCCTAAGACAATAAAATTATGGTAATTCTACATCGATTTATTGGTTAGAAATCGGATTCCAGATTTCGCGGGTTAGAGAACAGGGATATCCCGCTGACAGCCGGTGTCAACACCGCTCACAGGCCTCCGTGCCATGGGCCATAGATTCTGGGTACCACTTCACTATCAGCTTCAAGATGAGCTGGCGGAGGCCACGAAAAAGCTGTTGAAGGAATTCATCGAGGGTGGATCAATAGCACCTTTGGACAGTGATTGGGCAAGCCCAGCATTTATAGTGCCGCAGAAGAAGAAGGGCGAATGGTGGTTAGTTGTTGATTATCGAGGGTTGAACCAGCAAACCGAGCATGACTCGTTCTCTCTTCCCTTAATTTACACTATCCTGCAAAAACAGGCGCGAAAGCGCACCTTCACGGTGTTGGACCTCAAACATGGTTATCACCAGATGCCGCTGCATGGGGAATCCAGGGCGTGTACGGCGATGAGTTCGCCACTCGGCCCCATGCAATGGAAAGTGGTGCCAATGGGAGCCAAGAATGGCAAGGCAGTATTCCAACGCATGATGAAGGATCTGCTGGTACCTGTGCGGGATTGCGCCGACCCGTTCGTGGATGACATCATTCTCAGATCTGGCACGGAGGACATGTCGGAGGATGAATTGATCAACGCCCACGAGGAAGACCTGAGACGAGTGCTCGACGTCCTTGATCGCCACCAAATGGTATGCAAGCCGACAAAGGCATCCTTATTTGTGAAGGAGGTCGAGTTTGCGGGACATGGGATTGGTCATGGGCAACGCAGGCCGATGCCGGGCAAGTTGGCGGCCTTGAACGGTTGGGAGCGACCCACCACCATCAGCGAGTTGTGCTCCTTCATGGGATTCTACAACTATTGTTCGGGTTACGTACGAATGTATGCCGAACTCTCGGGACCATTGCACAAAATGCTGCAGGTTGGGAAGTTTGATGGGCGCAGGGGGGGCAAGAAAAAGCTGGCTTGGACAACGGAGGCGGAGGAAGCCTTCCAGACGCTCAAGAGAACTCTCCTGGGAAAGTTGGGATAATTCCTTATCAATCCGGACAAAGAATTTGTGCTTCGCACCGATGCATGAGATTATGACGAGGGAGCAGTCCTGGAGCAGGTCCGAGAGGTTGGTAAGGTTCGGAACTGGTTTCATGCAAAAATCACCGATTGCTTTCAATCATTTCCAAAAAAAACGAATTGTTCCGATTATCTGTCCTAAACATAATCAGTCATTTTCAATTATTGTCTCTACAAAATGCAATCATTCCCGAAAAGCCGTAAACGTTTACCTAAGGGATAGTCAACAGGAAAATAGTGGTGAAAGACATGCTGAACCTTTGACTTTTATCCCGAATTGCCTGTGATTTTGCAAAATCCTCTGGTTTTTGATAAGAAACATTTCATGGTGTATCAACGAAAAATTTCTTTTTCATACATAACTTGTCGGAATAATTGGGTTATACCAGTTTTCAAAATAATCAGTTTTACCGATTATTTGTCACATTAGACCCAATTAATCCAATTGATCTGATTATCCGATTCATTGGTAAAACCGATTCTGGAACTCAGAGGATGGTGCCCATTTCCTAGTGGTCTTTTGGAGTAGAGCTTTGGCGGAGGGGCAACACCGCACTTGGACTGCAAGGGAAAAGGAGACACATGCCATTATCTGCGCCTCGCGCAATTGGTCCGGGCATATTGGTTTGCAACCCATTGTTGTGTGCACCGAACATCAAAGTTTGCAGAGTTGGCACAAGGCGCACGTCCACAGCCCCTCGGGTCCGGCAGCCTGACGCGCCCGGTGGCACGGAACGCTAGCCAAGTTTAACTTGAGCGTAGTGTATCTGCCCGGAAAGGCTCGTACCATGTCCTCCTCCTTCATTTGGGCCTCCACCGCTTGCACCTTGGCATCTCGGACTCCGGCGAGCTCCGCGCGGGATCCCATCAGCACAAAGCATTTGGCCTGCTTTCCTCCAGGAGATGCTCCGCCCCGATGATACGCTGGTAGGCCCCACGACTGAGGCAATCGGCCACAGTGTTCATTGAAGGAGGCCATCACTTTTGATGGAGGATTGGTCCGATGATTCTGCAAAGGCGGACCATTGGCTCAAGTACTGGAATGCGGTGAGTGCGCCATCCGACGATGATTGGCCGGACAGATTGACGGAAGACGGGGACAAGCTCTTCCTCAAGGACAAGCTTTTTCTTCCTGAAAACCGGCTGGAGGACTTGATGGACCATTGGCACAACGCTCTGTTGATGCACCGGGGACGAGATAAAATGCAGAGGGACTTGGAGTCGAGGTTTTTGTTCCCTCGGAGTTATTACGCAGTTTTGAACCGGTATTGCAAGGCGTGTGCGGACTGCAGGGCCACCAAGCATCCCAACCGGTCAACTGCTGGAAACCCCGTGTACAGGGCGATTCCAGAGAGCCCCATGAGGTCGATTTCGATGGATGTCTTTGCGATGTCGGAAGTCACCGTGGAAGGCGAAGTCTTGGATTGTGTCATTTTGGCAGTCGATCACCACAGCAGATACATGTAATGGGTCCACAAATGTAGAAGATACTCTTCCCTATTTCGTTTCCAATTTTATTGTAGATTATGCAATGGGCTGCTGAATGGCCCGCGGAATTTGCGGAAGGAAAATGCCAGATGGCTGCCGCGCATCGCAATTGTTGTGCGTAGCATGAAACTTTTGCCTTGAAGAAAAACTTGATTAAATCTACAGATTTTATAATTTGTCCAGGTTTTATAGTATTCTGAGTGTTGTAGATATTTTTCGCCATGTTTACAACTGTTCGCTGTGTTTTGCACAGGTATGTTTGTAGATCACGTCAAGTGATCTAAAATGTTATCAATCATTTGGATCAGTGCCTGTGCCTCAGTGTCCATGGGAACAAGGGTCAAGGAACAGACCTCAGCCGGGACCAAGTTGGGACTGAATACAATCTGCAAACTTCCGTCTCAACGACCTGCTCAAGGACAGTGATGGCAGTGACGCCCATCTCGGGATAGCCGAACCGCTCAGAGCGCCCCAACGGCGCTACACGCTGCTCCTTGTGTGCTGCATAGCAGCCTGCTCATTTTGCGCTGCACAGTTGCGCCGAATGTGGCATAGCCGGAGGAGACTACGTCTCGTTGGTTGGTGATCAGTTTTGGTGGCGGCGCCACCTTGAGCGCTCTGCAGTCGCGGCAAGACTCCGTGGGCGTTCAGGAGCGGCGCCATGTAGGCGCATCAACGACATGGAGTGCTGTAGCGAAGACTGCATGGGTTTTGCGTCTCTATGCTGCGCATAAGCTTTATCAACGACGAGAGACGAACGGAATGAGCTCAACCTGAGTACCATGCGTGGAGCGCCAAGGAATCTCCGAGTGCCGGTGTGCCCAGTTCAAGGGCAGTGGAGGTGTGTACAGAGCTGGCATTTGTTCCAGATCGCTTCTTCGTTACCGGAGCTAACATCAAGGGCCGTGCTTTGTCTGCGGCGCCAAGGTTGTGCTACAGAGGAGCTGATTGCTGTTTTGAGTGGACAGTGGGGCTTATGGGTTCAAGAATGCGCGAAAAATGAAGATGCCGCTTTGGTGCAGGGCGTGGTTGCTTCAGTGAGTCAATCGTCAAAAAAGGAGCGGCGGGCCGCTAAGGTCAAAGAACGTGGAGCAGTACACGTTGCTGTGGTGTTCAGCTTGTGTGTTGCGGTTATGGCTGCGCGTGAAAGCCTTTTGCAGGGGAAATGTATACAGAGGGTGCGCTCGGAGGTGGAGCGCGTTGACGAATTTATTGCCCGCTGTGATTCGCGGAGGTTGGGTGAGCGAGCAGTGCTTTTTCGAGAGCTGGCCACCTTTCTGGATGTTTCGAGGAAGATGCGCGCGTGGCATTGGAGACTGACGAAGTTGGGGAGTCTGCCGACTTCATGGGATTTTGGAGAGCGCTCGCCGAGGTTGCGCTGGTGGTCGTAGTAAGACGAAGGTGAACCAGCAACGGCTATGGCTGATTAGCGTTTAGAGTGTTAGGACTTGCGGACAGCTTCTTTGATTAGCGTCTGGGTTTGCATGCTTTTCAGACAGCTTTTGGCTATTGGCTGGTTCGGGCCTGCGTGAGTTGCCTGCGTGTATATATGGTGGAATGTAGATTAAATGAGCTGGATGTGAAAAGAGACTTGGACAACAAACGCCGTAGGATAAGAAAACAGTATGCAAATTTGTTTCTGGTAGTGTATGGAGGTTCAGGTTTGTTTTTACTTTGTCTGTGGGCTTGGATATGCCCTGTCTTTGCTTTGGGAGCCCTTCGTTATGGGCTGTGGGCCTGTGGGCCTTGTTTGGGCCCTGTGTTGGCGCCTGTATCTATTCTCTTTGTGGCACGGCTTTGCACGTGCCTCTTTTTCACTCGCAGGGCTTTCCACGTAATTTCTCTCCAGATTTTACCTGTTTGTTTCTGCTGAAGGGGGCTGCACGAGAGGGATTGGGGGATGGAGATGAGTTGAGGGGAGGCCAATTCGCCTTTGAGGTACCGCCCCCTTCAGTGCAGCAGCCCCCTTCGGGGATTCAGAGGCAAAAAGCCTTTTGTTGATAAACTTCTACAACCCCTGGGGATATTTTTTATACTCTTTACCTGCTGCAGATTTTTGGGTGGTCCGAGAACATGTAGTAGGGGGCATGGCGAGCCTTGGTTTACTTTTATAACTGGGGTTGGGGTATGGGAGGCCAACTACGGCCCCTCCCCCCTGCAGGTCAGCAGGTACGCCAGTGCGTGAGACGTCAGGCCTGGTGCTGGGGCAGAGAGCAGTTGGGACTGAATACAATACATCGTGACGGTTCCGGGCAAAGAATTCAAGAAGAAGGACAAAAGGGACAAGCAGGGAGTGGAGCTGCAAGCCAAGACCGTGGCGCAGGCAATGATTGGGCATTGGTTGACGGTATTTGATGTCCCTTCGTTATGGGCTGTGGGCCTGTGGGCCTTGTTTGGGCCCTGTGTTGGCGCCTGTATCTATTCTGTTTGTGGCACGGCTTTGCACGTGCCTCTTTTTCACTCGCAGGGCTTTCCACGTAATTTCTCTCCAGATTTTACCTGTTTGTTTCTGCTGAAAGGGGCTGCACGAGAGGGATTGGGGGATGGAGATGAGTTGAGGGGAGGCCAATTCGCCTTTGAGGTACCGCCCCCTTCAGTGCAGCAGCCCCCTTCGGGGATTCAGAGGCAAAAAGCCTTTTGTTGATAAACTTCTACAACCCCTGGGGATATTTTTTATACTCTTTACCTGCTGCAGATTTTTGGGTGGTCCGAGAACATGTAGTAGGGGGCATGGCGAGCCTTGGTTTACTTTTATAACTGGGGTTGGGGTATGGGAGGCCAACTACGGCCCCTCCCCCCTGCAGGTCAGCAGGTACGCCAGTGCGTGAGACGTCAGGCCTGGTGCTGGGGCAGAGAGCAGGTCGGTCAGTGGGAACCTCTGCTCTGCTGGCAGAGTTGTACTGTATATTTTTCATTTTGAGAAAGAGTTTGGCATTTGAGTGTGCGTGGTGTTCCCCTGTTCTTGTTTCTGGGTGTGAGCACTTTGCTTTGTGAGTCGGAGGTATGTGTGCCTGTGAAGGTTTATGGACATGGGTGGAGGTCAGCGATATGACACTACATCAAGCGTGGAGAGTGATGCGTTCAGTTCTTTTTTGTTCTTTCCCCATCGTGTTCTGTTTGGTCCTGCCCAGGTCTGCAGGCATTATGCAGGGTTGGGACAGGGAAAGGACTCAGGCTGCAATGTGTGGTCTGGGTCCTGGGCAGCGCACATGATTTCGGATCATATCATCTGTTCGATGGTGCACCTTTTTTCGAGGAACTGCACATGTACTGTGCACTGCACGTTGTGCACTGCACCTGCACTTTGTAAAGTACTGTGCACGGCACCAGGACGGTGCGAACCCAGTGGGCACAACAAAATCTGTTTGTAAAATATTTTTGTGCCCATGCTCTGTGCTCTGTGCCTGTGTGTCTCTGTCCTTTTGGAGTCTCCCCTAGGCAGGCTACCCTGGCCCAGGCTCCCTGGGCAGAAATTGCAGCCGGGATTTGAAAATCTTTTGGAAACTCTGGCTGGGTTTTTGCACTGCCTAGGGCTGTTGGAGCTGGTTTTTATATGACGAGAAATGACTGCAAGTTACAGAAAAGCTCAGAACATTTTGCAGGATTTTTTTTCATTATATACAGGTTTTGGTGGGAGTGTGTTACCACACCTTCCAAAAAGGGAATGGGGTTTTTATACCCTTTTGCTTTAGGCTTTCCCCGACCCCTAAGCAGGGATATCTTTTGTACATGAAAAACCAAAAACCCCCTGACACCTGGTGGGTTTCCATTTCAGGGCACTTGGGTGTCGCAGAAGTTTTTGTTTTGTACATAGCAGTTGTAGTAAATACCATGTCACAGGTAAAGTATAGGTTTATGCTGAAAAAGCTCACATAGGCTTTGGGTGTTTCTCACCCATTTGCCCCCATTATTGATATTTTCCAGCAACCAACTCAGCTCTGGACCCTGAGTTTGAGCTTGGTGGGGGACTGTAATGGGTCCACAAATGTGAAAGATACTCTTCCCTATTTGGTTTCTAATTTTATTGCAGATTATGCAATTTTATTATAATATGGGCTGCTGAATGGCCTGCGGAATTCGCGGACGGAAAACGCCAGATGGCTGCCGCGCATCGCGATTATTGTGCGTAGGATTGAATTTTTTGCCTTGAGGGAAAATTAGGTCAAATCTACAGATTTTATAATTTTTCTAGGTTTTTTTAGTATTCTGAGTGTAGTAGATATTTTTCGTCATGTTTACGACTGTTAGCTGTGTTTTGCAAAGGCATGTTTGTAGATCACGTCTATTGATCCAATATGTTATCAGTCATTTGGATCAGTGCCCGTGCCTCAGTTTCCATGGCGACAAGGGTCAAGGAATAGACCTCAACCGGGACCAAGTTGGGACTGAATACAATACATCGTGACGGTTCCGGGCAAAGAATTCAAGAAGAAGGACAAAAGGGACAAGCAGGGAGTGGAGCTGCAAGCCAAGACCGTGGCGCAGGCAATGATTGGGCATTGGTTGACGGTATTTGATGTCCCAGCCGTGATATGCAGCGACAGCGGAACACAGTTCGTTGGCGAATGGTTTCGCACGATGTGCAAGTACATTGGCGTGAGACATGCCCAGACAGTGGCATATCACAGCCGTTCCAACCAAAGAGCGGAGGTGGCTAGCAGGCACTTGTTCAAAAAATTCCGGCAATTGCATATTGAGGAGCCGGGCACTAATTGGTATCATTCCCTTTGGAGGGTTCTGCAGGCATACCACGATTTGGCCGGGCCGTCTGGGCTGTTCCCCCATCGCATCTTTTTCCTGCAGGATCGAGTTTCACGTACTCTCCCGTGGATGAACCATGGTAATGTGGCAAAGGAGGCCAATGCCATGAGGCCCGAAGCCGACGACACAGCCAAGAAAGGGTGTGATGCTGTGTTGGCGGAACATGCGAAGAGGGCCGAGTATTTTGAGTCCGGGGAATTTCACAAATATCGGCTCAAGGACACCGTGTGGGTGGGGCGGCACCACAAGGACGTCTTGTCCCGGCACCGGCTGCAGTCATGGTACATACCGGGTGTCATATTGCGGAAAACCGGGCAAGATGTGTATGTGATCCAAGTGGGTTGCTCCCGCGGGAACTGGATCCCCATGGCTGTGCTGTCACCTTTCAGTTCACCGCGGACGCCTTCCACTCTGACAACGACGGAGAGGAGGACGAGTACAGCGCCGAGCGCATCCTCTCAGACAAGCCTGATCCCAGCACACCGGGCAGACGGCTATACAAGGTCTGATGACAGGTTTTTGCTGCATCGAGGGACTCGTGGGAACCTGGGAGCAGCTTTGTGCCGCAGTAAACGTCCGTGCGGCTGGACTACCTCAAAGCCAAGAAAATCAAGTTGGATGTCAAGGATGTGCTGGTTCACTTGGTCATGGGCCACCGAGATTGACGCCACTGCTTCTTACGCATATTTTTGAGCATCCACATATTTGCATTTCATTTCTTCGCCGCATTGATGCACGTGCCATGGCTCGGAACACCCAAGTACCCGCCAACCCGATTTCATTGGCTTGAGATGGGCATTGGGAACCAAGATCAGTCTTGGGTTGTGTTCATATTTTTTTGTGTGCACAATCGGTCAACGCTTGCTCAGGGGATTCCCACGGAACCATGGTTGTCAAGAACCCCTCAGAATTTCCTTTTTTTCTTGTTTGAGCCTTTGGTAAGTGCATCGGCGGGAGCGACACCCCCGCTATATGGGATCTTTCCTGGACTTCTAGGTTGGAATTTAAGAGTCTGCGGGGGATATGAAGTTGATATTTATTTGTTTTGATCTCCTGACTCACTTTGCTTTGTTGCTTTGTTTTTGCCATTATTTGGAGCGATAGAACCTATTTGGAGGTTGTTGGACGTAATGGGGACCACCTGTTGTGCTGAATCCCTCCCCAACAACTACTTCTATTGTTAGCACACCACGTTCCGTTTTTAGAACACTTGCGCTATTTTCAGTAGCAAAAATACCTATTTTTAGAACTCCACCAATCCCGCCCCTGTTTCGCGTTTCATCTGAATCCGCAGCGTCCGAATAGCTGTCGCTGTCGCATTGGTGAGGCCTGTTTCCCCCCAGGGTCCCTCACTTCGGAGATCTCTGTTTTTCGTGTGTGCTATTTTTAGTAACAAATGTTGCTATTTTTAGTAGAAATTTTTTTGCTCATTTCTCCACTGTTTGGGCACCCTGGGACCATCCGACCGGATCCACGACCAATATTCTGCAAGCTGGCGGCGATGGTGATGTCCGTTTGAGCTCATGTCGCGCGTGGAGCTGGGTTCGGAACATTGGACCCTCGAGAAATAATTTTCAGACCAAAAAATGTTTTTCTCAAATCGAAAAAAATCTCTGTTGTTTGTGTGTACGCTTGTCATCGTGCAGTGTCCTCTCCCTCCCACGAGTGCCCACGTCCTCTGGAGGCGATCCAATACTCTCATGTCTCTTGCTGGGAGTGCGGGTCATGCAAGGGGTTACTGCTGTGCATGCCGTGCATCAGATATCTGTTTGTGGTCTTTTATGTAGACTAGTGGACGACGTTGCTTTGTGTCTATCTTTTATCCGCGAAGCCTATGCCTTTAGTTTTAGTTGTGACGGGAGGGACTTCATTCTTTTGAGTTGCTATCCTACCTTTCCCCAATTACTTGTGCGGGTGACCACGGTGTATGTGGTACCCTCCCACAATGAGGGGAGTGGCAAGGGAGCAACCGGAATCCTCCCGTCCTCTTTTTGTTTTCAGAGCAGGTGAGAGTGCTCCGGGAAGGGGGGTGAAGCCGGTTGGGATCCCATTTGGCTGCACCTCTATCCTACACATCACCCATTTCAGCGATCTCAGCAGTTTCGGGTATAAATTCAGGGGAATTCTGAATTTATATTACTTATAATTCACAGGATGGAGACTTTCACATTTATAGTTCGGACGAGGCCTCCTGTGTGTGCGCGCGCCCATCTCGTGTTCCTGTTGGCGTGCACGTGCTCTGTGTTCTTTAGTGCAGGCCAGTTGCGTGAAAATGTTTCCGAGCGGGTGCTAATACTGTTAGTTCTATCCTGTTGCAAAAGTGGAAGCAAATCGGAAGCTAGGGCAACTCCAGTGGATGATGGAAGGCCCGGAGTTGCGATCTGGCTAAACCCTGGTGTGGTGCCTCCGCCCACAATGGCTGTTGCCCTGGGGTGCATCACTGCACTTGGGAGGAGACCGGTGTAAGTTAATGGGCGCATCTACCTCGGCAATGCCAGACCTACGTGCATGGGGGACCACAAGTCCCTTGAAGTTCAAGGAGCCCTAGTGGAAGTGAGGTGGAGGTGGATGTGGCTGCGGTAGGCGCACCGGAAGGGAAGAAAGTAGCTCGGTCGTTGCTCTGCAAGGCAAAGCAATTCCTCATTCCTTGGCTTATCATTGGTTTGCTTTGCATGTGTCATGACAACTTGATCTTCCATTAAATCAAAGAGGGTCAATCTTTTGTGATTGCGTGTGTTGAACATGTTGTGTGCACGTGCAATGGCCGAGCATGCTAAAGGCGGAGAATTGCACTTATGCCCTGGTTGCTAACCTCTCATTGGCCGTATTACTCCAGTGACCTTCGGTGAACTCGTATCATTGGTCAAACATGGTTGGTGATCTTCTATACTTCTCTTGGCGGCAAGCAGTAGGGCATGAGCTCACTTAATTTGGCAACTGGATATAGGGACAATCCTCGGTCAAGGTTGGGGATTCTCACTCCGGGTGCATGAATGGTCTCTTGGGTCATGGCTAGGCGAAGCTCTCCCTCCATATGCATACTCTCGGGATTTGGTTTTGGTGAGGTTCTCTCCTGGGCCAGGGATTGGTTAGGCTCTCCCTCCTGGGCCCTGGATTGGTTAGGTTCTCTCTCCGGGCATGGATCCGGGCAGGGACCATCTCTCTCAAGGCCTGCATTTGGGCGGGACCGTCCTTCTTCGAGGCAGGACTACTTCCCTTTAGGATGGGACAATCTCACATGGATGTGCTCTCATTGGACCCGGGATACCCCTCCTTGTGCACTCACTCTGCGGGCCGGGTCTAGGTCTCTATATGTGACCCGCAGCATCTGCTTATCCAATCTTCTTACCCAATCTCTCTCCAAGTAGCATGCATTGAATTGGTTCGGCAAATAGGCAATATTGATTTCACTTGTTCATGTGTGGAAAGCTCCCAATGCACATGACAATTGTGTTTGCCTATGCCATCGGGTCCCAAACAATTAGGCACCAAGTGATGGGACCGACTGGCATGCCCAAGGATGTGAGGGCATGAGAGGTAGGTAGGTAGGTGCACTCGGTCGTGGAGAGGCGCCCCATGGTTCCCCCTGGCGTCGCCCCTGTGACGAACAGGAAGAGGCTCCGCGCGTGAAGAGGGGAGGCGGCTTACTTCCCGCTAGACCTGACTGTTGGCCCCCAACAAAGCGGCCCCGGGCAACGCCGGGAGGGCTGATTGCCGCCAGCGTGACGTGCTTGTCTCCCCGGGAGGGTGTGCTGCCGTCCTTGTGCAGGTCCCCTCCTTTGGACGGAACCCTAGAGGTTCACCGGACTTCCTGGCGTATCCCGTTCCCAAGGCATGCATGCACGTTCTTGGTACTAGGGTTTCGAGGCGCTTGGGTGTTGCACGCTCCGCCTCGAGTCCCAAAGCAGCGCAGGCCTTAGGATGCAGCCTTACCCCCGGTCTCCGGATTTCGTTTGGCCGGGTCACCTGCATGGCACGGGCTGCCTCAGTGCCCGGGCTGTGGGCACTGGGTTTCCTACTCTTGTGCGGTGTTTGTGTTTGGGTCCGGTTGGCGGTTGGGTGTGGGTTTTGTTAACCCCGCCAGTCCTGGCTGGGGTCTTGGGTGGGTGTGTTTGGGCACGGTTTGTGGTGTTGTCCCTCTAGTGGCGGCTGTTTGTGGTGTTCGTGGTTGGGCTACGGTTTCGGCCTGCTTTTGGGACGTGTGTGGTTTCGTGGGCGCCCTGCTTGCCCCCCGCCGTTTCTGGTTCCGGCGTGCGGTGTGGGTGTGTGTGCTGGGCCCGGGTCTCGGCTGTGCCCAGCCCTTCTTGGCTGGGTTGTCGGGGTGTGTTTTTTGCGCTTTTGTTTCTTCTTTTCTTTTTTTTTTTTCTGTCCCGGGCTTTGTGGTCCCTATCCCTCCATCCCCTCTCTTTCGGGCTGGTCTGGTGGCTCTCTTTTTTTTTTTCCGTTTTGGTGTCCCTTTTCCCGGTGGGCCGCTGTTCCCGGCTTGGTGTTGCCAGTTTTGGGTGGGTGGTCCCCCTGTGCCTCTTTGGGGGTCCTGTCTTCGGTGCCTTCTGGGGGGGGGGTTTGGCCGCCTCTGGTGGTGTTGGCGGGCGGTTCGGCGGCTGTGGGCTGTTTTTGTGCCTTTTCCCCCTCCCCCCTCCTTTTCTTTTTTTTTTTTTCATTTCGGGGGGGGGGCTTGCCTGTTCCTCCCTCTGCCTTCCCTGGGCTGGCGCACGCACTGGCCTGCATTCAGTGTTGTCTTCCGGGCTGCTGTTTTCAGTTGCGTTCTGTTTGGCCGCGTTCCGGCCCCATGGGTCGGGTGGGCCATGTACACGGTGGGCTCGGCGCCCCTTCTTGCCGGGTTAGGTCCTGGTTTTGCCGGCTGGGCGGCTGCGCCAGGCGGCTGCTTGTGGTTTTGCGTTAGGGGGCTGGGGTTGTTCGTGTCCTTTCCCTTCTGCGGTGCCGGCTGTAATCTTCTGGGTCGTCCGCCACCGTTGTCGCCAGGCGCGCTGTGGCCCCGTGTGTGGCCTGCGGTGCTGGTGTGTGGCGTGCTGGCGCGGCGCCTTCCAGGGTGTGCGGTGGCTGGCTTCGGTTAGTCCTTCAGGTTAGGGTCAGTTGTGTCGTGCTGTGCCGCTCTGTGCCGCGTCGCGTCGCGTCGTGCTGTGGCGCGTTGCACTGTGGCGCGCTGTGGTGCGGTGTGCCGTGGTCTCGCGTGGTGCCGCGGTGGGTCAGTGGAGGTCAGCTTGGCCTGTGTCGTGGTGTGGAGTGCGGGCCGGAGTGTGGCTGGCTGATGGCTGGGGGGTGCGGTTAGGTGTGGGTGTCTCGCTGGGTCCGTGTTGTGGGGGCTTGGGCGTGCCGCTCGGGCATGTGGGTCGGGTAGGTTGATCGCGTGACGGTCCGTCAGGTTGCCCTCCCTGGGGGCCTGTGCCTTGGTCCCGTGTCCTCTGCGGGTTTCGGTCCCTAGTCCTGGGTGCCGCGGCCGTGCCTTCGTCCTCTTCCGGTGCCTGTGAGGTGGCCCTTGTAGTGGCCGGGGTCGTCGCCTGGCGGTGAGGGCGTGGTGGTGCGCCGTGCGGCGGCGTTCCCTGCGGCTTCCTCTGTGGGTGTGGCCCGTTCTCCCCGTGTAGGTGTGCCCTCCATTCCCCGTGCGGTTTCCGGTGGCTGGTGGGCGTGCGCTGGTGTGATCCGCATGGCGTCCGATGTTTGCTTCGGTGGTGTGTGTTGAGGTGTTTGGTGGGGGTGGGGCGGCGCTGGTCCCCCCATCATGGTGTGCCCTTCCTGGGTGTGGGTCGTGGTGCCTGCCGTGGTGCCCTTTTCCTCCGTGTCTTGGTCCCCGCTACCGCCCCTTCCTGGTTCTTGGGTGGTTTCCTGCCCCCATGTGGTGTCGCTTCCGGCGTCCTGTCCCTGCGAGTGCCTGCCCTCACTTGGGGCCCCTCCGTGCCCTCTTGCCTGAGTGCTCCTTGGTGCCCCTTGCCCTTCCCTTGCCCTTGTCCTGCCCCTTCCTGGTGTGGTGGTGGCGGGAGGGGCGGGGTAGGGAGGGGGCGCCGGCGGCCCAGGCCTGGGGGTGGGTGGCCTGGAGCCACTGGCAGAGGGCTTGGGGGGTGTAGGGGGGGCGGAGGCCCTGGACCGCAACGTGGAGGAGGGCCTTCTATGCCGCTTGCGGCATGATGGCCTCCGGGGCGGCCTCGTGGGGACTTGCGGGGGTGCGGGTGCGCACCTCCTCGAATGTATGCACCATGTGCACCCCTTCGTGCCTTCTCGCTCCTCCGGCCCACTTCACCCAGCAGCGGAGCTCCTGCACAGCGGGGGGAGACCACCAGGCGAGGTGGGCGGGGGCCCGGGGGGGGGAGGGGTCCGTGCCCTGGGTCCTGGAGCGGCGGGGGGAGGACGTGGACCTGCGGTGGTGGCGGGGGTGGCGGTGCCTGGGGGAGCGGGAGCGGCGGTGGCGGGGGCTGGGGGTGGAGGACGGGTAAGGGCGGAGGGGGGAGCGGGAGGGGGAGGTGGACATGGGGCGGCGGTGGCGCGCTCGGTGGCGTCAGGGGGAGCGGGAGTGGTGGTGGTGGGGGCTGGGGGTGGTGGATGGGTACGGGCGGCGGGGGGAACGGGGAGCCCTGCCGGGCGTGTGGGGGGAGGGGGAGGTGGACGTGGGGCAGCAGTGGCGTGCCTGGCTGCGTCGGGGGGAGCGGGAGTGGTTGTGGCGGGGGCTGGGGGTGGGGGTCTTGTATGGACGGTGGGGGGAGGGGGAGGCGGACATGGGGCGGCGGTGGCGCTCGCGGTGGTGCCTGGGGCAGCGGGAGCGACGGGAGCGGGGTCCCGGGGGGTCGTGGTGGCACCTGGGGGAGCGGGAGCGGCGCGAGTGGGTGGTTGAGGCGCGGTGGGAGTGTGGGCGCCGTGGGCGAGTCTGCCGTGCGGGGGGGGAGCGGGAGCGCCGCCGTTTGCGGGGCCGGGCCTCATCGCTCGAGTCGGGCCAGTCCGGAGGCGTCAGCGGCCCCTGGGGGGCCTCGCGCGGTGCCGCCTGGTACTGGGGGGGGGGGGGGGAGGTTCCCCTGTCGTCCATGGATCCGCCACGTAGGGGTGTGGTGGCGGCAGCGGCCGGTGGTCCGGGTCGAGTGGCTGTCCTTTGCGGGGTTGGGCCCGGGGGGCCCCTTCGGCGTGGACGTGGTGGCCGGGGGGGTACGGATACGGTTCCTGGTACGGGGGGGGTGGCTGGTACAGGGGGGGTGGCCCCTGGCGGTAGGTGGGGTATGCGGGTGGAGCGCTCGGTGGCTGCCATCCCATCCGCTGGTGCTGTTCGTGCACGGGGGGTTGTGGCCGGGTGGGGTAGGGCGGTGGGCAGTGGTAGTGGTGGGGGTGGTGCTGGTAGTGGTGGTGGTGGGGCCGCTGGTGGTGGTGGTGTGGGTAGTGGTGGGGTTGGTGTTGCGGGTATGGCCCATGGACCCCTTGTGGGTTTTCCGGTCCCCCTTGTGGGGGTGGGGGGTTGGGCATCGTGGGCAGTCCCCGGGGCTGCACTATGTTGTGGGCAGGGGGGGCGGGTTGGGGTCCCGGCTTGACGGTGACGGTGGTCGAGGGGTCCCACGTCCCTGGGTCGGTTTGGCCGGCGGTGGTGGTGGTTTGTGGGGGATGGATGACGGGGCGCTTGGTGACGGGGATGCGGACGAGGGCTTGGACGGGGTCGTGCTGGGTGGCCGCCTCTGCGGTGGTGGTGGGTGCCGGCGGGAGGGGGGCGCGGGTTGCGGTGGGTGGGGGGTCCTGGCTTGGGCGAGGGTCCGGGCGGGGATGGTGTCGGGTGGGTTTGTGTTGTTGCGTTTGTGGTGTTGTGTGTGCTCGCGTGGGCGTTGGCTTGGGTTTGGGGTTGGGTTTGGGGTTGGGGTCCGGTTCCAGGTTGAGGAGTACCTCCGTCCGGAGGTGTGAGGGCGCCGATGTCGGGTCGGGGGTCGTCCCAGTGCGTTGCCGGGGTGCCCGAGTCGCCTGTGTGGGGGCTGGGGGGTCGGTGTGTGCGGCTGCGGCTTTGGCTTTTGCCGTGGCCTTGAGGATGAGGGCGGCGGGGAGGGGGGGGTCGGAGGATGAGGTGGAGGAGGTGGACGAGGCTGAGGATGAAAAGGAGGTGGTGGACGCGGGTTGGGCTGTGATGCGGGCGGGCTTGTGGGCGGCGGCTTCTGCTGCGGCCACGGCGGGGAGGATGGAGGGCATGTCCTCGGGCTGTAGGTTGGGGGCGGGCGGCTGGGGGGGCCCGGTCGTGTCCTGGCGGCCCGGCAGGCCGATCTGGTCGGCAGCGGCGGGGGAGCAAGGCGCGGGGCTGTGGCCTTCTCCTTCTGGGCTTGGCTGGGCCCGGGTCCTGCAATGTGCGAGGTCGTGTGGGTTGGCTTCCGCGGGGGGGAACAGTTCGCGTGGGCTGCATTCAGGGGCCGGGGGGGGTGGGCCTGGGTCCTCTGGGATGTGTGCGGGGGGCGTGGGCGGGCCACTGGGTGGGCTGGGCGTGCCGCGGGGCGCGGGGCTCCCCTCTGCGGGTGTGTGTGAGTCGTCGAGTGTGGGGGGCGGTGAAGGGTGTCCGGCGGGTGGGTGTGTGGCGGGCGTGTGCTGGTGTTCGGGCGGGTGGGGGAGGCCCGTGTCGCGGGGCCCGGGGCTGCGCGCCATGGTGGGCGTGTGTGGGTCTCCGGTTGAGCAGCGAGAGGGGAGGGGCATGGGCGGGGATTGTGCGGTGGGGTGTGCTGTGTCGGTGTATGTGTCCGCTTGCCGCGGCGCGCTTTGCCGGGCAGTTGTAGGCCGGGCGGTTTGGAGGAGAAGCTTGCCGTCTTCTGCTGCTGCGGCAAGGATTTCGCAGACGAGCTTGCGTATCTGGTGGACCTCTTGGTCAGTGGTGGGAAGGGGGTATGCTAGCTTTGGGCTAAGACCCGCGCGGTTGAGGACCCTGTGGATGGCGTGGTACCCGCAGGTGAGGGACTGCTGCAGTCTGGGGGGGGGGTCTGGTCGTGTGTCCGGGCCTGCCTTGACTTGTTTGTGGGCGGCCGGGATGGCCCAAACCCAGGGCACGGTCCCCGCGGATGGCCAGCGGCGCTGGATCCAGTGGGTTAGGCGGAGCATGGCCAATCCCAGGTGGTAGCCCACCTTCCCTGAGGTGATTTGGGCCAGGGCGCGGGCTGGGGGCTTGTTTCCTGGCTGGAGCACACCCCTGAGGACCCTGTGCTGGGTGGTGGGGTCCCCCACTGCCCCTGGTGGGGCGGTCTCCGGGGCGAACATGGTGTCTGTCCCTTGGATGAGCCATTGCGGGCCGGGGGACGTAGCTGTAGCGGCTATCACGTAGTAGTGGCCGCGCTCGAGGACTGTAACCCAGACCTCCGGCGGGGGGTGGTCACTGTCTGTAGGTGGGGGGGGGAGGTCGTCGTCTGGGGTGCGGAGGCCGGCGGCGCGGAGGGCGGTGTCGCGGTTTGGTGCGCTGGCCTGTTCCCACTGCTCCGGGCGGTTCGGGTCCGCTGGGTGGTCCGTCTCCGCTGGGGCCCGTCGTAGGCGTACGGTCCCTTGACGCGTGACGTTGATGCCGGTGTCGTGCGTCAGGGCCTGGCCCCACTCGATGGTGGGGATCCAGACGAGCTGGCCCCGGTCGTGTTTGCGGGCTCGCCAGAGTACGAGGTCTACGATGGTCTCGTGGAGGCCGCTGCCTGGGGTGGTCAGGTCCCGGAGGGCTTTGACGGTGAGCTTGGTCCAGTCCTCTTGTAGGCGGTACCAGCCCAGGGGGGTGGTCGGGGCCCTGTCTTGGAGGGTTGCTCGGAGGAGGTCGGGGTCGCGGATGGTGGTCAGTGTGAGGGGGGGGTGCCCCGGGTCCGGGGGGGGTGGGCTGGATGGGCTGCCCGGGTCTTGCGCGTCTATGTCGATGCATGGCTGGCCCTGGTTGGGCTCTGCCGGACTGGGCGGTGCCGGGTGGCTTCTTTGGTGTGAGACGGGTCTCGGGGCGCTGTGGTGGTGTCTTGGAGACCTGTGGATGGAGACGGGGGGCGCGTGCGGGGCGTGGAGCGGGTTGGTTGACGTCTGGGTCATGCCCGGCATGGTAATGGATGAGACGCTGCATGTGTTCCCTGGCGGTGGGGTCGGTGAGTTGCTCCGCGTGTGTTAACAGGAGGTGTTTGCGGTGTACCATTTGGGCCGCTGCTCTGCGGACTGCCTCTAGCTGGAGGTGTGCTGCTGCCTCCATGGGGCTTTCCGTGTGTTTGGTGAGGTGTCGGTGCAGGGCCTGTGTCACTGCCCCTCTCATGGTGGCTTCTTTTATCAGGGGGTCCCAGAAGAGGTGTTCGGTGGCCTGGTGTGCGTGGCTGTGGGTTGGCCATCCTTCGTGTTGTCGCAGGGTTTCTGCCAGGGACCAGCCCACTAGCGTGTCCCTGCCTGTATGGAGGGGGCATTTCTTGAAGTGTTCCCAGTCCTCCGGGGTGGTGCGGTCGCACGGGCAACGGGTGTGTTTGTCGGGGACGTGGATGTGCTTGCGGGCGAGCCATCTGGCGACCCTGGTGAGGAATGGCAGTTGCTCCCTGAGGAGCTGAATGCGTCGTTTTTGGAGGTGGGCTGGGACGTTTGCTGGGCGCAGCGCTGAGTGGTAGAGGGGGACTTGCAGTCTGTCCTGGAGCTCCTGGATGTGCGACCGGCTGTCTGCGTCGCCGGGCACGCGGGCGACATGTTGGATGGGGTTGGGGTAGTGGTATGCTCTGTCGTCGGAGGAATAGGGGGCGTCCTCTGGTACCCAGTCCGGGGTCTGATGGGGCTCGGGTACAGGGGGCACGTGTTGGAGGTGTGTGTGGTTCCGGCCGAGGTCAGGGATCTGGAGGGCTGGTAGGTGTGTTGTGCGCTGGTGTACTGCCTGGTTGTCGACCTTACCATTTCCGTACTGGTGTCTGTGGGACTCTTGTTTCACGATGTGGAGTTGGATGTAGGGGGGAAGGCTGTGAAGGGCTTTCCAGAGCAGCAGTGCCTGGGTGCCGAGGCTCGTCGCGGTGGCTTTGTGAAGTGGTTGCCTTGCTATGCGGAGGAGCAGGTGTGTCGACAGTGGCGTCCACCACGAACCAGACCCGGACGATGTGCGGGGAGTGGGCGGGTAGGTGGGCCGCGATCTCGGTGATGGCGTCGGCCATGGCCCCTAGCTCCCCGTGGGAAGAGGCCCCATAGGTGGTGTGGCCCGTGTGGTGGTCCATGTGGTAGTGTCCCCCGGTGTGGGTTAGCTGCAGGGTGGCCCCCCCGGTGATGGGCGTGAGGGCGGATTCGCCTGAGGCGTTGGTGAAGAAGAGCCGGTCCGCCGGTGTTGGTTGTGGGAGGCGGCATGGGTTCATGGGCAGGTAGGCGTATATGGCAAGGCCCGTGGGGAGGTGGGCTACTGGGGTCGTGGGCTGCAGGATGGGGGTGGCGTACACCCCTATTCCTTTGGATATGATGTGTTTCGCTTGGGGGGACAGGGCTATGAGTCCCTGCTCCGGCTGTCCTTGTGTGAGGTAGGAGTAGATGTAGTGGAGGATGTAGGCTGTGTCGGGGTTTAGGTCGTTGCATGTAAGGGTTTGTGTTCGTTGCTCCGGTGTGTGGCAGGAGTGGTGGAGCGGATAGTAGGGGTGCTCATGCTTGCTTATTCTGCCTGGCTCGTACATGCTGTAACGGATGGCGACTCCTGGCGGGTCGGGGCGGGGGCATGTGGGTGTAGTGGTGAAGAGCCATTTGGGCGCGTGGTCGGGGTTCAATGCTACCGTGGGGTTAGTGTCGGTGCGGTGGAACCATGGGGCTATCCATGCGTAGGCCTGTGGTGGTAGGTGGGTTGTGAGGTGGGTGTGGTGGCGTGCTATGAGGTGTAGTACGGGCCATGGTGTGGTTGGTGCCTCGGGGTCACAGGCCCAACATGTGCGTGGCATGCTCTGGGAATCCTGGGGGACCCGTGGTAGGTCTCGGGCGGTCATGTGGTGTTTCGGTATGCGCCATTTTGCCCCGTGGTGCATGACGGTGGTCTGCGTTGGTTTGGCTTCATTCGGAACCAGTAGTAGGGTTAGTGGTGGGACTGGGCCCGTCACCGGGGGGACGGGTTCGTGTTTCGATCCGGTGGGTGCGTAGGGCGGTGTCTCTGGGATGGGTCGGGGGTGTTGCTTTGTGAATTCTCGGTAGGCTGTGTGCATGTCTTTGCTGCCCGGTAGAGTGTGTCCCGCTGCTCGTGCCGTCTGGGTGAGGTACTGGTGGAAGAGGCGGTATTGTGGCCATTCGAGAAACTGTAGAAAGGGGGTGTGGTGTGCCCCGCTGTGGTGCAGGATCCGCATTTGGGGGAGGGTGACGTATACTACGATGATGGAGGCCGCGACAAGGTCTATGGTGTGGATGGTGCCCTTGGGTTGATGGTGGAGGTCCTCGCAGAGGACCGCTAGTGGCCCTTCCCCTGGGCACGTGTGGTTGGTGAGTATGGCGTGGTGTGGGGATGGGAGGAGAAGCTGCAGGTGGTTCCACAGGCGCGTGTTCATGTTGGTGGGCATGCCCGTCTGGTGGAGTACCCAGCGCGGGCATGTGTTGCGGGCCCGTTGTGCGGCTTGGAGGCGGATTGCGGTGACCTCGCGGACCTCGGGTGAGTGGTTGTGGGTCATGCGGTGAAGGAGGAGGGCGGTGAGTCTGGTGTAGGCCGCTTTCACCTCGTCCCCTATGCCGTCCCCATAGTGGGGCCATGCCGCTCGGATGGCGCGGGTGGGTATGGAGGTGGGCCAGCCCCCGTGTGCTGGCCATGCCTTGGTCACGGCGCGTGTGGCCGGCTGGAGGGCGGTGGTGGGGTGTGTCAGGTGGAGTGCTTGGAAGCCTATGGAGGCGTTCAAGACCCCAGTGAGGTAGTACGCCAGGCTCTGGTGGGACAGGGAGAGGGCCTTGGTGGTCGGGGACACATATCTGGGGAGATGGGCGAGGTGTGATTGCAACTTGGGAGGGAGGGTGGCGTCCTCAGGGTTGGCGGCCTGGACTACCCCCAGGTGGGTGGTGGTTGTCACGACTTGCATGGGGGGCCCTTGTGGCCCTAGGGTGGGAGGTGTGGCAGACCCCTTGATCATGGCCACTAACTTTGTGGGGTGGACGATGAGGTTGTTGTGGGAGAGGTAGGGAACGGTCACGTCCAGTAAGTCGTTGGCCTGTTGGGTGACCGTTGGCCCGGGGTCCGGGGCATGGGGTTCGTGTGGGGTGTGCGCGACTGTGAGGTTGGTGTCGTCCGCGAAGCCCACCAGGGGGGAGAGGAGGGGGTAGGGTGCGTAGGCCGGGTAATCCTGCTGGATTACGAGGGCCAGGGGGAGCGTCACTAGAAGGTACAGGACGGGGCCCTCTGCTCCCCCTTGGGGGACCCCGCTGCCTGGCTCCAGGAAGGGGGTCAGGCCTGCTCCAGTGCGGACCGTGTATTTGCGGGTGCGGATGTAGCCGGAGGTGAAGTTGTAGAAGGGGAGGCCTAGGCGTTTCCACACCGCTTCTAGAAGGAGCCAGGGGGTGTTCGGGAAGGCTCCTTTGACGTCGAGGGAGGCGATGATGAGGTCCACCGGGTCCATGTCTGCGATGGTGTCCTGGAGGAAGATGGCCTCCTGTGGGGACCGGCCTGGGATGGCCCCCCAGAGGCTTGCTGGTATGTGGGGGTCTAGGTGGGGGCGGATGCGGCGCAGGAGGATGGTCCAGACGATTTTGACCTCCGTGACCGCACAGACTATGGGGCGCCAGTTGTCCGGGTTTGCCCAGTCCCCTTTTCTGTAGAGGGGGCCGACAACGTTGGCCCAGTCTGGTGGCAGGGGGGTCCGCCCCGTGACGATGTCCCAGAGGCGGTGGGCGAGGATGCGGAGGAGGTGGGCGGCGAGGTGGTAGTATGCCTCTGCAGGGAGGCCGTCGTAGCCTGGGGTTTTGTGTTGCCGGAGACTGTGGATGGCCTTCCAGACTTCGTGGATGGTGAAGGGGCGTTTTTCCAGTTGCCTCCTCTGGGCGTGGTTGAAGACCCGAGGGAGGCGGTCGATTTTGGCCTGGGTGTCTGGGTCCAGTGTGTCTTGGGTGGGGGTGTGTTGCCGGAGGAAGCTGTCTTGGGTGGCTTGGAGCACTGTGGCTGGGTCGTTGGTGAGGGAGCCGTCCTCCTGCCGGACCGTGGTGATGGTGCGGTGGCCGGTGTCCGTCATGGCGTCGTTGAGGTGGTGGATGGCCTTGTAGGGGAGTTCATGTTGCGCATACCGTTCGTGCTCCTGGGCGATGCGCTGTTGCCTGTGGATGTGCCACCGCTGCAGGTCTGCCCTGATGTGGGCTATCCGTGTCCTGCAGTGGTGTATCTGGCGGCAGGTTTGGGGGGTGTCGGTGTGGAGGAGGGTCGCCAGTTGTTGCTTCCCATGCCAGGGGTCATGGAGCATGTCCCCCAGGGCCGTGGGTGGTTGGTCGTCGTCTGTGTGGGGGTGTTGTTGGAAGCCGCAGGCGACGGCGGCCGTGCACATGGCTGTGAGTAGGTCGGTGGGGTCTGGTTGGATGCGCCGGGCGCGGTCTATGGCCCTGTGATATTGGGACCAGGCATGCTTGTCATGCAGCGGGGGCATCTTCAGGGGGGGTGGTGGGCCTTGGTCCGCATCCTCTGGGGGGCTGGGGGGAAGGTTGGGGATGGTGAGGCGGATGTGCAGGGGGCTATGGCCTGTCGGTCCCAGCGGGAGGGGTCCATATCGGGCCTCCGCTTGGATGATGGTGGTGAGGTCGCCATAGCATACGTCGATGCGGGATGGGGCGGCATCTGTTTGGTGGGGGAAGTGGATGGTTGGCCTTCGAGGTTGGCTGTCAGGTCCACGAGCCCCAGCATTTCGATGGTGTCGCGGACTGCTTGGTCCTGGGGTGTGGCCTGTCCCCCTCGGTTCGCTGGAATGGGGGCGGCGTTCATGTCGCCAATGATGACTGACGGGGCGAGCATGGCCATCTGGCGGTATGCCTCGGCCAGGGCTTGGATGAAGGGTTCCGTGGCTTCGCCGAAGGGGATGTGGGTGTTGATGACGTTGAGTTGCCATCCGTCCCCGACGACCTCATAGACACCTAGCCTCCCTGGGACGCTGAGGTGGTGGTCGAGGTGGACGTGGATGCCGGTTTGGGCGTATAGAGGGGTCCCCTTGTGCCAGTAGCATTTGTACGCTTTCTGGTCCGGGGTATATATGAGGGTGGTTTCCGGGGGGTCGTCGCGTTGTAGGCCTTGTTTCTGGAAGGTGAGGAGGTGAAGAACCCACCCCGGCCCCTGTGCCATCGGGAGCTCTTGGAGGGCGGTTGTGGCGTCCTTGGAGTATGTGACGGCCGGGTGGTTGAGGTCGAGGAGGTTGACGGTGGCCTCGGTGGGGGCGGGCCGGGGCTGTGGAGGCTTGTGCTCTCGGCCCTTGCCCCGTCAGGGAGGGGGACTGGGGCTCGGGGACTTTTTGCCGGTTTGTGCGCGTTTGGGTAGGCGCGGCAGGGGGAGGGCCTTGGCTCTACTCCGGGGGGAGCTCCCCAGTGTATTTGGTGCCTGTGTGGGCCTTGTTCTCTTCGGTGCGGAGCCGGATGTGGTGGGCGCTGGTGAGCTCCAGGGTGTAGCTGACTGGCTTGTCCGCGGTGCTGCTGCCTTGGTCTAGCTCTTTTTGGCGATGCCAGATCACCCGGATCTGTGGCCCCCCGTTTTCCCCCGGTTCCTTGAGGCGGTACTGGATCGTGCCCTCACACCAGATCCAGTCGCCTGTGTGGTCGTTGCGGAAGGGCTGTTGGACCTTCGCGCCTTTTTCGAATCCTGGGTACGCTTTGGGCGGGGGCGGTGCTGGTGGCGGGAGGGAGGATGATGAGGATGCCTGGTCCGGGTGGGGCGGTGGTAGTGATGGGAGGGAGGATGACGAGGATGCTTGGTCCGGGTGGGGCAGTGGTAATGGTGGGAGGGAGGATGACGAGGATGCTTGGTCTGGGTTCGCCGGGTGGGTCGGGTGGGATGCGGGGGGTCGGGAGGTCGCTGCTTTTCCGGCCTGGCTGGGCGCGGGTGCGCCCCTTTGTCGTCTCGTTCGCTTGGGTGGGACTGGAGGTAGCGGGGCTGGGGGGGCATGGGGTTTGAAGAAGGGGTGCGTTGCTTGCTGGTCCGGATCCCTCAGTGGGGGTTCTGCCGGTGTTTGCATTTTCGCTTTCGCGTGGCTGCGTATGATGTCGGCCAGCTTGCGCACGGTCTCCGGGGGATCTGTTGGCCATGGCAGTGCGGCCGGGCTGTCGTCGAAGGCGTGGTGTAGGTGGTAGTTCCTCATGGCCTTGGCCTGCATGACCCAGGCCTCTGTGGGTTCTGGTGTGTCCGGGCCGTTTGGGGAGCCTTGAGCCCAGTAGAGTGCTGTGTGGAGGGCTTCCCAGGGGGCGCCCTCGCGGCCTGTGAGGGTGGTGGACTGGAGGAGTCGCTGCTGGCCCCGTGGGGGGTCTTCCGGGTCTCTTTCCGGGGTATAGGCCTGGGCCGCCATGAGGACTCCGTGTGCCCAGTGGAGGACCCACCATTGGGCGTCCGCTTTGAGGATGTGGATGGCGGGTTGTTGGGGGGGCGTGTCCAGGGTGTCCCACGATGCGATGGCCAGTGGTATCCTGGAGGGGTGGAGGTGTGGGGGGGCCTTGCGGCTTAGGAGTTGATCGATGTGGAAGCGGGTGACGGGATCTTTGGGCCCCTGGGGTGGTGGGGGCATTGCTGGAATGGTTGTGGGGTCCCAGTGGCGTTTGTGGGCGGCGAGGGTGTACAGCGCAGCGGTGATGATGTGGTGGGCTTGCGGGGTGGACGGTGATGTGGGCCAGGGCGCGTTGGTGGGCTTTTTTTCCCCCGTCTGGCGCCTGTGTCCGTTTGTCCCCCGGGATGTGCTGGTGTTGGTGTTTTGGTGGGGGTGGTCCCAGGGCGAGGGATTCTACACCGTGGAGGGGGATGGCGTGTTCCCTGGACCTGTTGGGCAGGATGTATATGCCCGGGTCTCCCGGTACGGTGCCCAGGTACATGTTACCCGTGATGGTGGGGGCCGGCAGCGGTTGGCGCAGGGGCGAGGTGCATGGGGTGGAGCAGGGCGGGTCATGGTGCTCACACCGGGGTTGGTCGATGCCGTACGGGGTGACCTGTACGGCGAAGGGTTCAACGGCGCGCTGGAGTTTGTGGGGTTGGATGTTGTGGAGGCGCGCCACCGCCCGTGTGTGGGAGCGCCCTTCGCTGATCCACACGGCGTCTGCCCGTGACGCCGCTGGGTTCAGGCAGTCCGTGGTGATGCCTGTGATCGTGCGGTTGTGGGTGGTATCTGATACCCTGGCGGGGGGGGCGCCGATGCGGGGGATGGTGTGGTCGTCGTGGAGGGTGCGGGCCTTGCGCCTCGCATCGTGTCGGTGCCGGGCTTCCTGGGCGGGGGTGTGCACACCTGTGTGTTTGGGCTTCTTGTTGGGGCGGTCTGCTGTGTGGAAGGGGGTGGGCCAGCAGGGGGCGTGGTGGAGGGTGGGGTGTGGGAGGTCCCCCCGTGTTGCCCATGTGTACAGGGTGGTCGCGGCGGCCCCTTCCGCCTGTACGGTGTATCGCTCGTTGTGTCGGCGACGGGTGACGAGGACGTTGGGGGCCGTCAGCTCATACACCTGTGTGGTGTGCGGGAGGTGGCGGGTGACAGTGATCTTGGCGGCGTCGTTCTTGCGGCTGGTGGTGTGGGGGATGATGTAGTGGGTCGCCCATTCGTCCTGGGGGGTGTGTTCCGTCGGGTCTAGCTTGAGTGGGGGGTGGAGCGGCTTCGGTGTTGGGGGCTTGTCTTGGCTCTTCGCGTGGGGCGCCACTTTGGTTTCGACCAGGTATTGTGGGCCCCAGGTTTCCGGGGCCCCTACCTGTGTGGCTGCCGCTGTTGCGGCTTGGAGGAGGGCGGTTGTGTTGGTATCTAGAGGGGGGGCCCCCGGTTGGGGGGTGAGGGTGTCGTGGTCTTGGTATGCCCACCAAATGGTGTAGCCTCGCTGGGTGTTGCGGTGCGGGGTTTGGGTCTGGGCTTGCTGGATGGATAGGGCGGTCTTGATGTACTCCGCTGCTTGTGGGTTTATGGGTGTGGCGTACGCCCATACTCCCGGGGCGTGTATGCCGTGTGGTGCTTGGCCTACTCCTCGTATCGGGTGTAGGGTGTGGTGGGTGCGTGTGAGCCCTAGGTGTTCTTGGAGGAGGTCCCCCCGGATGTCCTCCCACCGTTGCTGCCAGGTGTGTGTGTGGTCATTGGGGGTGTGGTAGGTGATGACGATGGCTTGCCATGGGGTGGGGCCTGGATGCACCGTCATAGGTGCCGACGATGCTTGCGGGGGTATGTGGACGGCGTGGGCGGGGGCTGCTGTTACGGGGTCTCCCTCCGTGGGTGTGATCGTGGCATCGCCTTGGACGGTGAGGAGGAGGTGGTGGCGGTCCGTCGGTAGTGCCCAGGTGGTGGTGGGCTCGGTGATCGAGTGGAGGCGGATGGCCTGGAGGCCCGGTGTGATTTCGTCCCATGGGAGTGTGCCGTTGTGGACCGCCCATTCCCGTGGCAGGTCTCGAAACCCGTTTCGGTCTGGGGTGGTGCGGTGTTGTCGGGGGAGCTCCATTGTGGTGATGGGGTGGGTGAGGGGCTCTGTGCGGGGTTGGTCTTGTGTGGTTGGTGGTGACGGTGCCTGGGGCATCTCTTCGTCCAGTTGCTGTGGGGCTTTCGCCTCCTGGAGTTCTGCACTGATGGTGGCGAAGACATCTGGGAGGGTGGGGGAGGCGGGGGGGTGGGGTGCCGGATCGTTCCGGGTGATGTGGTATTCCTCTGGGTTCTCGGGGCTTTGCTGTATGGTGATGGTGGCTGTGGCGTCGTCTTCAGGTGTCCATCGGTGTGGATTGTGGTCGAGGGGGTGGAGGGTGACGGTGTGGCGGTGTTTCCAGCTGTGGAACGCTAGGACGGCGTGGAGGCCGTGTCTAGTGTCCCCGGGCGGGCGGGGGTAGGTTTCGGCTGCTGCCTCCAGGAGGGCGTCCGCGGTGCCTTTCCAGGTGTCTTCCCAGAGAAGGTCTTCCTCTGTGCCCCACTCGTTGTCGTTCCTCTTCTCCTGCTTCCACACCTGGAGGGTCGCGTGGTCCTCAGGGAGGTCTCGTTGGACGGATTGGTAGTACTGCTCGGCGTCCAGGGGGACTAGGGTGCTGGCCAGTGTGGCGTAGATGTCCTTTGGGGGGGGGGCGGTGAGGGCGTGGCGGCGCGGTCGGGGTCGGGCTCCTCTCGCTGGTGTTCCGCGTTCTGGCCTGCGGTGGACGCGGGGGATATGGAGCGTGGTGGCATGGGGTGGTCGGGCTCTTGCGGTTCCGTGGGTTGCTGGTGGGCTTGTGGGCGCAGGGCCGTGGCTGCCAGTAGGTGTCGGATGGCCGGGAGGACGTCGTAGTTGTCTTCCCAGCAGTGGGCTGGAGCGCACGCCCTGTCAGGGGAAGCGGGGGGGGGGCGTGTTGCGGAGCCGTGTACGACACGGGTGGGCAACGCGTGCGGGTGGTGGCGTGCTCGCTCTGCCGTTCTGTTTCCCGCGAGCCCTGACCCTGGGGGGGTGGTGGTGATGTTGGTGGTGAGGGTGGCGTGGGCGCCGGAGTGGATGATTGTGTCGGTGGCGGAGCTGTTGGCCAGGGTGGTGACGCGTTCCCGTGGGGGGCCGGCCACGGGACGCTGCGGTGACACGCACAGGTGAGCAGGCAGGCAAGGCACTACGCTCACAAGGGCATCAATACGCCTGTGTCATGTGACAAAGTGTTTCAGAATCCTTGCCACTCTGCAAAGAGGGAACAAAAGTATATACAACAACACATCAGGATATGTACACATGGGGTTAAGACTGGACTGGGGTAAGGGCATCAAGGGACAATAGACACTCAGTCCCAACTCATATCCCAATCCCAGGTCCGACCCTCTCAGTGGCTGGTGGGGGCGGGGGGTCAAACACAACCCATGCCCTGCTCAGTCCGGACCCTGAAACCCTGCCGATGGGGGAGGTGTCCCGCCTAGCCACAGGCGAGTTCCTGGGAACCAAGGTGCTCCAAGGCCAACCGACGGTGGCTCCCCATTCTCCCTTAACGGCAGGTCCCAACTCCTCTCTGAGCCAGAGGGATGGCCCCGCCATTATCACCCAGGAGTTGGTAGCTGAAAATGGGCTGTTTCAGCCCAAACTGAAATTAACTCAAAAATCCCCAAAATTGACCTCTCGTCCGGACCCGCCAGAGGTAGGGACGAGGCAACTGACCCTATGCCCTTCGAGTACGAACTCCCTGGAGCCCTCACCCAACCTGGTTCCCTCTGAGGTTCCGGCATCAGGGCAACACGGATGAGTCAAGTGGGGTCATGATGCCAAAATCACCAAAATTGGCGTCATTCCCACGCGTGGCTCGCCCGGCCAAAGTAAGGCCAATGGCTCACAGGGTAGGAGGCAGGACCTAGGACTCATATCTGAGTGTACAACTTGGTTTTGGGTCCGGGCTCCTTATGGGTAGAGAGAAATGGGGCCGCCAATTGACCACACGGAAGGGGGAAATTGGGGTCCCAAAACTGGGTCATTTTGGCTGCTTGAAAGGAGCCAAAATCCGGTGTGCTCCCAATAGTATATCTCCACGCCGGCTTGGAGATCAGATTGGCCATTCCATACGCAATTTACCGGGAGTCCAATGGAGACTCCCATGCCCTTGGCTCCCACAGATCTCCATGCCACTCGGCGTGGTGACGATCCCAATTGGGTCCACAAATGCCAAAATTGCAAAATTGCCCACACTCACTTTGGGCTAGCGCCTTAACGAAGGTGGCTCCGCTTCGCCCACGTGGTGTGTGGACCATGGGGACCATTACCCATAACACCCATGTCATATATGGTCCATTGGTCCAAGCGTCCGGCGTGCACGAAGGTTAGAACACGGTGCACGGCGGGCAGCAAAAGTGGAAAAATGCTCAAAATGGCCAAAAATGCGCACACTCTTGGTTGGGGCAAATGAGGCACATGCCCGACTCGGACCGGGGTGTGCCATAGGATTGGTATCAAGTCATGTTGGTCCAACATATCTTTTGGGCGTCGCCCAACTCCTCCGATATTGGGTATGGCAGGGTCGCCAAGTGAGCCCATGATTTGGGATAGTCCCAAATCGCCAACATGGCGGCCACGGTATGCCAAGCCTAAGAGGAGTTATTCGCCGGGTCCAAGATATGTTGGGCACCGAAGTATGTACCCTCATATCATACTTGAGTCATGATGTCAATTGAGCGCAACGTTGAGATACACGGTCGCCACTTGACATCATGACGGGCCAAAAATGGCAAAATTGGCACAAGCACACACAAAAGTGCCTTGAAAGGTGCATAATTATATTATAATATCTTCGGCTTGGATCGTGCAATCACTTAATCCTTCTAAACACAATGACTTGACACCAGTGACCTTCGATCCCACTTATGTGCTCCACTTGGGGCGCCTTGAAAGGTTACGAGCGCTACTTCCCAAGTGGGCACATGAAAATATGGAAAATTGTAAACCACACACCTTGCTCCCAACGCATCGCTTCGGGATCACCATACAAGCTTCCCTTCGGAGAGGTTAGGCTTGCAATTGACTGTAGGGAGTATGGAGAAGGGGCTTGCACAATATGAGGTCCATTAGCGGGCTTGGCTTGGAGTAATGGACCCGCCAAATGGCCACGCAACACAACACATGGCACATACCACATATTGCCTAAAAAGGTAGCTCCCACCACGATATGTCATGCCCCTCCAAGGGCATAACTTTGTGTCAATCGCTCATAGGAACTCAAGGAGAGTTCCTATGCAACACCAACACTTGCGCGCTACACTCGAAAGTTATCTTAACGCACGCAATGTCATGGCCAAAGAGTTATAACGCAAACTCTACCCTCTTGACCATGATCCATTACACTAGCGCGCACGTGTGGAAACGCAAGGCATATAATGCTTCCTAAATTACGTCGGGAGTATTGTGAATACATCCCACGTTTCCTTATCGTCAATACTCGCAAGCGGCACGAGATATGACCTTCACAAGTGGCCTCACGAATCAACTTTATTTTGCCCATATCTTTAAGACAAATGGGGGGCAAGAGAAAAGGAAAGTTGATTCGTGTATAGGGAAGCACGTAGGTCCACTCGAAAGAGGTCAAATCAAGTGCGGGTATGTCGAAGTCGAAAATCCGATTTCGACATCCTGAAAAATTCGGATTAAGGTTGCGAGTATTAATTATGAAAATTGCGGAAGCATCCATGCAGTTCCTGGCGACTTTGGAGCCTTCGTGACGGATAGCGTTAAAATTTCCATTATAAACAGTTAAACTGGCGGTTACGGTAAAATCGCGATCCAACCCCCAGCAGTCAAAATAGTGAGTATCAGAACGGAAGCGTAAAAATTGACGGAAACAATATGAAAATAAAACCCTGTTGATTCCTGATATTCTGGTACACAAATCTCCGCTGGCGGTGCATCGGTTGCCGATGCGGGGCTTCACGGCACGGAACACGCCGTACATGGGGTGAGTGGACCGGAGACCGGTTGTATGCCGTAACCTGGCCATGGGGTTCTGGGTACCGCTTCACCCCCCTCCTTAGAGCAAACCCTGGGGGGGGCTCGATAACACCCACGCATGGCAGCGGGTACCCAGGACCACTCCCTGAAAGGGGGGGGTGTCACATCCTCACTTCAGTAAGTCACAGTAAGATAGGTATCCCACAGTGGGATAGGTATGCTGCTGTAACAGCTCGTAGCACATGTATAGTATCAAGTATCAAGTCCCGGGTCCTGGCGGCGATTGTTCGGCATCCAAAGGACCCGTTAACCCATACCAGGCGCACCGGGTGCCGGCTGCTACGGTCACCACCACAGTGGCAGTGGCATACACGGCCAACATAGGCGACACACGACGACCGAGGAGGTCCCACAAGTCGAGAGCGACCACAAAGATCCATCAGGCTACCCCAAGCTTCCCAAGGCCCGCCGACTGGGGAGAGTCCCCACGGGTCCTTCCTCGGGCGCACCATGTCCATATCCATACGACGCGAGTCCAGAGTGCCATAGTCGAACTCCTTATGAACCCCAAATCGTAAGGGAACTCCTCCTGAAGGGATCGGGCATCAAGGCCGTCTTTTCCCTCGCCCTACTGCCACGAAGGCCATACATGAGGGAGTCCTCATGCAGTGTGGGCGGAGGCGTCGACTCCTCAAACCACCAGTTTCCCAGGCAGACTGACCGAGGCCAGGAGCACCGGAGGCCGCCATCCGAATGCAAGTGCGTCTGCGAATCGGTAGGCTCACACTGGGACTGACAGTGGCGGACCGCTGGGAGTGTAGTCAGGCAACTGGGCTTCCCGCCTGGCGCCATCAGGATCTCCACAACCACAGCGAATAGGGCAACACGGTATCACGAGCACTCAAACAGTAGAATCTGTAATCCAGTACTGGTCCAGGCTGGACCAGGCCGTAAGAAAATGTACACGGCGACTCAAGTCGCCTCTGTATCCCGATTCGTGGTGAAAAACAGTCCATCCCTCAGCGATGGGCTGATGACACTTAACATACAGATGCACATATCCTGGAGGGCAGAAAAACAAGCAACAATCTGGGTAAATAGGCGTGTAAACACGCTCTGGACAGAGCGCCAAACCACGCCACGGTCAGGATAAGGCAATGCAGGAGGGTGGACAGGAAAACGCCTGAGTTCAGGCCATATATAGTCTCGAGACACACGTCGACTGGTCTGGATTCCGCAAATGCCATGGAACCAGACCACACACTCAAAAATCGCAATGCCGATGACAGCGGCATCCGTTGCGCAACGTCGTATGGGCTTCAAGGCCCCAAGAGCTCAGAAAAATGAAGGTCAGTCGCCCTACCTGGTTTCCCATGGATTCAGCAGGGGGGGGAGTGATGAATAGAAGAAGAGAGGGGCCATCCTCCTCTGGATTCAGCAGGGGGGGGTACATGGCCACTCTGTCACCGAAAGATGGAAGAGAGCAAGCAAGTAAGGGACGATTCGTCGGCCTCACAAGCGCTCAAAACGCATCAGGGGAGAGCTCAGGGCGCTGATCAGGCACTCCTGGCTGCAATCGCCCGGGTGAGTGCTGCCAAGTCCGAAACGTGGATCTTGGTCTTGTGCTTGCGGATGTACTCCATGAAGGGAGTATTGACCCGCGGCACAAACGAGGAGACGGGTTCCCAGGTGTCGCGGGACGGCCCATAGCCTCGCCAACGAACCTTGAACTCCAGACCTCCGGGTGCCGAGGCCTTCGGACGCTGAGCCAGGATCTTCTCGACAGTATAGTCGTCCTGCTCAGCATAGTCGTCGTCCGAATCGGCCTCATGTTTGGCGTAGTCCAGGGACACATGACGGCCACGGAGGTCGGGTTCCCGCACACGGAGTTGACTCTCGTGGCGCTCCCGGAACTGTCCGTGACCCACCTTGATGCGGTAGGTGTCCTCACCAATCCTGCGGACCACCTCGCCGGGTGTGAACCAGGTCGTGGTGCGGTGGGTGCCCATGGGGCGGGGTCTGATCACCCACACCGGGTCTCCCACCCTGAACTTCTGCGCTGTCGAGCTCGGGGCGGACTTCTGACGCTCAGCATGCTCCTTCTCAAGCTGCTGGCGGATGTCCCGCGCCGTTTGTTCTTGCCGCGCGAAGAACTCCTTGGCATCCATAGCCATGCCATCACCAGACAAGGGAAGTCCCCTACCCAGGGGGTCCCTGCCAAACAGAATCTGGTGAGGGGACAAACCGCCCGGAGTGGGGGTGTCATGATGGGCCTTCAGAGCAGGCCACATCTCCTCGAACCAGTTCCGCCGTGGATTGGTGATGTGGATCTTGCGCAGCTTCTCGAACAGCTGCCGTCCAGCCACTTCAGCACGGCCGTTAGACCGGCTGAGATAGGCGACGCTCTTGGCATGACGTATCCCCATGAGGGAACACATAGCCTTGAACCAGCCACCAGTAAACTGGGGCCCTCGGTCACTGCAAATGGTGCGGGGGATGTCAAAGACGGTCAGCCAATGACGAATCATCATGACTGCCACTTCCTTGGCAAGCAACCCCTTTTTGCGTGCCGGAACGGCTACAACGTAGCCGCTGTGGCGGTCCACACAGAGAACCACACAGTCAAAGGTCTCCTTGCCAATGTGCACTTCGGGCATGGAGAAGACGTCCATGGCCACGCTCTCCATGGGCTGGTCAGGAACCGGGGTCCATTGGGGTTCCCCCTTGACGTTCCGGTTATCGGGATTGCAGGCCTGACAGACCGAGCAACCCTTCCTGACCTTCTTGATGGCGGTGTAGAGAACGATATGGTCGATCTCGAACCGACGCTGCATGTCAAGAGCTTGCTTCTTGACCCCTGGGTGCAGCATGTGGTGGTGCCAAGCTTCACACAGCTCGAGCACCCGGGACTCTGGGACTAGCAGCTTACCATTCCGGTAGAGCTTGCCATCTTCCTCAGTCAGCCCCTTTGGCCACTTCTGTCCGTCGTCAGGGTCGGTCACAGCCCTATACTCGGCCGCAAAGGCCTCAGACTTGGCGTAATCGTCGGTCCAGTCGTCCTGGAGGCAAGACTCCGGGAAGAGGTGCTTGTCGGACTCAGTTCCCACAGGGGGTGCCGGCCCGGGCCTTCCGCCCGCGGCACCCACAGGGGCGAGTACACTGACTGTTCTGCGCACCCTCGAAGCGAGGGGGGCATCCGCAGCCATGACGACGAAGCATTTAGCCCCCTCCTCCTCCATCAGGCGCTCCATTTCAATGATCCTCTTGGCTTCAGCGGTTTCAGCCTCATCGCCATGGGCAGAGATATCCTGCATGCCCTTGCTGGCGGAATAGGCCCACCTACTGAGACAGTCCGCCACGGTGTTATCCTTTCCAGGAATATAAACAACCGTAAGGTCGAACTTGGCCAAGGTCTCATGCCATCTTGCCCGTCGGGAGGCGGGACCTGAGGGGGTGTCCACGTGCTCCTTGTGCCACGACTGCAGACTCTGATGGTCGGTGCAGACGGTGACGGGATGGAGGGGTATGTACCCAGCCCATTTCCTGAGAGCCATGACGATGGCATACGCCTCCTTTTCACGGGGCGTCCACGTCCGTCTCTGGCCTTCCGCCAGGACTCGGCTCCAGAAGGCCACGGGCACGTGCCTCCCGTCGTCAAGCACTTGCTCCAAGACAGCGCCAACGGCGTAGTCGGAAGCGTCGGTGCGCAGGACGAACCCTCGGTCGGGATCCACGAGGTGCAGACCCACTGCGGATAGCAGCGCCTGCTTCATCCCCTCAAAGGCACGGTCGGACTCTTCAGTCCAGACCAGAGCCTTCTTGGACCCCTTCTTGGTCTCCTCTCGGTTGCCCTTGAGCATGGTCGTCATGGGGGCTGCATACTCGGCATACATTTTGATATACCCCGAGTAGTAGTTGCAGAACCCCAGATACGCCCGTAGCTCAGAGACCGTTTTGGGCTTTTCCCAGTCCTCAATCGCGGCCACCTTGCCAGGTATGGGCTTTCGCTGCCCGTTCCCAACTACGTGGCCAGCGAAGACCACCTCGCTTACCGCAATGGTGGCCTTGTCACTGCTGCCCGTAAGTTTGTGCCGAATCAGAAGGTCCAGCACTCGAGTGACGTCCCTCTCGTGTGCCTCCAGGAGCTCCTCGTAGCTCATGCTGGGGTCCCCGGACGCGATGATCACGTCGTCCACGAAGGGGTCCGCACAGTCGCGCACCGGCTCAAGCAGGTTCTCCAGCATCCGCTGAAAAGCCGCATTGCCGTTGGTGACGCCCATGGGCATCACCTTCCACTGGGGAGGTCCAAGTGGAGTGCTCATGGCTGTGCAGGCACGGGACTCTTCGGCGAGAGGCATCTGATGATAACCATGTTTCAGGTCAATCACCGTGAAGATCCTCCGCCGGTGTTGCTTTTGCAGCATGTCCTCAATGAGGGGCAGCGTATAGCTGTCGTGCTGCGTTTGGGCGTTCACGCCGCGGTAGTCGACCACGAGCCGCCACTCACCGGCAACCTTCTTGGGGACGACGAAGCAGGGAGAGGCCCACTCGGAGTGGCACGGCTCAAGCCAGCCTCTCTGGATGAAGTCACGGAGGATCTTCTCCATGGCCTCTTTCCTCTCGCCCCTCAGGGCAAACTCCCGGTGGCGATACACACGGGGGTCCTGCTTCAGTCGTATCTTGGCCTCGCCATACGGTCCACGCACCGGTGGGGGAAACACAGGCTTACCGCTGAAGAAGGTGTCACCATACTTCTGCTTCAGCCTGGCCCTCAACGCCTGGATCTTGGGGCAGTCATCGGACTCCGCCTTGGCCTTTCCGGGCACTTGAACCACGGAGCTTACTTGAGGGGTAGCGACCCCGCTTGCTTTCGGCTCAGGCGGTCTTCCCAGGTGGCCCAAAGGGCCATCTCTGGTCTTGCCTCGGAATAGATCGCCGTAGGTGGGTGGGTTACCCCCGATTGGCTCGTCCTGGCTGGACAGGTGGTCCAGTACCCTCCTTATGAAGGTATCTCCATCATAGGAACCAGAGACGATCGAGTCCACTTCCCACCAGGCTTTGTCCTGGCCTTTGCCCTCACGCTAGTTTCCCCAGTCGTGAAAGGGCTGATCCATATACCCCTGAACCAGATCCCACTCCTCTTCAGTGAGGGGGTCTTCGGAGTCCGATTCTTCGATGTCAACAGGGGGAACCGCAAAGCATTGCCTCCAAGGCTCTGCTATGATACGGTTGACACACACCAAGTCCGTGGTGTCGGCCTGATCAAGGCCCCCATCCACATAGTGGAATTCCGTTGGCCATCTCTGGGGTGGCATGATCTGTCCCTTAGCGTCCTGATAGACACTCTCTCCAGCCGGTAGGACGACCTTGTTTAAGGTCATGTTGGTCAATGAGGCCACCCAATGTCGGGTACTTTCCTCCTCGGTGCATCCCATAGGAACAACCAGCACTGCCTTGGAGCGGTCCTTGCGAATCTTCGCTATCGCTCTTGGAATGTCCCAACGGGGGCAATGGATCCACATCAGTCCCTGATGCGGACCCCAGTGCTTCTTCCACGCGGAGTCCTGTGCGCTCCAGTACTTCTCACACACCCGCAGATGGGCGGAGGTTCCTGAGGAGAACGCATCCAGGGCCAGATCCGAAGCTCCCAAGTCCGCGACAACTCGGCTTGCCACTTCCGGCCTTACGCCGTACTCCTGGTTTGCAGGACCAGTTGGCTCAGTGTCCAGCGCGGCCACTTCGAGCTGATTGCGTTCGGGGTGGATCCATTGGCATTCCACATGGTGCTCAGGTGACGAAAGCCACGAGAGTTGGTCGTCCTGGTACAGGGTCATGGAAGCCTGGGCTGGGAGGACGCCGGAGTCCGTCTCCATCATGAAGTCGTACCCGACGATCATGTCCCAGTCCATCTCGGCCTCGTAGAAGCTACCGTGCAGGAGGATTTCCTTGCCGAGGTCTGGGCGGCTCAGCTCACGATGGTTCACGAACTGCAGCCCAATGGCCGCTTCTTTCGTGCCTCCCACCATGTACTGGCCGTTCGCCACCTTCAGCCTGACAGGTTTCCGACTGTCGGTCAGACACTCTGGTGGAAGTAGGCCAGCCTTGACCAAGCTGACTTGAGCTCCCGTGTCGACCAACACGTCGAAAACCTTTTCCACTTCCCCGCATAAGGCACGGACCTTAAGATGCAACTGCCGCTCGCGACCGACACCGCGCACGGCGTGCAAGCTCAGGATCTCCGGCCGTTCCAGAAGCTCAACAAGCGACTGGTGCAGGTCGTGGACAATGGGCTCAGGCTGCCCATCTGCAGCATCCAGCTGCGGTCCGGGTGATCCTCCGATACTCTCGGATAGATCCTGTAGTACATCAAACACATTCTTGGTCGCGAAGGACGGACGGGTGCAAGGGTTCGTGCCTTCACTTGCCCTCACCCCGCCTCCGCGACTGGGCGCCGGACCGGGCCTTCCGCCCGCGGCAGTCCCCTTGTGCTTATCGACTCCCGACTGGGATGGATCGGCGCTTCGCACGTCACCATCTTGCGACCGCCCTAGCTGGGGCCCTTGGCTGCAGGGGCTCCGCTAGGGGGCGTCGGTTGTGGAAGAGGGGGTGTTCTCCTCGGCCTCAACGTCGTTGATGCCCTTCTTCCTTCCCCCTTTCTTACCCTTGTTCTTGTCCTTGTCCTTGTTCTGGTCATTCTGGTTGTTCTCCTTGTTCTTGTTATCCGACCTGGGGACCCAGTTCCGCTTGATCTCCTGGATCTCCTTGGCCAACTCGGTTCCCAGCGACGACATCAGCTTGGCCAGCTCGTCCTTGTCCACCTCCATCTTGGCTTCCCGGATACCCGCGGGCGCACGCTTCTTCGACCCGTGCGCCTTCTTGTAAGCCTCCGTGTCGGCCTTGTGGACGGGGCATGTTCGGTGGTCATGGTTGAAGCCTTTCTTCCTCCCATAACACACGAAACAGCCCTGGAGGTGAGCTCGTATGAACTCCCCAAAGGATAGCGGAGGGTCGCCAATGCGGCGAGGGTCCCTCTTCTCCTTCTTCCTCCAACCCTGCTGCAGGGGCTTCCAGTTTCCCGGTTTGCTCCCCGCGCTCAGGTTGTTGGCCACGAAGGCACAAACGGCCACCTCGGCGGGCTCATCGTCGTCGTCATCGTCGACGAGAGTCTCATCGCCGCCGGCTCCCGCTGGGTCCATGGCGTCTTCCCCGCCAGGTCCCTCGCCAACGTAGTTGACGTCGCGGTCGCCGGGCCTCAACCCGCGGGTGTGGTGGAGGTTTCGGTACTCCTTGAGTACCTCCTCGCCAACCCACCCCAGGATCTCGTCGCAGCTCATCCGCGCCGGGATGGGCTGCAGACGGATGGTCTGGCCGCTCAACTCACAGTCGTCGAGGCGCCACATCGCGGTCTTCTCGCGATCGCCCGAGACGGTGATGAGAAGGGCGTTCCGCAGGGAGTGCCGTTTGACATCCCGGGCCACGTTCTTCTTCGCCCAAGACACCACGTTCGTATGATACTCCTTGGGGAGCATCATCTTGACCGTGTGGTTGGACTTGGCCCTCTTGGATTCCTCCTTGGTGACCCTCTTGATCCATGCTTCCGGCAGCATGGAGAGCAGGCGAGCCTGCTCGTCACCCTCGTTCCAATCCTCCACATTGCGGCGGAAGAGGGTGTATTTCCCTCGGAAGTCACGCCAGTCCCGTAGGCGGATCTCCCGTCCATCATGCTCAAGCTTGATGGACTTCCAGCGCTTGGCAGCCACCTGCGGAGCGTCCACCCGCTCCTGCTCGTTGAGCCACTTCTTGGCGTCCTTGAGGGTCTTGATTTTCCCCTCCTTGGTCGCCACGAAGTATAGCTCGCCGAGCACTTCCGGCAGGCGGTACCTGAACCGTTTGAAGACATATCTCTCCGCATCCGCGGGAGGTAGGTCTTCAGTGACGGTCAGCCCCCAATCGTCCAGCTTCTCCAAGAAGCGGTCGAGGTTGAGGGGGTTGCCATCGTACATGGGGGGCTTGATGTCCTTCAAGTCTTCCCACACGGCGGCGTCCGCGGCCTTAGAGACCATGAACGCCGGCCGCGAGGTCGACCGAGGTTCCCATCGGCCTCGCCCACGGACTCCCACGGCCGCCACGTCCATCTCCTCCATGGAGTCCCTGTGGCTACGCCGCGGTTCCTCCACGTACGCTGAACCAAAATGTTCACGCCGTACTGCATCCATGTACGCATCCTCATCACGGCGCCGGCGGCTGCGTTCAGCGGCCTCCCGTCGTACACCACGCGGCGGGCTGATGTCGAACTCCTCCAGGTCCAGGTCCAGGTCCAGGTCCTCACCTTCGCCGACATCCCACTCCACGTCTCCTCTGGGGACCTCATCCCTGAGTCCACCATAACGTCCTCCAGCCCTGGGGATTGGCGCCGGGGCTGGTGGCGGGCGTCGGGGGCGTACAGGCTTCCGCGGTGGAGCACGGCGGTTGTGGTAGTCCGCGCTGAGCCACTCATCGCGCCATTCCTCACTGCCACTGCCGGGCGGCACGCGCTCGTTGCGGCGGCCCGCGCTGTGGTGAGAGGGGGCGGTGAGAGAGGGGGCACTGGCGCTGGGGCGACTCCTGGGGGCTCCGCCGGGGGCATGGGGTCTGCCTGGACCTGGTCTGGGTCCCCAGCCGTCGTCCGACGAGCCAGACTCCAGGGGTGGGTGGTCGCTGCCGACGCTCCCACGGGCTTCCAGCGCGTCCAGCCTCTCCTGCAGGCCGCTGACGACGTTGGTCAGCGACTTGGTCTCGGCCCTGGCGATGTCCAAGTCCTTCTGCGCGCGCGCGGCGACCGTGGAGATGCGAGCCATCTCGCTCTTGCCCGTGTCTACCTCCAGCTCGAGCAACTGGACTCTCCTGCGGAGGTAGACAATCCACCGCCAGGTGGCATCCGGGTCGCCGTTCCCTCGTGGGTCGTCGTGGTCCACAGGGGGTCCTCCAGGAGGGCCTCCGCCGGGTCTGCCCGGTCCAGGGGGTCCTCCCCCGCCCGGTGGTCCACCTCCAGGGGGTCCACTTGGTGGGCGTCCTCCAGGGGGTCCTGAAGGTCCTCCGCCAGGGGGTCCCGGTGGGTCTCCGCCGGGTCGCCTCGGTGGGTCCGAGGATGGGCGCTTCCTTGTGATGCCGAACTCCATGTCGTCATCCTCGTCCATGTCGCCCCACCTGGGCGTCTCGGTCACGGAAGACTCCGAGCTCCGGTAGGGAGGAGGGGGATCCTCATCCTCACCTTCCGGTTCCATGGGGACGTCTCCGCCCGTCCACGCCACCACTTGGCGATGCCGGCGGCCTCGTTCATCCCCGTCACTGGCGGTGAGGAAGGGGTCACTGTCATGGGGGTGTCCACCCGCTGGCCTCCGCGGCCTCTCGGGGGTCTTCCCCTTGCCCTTCCTCCGTCGATGGGCGGTGGTGCCACTGCTCCCACTGCTGCCCGTGTCCGCCTCATCCAGCTTCATCCTGGAGGAGGCGTCCCCTTCGAAAAGCTTTCGAAGGGTCTCCACTCGTGATGCTCCCGGGGGAGTCTCACGGCGGAGTTTGGCCTCTGCCTCCTCCATTGCGGCGGCGGTGGCTGCGGCGGCTCGCGCTTCGGCTTCCTCCCGACCACGAGCCGCCTCGGCTTCCCGGGCCTGCTGCAGCTGCGCCTTCTGCGCTTCCAACACTGCCAGCTCCGCCTCCGTCTTGGCCTTCTCCTCAGAGACCTTCCGTCGCGCGGCCTCGATGGCTTCCTTTTTGGCGGCGTCCTCCTGGGCCCTAGGCGTCGCTTCGGCGTGGGCCTTTTCCTCCGCCTCCTTCTTTGCCCTCTCTTGGGCAAGCGCCTCTTCCAGCGCCTTCACCTCGGCCTCCTTGCAGGCAATGGCCTCCTGCGTCAGGCGGGCTTCCTCGTCGGCTGCCGCCAACTCACCGTTGACCTGGGCAGTCGCTGCCCCATGGGCGGCTACGGCCGTGAGTCCGGCCGCAATGGCCGCCACGGTCTGGGTGTGGATGGCCATGCCATGCGCCCACTCCGCAGCCTCCTCCTGGGCGATGCCGGCGGCGCCCTCCACGGCAGCGCTGTACTGCCTGGCCCGTTGCCGGGCAATCCGACGGTTGCAGGGCACCCCACAGGCACGCTCACAGGCGCGCGCCACGTCCCTTTCGGGAGCGACGCTGCTGCTGGAGCTGGCCTGGTCGGCCGGCATCCTCCCGCGGTGGGCCGACTCCACGTCGCTGCTGGGGCCTGCTGGGGCCTGCCGGGCCCTCAGGAGCAGCGGACGGGGCTTGGCCTGGGTCTGCTTGGCGACTTGGATGTAGTCGCCAAGGGTGGTGGAGCCGGGGTGGTGACCACCATTGGCCCGCTGGGGACTGGGGGCTGGGGTTCCGCCCTTGGCGCCTTGGGCGGCTTCGGCGGCCAGGGACTCCTGGTACTCCCGCCACCTCCGGTCCCTCTTCTTGTCCCCGGCGGACCGCTTCTCCTTCCCCGGAGACGCGCTGCTGCTGCCCTGCAGCCTGCGCTCGCTCCCCGGTTCCGGGAAGTTCTTCTCGATCACGTCCCACAGGGAGACGTTGATCGAGGCGCCCGACGGGTAGGCGTTGGGCTCCTCGTCCTCCTCAATCCCGTCGGGACGCAGGCCTTCGCCGGGCCTGTCCGGCCGGGTCCACGTCCTCCAGCGCCTCTGCTGGTGGCGGTACTCGTACCCTTCCGCCCGCAGCCAGTCCTCCACGGCCTGCAGGCGGTCGGGGGCGATGTCCGTGCGGAGCTCGAAGCTCCTGGGCATGCCGCCTTCGCACTGGGGGTTGCTGTGGCGGTAGTGCTGGTCCCAAACCAACCCACGCAGCAGGCGTGCTGCATGGGGGTGGGGCCGCGGCCACGTCCTGCCCGCTTCCTGCCAATTCACCATGGCAGCGGGGGAGTAGATGGTCTTGAAGTCCTTGACGTGCACTCGTTCAACTCAACGAACTGGTTGTGGTTGTTGAGGAGGGTGCTGCAGCACTGGATTGGAAGTGCGGCTGGTGCTGGTCAGCCGGTGGTTGTGGAGGTGGTTGACGCGGCCTTGCTGGTCGGCCGATGGGACTCCGGGTCGGCCGATGGGGCTGATGCAGGAGTCCTGGTCTGTGCACCTCTTTCACGGTTGCTGCGCGGTCAGGGCGATGCGCTGAAAGGCGCTGCTGGCTCCGTGACGAACTCGGCGCTGTCGCTGAGTGGCGCTGCGAGCCGCTGCGCTGCGCTGCGAGACGCTGCGCTGCGCTGCGAGCTGCGAGCTGCGCCGCGCTGCTGCGACGCGCTGCTCGGGGTTGTTGGCCCCGAGTGGCACGCGAGGGCTGGGTAACCCCGCGGCTGTGAAACGCTTTTGACGCGTTCCCGTGGGGGGCCGGCCACGGGACGCTGCGGTGACACGCACAGGTGAGCAGGCAGGCAAGGCACTACGCTCACAAGGGCATCAATACGCCTGTGTCAAGTGACAAAGCGTTTCAGAATCCTTGCCACTCTGCAAAGAGGGAACAAAAGTATATACAACAACACATCGGGATATGTACACATGGGGTTAAGACTGGACTGGGGTAAGGGCATCAAGGGACAATAGACATTCAGTCCCAACTCATATCCCAATCCCAGGTCCGACCCTCTCAGTGGCTCGTAGGGGCGGGGGCTCAAACACAACCCATGCCCTGCTCAGTCCGGACCCTGAAACCCTGCCGATGGGGGAGGTGTCCCGCCTAGCCACAGGCGAGTTCCTGAGAACCAAGGTGCTCCAAGGCCAACCGACGGTAGCACCTAATGGTCCCTTAACGGCAGGTCCCAACTCCTCTCTCAGCCAGAGATATGGCCCCGCCATTATCACCCAGGAGTTGGTAGCTGAAAATGGGCTGTTTCAGCCCAAACTGAAATTAACTCAAAAATCCCCAAAATTGACCTCTCGTCCGGACCCGCCAGAGGTAGGGACGAGGCAACTGACCCTATGCCCTTCGAGTACGAACTCCCTGGAGCCCTCACCCAACCTGGTTCCCTCTGAGGTTCCGGCATCAGGGCAACACGGATGAGTCAAGTGGGGTCATGATGCCAAAATCACCAAAATTGGCGTCATTCCCACGCGTGGCTCGCCCGGCCAAAGTAAGGCCAATGGCTCACAGGGTAGGAGGCAGGACCTAGGACTCATATCTGAGTGTACAACTTGGTTTTGGGCCCGGGCTCCTTATGGGTATAGAGAAATGGGGCCGCCAATTGACCACACGGAAGGGGGAAATTGGGGTCCCAAAACTGGGTCATTTTGGCTGCTTGAAATGAGCCAAAATTTGGTGTGCTCCCAATAGTATATCTCCACGCCGGCTTGGAGATCGGATCTGCCATTCCATACGCGATCCACCGGGAGTCTAATGTAGACTCCCATGCCCTTGGCTCTCACAGATCTCCATGCCACTCGGCGTGGTGACGATCCCAATTGGGTCCACAAATGCCAAAATTGCAAAATTGCCCACACTCACTTTGGGCTAGCGCCTTAACGAAGGTGGCTCCGCTTCGCCCACGTGGTGTGTGGGCCATGGGGACCATTACCCATAACACCCATGTCATATATGGTCCATTGGTCCAAGCGTCCGGCGTGCACGAAGGTTAGAACACGGTGCAGGGCGGGCAGCAAAAGTGGAAAAATGCTCAAAATGGCCAAAAATGCGCACACTCATGGTTGGGGCAAATGAGGCACATGCCCGACTCGGACCGGAGTGTGCCATAGGATTGGTATCAAGTCATGTTGGTCCAACATATCTTTTGGGCGTCGCCCAACTCCTCCGATATTGGGTATGGCAGGGTCGCCAAGTGAGCCCATGATTTGGGATAGTCCCAAATCGCCAACATGGCGGCCACGGTATGCCAAGCCTAAGAGGAGTTATTCACCGGGTCCAAGATATGTTGGGCACCGAAGTATGTACCCTCATATCATACTTGGGTCATGATGTCAATTGAGCGCAACGTTGAGATACACGGTCACCACTTGACATCATGACGGGCCAAAAATGGCAAAATTGGCACAAGCACACACAAAAGTGCCTTGAAAGGTGCATAATTATATTATAATATCTTCGGCTTGGATCGTGCAATCACTTAATCCTTCTAAACACAATGACTTGACACCAATGACCTTCGATCCCACTTATGTGCTCCACTTGGGGCGCCTTGAAAGGTTACGAGCGCTACTTCCCAAGTGGGCACATGAAAATATGGAAAATTGTAAAACACACACCTTGCTCCCAACGCATCGCTTCGGGATCACCATACAACCTCCCTTCGGAGAGGTTAGGCTTGCAATTGACTGTAGGGAGTATGGAGAAGGGGCTTGCACAATATGAGGTCCATTGGCGGGCTTGGCTTGGAGTAATGGACCCGTCAAATGGCCACGCAACACAACACATGGCACATACCACATATTGCCTAAAAAGGTAGCTCCCACCACGATATGTCATGCCCCTCCAAGGGCATAACTTTGTGTCAATCGCTCAGAGGAACTCAAGGAGAGTTCCTATGCAACACCAACACTTGCGCGCTACACTCGAAAGTTATCTTAACGCACGCAATGTCATGGCCAAAGAGTTATAACGCAAACTCTACCCTCTTGACCATGATCCATTACACTAGCGCGCACGTGTGGAAACGCAAGGCATATAATGCTTCCGAAATTACGTCGGGAGTATTGTGAATACATCCCACGTTTCCTTATCGTCAATACTCGCAAGCGGCACGAGATATGACCTTCACAGATGGCCTCACGAATCAACTTTATTTTGCCCATATCTTTAAGACAAATGGGGGGCAAGAGAAAAGGAAAGTTGATTCGTGTATAGGGAAGCACGTAGGTCCACTCGAAAGAGGTCAAATCAAGTGCGGGGATGTCGAAGTCGAAAATCCGATTTCGACATCCTGAAAAATTCGGATTAAGGTTGCGAGTATTAATTATGAAAATTGCGGAAGCATCCATGCAGTTCCTGGCGACTTTGGAGCCTTCGTGACGGATAGCGTTAAAATTTCCATTATAAACAGTTAAACTGGCGGTTACGGTAAAATCGCGATCCAACCGCCAGCAGTCAAAATAGTGAGTATCAGAACGGAAGCGTAAAAATTGACGGAAACAATATGAAAATAAAACCCTGTTGATTCCTGATATTCTGGTACACAAATCTCCGCTGGCGGTGCATCGGTTGCCGATGCGGGGCTTCACGGCACGGAACACGCCGTACATGGGGTTAGTGGACCGGAGACCGGTTGTATGCCGTAACCTGGCCATGGGGTTCTGGGTACCGCTTCAGTGGTATGGGCGTTAGCGTAGATCAGGTTGGTGGTGGGCTATGATTGATGGTGGTTAGCTGGTGGGTCAGCTGTTGTCGCTGTCGTCGTCGCCGGTGGCGTTGGTGCCTCTGATGACGAGGTGATGGTTGGTGAGCATGGCGCGGGTGACGTATGGGCGTATGTGGTGTTGCCCGTGGTGTCGATAGTGAGGGTGTTGTTTCTGGTCGTTGGGGCGTAACGTTTGTGGGCCGGACGTGGCGGTGGTGGCGAGGGTGCTGTAGATGACGGGTGGTGTGGCCCACGTCGCCTCCGGTGGTGGAGGTGTGATAGGTGCCGCGGTGGCGTTGGCGACGGTGGGGTGCCGCGGGTGGTCTATTGGTTGTTGGTGGTGGAGATGTTCCTGGGTTGTGGGTAGTCCCCGTCCGGCGGTGGTGGTGTTGGTGGTGTTGGTGCTCGTTGAGGCCGTTGGAGACGTCAGGGGTTCCTGGCCTCGCGCGGGGTGGTGGTGGCGGTGGTGAGTGTAGGCGGTGCCATTGACGGCTCGGCCGGGTGTGCTGGTGCAGGTTTCGGGTGTAGGTGTGGTTCAGGGTGCGGCGCTGGTGGGTGGCATCGACAGTGGGTGGCGTGACTGGTGGGTGGCAGCGGTAGTGGGGGTGTCGGTTGTTGGTGAGGCTGTCGTTGTCGGTGTTCCGGTTGGTGCCGGTGATGGTGTCGCTGGTTGTGCAGATGGTCGGGCGTGGGAAGGGGGACCCGTACCCTGGGGTTGTCGTGGCCTTCGGTCGACGGTGCTGCTTTCGGTGGTGTTCTTGAGAGTTGGCTGGGAGTGTTGTCGGCGATGCTCTGGCTGGTGCCATTTGTGCGGGCCGTGTGGTCGTTGCGTCAGGGGTCGGTGGCGTTGGTGACGGTGGTGTGTTGGGGGTCGGCGCCGGTGGTGGCGGTCCGATGGTGAGGGTGCCGGGGACGTTGGGGCGGTCCGCGTTGTTGGGTTTTCTCCTCGCCATTCCTGGCGGAGGGTGCTGCTGGTGTCGCTGGTGGTGAGGGTGTGGTGGTGTTGCTGTGGTGTTTTGTGCTGCTTGGGTGGTGGGGACCCCTGGTTGATGTTGATGATGCTCCGGGTGATTTCGATGCGGTGGGTGTGATGGTGTGTGGTTTTGCTGTTTCTACCCTTGGCTGGGGGCCTGGTGGGTGGCGCTGGTGGCGTTTGTTCCCCAGCCGTGCTGGCGTCCTTGGTGTTGCCGTCGATGGGGGCGCCCTAGGTGTTACTCTGTGCCGGGGTCGTGGTGGTGGTGTTAGGGGTGTTGTGAGTGACGGTACCTCGGCTCGTCGTTGGTGGGGTTGGCGGTGGTGTGGATATTGCCGTGGGTGTTGGCGGCGTTGGTGTTGCCGACGGTGAGGGTGTCACGGTGGTGGCTGGCGTGTCTCGTGGTGGTCTGGTGGCGTGGGTGTGGTTGGTGTTGGTGCTGGTTGGCCTGCGTGTTGGTGTTCGGTGGTTCCGGGCGTGCCACTCGTGGCTGGTGGTTGGCTGGCTTGTGGTCCTGGTGGTGTCGGTTGTCTCTGGTGTTGGGATATTTCCTTCGGCTGTCCTTGGGTCTGTAGTGACAGGTGTTGCTTCGGTTGTGGTTTAGGGTGTCAATGCTGCGGCTGGGTGGCGGTGTCGCCGTGCTGCCGCTGTCGGTGGTGCTGGTGTTGGTGTTGGTGGGGGCGCCGCCGGGGGAGCTGTGAGTGTTGGCGTTCTAGGGTGTTGTAGGTGTTGCCCTGGCGGTGTTCTGACGGCGTAGGGGGGGACCTCGCCACTCCTGGCAGAGGTTCCCATGTGCGTCGCTGGCTGGTGGGTTGGCCTTGGCCCCCTCGGTGTCCTTGTTGCCGATGGTGTCGTACCGAGTGGTGTCGCCGTGGTGGCTGTCGTGGACGCTCCGGGTTGCAGTTGGTGAGGTCGCACTGCCGGTGGTGCCGTCAGTGATGCCGGTGGTGAGGTCGTTGCGGGCGTTGCTATGGTTTACCGCGTCTCTGATGTTGTTGATGCTGGTGGTGATTGGTGTGGGTCTGTGTGTGGGTTGTCTGTGGCTGCTGCTGCTGCTGGTGGTGGTTCTGGGTGCGGGTCGGTGGGTGGCGCGGTTGGAACGCCTTGGGTGTAACATGGCCGTTGGGTGGTTTCTTGTGTTGGTCCGTTGTTGGCGAGGGTGTCTCAGGCGTCGTGCTGGGTGTCGGGGTTGCTGGTGTTGCCGACGGCGTCCCCGCTGGTTCCGGGTGTTTCCGCTGGTGAGGGTGTTGTGGTGTTCGGTTTGGGTGTCGGCGGCCCCGCAGGTGTTGGTGTGGGTGTCGCAGTTCCTGGCCCTGGGTCTTGGCGTGGCTGGTTGGGTGTTGCTAGGTGTGGGCGCTCGCCACGCCTGGCTGAGGGCTCGGTGGCGTTCGTTCCCCAGCCGTGCTGGCGTCCTTGGTGACGCCGTTGGTGGGGGTGCCCTAGGTGTTACTTGGTGCTGGGGTCGTGGTGGTGGTGGTAGGGGTGGGGGCGCTGTAGGTGACTGCACCTTGGCCCGTCGTTGGTGGGGTTGGTGGTGGTGTGGATAGTGCCGTGGGTGTTGGCGGCCTTGGTGTTGCCGATGGCGAGGGTGCCATAGGTGATACTTGGTGGTTGGCGTGTGTCGTGGTGGTCTGTTGGCGTGGGTGTTGTTGGTGTTGGTGCTGGGCGCGGCCTGCATTTGGGTGGTCGGCGGTTCCGGGCGTGGTCCTGGTGGGGTGGTACCGGTTGTTTCTGGTGTTGGGGAGGTTGGTGCTGTGGGTGGTTGGCGGTGGCGCTGTGTTGCCACTGTCGGCGGTGTTGGTGACGGTGTTGGCGAGGGCGCCGCCGGCGGAGCTGTGGGCGATGTCGAAGGCGAGGGCGCTGTAGGTGACGCCCTGGTGGATGGTGGTGTTCTGACGGCGGGGGTGGGACCTCGCCACTCCTGGTGGAGGTACCCATGGGTGTCGCTGGCCCGCGTGTTGGCCCCCTTGGTGTCGTTGATGCCGATGGTGTTGTACCGGGCGGTGTCGCCGTGGCAGCGGCCCTTGACGCTCTGGGTTGTTGTTGCTGAGGCCGCACTGTCGGTGGCGGTGTCGGTGATGCCGGTGGTGAGGTCGTTGTGGGCGTCGCTATGGTTTACGGCGTCTCGGACGTTGCTGATGCTGCTGGCGGTTGGCGTGGGTCTGTGTGTGGGTGGTCAGCGGCTTGTGTTCAGGGGTGGGCGGTGGCTGGTTTCTGTGGCTCTGTCTGGGAGGGTGTACAGTAGGTGGTGTGGGCTGCTGGTGATGCTGTTGGTGTAGGTGGTGCAGGCGATGCTCCGGGTGGTGTCGTGGGTGAGGGTGGTGTTGGTGGCGCCGGTGGTGTGGGTGCCGCTGGGGATTGCATGGTGGATGGCGCCTTGCGGTCGCTTTGGTGGCGAGGGTGTTGCTGTTGATGGTTCTGGGTGTAACCCCTCGCCTCCCCTGTCCGGGGCTTGGTGGTTTGTTGGCTCACCGGCTGTGGTGGTTTTGGTGTCCTCCGGTGGCGGAGGTCGCCGGTGGCGACGCTGATAGTGGGGTGATGCCGGCGATGGTGTGCTTGATGCCGTTGGCTTGGGTGATGTAGGTGCTGGAACCGGTGGTGGTGTGCGTAGGTGTCGTAGGCGATGGTGCCGGCGGTGATGGTGTTGGTGAGGGTGTTGTGCTGGCTTGATTTTTGGTGGTCTTGGTGTTTCCAATGGCGTGGATGCTGGTGGCGGTGGTTCTGGGTGCGGGTCGGTGGGGGACCGGACCGGCTGGGTGCGGTCGTTGGTCAGTGTTGGGTGGCTTTTTGTGTTGGTTTGTTGTTGGTCAGGGTGTCCTATGTCCTAGTGTTGTGCTGGGTGCTGGGGTCGCTGGTGTTGCCGACGGTGTCTCTGTTGGTTCCGGGTGTGTCCGCTGGTGAGGGTGTTGTGGCGTCCGGTTTGGGTGTTGACAGACAGTGCTGGTGTGGGTGTCGTAGTGCCTGGTCCTGGGGCTGGGCGTGGCCGTTCGGGTGTTGCTGGGTGTGGCCGTTCGCCACTCCTGTCTGCGGGCTTGGTGGGTCCACCTTTGTGTCCTAGCAATGTTTCTGGCGGCCCTGCAGCCCCCCTGGCGGGGGGGGTTGCTGGGTTCTTGTTGTTTGGGTTTGTGTGTGTTGCGTTTGTGGTGCGGGCGGCGCTTGCGTTTTGGTGTGTGGTGTGCGTTTGTGGGGCTCGTGTCGGTGGCGGTTGTGGGGGTGTGTGTTGTGTGCATGCTCGGGCGTGTGTGCGGTGTGTTGGTGGTGCGTTTGGGTGCCTGTCCTCGCCTTTCTGGGCGTGGTTTGGTGGCTCTGTTTGGTGTGGGGGCTGTGTGTCGTGGCCCCTCTCCCGTCTCAGCTGTGTGGTTCCCCGCCCCCCCTGGCTGGGGTCTGTTGGTGGTGTGTCCCCCTGCCGCCCCCTTTGTGTGCTCTCCTCCTTCTGTCTCTTTTTCTGTTTTGCTCTGGGCGGTGTTTCCCTGGTGCCGTGCCCGGGCCTTCCCGGCTGTGGTGGGTTTGGGGGGGTCCTTGTCGTCGGCTCGGGTCCCTTCCCCTGGTGTTTCCCCGTGGGGGGGCCGATGCTTGCACTCCCCGTCAGGGTGTAACTCTGTTGTACGGGCCGTCCATTTGTACTCGCTCGGTACAAATGGACCTGCTCTGTAGCCAGGTACTCGGGCCGTTCCCCACACCGGGGTCGGGTACACTGTGGGTCGCAGGGGAGTCCTTGCGGGATAGGTGTGTCGTTTGCCTGCCCCGATCGACGGTGTGCCCTACCCGCAGCCCCTCGCTGGGCCCGAACCGCAGTACGTGCCGTGGGGAGTGCTCTTGGTCAGGCCCATTGGTCACCCCCCCAGGCCGGTGCCACCGCGGGCCGCTGACCAACGGTCCCGGGCGTATCCCACCTTATTGCGTGTGCTCAGGTGGGGCCGATACGGTCACCAGGGGGGCCCCCAAACCCCTGAGGTTTGGTCCCTCGCCTGCGTCTCCCCTGGGCCCTTTTCGTCCCGCCCCCCATTCCGCTGTGTGGTTTGCGGTGGTTGGTGTCCCGTCTCTCCGGGGTGGGGTGGTGGTGGTGGGGGGGGTTTTTTCGCTGTTCCTGGCCGTGTTGCTTGTGTGCGTGTCGCCTCCTCCTCTGGTTGTGGTTCGCCGTCGGTGTGTGTGTTTGTGGCGCGGTGCGTGCGCGCGTGGTGTCTGTGTTGGTGTGTGGTGCGTGGTTTGTGGTGTGTGGTGTGCGGCGGTGGTGTGTTGGTGGGGTTGTGGCTGGTGTGTGGTGTGGTTGGTCCCTCGCCACTCCTGGCGGAGGTTCCTGTGTGCTACTCCCCGCCACTCCTGGCTGGGTTTCGCTGCCTGTGGTGGTGTGCGGTTCCCCGCCACTGCTGGCTGGGGTTTCGCTGCCGGCAGTGGTGTGTGGTGTGTGGTGTGTGGTGTGTGGTGTGTGGTGTGCGGCGGTGGTCTGTTGGTGGGGTTGTGGCTGGTGTGTGGTGTGGTTAGTCCCTCGCCACTCCTGGCGGAGGTTCCTGTGTGCTACTCCCCGCCACTCATGGTTGGGTTTCGCTGCCGGTGGTGGTGGGCGGTCCTCGCCACTCCTGGCTGAGGTCCGCTGGCGGCGGTGGTGTGTGGTGGGGTTGTGTGGCTGGTGTGTGGTGTGGTTGGTCCCTCGCCACTCCTGGCAGAGGTTCCTGTGTGCTACTCCCCGCCACTTCTGGTTGGGTTTCGTTGCCGGTGGTGGTGTGCGGTTCTCCGCGACTCCTGGCTGGGGCCTGCTGGCGGCGGTGGTGCGTGGTGTGTGGTGTGTGGTGTGTGGTGTGTGGTGTGCGGCGGTGGTGTGTTGGTGGGGTTGTGGCTGGTGTGTGGTGTGGTTGGTCCCTCGCCACTCCTGGCGGAGGTTCCTGTGTGCTACTCCCCGCCACTCCTGGCTGGGTTTCGCTGCCCATGGTGGTGGGCGGTCCTCGCCACTCCTGGCTGAGGGTCCCGGGCGCGGTTCCCCGCTACTCCTGGCTGGGGTCCGTTGGCGGCGGTGGTGTGCGGTGGGGTTGTGGCTGGTGTGTGGTGTGGTCGGTCCCTCGCCACTCCTGGCGGAGGTTCCTGCGTGCTACTCCCCCCCACTCCTGGCTGCGTTTCGCTGCCGTTGGTGGTGTGTGGTCCCCCGCCACTCCTGGCTGGGGTCTGCTGGCGGCGGTGGTGTGCGGTGTGTGGTGTGTGGTGTGTGGTGTGTGGTGTGTGGTGTGTGGTGTGTGGCGGTGGTGTGCTGGTGGGGTTGTGGCTGGTGTGTGGTGTGGTTGGTCCCTCGCCACTCCTGGCGGAGGTTCCTGTGTGCTACTCCCCGCCACTCCTGGCTGGGTTTCGCTGCCGGTGGTGGTGGGCGTTCGTCGCCACTCCTGGCGGAGGGTCCCGGGTGCGGTTCCCCGCCACTCCTGGCTGGGTTTCGCTGTCGGCGGTGGTGTGTGGTGTGTGGTGTGTGGTGTGTGGCGTGTGGTGTGCGGCGGTGGCGTGTGTGGTGGGTTTGTGCCTGGTGTGTGGTGTGGTTGGTCCCTCGCCACTCCTGGCGGAGGTTCCTGTGTGCTACTTGCCGCCACTCCTGGCTGGGTTTCGCTGCCGTTGGTGGTGTGGGGCTCCCCGCCACTCCTGGCTGGGGCCCGCTGGTTGTGGTGGTGTGTTTCGCGGGCGGGGGTGTCCTATGTTGTGTGTGTTTGTGGTGTGTGTGGGTGTGCGCGGTGGCTGTGCTGTGTTGTGTGTTGCGTGTTTGTGGTGTCTGTGTTTTTGGTGGTGTGGTGTGGTGGTGCGGTGGGTGTGTCTTCCGGGTGCCCTTCTCCTTGGTCTTGGTGTGTGTGTGTGCGCTGTGTGGCCCTTCGTGTTGGTGTGGGTGGCGTGCAGGTCGTGCGCGGTGTGGCTGCCGGGCGTGTGCGTGTGTGTGCTCCGGTGTGTGGTTGGTGGGGTGGGGTGTGTCATATCTTGGCTGGTTCTCGTTGTCGGTCGTCGGCATGGTTCAAAAAGCAGAAGAAGAGGTCCTGTAGATGCGTAGCAGAAATGCGTGGCATGCGTGATGCGTAGTACGTACCTCCCTGTTTGTCTCACTGTGTTTTCTTCCCCTGTAGAGAAAGAGCGTGCGCGGGTCTTTTTTTTTTTTGCGTGTTGTGTTTTGTGTCTCCTTTCTTTTTTTTTTTCCGTTGCGTCTTCGATAACATACCTCTCCGCCTTGCGTTTTCCCTATAGAGAGGGCGTGGAAGGCGCTTTCGGGGTTTTTTTTTTGTAGAGTACTTGTCATACCTTGTGCCGCTTCTTGTTGCCGTCCCCTATAGAGAAAGCGTGTGCTTGTTTGTGGGTGGGGCGGGGGTGGGGTTGCATACCATGCTTTTCCTTTGTCTTGTCTCCGTCTTCTTGCTTCTTGCGGCTTTGTGTACGTTTGTGTTTTCGTGTGCGGTCCGTCCCTTTGGCGCCTTCCCTCGCGTTTTTAACATACTTGTTCGCCATACCATTGTTTCCCGGTGGTACGTGGCCATCCCCTATAGTGAGAGCGTGTGCGTGTTTGCGGGCAAGGCGGGGTGGGGTTTCATACCATGTTTCTCCTTGCTCTTGTCTCCGTCTTCTTGCACCTTGCGGTCTTACTTATGTGTGTGCGTGTGTGCGTGGTCCGTCCCTTTGGCGCCCTCCCTCGCATTCTTAACATACTTGCTCGCCATACCGTTGTTTCCCCGTGGTTCGTGGGCTTCGCTTGTTCGCCTTTTCTTTGTTTCCCCTTTGTCCGTGGCCGCCCCATACCTTTTGCGCTTTTGTTGATTTTTTTTTTCGTGTATCTCGCGCTGGTCGGAGCCTATGGAGGAATAAATATGGGGGATATATGGTTGTGGTTTGTGTTTGCGGGCATGCCCTTTGACGTGCGTGGTGGTTCGTCGTTCTTTTTTGCGTGCGGTGTTGTCCCTTGGGCGCCCTCGTTCGCAACATACTTGGTTTTCTCATCTACGCATGTATAGCGATGGATATGATATGTAGAACGCATGGGGCCGTAACATACTTGGTTGTCATACCTTGTTTTCCCGTGGTCCGTGGTCGTGTCTTTTTTGTTTGTGGTTTGGTGTTTCTCCTTTTGTTGCGTTTCCTTCTCTCTTTTTTTTTTTTTTTGACGCGCACAAGCCGCCTAGCTCCTATGGCACGCACGTTGCTAGGTGGTTTGGAGCACGCATTGTTCTTTTCTTCGTCGTCGCGGCTCGCTTGTTTTTGGTGTTCGCCCCTTTTCTTCTTCTTTGTTGTTGGAGCGCGCACAAGTCCCTAGCGCCTAGGACACGCACTTTGCTAGGTGTTTTGGGGCAAGCAACGCTCAGCTTCTTCCCCGTCGCGACTCTATTGTTCGTTTTTTTTGTGAGTGTCCTAAATTTTGCGACCTCGCCAAACAGCGGGGTAAAATTTTTGGGGGGTTTTCTGAGGTCGGAAAAGACGATTTTTCGCTTTTTTTTCCCTGGCGGTGCGTCGTTATCTTAGTTTCTTATTTTTCTTCTGCTGCGATCGCGCGACCGTAGCTTTTGAATCTCAGCGTGACGGCATGAGACATACGTTGTGTGTTGGCTTCTCTATTCATGTCTTTGGTTCCCCACACTCTAACTGTAGGATGCCCAGCAATTGGTATGTACCATACACTAAACATGTGGGGTTTGGTGGGCTGGCCCTTCTTGATGTGTTCTTTGCAAGCAGCAAGTAGCCCCGCCAAGGTTATTCACTTGCTGGCCTTTGTGTATGATAATGCTTCGTGACGGGCACCCGACGTCCGGTACGAAGTACTGAGGCATTGCCATTTTGACAATATATATGTCACACATGCCAGAGGTCAGGTAATGTTTGCCATTGCCGTGAGGTCACTCCCCCGACTCATATTTAGTGATCCTCATTGTAAGTTCTTCATATGTGCACATTGGTGACTCATGAGGGTGGGCAAGTCATGTATGTGGCCATACCGTACTTTGTGTTCATGGAGGCCATGGTGTCATGGTTGATTAACGGTGAGAACATTCCTTATGTCTGGAACCCATGTTGTTTACTCCATTTTACCGTCTTGTGGGCCAGGCCAAGGATGGGCCATGTCTGCCCAAGCTTCGCGAGGAACCCAATGATGGCATTGTGTTTTATATGTTATTCCTTGTGTTTTGCCATCCTCCTCATGGACCATATTGATGTCATTGCGTCATGCATGATTTTCCGTGAACCAATGTATTTTCTTAAGTGGCTGTAGTATGGAGATTGTGCTAGCTTGGCGTCGCATCCCCATAACGGAACGCATAGTTCGAGGGTGCATGGTATGTAAATCAATTCTTGGAGTAGGGATGCAACATCGTCTTCGATAATCGCACATCTTATTCCAGGGCTTCATCTCTTTTTCTACCTGTCAACTCCTTTGCCCGAGATTGTCATTGTTTGTTCCCTTCCCCATGACTTTCATGTATTGATGGACCCTAGTGCCTTTGTCCTCAACACTTCCCTCAATTTGAATTGGTGGATCACGTATTTGGATTTCCATTGCCAAGGGTTGCCAAGGGGTCTGTTTGTCAGACATTTTTGGAATTTGAAAATTTGTGATTGGTAAGCATGGAAGCATTGGTGAGATCTAGGACGATGGGTGTCACGGGGAAGAAGCTGCAAAGATCGGAAATAGGCGGTAGAGCCCGCACAATGGCAGGTGCCGCTCCTACGGACCTTCATTCCTTTCTTCGTTGCCGTACGGAATACAATTGCTATGGAAATCATGCACAACCTACAATTTGCAAAGCTGATGCGCGTGGAATTTCAGCCACCGCATTGCCGGGCGCGCCGTCAAAGTGCGCTCTAAAGCCGGCTTCCGGATGTCTTCGTAACTGCAGTACGACAAACTGAAGTTAGTCATGGTTTCGGGAATTGACATGTGCAACGGTTTGGTTGGACAATGATGTCTATGTTTTGATCTTCGTCACAGTGTGAGATTTCCCAAGCGTTTGATACAAATTACAACACAGAGACCGGTGTCCTAGAGTTGCTCCAGCACGCCGGCGACGAAGCTGAAGAGCAAAATGGTAAAAAAGAGATGCCCTCAACGCCCTGTATTTCTCAACCGACAACGCAAAGGACCTACACATGGACCTCAGTGGAAACCACCAGCCAGCGCATCGCTACAAACAGCAGGGCACCATGGCTGTTGTAGAAACGGACAAACCGCAGCGAGTGAGTTACTTTCTTTCCAGGTGCAAAACTTAGGGCATAGCCATGTCAGAACCTATATTTGTTGCCCATTACTCCTTGGCACACTCATGTTGCTTCTTGTGTGAAATTTGAGGTGTAAATTATTATGCGATCTCAGCATTTGATTCCGGTCTCAGATTCTGATCCACAAATTAATTCCGACTGCAGATTTCAGATTTGTTTTTGCATTTATGATGTTGCATTGATTTTTTTCAATTCTGCAGTTGGCCAGCATTTGTTCTAACATTATTTGGGTTTCCAATTCGTCGATTGGCTGCTGCTGTGTGTGTCCGCGCGCCGTCTTTGGTCGCGCCGTAATGCAGGCCAGCCCATCGAATACCCTTCCAGTTTGGTGCTAAAAGTGTTAGATCTATCATGTGGCAATTGGAATCACTTATCCGACCGGAGGATAACTACGTGACAGCCATAGTACATGCGTTCATCGCTTCTGTGGACAAGTGTTGAGAGATTACCTTCGGGGAAACCAAGGCCGTCCTTATCTATGCTATGGTGGTAGTTAGTAGTCACGGCAAAAGCTACCTTTCACAAGGGCCGTCTTCCGAAGGTGACGAACGCTGAGACCAAGGGAAGCGTAGGTAGACGCACCGCTGGTCGTGGGACACATTGGTTGTTGCCTTGCAATTGCATTTGTTTGGGGTGCCACACCATGTTTGGTTCTGAATTCTCATGCATTCATTCTGAGAGTTGAGTCTGCATTTGTCATTCATGCATGGTTCATTTGTGTCTTCATTGTGTGCCTCAAACTTGGTGGTGCCCATGATTCCGAGGTCAAGGTGAACATATGGTGTCTCCTCTCCCCAAGGTGGATTTGGTGCTTTCCCTCACTCACACTCGCTCCCTCTAGTTGGTCATTCTCTGCAAGAGATAAATTGAGCATTTAATGTGCCATGTGACCGTTGTCTTTGATCCTTTGAGAGTCTTGGGCTCTTTCACTCTTTTTCAAGTGCCCGTGGCTTGGGAGTTATCCAATTAAGTCATGCCCTGGTTTTGCCATCTTATGATTAGACTCAAAGATAGGCATTGGTCGAGCTTTCGCCACTCTCTCTCTCTCGGAGTGAATGCATGCTCTCTTAGGTCAAGGCAGGGCCAGACTCTCTCCATATGCTTAGCCCACGCAAACTGCACCCTGTTTTGCGCGCCGAACGCGCAGAAAAGGACCGGTTCACAACAGGGCAAAAAAACTATTTTTTTGGATGTTTGATGAACGTGATTTTGGGCGTAGTGGAATAAATTGCTTTTTTAGTGTTTTGCAACCCCGTGTTCCTCAATGTGACGTTTTATACATTTGTCTGGCGTTCTGAGTGCGCGAGGCCTCACGCACTCAAGATATTCAAAGTAAAGTTTATTACAAAACCTAAGAACCCGTAAGGACTGGCGTTTGCGGAAATACGCAGCTCCCACACGGTGTTAAAAATAGGATTGTGTTGCCCAAGGAGCATTGGAGATGTATGTCTGTCGGACTTCCCATGTTAGGGGAAACACATATACTGTAAAGTGAAAATGAAATACAAATTTCGGCATCCGGAGTGCGAGAAGCCTTGCGCACTCAGGTCACGTTATGTATTAATTTACGGAATGGATATGACGCGTACAATTGCACGTACAATACCAGACAGACGAACACAGTTAATCTTTTCCGGTGTACGTGTGTGTAGACACAGTGTTGCTCAGATATAATACGGTATAGAACATTGCCCCACGGAAACAATCAGTGCGCGAGGCCTCGTGCACTCAAACCACGTAAGAAAATGAAAAAGCAGGCAGGTCAGGCTACGCCGGTATCTACATTCCCTTTCACGGCTACCACCTGTGACAGTTGATTATACATCGGTAGCCTTCGTCATATTTTTCAGGGGATCAGGGGAATGATTTGCTTCTTTCCAACAGCCACTCAATGGCAGACGTGTCCAGTTCTAATAGCAGCCGTAGCCTTCGCTGCCCGATAGATATTGTTTTTTTTTCCAACTGGGTTTAAAGACGGAAACAGAACAGGAAATTGTGGTTGCGAAAACAATTTTTCGGTTACTGGGAACGGAGCGCACGCAGACGTGAAATACAAATTGCGGCAGCGGCACACGCACCAGAAATGACAACAGGAAAAGGCCAGATGTTTTCATACACACTTTTTGTAAAGATCGCTGAGCGAAAAGATAATTAAAATATGTGCGCAAATTTGATTCCACAGACAAAGACGCAAAATGCCACTTCGAGCAAGAAAATCCGTAACGCATCAAATGATAGCAGAAGTAAGCAAAGGAGCAGCAGCACTACGAGAGGCATGCGCGGCAAAACCAGCATACCAAACAGCAGACGACTTGTGGAAAGGACTGAAACGAAACAACTTGGCGGCGCAACTCGTGTTAACATTTTCTCAGCGACTCAGGTTCAACAAAGGAACGCGCCACAGTTTACCAGCCCCTAAAAGGCAGGAGGACAAGCGCTGGGTGCGCATTTTGCGACAGGAGGGCTGGAACCTGTACCTGTTGATGCGTCAACGGGCAGTACCAAACAGGCAAAAACCGGGAAACACAACAGGGTACCTAACGCAAACAGAAAGACGAACAAAAGTACGACTTGGGCAAGCAGACGCTGCCGCGGATACAGTGGACGAACAGGCAGCAGCAGCACTTAAAGCACCGTGGTCACTGGTGCTTTCGTCGTGTTGCATGCTGTGGATAGACAACTGGTACCGGGCACAATACACGACACACCCAGACGAAAGTGACCGGTCGCAAAACTGTACTGCAATGGCAGTACTTCAACTGAAACAGAGGCGCACGTATTGGGCAGGACATCCAGCCATTGAGGACCTGGCAGCACGGATAACGACAGTCGCAAGGGCTCTGCAACAGCGTGAACGAAGAATCCCCCAGACTTTGCGTGACATGGGGTATGCAGATTGGTGTGCACCAGACACCCGAAACGTGAGAGCACCGTTGGATGTGAGGAGGGATGCAAGGACTGTGCAGGCAGCGGTGTGGCGCCCGCTTGCCCTGTCAAAGGAAAAGGTAACTGGTGGTGTTGGTCTGTTAAACTTGTTACACTTTACAAAGGACGTAGCACAACAGACAAACAGAGTTCCACCGCTGTTGGTTGACGAAACCATACACTACAGGATACTAAAGTTGTTGTACGGTGCCGAGAACCAACACTGGAACATGCGTGCGTACCTGCGTTATGTGCCTGTAGTTTACGGTGTCGGGCATGCCTACAAGTTCGTTGTTACTCATACTTTTTGGGTGTTCTGGCCTATTCTAACCTACCTACGGAATGGTCTGCTACAACCTGGTTCAACCTTACTATCATACCCCAAACTGATAGTTATGGAAAAAACTATTGGTGCGCTGATGCTTGCCACACCCAGAATACTACGCCCGTATCGTCGCAAGGCACAAGCTGCGACCGCGATCAGTGGTCGCGACACTGCGCATGCCAACAGGGCAGCAGGGGCAAACGCAGTCTTGCATTTGTTGTCGGAATCGTGCCCGTTGTTGTTGTATTTGGGACACGTGGTACGGGAATGCAACTGGTCGGGGGAAAACAACGGTACAGGGTCACGAGCTCAGGAGGTGTTGCAGTTGAGTTTGTGTCTGTTGCGGAGGCTGCGTCGAGGACCGTGTGACACCGTACTGAAGTACGAACGCACAATCATGTGCACATTGTTGTACAACAGCAAGTTGCACCAGGACCTGCCCGGTCAAGCACACTCAGAGGAGTTTGGAGAAGGGATGTTGAGCAAGCTGGTGCGGGACAAGGCGAGAAACACGGGTTCTATTACTGTTGAGGAGGTGGGAAACCATTACTTGTTACTAAAGGTTGGTCCTGGTGCCAAACGCGTGGGGGTGCCAAACGTTCCCAGGAACCTGGTACACAGGATGCGACAACGACTGACAAGATTCTTGGCGACAGACCAGATTTGCATGGCCTATGTGGAATGGGAGTCGGACAGAGTCAGCACTGTTGCAACTATGTGGCCGCGGAGGTTACCGAGATTTCCACCGTCACCTACACAACCTTTTGGTTACGACCACTACCAGCTACTTGGTCACAGCGTACTGGATGCCCTCATTGACCAGAAAACAAATCCCACCAACCAACTGAAACGGAAACTGGATGCTGTTGCGGGGCGGACAACAGATATGGATGCCGACAGACGAGAAGCAGCAACACGCAACGTGCGGCAACGCTTGCGGTAACTGACACCTGCAGTGCGCGAGTCCTCGCGCACTAAACGTTATGAAAAACAGGTATGTAATGCGATGTGAGTGCGCGAGGCCTCGCGCACTGACTAGTTCACTAAGTCCCGTGGAATTAGTCACAACAAAGAGGGTTGTTGAACAGATTTGCGAAAACGACCTGCAAAATACCGTTTCAACTGATTTCAGAGTTCAAATGACCGTGTTTCATGTCATGCCAGTTGCGCTTTTCAGGTATTTGTTGGCATCATGAGTCAACCAGGGTCGCCAGAACGTGCAGCACCAGACGCAGAGGCCATGGAGTTCTCACCAGGGACCGACCAAGGGGACACGCTGAAGAAAGGAGCCGGAAAGAAGGGTGAGAAAAACCCAATACTGGAGATGAAGCTCACAGTCAAGTGCAACAGTGGCTGCGGCAGGAGAATGGTAAAGCCGTGAAGGGAAAGATTACTGATTTGAAAATTGACAAGACCAAGGAGTGCGGACAGATGCGATCCATCAACTATGACGACATTGCCAGGAAAGGGAGGGGATACCAAGCACTGCCACCACCTGGTCAGTTGCGCGTAACGGCGTGGGAGGATAGTGGTATGACTCGCTTCGCGTTCGATCGAAGACGTTTCTTCTCTTTGCCTCGGTACATAATTTGCTTTGCAGATGGCTCACTTTATGTTCTGAATGGTCAACATGGCACAGAAACATGCAGAAAGATTCAGGAACTGCGTCTCGCAGAAGGCAAAGAATTGGAGGACTGGCAGGAGTTTTGCTACGTTGACATTCTGAAGTACGAAACGCCTTGGAGGATCCGGTCCAAGGTTGCAGGATTGCAACAAGCTGGCAGCCAGTCTGTGACGTGGATTCCGCTGTCCGAGGCGCTGGACAACATGTTGTTGTACATTGAGGACCAGAAGCGGGAAAAAGAGCCACAAGATTTCGAGCGGTTCAAGATTGCTGTTGTCCAGGCTGCCGTCAACTCTGTGTTTCTTGAACCCGAGGCTTTGGAGGAAGCAGGACACACAGTATGTATTCGTGTATCGCACGGTGATAGTGCGCGAGGCCTCGCGCACTCCATGACACTGTTTTCCCTCGCAGGACTCGACATTCAAGAACTGGAGGGACGTCTTCTCCCTGGCGTATTACTGCGGCCGTGAGGCGGTTACTGGTATGAAGACCCTCGAGAGTATAAGCAGGAAAGAGGACGTTACAAGGAATGCCTTCAAGAAGCTGGAGGGGCTGCATCTACCAAGCTTATTGCAGAAGGTCTTTGCGCACCTGAACCTGAAGGACTCCATCTTACTCTCCACCCAGAACTATATTGACGCGCTGATTACGGAACAATGGGTTATTTTCCATCTTGACGATCTGGACAATAAGCAGTATGTCAACCAGACCGCAGGTATGCGTCAGTGTCGCAGCTTCAGTGCGCGGGGGCTCGCGCACTCAACCACCTTTTTCACAACCGTGCAGCTGCCGATGCGAAGATCCGAGCAGAAGTCACAGCACTGGGCACGACGCAACTGAAAATTGGGCTGGGAAATTCCGGTTATGGGGAGGACGCAAAAAGTACGAGGTTTCGGTCGCCGTGGCCAAAGTGGAAGACGTTGAGCAGTGCACCTCTGTGGCGGACCGGGGACAGGGGTGCACCTCCATTACCGCAGATGCTGGCCGTGCGGAAACAACTGCAAACGAAGACTGAGGCACCATCATTGGCACCGCCACAGACACAGCTGAGTACTGGCGATGTGATCAATGTCTCCAAGCAGGACGAGCAAGGGAGCAAATTCGCTTTGACGGCATGCCATATTGAGGATATGGAAGAGACACCACCAGCCCGTTTCTGGGATCTGCAGTATCCGTTGTGGGTCATCAAGGCTGACCTTCTCGTTGAAAATGACTCTGCAGGATTTGTTCCGAAGTGGCTGTTCGATGTGATGATGCTGGGGAAGGACGTCATTGTCTATGGCGAGGCTGATGTTGTGCATCGTATTGGCCGCGACATGCAGAGGCTTTGGCGTATGGAGAAGGACAAGGATCCGACCACCGTGCTATTCTACCATGCCCGGTTGCCGGTATACTCTTGGTTATCGGGTCCCGTGGCCAGCAATATGTATCAGTTACACGAGCACTGTATGTGGATCCGAACAACGAGTCGCTGGTATAAGCAGGTATATCTGCTTTTTTCGCCGGTTTCTATGCCGTTGTGTGCGCGAGGCCTCCGTTATTCGTCTTTATTCATCACATTTACAGTTGTGGAACTATGTGACGTATACCGCTGCACGTTTCAAAGAGATGCAGAAGAAGAACCTCGGTGGTTTCATGCCTCTGATTCGGATGCTGTGGTACCTGGACAAATATCGTTTGGGCAGTGGGCATGCTGATGCAGTGGTTGTTGTGGACGACACGCCTGCCATGGCTGCAAAGATTGCGATGTCCGACGAGACGGGGAGGACTAAAAAGGGGTTTCTCGCTGTGTCAGCGATCAAGCAAAACGCCCTTGAGAATGCCGTTGGAGGTGCTCTGCAGCATGCGATCATCATGCCATACATGTTGGAGGCTGATCAGACGGAGCAGGGAGCAACAGCTGCAACTTGGGATACTCAAGAAGAGTGGCTTCTGCGTGGCATTCCACTGTGGATTCTGGACAGCAGCCGAGGATGTGAAGGGCACCAGAAGGTGCAGGCTGCAGAAGCCGTCCAGGAAGATGTCGTGACTGAGGCTCCTGCTGACGACACTGAGCCTGCTGCGCCTGTACCTACCTTGCCGATGCAAGCCAAGGTGAAGAAGACTGCCAACGTTATACCAACTCAGGGTCGTGTAGCCGGAAAACGAACCCCCTCGAGTAGCAAGAAGCAGGCGAAAGGGAAAGGGAAGGAATCGGACAAGCCCGGAGAATCAGACGACGACGATGCCGACGAGGAGGAGGAAGAAGAGGATCCGGAGCAAGTACTGGAGATCCAGCAGAAGCGCAAGCGGGCACCCACCGCTCACTTCGATGCAAGTCCCGAATCTGGTAAGGACCAGCCGAAGAAGAAGGCGAAGACTGCTGCGAGTGCTAGTGCAGACTTCAAGCCGCCCTCGCGTTCTGGTGCCCAGCCGTCTCGTGGTACCGTTGCCTCCCCAAGTTGGACAAGTGTGGTGGCAAGAAACCTGGGTTCCAGGTTGGCTAAGGTTGCTGGACCGAAGAGGCTTGAGGTTTGAGGTTTGGTTTTGCAGGTACCAGACGCCTTTCATCCCCGGGGGGCCACTTGATCGGGCCAGGTGATATCCTCCCCACCGGGACCTAGTGGAGGGCCCTTCATGACACACCTCCTGCCTGCTGGCAGAGTCCCCCGGGTTCACGGGGCTTGGAGCCCTGTCCCTCCCCGGCTTCCCCATTTCGCCACTCCCCGGTCAGTGCGTTGCTTAGCAGCCGTAGCTGCAGGCGCTTACCCGCCGCGTCGCCACCCTGATGCGTGGTCGCCCGGGGCGCCGGCGCTGCCGGGCCCGTGCTACTGGCTTGTCGCCAGTGGGACCCCCGTGGGCTGGCGCGGACGCTGCCTAGCCTTCGGGCTGGTGCGTGGCGCGGTGCGCCACTACTGTCTTGGCGGGTGCAGTGCCCTAGTTGTGTGGGCGCAACGCTCGCGGCCCGTTCGGGGGGGTTGGGGCCGGTGCCTGGTTTTGTGTCTTCCCCGTCTCCCCCTTCCCGCCCCGCGTTCCCTGCGCTGTGTGTGGCGGGCCGTCTCGTCTGGCTGTTGCTTATCCTCGCTCGCTGGTACGCCATTCCATGCGGTCTGTGCGTTCTGCGGGCTTGGTCAGGTTGCCCTCTTTGTTTTCCCCCGCGTGTCCTCTGTGTGTGTGTGCGCTCGCGCTCTCGCGCGGTCCCGGTGCCGGGCGCTGGTGAGGCCCTTCCACGGGGTCCGTGCCCCTCCGCGTGTCCTGCCTAGGTCCTGTGCTCTGTTTGGCGTGCTTGGGGGGGGGGGGCGGCCTGGTCCCGTTTCCCCCTACCTGGCTTGGGGCTGCGCGCTCCCCGTGGGGTGGATGCGGGCGTGGGGACCCGTCACCAACCCCACCGCGCACGCTCTTGCGAGCTGCCTTTGCGCGCTGTGGGAGCGGCATGAGGGCGCCCGGGGGGGGCGCCTCTCGCCTCTGTGTGGGGCGTCCGGGGACGGGCGCTCTCCCACCCCCAACCACTCGTCCTTTCGGGCGTGCGGCCGGGGCCCACTACCCACTGGCTGTGGATGCGGGGGAGCGGGGGCGTGGGGACCCGTCACCAACCTCACTGCGCGCGCTCTTGCGAGCTGGCTTTGCGCACTGTCGATGCGGCATGAGGGTGCCCGGGGGGGGGCGCCTCTTGCCTGGGCAACTTTGATTGGGCGCTCTCCCATCCCCGACCACTCGTCCTTTCGGGCGTACGGCCGGGGCCCACTACCCACTGGCTGTGGGTGCGGGGGATGCGGGCGTGGGGACCCGTCACCCACCTTACAGCGCGCGCTCTTGCGAGCTGGCCTTGCGCGTTGTGCGGGCAGCATGAGGATGCCAGAAGGGGGCGCTTCTTGCCTGGGTGTGGGGCGTCCGGGGTCGGGTGCTCTCCCAGCCCCGACAACTCGTCCTTTCGGGCGTGTGGCCGGGGCCCACTACCCACTGGCTGTGGGTGCGGGGGGTGCGGGCGCGGGACCCGTCACCAACCCCACAGGTCGCGCTCTTGCGAGCTGGCTTTGCGCGCTGGGGTGGTGGCACGAGGGCGCCTGGGGGGGGCACCTCTTGCCTGGGTGTGGGGCGTCCGGGGTCCGGCGCTCTCCCAACCCCGACCACTCGTCCCTTCGGGCGTGCAACTGGGGCCCACTAAGCGGGGGTTGCGGGCATGGGGACCTGTCACCAACCCCACAGCGCGCGCTCTTGCGAGCTGGCCTTGCGCGCTGTGGGGGCGGCATGAGGGTGCGCGGGGGGGGCACAACTTGCCTGGGTGTGAGGCGTCCGGGGTCGGGCGCTCACCCACCCCCGACCACTCGTCCCTTTGGGCGTGCAACTGGGGCCCACTAAGCGGGGGGTGCGGGCATGGGGACCTTCCACCAACCCCACAGCGCGCGCTCTTGCGAGCTGGCTTTGCGCGCTGTGGGGGCGGCATGAGGGTGCGCGGGGGGGGCACCTCTTGCCTGGGTGGGGGGCGTCCGGGGTCGGGCGCTCACCCACCCCCGACCACTCGTCCTTTCGGGCGTGCGGCCGGGGCCCACTACCCACTGGCTGTGGGTGCGGGGGGTGCGGGCGTAGGAACCCGTCACCAACCCCACAGCCCGCGCTCTTGCGAGCTGGCTTTGCGCGCTGTGGGGGCGGCATGAGGGTGCCCGGGGGGGGCGCCTCTTGCCTGGGTGTGAAGCGTCCGTGGACCGGCGCTCTCCCACCCCCGACCACTCGTCCTTTCAGGCGTGCGGCCGGGGCCCACTACCCACTGGCTGCGGGTGCGGGGGGTGCTGGCGTGGGGACCCGTCACCAGCCCCACTGCGCGTGCTCTTGCGAGCTGGCTTTGCGCGCTGTGGGGGCGGCACGAGGGTGCCCGGGGGGGGCGCCTCCTGTCTGGGTGTGGGGCGTCCGGAGTCTGGCGCTCTCCCACCACTGACGACTGGTGCTTTGGGGCGTGCGTCCAGGGCCCACTGCCCACTGGCTGTTGGTGCGGGGGGTGCGGGCGTGGGGACCCGTCACCAACCCCACAGCGCGCTCTTGCGAGCTGGCTTTGCGCGCTGTGGGGGCGGCATGAGGATGCTCGGGTGGAGGCGCCTCTCCCCTGGGTGTGGGGCGTACGGGGTCGGGCGCTCTCCCACCCCCGACTACTCGTCCCTTTGGGCGTGCGGCTGGGGCCCACTACCCACTGGTTGTGGGTGCGGGGGTTGCGGGCGTGGGGACCCGTCACCAACCCCACAGCGCGCGCTCTTGCGAGCTGGCTTTGCGCGCTGTGGGGGCGGCATGAGGGTGCCTTGGGGGGGCGCCTCTTGCGTTGGTGTGGGGCGTCCGGGGTTGGGAATTCTCCCACCCCCGACCACTCGTCCTTTCGGGCGTGCAGCCGGGGCCCACTACCCACTGGCTGTGGGTGCGGGGTGTGCTGGCGTGGGGACCCGTCACCAGTCCCACTGCGCGCGCTCTTGCGAGCTGGCTATGCGCGCTGTTGGGGCGGCAGGAGGGTGCCCCGGGGGGGGGGCGCCTCTTGCCCGGGTGTGGGGCGTCAAGGGTTTAGCGCTCTTCCATCCCCGACCACTCGTCCTTTCGGGCGTGCGGCCGAGGCCCACTACCAACTGGCTGTGGGTGCGGGGGGTGCGGGCGTGGGGACCCGTCACCAACCCCAAAGCGCGCGCTGTTGCGAGCTGGCTTTGCACGTTGTGGGGGCAGCATGTGGGTGCCCAGGGGGGGCGCCTCTCGCCTCTGTTTGGGACGTCGAAGGTCGGGCGCTCTCCCACCCCCGACCACTCGTCCTTTCGGGCATGCGGCCGGGGACCACTACCTGCTGGCTGTGGGTGCGGGGGGTGCGGGCGTGGGGACCCGTCACCAACACCACAGCGCGCGCCCTTGCAAGCTGGCTTTGCGCGCTGCGGGGGCGGCTCAAGGGCAGCGGGTGGGGGCGCCTCTTGCCTGGGTGTGGGGCATCCGGGGACGGGCGCTCTCCCACCCCCGACCTCTCGTCCTTTCGGGCGTGCGGCCGGGGCCCGCTTCCCACTGGCCATGGGTGCGGTGTGCGGGCGTGGGGGCCCGTCTGTCCTTGGCACCTTCTCCCATGCCGCGGTTCGTCGTGTGTTGTGCGCGCTTCCCGGGTTTGCGGCACCCGGTGGCCATTGTGGCTTGGCACCTGTCCTCGTGCCGTGGTTGTGGCCGGCGGTGTGCCTCTCTGGCGTGCCTCGTGGCCCCGCGTTGGTGCGCCGCGCCTCGTCCGGTCCGGTCGCTCTTTGTGCTCCGGTCGGCTTTCCTGTCGCCGTGGTGCCTTCCTCCACCCGCGGTGCTCTCGCCCCCGGCTTTACTGGGTGGCTGCGCGGGGCACGAGGAGGCGGGCCGAGAACTGGGCTCTTTGTGCCTGCCGCTGGCCCCTGCCGAAGCAAGGGCGCTGGGCGCGCTCCGCGTCGTACCTGTTCGGGGCCCCGCGATTGGATTGTCCCTGGCGGGTCCCCCCCGGCTTCGGTCTTGGGCTGCGTGCGCTGCGGTGGTTGGCGTGTGCGGACCCGATCACTGACGTGTCCGGTTTCCCGTACCGTCCGTCGTTCGACGGGGGACTCGGTCGGTGCACCGGGGCTGTTTCGTGTGGACGCCGAAACCTCCCCTTTCGGGTCGGAGGACGCCACGCCCGGGTCCCGCGCGTGTGCGCGTGAGCGTGCTTTCTTTGCCGGGTCGGGCGGGCCGGCCTCCCAGGCGCCTTCTGGTGTGCCTCACCCTTTCCTGTGGCCGTTCCTGGTGCTCTCTTTGTCTGCTCGGCCCCCTCCGGGCTCTGGTCGCCCTGCTTGTGGTTTTTCCTGCTTTCTTCCCTTCTGCGCCCCCCTTGTCTCCGGCTATTCCTGTTTTCCTGCCCTGGGTGCCTTGGGCCTTGGCGTCTTGTGCCCCTCCCCCCCCCCCTTTTTTTTTCCCTTCTTCCTTTTCTGCGCCCCCCTTATCTCCGGCGTTCCGTGTTTTCCGGACCTGGGTGCCTTGTCCCTTGGCGTCTTGTGCCCCACCCCCCCTCTCTTGTTGTTTTTTTTCCTCCTCTCCTGCGCCCCCCTTGTCTCGGGCGTTCCGTGTTGTCCGGCCCTGGGTGCCTTGGGCCTTGGCGTCTTGCGCCCCCCCCCCCCCCCCTCTCTTGTTTTTTTTTCTCCTGTGCCGTGGTCTGCCGGTGGTGCGTTGCTGCGGTTCTGTCTCTCCTGGGCTCTGCGGCGTGTTGGTGCGTGTTGCCGTGCGCCTTGCGCTTCGGTGGGGGCCTGTGTGCGCATGCGCTCCATCGTTCGGTGCCCCCTGCCTGTGCCTCCTCCTTTTGTGTTGTTGCCTTTTGTGTTGCGCGTGCCCCGTGGGGCCGTGCTGGCGGCGTTGCTCTCCCCCGTGCTGCCTCTGGTGCTTTCCGCTTGTGCCCCCCCCCCCCACCCGGTTGTGGTGTCCTTTGCCGTGCTTCGTCGTGCCTCGTGCCTTGTGGCGCCGCGGTCTGTGGTGCGTTTTGTGTTGTGTCCGGTGGTGTGTGGGGTGCTTGTGTCGGGTTGGGTTCTTGCGCCGTGTTGTTTGGCGCGGTGTTGTGCTGGGCTGTGTCGTGCTGTTTTTGTCCCGCTTTGCTGTCCCGCGCCGTTAGGTTCTCTGCTGGTTCTGAGCTCCGGGCTGGTTCCGGGTTGTTTCTGTTTCTGTGCTCTGCTTGTGCAGTGCTGTGCTGGTGTGCCTGCGTCGTTGCTCTTTGTGTGGTGCTCTCTTGCCCTTGCGGCGCTGGCTGGTGTGTTGTGTTGTTGCCTGTTGTGTTTGCGTGTTTGCTGTTTGGCCTGGCTGTCCTCTGCTGTCTCCTGGTGGGTCCTGGTGGCTCCTGGTGTCGTGTTTCGCCGGCGTGCTGTGGTGTGTCCCTGGGTGCTCTGCTGCGCCGCAATGCTGCGCATCGTGCCGCCTGGCGTTGCGTTGTTGTGCGCTGCGTTGTTTCAATTTGCTCTGTTTGGTGCTGCTGCGCGCTGTGTTGTGTCCTGGGGCGCCGTCCGTCGTCCTGTGGTCCTTTGCCCTCTGGCGCCCTGTTTTGTCTTGTCCCCCCACGCTGTGTGTGTTCTGCTGTGGTGTGTCGCTGCGTGGTATTGTTCGCCGTTGTGCTTTGTGCCGTGTGCGCCCTGGGATGTCGTGCTGTGCGCTACCTTTCGTCTCCGGCCTGTGCGGTGTTGCTGTGTGGCCCCCTCTCTCTCGGTGCCCTGCTCCCCTGTGCTGTGCCCCGTGGCGCTGTGCTGCCGCGTGGTGCTGTGGCGTCCGGCCCTGCTGCCTTGTCGTGGTGCTGTGGCGTCCTGCCCTGCTGCCTTGTCGGGTTTGTTTCTTGCCTTTGCATGGTTTCTCCTACTTGAAAAACCGCTGCAAAATTTGTTAGAATATTTTTTCGGCTTTTGAAAATAAAATGAAATTAAACACGACCCTACACACTCGCGTGCGGCAAGACCATGTACGCTTCAGGGTCTTACGTGCTACCAGTCGCTCTTTGGGTACTTGGCCTTGTACTTGTGCTTGGCGTCGTGGACAGTGTTGTTGTCCATTGCTAGGGGTGGACCGCGTTCCCCCAGGGCCGCCGCCTGAGCTGCAGGGCAAGGGGAGTGATGGGCACGAGGGTTGGGAGGAAGGTGCATGGTAAAAGATTAAGAAAAAGGCGGCAGGGCGCGACGTGAGGGGTCGTGGCGAGTTGTGAAAAATTTTCAAGTTTTACGCGCTGCTCGCGACGCGTTTTTCTTTGCGCCTATAGCGAGCTAGACGACAGGAGGTACGGCGTTAGGGTCCTACGAGCGTTACGGTGCTGACGGCGTTAACTATTCACCTATTTCACGTGGAAAACATTTTCGTCGCGTTTTTACGCGTTTCGCAGCGCGCTATTTGGCCTACGCGTTTTTTATGTTAATGAGCTTTATTTTCAGCTATTCAGAAGGTTTTTTCCTCGTGTTTTACCTATCTTCTAATTTCATTCTGGGACAGGACCCCAGCGCACGCGTGGAACCCCCTCGAGTAGCAAGACGCAGGCGAAAGGAAAAGAGAAGGAATCAGACAAGCCCAGAGACTCAGACGACGACCATGCCGACGAGGGGGAGGAGGAAGAGGATCCGGAGCAAGTACTGGAGACCCAGCAGAAGCGCAAGCGTGCACCCGCCGCTCACTTCGACGCAAGTCCTGAATCTGGTGAGGACCAGCCGAAGAAGAAGGCGAAGACTGCTGCCAGTGCTAGTGCAGAGTTCAAGCCGCCCTCGCGTTTTGGTGCCCAGCCGTCTTTTGGTACTGTTGCCTCCCGAAATTGGACAAGTTTGGTGGCAAGAAACCTGGGTTGCAGGTTGGCTAAGGTTGCTGGACCGAAGAAGAAATAAGTCACCATTAACCTAAGTGTTTCGCCTCTTTTTGCAGTCATGTGTGCGCTACGCCTCGCGCACTCGCCTTTGACGCGAATGCAACTATATGCCCTTACGGGCTTGTACATTTTTGCCGAGCTTTTATTTCAGTGTTTGTACATTGTGCACTTCCTGTCCTGTTTTTATTGTCTTCTGTACACAATTGTTTCTGTGACCTTGAGTGCGCGAGGCCTTGCGCACTCAGGTACATAAAAAGGCAATTTATTTCGCAGGACAAACGTAGGTGCAACTGGAGACCCGCAGAATGTCATTTTTGAAAATGAGCTCTTGAACGGGCACGCACCAGTTCGTTTTTGAAATACAAAAACCACAAGATTGGTAAAACACACCCTTCAAATCAGACAAAATAATAGTTTATTTTAATAAACAAAAACTGGAAAAAAGCAGCAAATTGGGTAAAATTGTATTTCTTTGGTGGTATGTGGGTCATGTGTGCTGCAAATGTCCAAAAAGAATAGTTTTTTGGGCTGTCGTTTTTTGGGTCCTTCTCTTCCAAAAGGGGGTGCAGTTTGTGTGGGCTAAGATATGCATGCTCTCTTGGGTCAAGGCTGGGCGCAACTCTCTCTCCATGCATCCCCTCTCTCATGGCAGATAGGTCAATCTCTCTGAAGGGATTCGGTTAGGGAATACCTCTCCTCGGGCATGGTTAGGTTATGCATGTACTCTCTCCCGGATGAGACGGTCTCTCCATGCAGGTGCTCTCTTTGGGTGGGATCATCTCTCCATGCACGTGCTCTCTTTGGGTGGAGGTTAGGTCCCATGAGTAGCCCAGGAGGCCATTGGCCTATTGTGTGCTTCTTTGCCCAACAGTTGCATCTCATTGTCAATGGTGTATTGCTCATTTACTATTTTGGTTTAGATTGGCTGTTGATCCTAAGAGCTAACCGGGTCATGGTTTGGTGCCTTGTCGGTGTGTTTACATGCTTCATGTGACCATGTATGTGCATGTGCACTCCCTTCTCTCATGTTGGTGCATTCAAGACGCCTGGAGACTCAGGTGTGAGTCATTTGCGTGTTGGAGATGGCCCGACGGCAGTGTCCATCATATCTTTCCACTCCTCCAGCCCCGGTGAGACCATCCAGGTCGGTGGCTAAAAGTAGTGTGAATTTTACTTTACACTTTTGCATGCAAGAGTTTAAGTCCATAGGATGATGCCCCTGCCCATGAACTCTTCGTCCTTGGATTGCATGTGGTCCGACCAGAAGCATTGGTTGAGTCTTATTCAAGCTTGTGAATTATTCTTCTTTTGTCAAGGGATGACCCTCCTTTGACCCGTGCTCGTTCCGTCTGGGCTAGTGGATCATTTGTACCCATCTTGGAACCGTGTTTGACCCTTGTTGGACCATGGCTCATTTGTGGATCATTTGGGGGTTGTTGTGGACCATTCATGAAATTATGGTTGGATCATTGTTGCACCGTATTAGATTCTTTCGTCGATTCGTCATTGGGCTTTCAGTTAGAATTGTTTGTGTCATTGCCGTGATCTGAGGGACTTGAGTGGGTGTGCCAGCTTGGAAATCTCTGCTGGTTTTATTGGTTGAGAATTCAAATTGGTTGGAAACTCGGAAAAATGGAAGATTCACCCGGTTCGACATGAAGCTGATGTTGTCGACAATTCGTCGGACTCTGAGCTGGTGGCGGAGGCTGCTGAGAACCGAACCCCAGAGGCATCCGGTGTGGCACGTGCTCATACCAGGATTTTTCTGGCTGAGGCATCGGCGAAGAAGCGCTTTCTGGTACCGTCTACGGATCTGGGACCTGAAGATTGTAAAGAGTCAGGCAATATCATTTTACGGGATGAGGTTCATGTAAATGTAGTGCCTGACTTCCTTCCGTTTCGGGCGCATGGCAAGCTGCTGAATCTGCATGGCTGTGTGGAGGCTGCTCCTTGCTCTGTGCTGCGTGTGACGTAACTCTTGGAATTGTTGAACCAACAAGGGGGGACGGTTCCTCAAATCGTGCATACCTTTCGATTTCCTATAAAACGTTGTGCAGCCCGACCTGCTTTTTACAGCATGTGCCTTCGGTTCGTTCTAAAACGCGTGCGTTGCCAACAACATGAGAGGGCCAATCCGCCAAGATGATGACCGGGGGTCAGCTTTGTACTGAACGTCGCTGCTGGCAGCGGGGCCCCTTGTAGAATTTTTCTAAACGGCCAAACGGTCATCGTCGGACAGATTACGGACATGGAACTGTCGCCTGAACAGTTCCAGGGTTTTGGGGGTACCTGGATATGCAAATTAGTGCACTATTTCTATTACGCTGCACAGGATGGCCACAGAAACCACTGCCCTACCATCCACCCACATATGGGGGTGTCCCCATTCTGGTTCATGCCACCGGTAGATGCCATACTCAATGTTTTTCTTCATGCCCAAGTCCAGCAGGACTTTCAGGTCGGGGTCCTCAGCGTAGTATGGTTCCCAATCCTCATACAGGATACTACACGCTTGGGGCACATTGACCCATGTGACAAAAGCAATCAGGGCGTGAAGAGTATGAGGAGACTCTCTCATCACATGAGCCATACCATGCAGGTCTGGATTCTCAAGGAACTCAGGACCCAAGGACTCTTCGGCCTCAGAACCGCAGTCAAGGTCATCAGGGTCACTGTGCAGGTGGTCCAGGACACCACAGGTGTTAATCTTATGGTGATCCAGGCAATCAGGACATCAGGGGGGGTCTGCAGTGAGTGGCTGATCAGCAGGAAGAGGGTTTGGAGTCACTGAAGCCAGTTCAGACCCCCGTGGCCATCTTTGGGTCACTTGGGGTGTGTATCTATGGGCCTGCAAGCCGCCATTGGCTGATATCATACTCTCCCATCCACCTGACCTAACCTGATGAGATAGTGTGATAGGCTTGGCCATTACAGCTATGAGCGGCCACATTCACAACTGAGGCGCCGCCGGCTGATAATTATATATCAAAATATCAGGAATCAACAGGGTTTTTTTATCATAATGTTTCCGTAATTTTTCGGCTATCCGTTCTGATTGTCAATGTATCGGCGACTGTCAGTTGGCTCGCGATTTTGCGGTAACCGATTGGTTAACTGTTATTTCCAGATATTTTGGCGGAAACCCCGATGAAGGGTCAGATTTCATCAGTAAAGGGCACGTTGCTTCCGCAATTTTTATGTTATACACTCGCGAAATCAATCTGATTTTTTCAGAGGTTCAGAATCGGATTCTCGACTTCGAGGTCGCCGCACTTGATATAATGAATTTCGAGTGGTCCTGCATTTTTCCCCGATCACGAATCAACCTTCCTTTTGTCGTCTCTTTCATTTATCTTGGAGATATAGGCGAAACAAAATTGATTCGTGAGGCGACTTTGAAAGGTCATATCTCCGGCTCATGGCAGGGAGTTACAATTTTGAGATATGGGCTAGAAGCGCCTTGCTCTCGAGTTAATTTAGAAAGCGTCAAACGCCTTGAATGTGTACACATGCCCGGTGTAGCAAGGGATAATGATCAAGAGGGTAGAAAGTGATATATATAACTCTTGGACCATGCAACCGAATATTTTAATGCAACTTTTGAGTGTACCGCATGAGTGTTGGTGTTGCAAAGAAACTTTCCTTGGGTTCCTACGTATTTTTAACGTGAAGTTATGTCCATGGAGGGGCATGGCATACCATGGTGGGAGCCACTTTTTAAGGGTATGTGTTATATGGATGGTATGTGCTTCGCTATGCTCACGCCCATGTTATATATCTCCGTTTGTAGGAGGATATGTGGAGCCATACATGGCAAGGGCTTCGCCCATGTCCCAATGGTGAGCTCCATAGCGCTAGACTAAGTCTACGGCACATATAGTGCATGTGGGAAGGCTTACGGAGCGACCCACAAGCGCCACTATCAATTTTCCCATTTTCATGGTGCGTGTTGGGAGGAGGTTCGAAGGTGTCCTCATGCGTCCATGTGGGGATCCAAGTGGGGGGATTGTTTGCAAATGGTCCCAAGCAAGTGTGTTTTGAACCAAATGTTGATACCATGGGTGAGCGAAGTTATATACTATTGTGATTATTTTTGATTTGGCAATATTTGCATGTTTTTGACCTCATTTTATGCTAATTTCTGTATTTTATGTGCTCAACTGGTCGGCTCACAAAAATATGTCTAGAGATTCGTGAACTATGCTATGTTGCTTAGATACTGGCATATGCTTCGGTGTTGCACCTCACCATATGCCGAATCACGTGGTCACTTTGGCGTGGCACAAGAGGTCTCACAAAATTAGGTCTCAAATTCATGAGCTGACTTGTGAGGCATGGCCTGTGTATATCCGGAGGGGTTTGGGGGCCAATGTTGGGATATTCTTCGGCATGGACCTTTGGTGTATATCATTCTTGTATATAACTCTCCGGTTTGACACATGCATCGAGCATTTGAATATTTGCCGTCTGCATTTTTGAGTATATAATGGAATTTTTGGCAATATGGTGTGATTTGCCTGATTTTTCTATGTTGTGAGGTCATCTGCATGGGGCAATTCTCGGAGCCCAATCGACTCCAAGTCCAACCAAGGATATGTCAGGGTAGGGCATGGTCCTGAGTGCCACTCTAGGCCATGACACGCCACCTCCCCTATTGGGCTAGGGTTTAGAGGGTTGGGAGTGAACACATTTTTGGGGTTTGTGTAGTGACGTTTGACACATGGCATGTAGCCATCTTGGTTGACCTGGTTCAGGGCATCATTTTGACGAGTCAAGGGAAGGTCCTGAGTCCAGGGAATGAGGGGTCTATGGCTGTGATTGTGTACGTTTCCATCTCTCCCCAATGTTGCTTTAATTGTGTTCATATGCCAATTTCAGGGCTTCCTGCTTTACTCTATTGGTGCAATTCTATGTACATGCCCAACGCCCGTGTCTCTGTGTGCACCGTGAGACGACCAGCGTGTTGAAAGGAGTTGTTGTGTGTCAACGCGGGACCTCAAACACCCTTGGAAGCCCTCAGTGTGGATGGATTGGATTTGGATCGTACTTGGGAGTTGGTTATTGCAAGGGATCAGGATTTGTGTGAAGGAGCCATATTTTACTATTTTTTGTGGGAAATTGTGCAGGATAAGGCAAGATCATGCAGAACCTGGTGAGAAGCAAGACCATAGGAGTGACAGGAAATGGTGGAAGGGGTACAGCAGGGGCCGGTCCTGGTAGGGACCTTCTTTATGGTAGCAGAGGAGTACCTGCCCCCTACCACCGCACCGGGGACTTGGGCCCTCATGAGCCCTGCCCAAGGACGCCCCGGGTGCAGATCGTCGAGTCCGTGGAGTCGACGCCGGACTGCGAAGCCCGAGAAGAGCGAAGATGCTCAGAACGGAGAGCCCTTGCAGGACATGGGCTAGACATGGAGGACCTGGCCTCCATGTGTGAAAGGCAATGCCGCAAGGCTTGCAATCTCCGCTCCGCTGCGGAGGAGTTAGAGGAGACCGGCAGCAACGGCAGAGCCCGGCGCTACCGGAAACGCCGGTCCCCAAAGCCCGCGGCGGAAGCCAGGGCGATGGAGACGGATCCCAGCCCGGTCAGGCTGCGGTCAGCTGCAGATTCCGAGGGGCATTCCGATGGCTATCGGACCGCTTTCCCTTCGGACTTGGAGGAGATGGCCATACCGCCCACAAGGGCGCACACGGCCCCCGAACCCAGCCTGGAGCATAACGCCGAGGCGTTGGAGAGGCCTGCCAGAGCCAGAACGGCGCCTGTGGCCCGGCACACGGAGCCAACGCGGGATAGCATGGGCGACAGACCCATGGCGGAGGAGTCCGAGGCGCCCGGAACCGTGGGATGCGCCAGATCAGGTGGAAAGCACGTTGAGTGCCACTGCGAGCACGTATCCTTCCTCATCGGCAAGTACCCAAAGATGGGGATGGACGCCATCGTGCAGCACCTCAACCGCCTGGACAACGCGAGGGACGGCCTAGGGGAGGACGTCGCGGGGATCCTGGATGACCAGTCGGCACCAGAGAGAGACATGGCGGAGCTGCGAGCGGAGCAGGACCGGTACCGGGAGAAGCTGGAGGGGTTGGATAAACAGAAATTCTGTCTGTCTGGACCCTGAAAATTGCATTTTGGGATGGCCCAGCGCTTGGTTGCTGGGGACTAAGGCTGATAATTGAATTTAGCACCTCCAAAGTAGGAGGGGGTGGGTACCTAAATTGCCCTGCCGCCTCAAGAGGTGAAAAACCCCTTTTTGGGCACCGTTTTTGGGGGGGGGGGGTTGGATGAACGGAAATTCTTTCCGTCTGGACCCTGAAAAACGCATTTTTGGATGTCCCAGCGCTTGATTGATGGGAATTTGGCTGATAATTGAATTCAGCAGCCTCAAATTCGGGGGGGAGGGTTCCTGAAGTGCCCTGCCGGGCTCACGAGGTGAAAAACCCCATTTCCGGCACCGTTTTTGGGGGGGGGTGGATAAACGCAAATTCTGTCGGTCTGGACCCTGAAAAACGCATTTTGGGATGGCCCGGCGCTGGGTTGATAAGAATCAGCTTGATTGAATTCAGAACCAAAAATTAGAGGGGGTGGGTACCTGAATTGCCCTGCCGGGCTCACGAGGTGAAAAAACCCATTTTCGGCACCGTTTGGGGGGGGGGGGAGTGAACGGAACTTCGGTCGGTCTGGACCCTGAAAACGCATTTTGGGATGGCCCAGCGCTTAGTTGATCAGAATTAGGCTGATAATTGACCTCAGCACCCCCAAATTAAGGGGGCTAGGTGCCTGAAGTGCCCTGCCGGGCTCACAAGGTGAAAAAACCCATTTGCGGCACCCTTTTTTTGGGGTGGTGGATGAACGGAAATTCTGTTGGTCTGGACCCTGAAAAATGCATTTCGGGATGGCCCAGCGCTTGGTTGATGGGAACTAGGCTGATAATTGACCTTAGCACCCCAAAATTAGGCAGACTGGGTGCCTGAAGTGCCCTGCCTGGCTCACAAGGTGAAAAACCCCATTTTTGGCACCGTTCCGGGGGGGGGGGGCTGGATAAACGGAAATTATGCCGGTCTGGACCCTGAAAAACGTATTTTGGGATGGCCCGTCGCTTGGTTGATGAGAACTGGGCTGATAATTGAATTCAGCACCCCAAAATTAGGGGGGGGGGGTGCCTGAAGTGCCCTGCCGGGCTCCTGAGGTGAAAAAACCTATTTTCGGCTCCGGTTAGGGGGGGGGGGGGTGGATGAACAGAAATTCTGGTCGTCTGGACCCTGAAAAACGCATTTTGTGATGTCCCAGCGCTTAGTTGATGAGAATTAGTCTGATGATTCAATTCAGCAGCCCCAAATCAGGGACGGGTGGGTACCTGAAGGGCCCTGCCGGTCTCACGAGGTGAAAAAACGCATTTTTGGCTCAGTTTAGGGGGGGGGGGGGGTGGATGAACGGCACTTGTGTCGGTCTGGACCCTGGAAAAGACATTTTGGGATCGCCCGGCGCTTGGCTGATGACAATCAGGCTGATAATTGAATTCAGCACCCCCAAATTAGGGGGGGTTGGTGCCTGAAGTGCGCTGCCGGGCTCACGAGGTGAAAAACCCCATTTTTGTCATCCTTTTGGGGAGGGGGGGTTGAACGGAAATTCTGTCAGTTTGGACCCTGGAAAATGCATTTTGGGATGTCCCAGGGCTTCGTTGATGAGTATCAGGCTGATAATTGAATTCAGCACCGCCAAATTAGGGGGGGGGGTGTCTGAAGTGCCCTGCCGGGCTCACGGGATGAAAAAACCCACGTTCGGCACCGTTTAGGGGAAAGGGGGGTATATGAACGGAAATTGTGTCGGTCTGGACCCTGAAAAAAGCATTTTGGGATGGCCCGGCGCTTGGTTGATAAGACTCAGCTTCATTGAATTCAGCACCCCCAGAGTAGGGGGGGTGGGTACCTGAATTGCCCTGCCGGGCTCACGAGGCGAAAAAACCCATTTTTGGCACCGTTTTTTTGGGGGGGGGGGGTGAACGGAAATTCTGTCGGTCTGGACCCTGAACAACGCATTTTGGGATGGCGCAGGGCTTGGTTGATCAGATTTAGGCTGATAATTGACCTCAGCACCCCCACATTAGGGGGGCTGGGTGCCTGAAGTGCCCTGCCGGGCTCACGAGGTGAAAAAACCCATTTTCGGCACCGTTTTTTTGGGGGGGTGGATGAACAGAAATTCTGTCGGTCTGGACTCCCAAAAACGCATTTCGGGATGTCGCAGCGCTTGGTTGATGGGAATTTGGCTGATAATTGAATTCAGCAGCCTCAAACTAGGGGGGGGGGGTGCCTGAAGTGCCCGGCTGGGCTCACGAGGTGAAAAACCCCATTTTCGGCACCTTTTTGGGGGTTGGATAAACGGAAATTCTGTCGGTCTGGACCCTGAAAAACGCATTTTGGGATGTGCCAGCGCTTGGTTGATAAGAATCAGCTTCATTGAACTCAGCAGGCCCCAATTTACGGGGGGGGGGGGGTACCTGAATTGCCCTGCCGGGCTCAGGAGGTGAAAAACCCCATTTTCGGCACCGTTTTTTGGGGGGGGTGGATGAACAGAAATTATGTCGGTCTGAACCCTGAAAAACGCATTTTGGGATGTCCCAGCGCTTGGTTGATGGTGAAACGAGACAGAGTGGTCAGGAGCAAAGGTCGCAGTGGCATGGGCAGCAACATTGCTTGGCACAGAAGACATAACGATAGTGTTGACTGAATAGTATCCTGCAAACAGATATGGTACACATAGCCAATGAAATACCTGATATGCACATATGAGAAATCCACCCTATCATCCACTAATTGATATAACTACTAAACATCCAAGATTGCCTTATCTATCCCAGATCCTATGTTCCTAACAAGGAAATGGAATATGATATACCCTATCCCATATATATCCCATATATAGGGCCATATAATGTCCCCTTAGGGGTAATATGCAAGGGTAGGGTTGTGACCTGCTTCACCCCCCCACTTAAAACGACTGCCACAGGCAGGAAGTATATGGCCAAGAGGAACGTAGCAGTCAAAAACAGCAGCAAATGGCAGGTTAGCAGGATTCCCTCCCACAGGCAATCGAACCTACGCAGGCGATCTCGGAGCCGGCCGCACGGCCGCTGAAGTAGCTCCGATCGGTGGGAATCGAACCACCGCCAAATTCCGCAAATTAACCAACGGGATCCCGCAGATCCCGCTCCACTTAGTAGGCGAAATTGCGACCTGTTGCGCGCAGAGTCTGGTCCCCGCGTGTCGCCAAAGGCATGTGGGGTCCAGCAGGTAAAGGCAGGTAGTTTTTCGAAGAATTAAAACGAAAGGCAAAGTGAAATCACACTTGTTCCTGTTTACTTGTAGCATACGTGTCACACGTGATGCACTGCTTGTAGGGTAAAGGAGGAGGTACGGAGATGGAATGAGGGTGTGAGTAGGCACACCTAAATAGACAAACCTCTTAACCATATAAAAATAACCTGACCTCACTACTAACCCCTCACCTAGGAGCCATACTAAGTATATATATCATATATACACATAATAGAGCGATGCACGCTGACAAACACAAGACACACTTGTGCGCGCACACCCATTGGCAGGGCCCGGGGGCACACACTCGCCCGGAGGGCATCACGGGTGTGGGTCTCGCGGTGGCGGCCCTGGGGCACGTGATGGGGGCACCCCACACATACCACACGTGCAAAAGCTTCCAGAAACTACTCACACACACGCAACAAACAGTAAGCATATCCACAATACAACACGTGTATAGATATGCCACCTTGTTGCTTGGCGTTCGTGTGTGTCTTGGGGGCGTGCGTATCAACACTTAGGTTAGCTTGCGTGTTACCTTTGCCGGTGGGTGTGTCACCGGCGGGCCGTAACGCAGGGGGTCACCTCCAGGTCGCAAATTGGGGACGTCGCCCGTACGGTCCCGCTGGTGTAGCAGCCCACCCTACTCCCCAGGGGCACGCTGACACGCCCCGAAGGACTTTTACTCCCCCAACCCCTCTACACCGTGTATGACGGTTCATGTTTGTACCTCCGTGTGTAAGCTTGGGCCGGTGTACACGGCTGCAAAATCCCAAAGGTGAGTGTCAACCTAGGTCTTGCTTGTTCGGGGGGCGGGTGATAACCAACGTAATAGGCAACCATATAACCCCGTAACTAAATTAATGGCATGCACACACACACGCTACAATCGGCCACGGGCACATCCGGTTTGGGTGTGTCTCGGATAGAGAGACTCGTGTGTGTTGTGGAAATCCAAGTCCACGCACGGGTCTCTATAAGGAAAAATGCCACACCCATATCCCAGCCCGTTTGATTGGGTGTTGGGATAGAGGACCCCTCGGGTGTTGTGGAAGTCCAAGCCCACTCGTGGGGAACTCTAGAGAAAACGTTAACATACATATTCTCTCATAAACATATGCATGTACACACTCGTCCCTTTCATTCTTTTCGTCATGTTGTTTCTTCCCTTTCGTTGCAGGCAGGAATATCCCCCGTGAGATTCACCAAGGACATGAAGAGTACACCCAGCCAGCATGCGGCCCCATGCAGTGGCAATGGAGGGTACCCACTCCCTACCCGGGCACGCATAGCGACCAGGGATAAATACCCAGGCGGCGGAGATGGCCCCAATCCGCAACGCCACCCTTTGCCTTTGAAGACCCCAGCCACTCATGGAGTGACGGGGCAAAGGCACCCATGGCAGTTCATATTAGAATACTTGTATTGTAGAGGACAACCCCTCCCTCTAGGCTTAAGTGCTCGCCGTATGTAGTGGCAATTTTGCACGCCACGAAACGTTTTCCACGTAATGTGAGCCACACAAGTACCTCGTACCTTGTATACCTACCCTCGTGTGGACAAGGGCAAATCACTGGAAAACCATCACGCCCAACACAAAAAAGGAAAAATGGGTTGTACCCGCCAACCCAAAGAAGTTTTCAAGCCTTCGCCATTTTGAGCAAATGTTTTAGCTCGTTGGCTTGGGTCACGGGTCAGGGACGGTCGTGGGGTCGTGGTTTCGGTACGGGGCAGCACTCCGAAACCTTGCAAGCAGCACCATGCGCACAACCCAGTAGAGTCTTCGGGAAGTGCTTGCCACATTGTTAGCCCCCCTGACGTGGGGCGTCATCGTGGGCAGGACTTAGTCCTGGTGGTGGTAGGAGTGCTCCAGTAAGACCCAAGGATAGGGGTTCGAAGGGCATTAAGACCCCTGAAAGAACACGTCCCACCTCCGCCCCAGGCTATATGCCACGCCACCCCACCCTAAGGACTCTCAAGCCTTTAGCGGTGAGAGAGGTAGACGGTGGGGTAAACCTGCGGTACCCACCGCCCTGCTCTGGTGGGGATTTTTGTAACCGAGGATGCATGCACGTTCTTTTCACTTTCCTTCCTGTCTCACACCGCTTCTCGCTCTCTCCTCCCTTCCCCAAAAAATAACATATCACCATATTGGTTAGGGTTCTCTTATCCTGGCACACTTATGAGAGCGGTCCACCAAGGAGGGCAAAGAGGTCCATGTTTTGGGTGAGATTCTGCTTCTGCAAGTAATCTGTCCAAACTTGTTTGTAGGACGGTAAGAAGGTTTCAACGAGTTCCTCGGTATCCCAATCCTTGGTATAACCCTCCCAGCGCACCTTGAAGAGAAGTCTCTTGCGGTAAGTACGGTGACTTAATATTTTCTTGACATTATAGGTGTCCTCCTCAAACTGGGAGGGCACTCTAGCAACCTCCTCCGTGTAATTTAGAGTCACGGGGGAGCGAGGGGAGTTGACCGTTTTCATTGAACCATCAACATGGACGTCCACTAACCTCCGTTGGTCCACCTGAATGACATAGAGGTCGTGTGCCTTCTTGGCCACAACCTCATAGGGCCGATCCCAATAGGGACAAGTTTTATCGCCAAGGTTTTTGCGTTGGCGACGGACCCATACGCGGTCCCCTTTTGAGAAATTGGGGGACATCCTCCTACTCTTATTATACTCATGAGCCATTGTCTCTTGCACTTGAATCATAGCCCTACGTGCAAGAGCAATAAGCTCCTCACGCCATTGAAAGTAGTGAGCGGCGTCTTGGGCAACCCCCTTAGGCTCAACAAGAGGAGGCCCCTTAGTACGGTTGTGTTTACCAAACACAATCTTGTTAGGTGTATAACCTGAAGGACCTGTAGTCTCATGCCACGCTCGTACAACCGCAGGCAAAACCTCTACCCAATTATTGCCCTTCTTCAAGGTAAGGGCTTTAGCAACGGCACGCCTTAGCTACTTGCCAGTATTTTCGGCTTTGCCATTACCTTGGTGCCTCCCCGCGAGACACATAGTCCAGCGGGCACCAATCTTAGAACAAAGGGTTTGGAAATATTGGCTCACAAATTGTGGCCCACGGTCGGAGCATATTTCACGAGGGGCTCCGAAGCTATCCACCCAGCGCTCCATTACCAAATGTGCCGCTCTTTTCCCCGTTAGCCCTTCATCCTTGTCCTCATGACGGGGTTGAGAAATAGGGATCACGATGAGGTAGCCGGAAAGCCGGCATACACATAGGAGCATTTGGTCATACACCTCTCCATCATGGGGGGTGGAAGGGTAGTGAAACACATCAAGCGCTATGGAGTCCATGGGCTCCATAGGTATAGGCATAGGGGTCATGTACCCTTGCTTGCGCTTGGTGTCATGCGTATGAATGGCACATGAGGGACACGTTTGACATTGCAGTTCCACTGCTTTGTACAACCCCTCACCTTCCACGCCGTGATTCATTTCCTTCCAGTGTTTTGCCACACTGGAGGTAGTTAAGTGAAGTGCATCATGGCATTCGGCCACCAAACGATGCACTAGCGGTGTAGGGACACACCACCGTCCATTACGGACGAGCTTGTTATCCACCAACCTCACTCCATCTTCGAAGCTCCCATTTAAGGCATCTTGCCACATTTTTTTGTAGCGTTGACAATTTGGGTAGTGTTTAGCCCAATTTATCTCAAAAACATTGGGAGCATCCTCCCCATGTATAGGAGTTGCTTTCTTGTGGGACTTCCAAGATTTGTTTATCTTGACAATTTGCTCCAGTCTCCGAAGCTTTCTCTTTTGCTTCGTCCCCCCCCCCACTGGAGGCGAAGCCAGAGGGGGTGGATCACACGCGGGTGCCCCTTGAGCCCGAGGCGCCGCTTTAGACCTAGTAACAACGGGCGCCACAACCGCCCTAAATACAAGGGGGCGGGCGAGAAGTTCTTCCTTCTCGGCCGCCATCATGTCCGGCACATCCCCGGCCGCTTCGGCCGTCCCATGTATGGACACATCACCCAACGCCGGGTTAGCAGGGTAAGCCCAACGGGACAAGAAATCACCCACGGGGTTCACGGGCCCCGGAGTGTAAACCACATGGAGGTCGAGTTTAGAGAACAACTCTTGCCAACGTGCTTGGCGTGGAGAGGGACCCCCTACGGTTTTGAAGTCCTCTGTAGCCCAATTTACAAGGCTGCGGTGGTCCGTACGGACCTCCACGCGCTTGTTCCCCACCCAACCATGCCATTTTAAAGGCGCCGCCACTATGGCGTAGCTCCAATTCAATTGGCTGCCTGACAATTTACGGGAGAAAGAGGCAAGGGGGCGTAGGGCACCATTGAGACCTTCCTGTTGTAGGGCCGCCCCCACCGCCCAATTACTAGCGTCCGGGGTGAGGACTAAGTCCTTATCCCAATCGGCTAGTCGGAGGGGAACAATATCCGTAATAGCACGCTTGAGCTTCAAAAAGGCCTCGTTAGCCAAAGCATTCCATGTCAGGCCTTTTCTTTTCCCAGTCTCATGCTTTGGCAAGATCTTCAACATCTCAATCAAAGGAGTGGCTATGGAGGCGTAGTTTTGGACATAGCCCGAAAATTAGTTGGCGAGCCCCAAGAACCCCCGGAGCTCCCGAACATTATCCGGTTTGTCCCAATGCTCAAGCACCAACATTTTCCCTGGCTCCGGCCGACGTGTGCCATTTTCCAACACATGGCCATGAAACTCAACCGAACGAACAAAGAAATCGGTTTTGCTAACCGAAGCAACCAACTCCTCTTTTCGTAGCCTATCCAACACGGCATGCACGTCGCGGTCGCTGTTAGCCAATAGCTCTTCCTCCGTCGCACCGGAGGAACCAATAATGATATCATCAATATATACGTCCGCACAATCCAAACCCTGCAAAACATGGTCCATGACCCGTTGAAAAATAGCGGGCCCATTCTCGATACCTATAGGCAAAACACGCCATTGGTATCTCTTACCCGCCAAAATCATGGCAGTCTTAGCCCGGGACTCAGGATGAAGGAGAATTCGATGAAACCCTTTACTCAAGTCCACAATAGTGAAAATTTTGTGTTTGGATTGATTTTCCAACATGTTTTCAATGAGGGGGAGGGGGTGTGCGTCGGGCAAGGTAGCCTCATTAAGTTGGCGGTAGTCCACCACGAGGCGCCATTTGCCTTTCTCTTTCTTGGGCACAACGAAACTGTTGGAGGCCCATTCAGAGGCAGGGCATGGCTCAATCCAGCCCCGAGCCAAAAGGTCCTCCACTATTTCTTGCTCCGCCGCAGCACGCTCCCCCACCAACCGTGTAGGCTTCACGGCCCTAGGTTTGGCGTTCGGGTATAGGTCAAGTTTAGCAAACCCCGACCGCTCCGTACCACGGACCCTAGGGTGTTCCTGGTCCGGACGGAGACGAACCTCCCCACTAAAAACATCCCGCTCATAGTCCGCGAGGATGCGCTTCCTCATGAGGTCCACCTCCGGAGACACAATAGGCTCTTGGGTGGTGACAACGTCACCCACACGAGAAGCCGCCAACAATCGTGTGGCGCCTTTAGTTTTTCGGTAACGCTTAACGGTAGTGGCCCTCCCAACCAATAACTCTTGTTCAATGTTCGCAATGCGTGAATGCACGCATTCTTGTGCCTAGGGATGCAGATTGGCAGCAAATTGAATTTGAATTCGCCGAATTCGCTGCGAATTCGGCGTGAAATTCAGAGTACTGAGAATTCGGGGCGACTTCGGCCTGCGAATTCGCAGGCGACAGGCGCTGGCGGCAGCGCGCGCCCCCCTTTGAACAGAGGTAATTTCCAAAACATGATTCTGCTTCGAAAAAAATTATTTGACATTACAGATTGAAAAATGTGTTGATTCCGCATCTCATTGTCGATTTTGTTTCTTGAATGGTCCATTGGTACTCGTTTTCAGATTCGAAATTCATTTCAAGATTTCGAGGATACCGCTGCGTGCAGCACGCGAAGGCGGTTCTATTGGTGTTTGTTTTAGCTTCCAAATCAACAGTAACGCGGAGATAAAGCTGTCGCGGGATTTTAAAATCCGAATCATTTCTGGACTCAATCTGGTGCCTAGACGTGTTTCCTGTGTCCTGCCCTTCACAACGGTACCTTCCTTGCCTCTAGCGGACGAAAATACAGGGGGAAATCCTGATCACCAGCGTTCAAATTCGGCAGATTTGACAGTGTATGAACAAGGTGCCAGCAGGCACCAGGCTATGTCAAGGCACTGTCACAGTGCACAGGGGGTATGAACAAAGGTAAATACTGAATAGTACACTGTGTTTCGATTCCATGTGTTTTCTCACCTTGTAGCTCTCGGACTCCCTATCCACATGCCCCTTTCTTGCTTTGTTCCACCCTTTCAAGAACCTTCAAGAATGGAGCGTTGAGATGCACTCAAAAGGTCCAATCGGGTCAACTTCATAATGCAGAGTTGGAATGAATTGAAATCTTAGATGGAGAAAGGTCATCAAAGAGATTCACATATGATTATTTGTGTGTGGCTTGATGTTTGTGCATGCTACGTTGAATTTTGTGTCTCTTCTTTTCATTCAAATATGTTGCAAAGTGGCGAGGTGGACCATTTCTTCCGCAGTTTTAAGTTATGACAACAAGCAACAAGTAAGCAAACGAAAGGAAGTAAATGGGGCTGAACGGGATAGGTACATGCAAGCATTTGGAGAAATCTTGAATTTTGAATGTCTATTTCAAGTTAATGGGGACCATTTTCCTTGATTTCATTGAATGATGTTGACCCAAAGTGATTCAGAATGGGCAAGGTAGTAGCAGGTTAGCAAGAGACCTGCATCGTGGTCATTCTTTGGTTCGGAAAAGAAAACGCAACCTGCTTGTACGAACTGGAAAATAGATACCATATAGAAATTTGAAATTTTTGATTTCGAATTCGAATTCAGGGGGTCCACAAATACGAGCGAATTCGGGGCAAATTCGAATTCGAGCGAATTCGTGCGAAATTGGAACCTGCATCCCTACTTGTGCCTCCAAATCTTCGGGGGTAGGATCAAGAGTAACGGGCGCGGGGAGTTTTTTATGGGTCGCCTGATACGTGAGGATGCGCTCCGAAACCAAATGGTTAGGCATCCTTTCATCCTCCGACTCTTCCTCCGAGGTCATGCCCGGCTCCCCATGCGTGTTGGGGTTAGAGACGGCCGGTGTCAAAACGGAGGCCACATGACATTTAGTGGCCGCCAAACTTTCCTCCGCAATACCACCGTCCACGTATAGCGCCACTGTGGACCAACCCCGTTGAGGAAGGGGTGTGAGGCGGTCATTTTGATAGAGACAGGCTTTAGTCTCCGGCCCAGGAAGGTGGTACCCTTGCAAAGTAATTTCCATAAGGGATTTCCACCACTCCCTATTTGTGCACTTTGGCCCTACGACGATGGCTCGTAGTTGTTCTTGCCAAATGTTCCAGAGACAATCGGAAAACCGATGATAGGGAGGGCACATCCAATACAATTTGGAGGGGTCCGCGGGAGTGGAAAAGAAATCTTCAAGCGGCGAAACCCAACGGGTAGCCTGGGCCATACCCGGGACCCTAGTGAAGGCGTCTACGTCGGGGTTTTTGCCAAATTGCTTTTCGAAACGTGCGGCCCAATATGGCGTGAGGCTATAGTCAGACTGGGTCCAAATGGACCCATCACGCCGTATGGGTAGAAAATCACGGGCAAGGGCTTCGGGAGCAAATTCAACGAGCTCCAAAGCACAAGCCCGATCCTGTACGGGGGCCACGGAGGAAGCGGTCAAGGCAGGGAATATGTTTTTCTCGGCCTCAACACGGTTAGGCGGTTCGCCACCAGGGGGCGTAACTGCAATGGCCGGGGTCGGGTGCGTAGGAGTGACCGCCCCAATGATTGGTACGGTTATGCCCCACACGGACTGACGTGACACTTTACCATGAATGGGTTTAACCAAAAATGGTTTGCCGGTTCGTGGAGCTTCACGGAAGTCCTCAATCCAAAAACGGGGTTGCACTGGATGGTGAGAGTACAAACAATTGAAACGGGCAAAATGGCTCACACAATGTTCGTAACCCCATGGGTGCCCCGAAACCATATCCCAAGGTAAATTCGGGACAAGGTACGGGGACACGCCATATTGGGCAACACGAGGAAGTGAAACATTACCATCCACAACCCCCGTAAATTGAATTTTGACGTCTTTTTGTTCGCCCCCCCCCCCCCGGCAAAGGCGTCTCATTATCGGCTTGGAGTAGGCGTCTCCGTCGGGGGGATTCATGTTTTTCGAAGAGTTGATCTCCAAAAACATTGGGGTTGGCCAAAGCGACCGCTTGGCACCCAAAATCCACCAAAACACGGAGGGCCTTGAATTCTCCATTGGGCAAAACAACCTGAACGGAAAGTTCGGTTTGAATCTCACTAGTCACTATATGCCCCTTCATGACTCTCGATGGAACGAGAGCCACGGTAGTGTCACAGGGGTGCCCGAGGGTTTCTTCTTACGTAGGGGGCGCCTCTGGGCACTCCTACCAACGTCGGCGCCCGTTCGGCGCTCCTTTCCCTCCTTTATCACCCCTGCCGCCGCCACCGTTATAACCACCACCACCCTTATCACCACCGCCACCCTTATCGCCACCCTTAGGTTTACCACCCTTAGACTTACCCGCAATGCTCCAATGAGTGTCATTGCATGGAGAATTAGGCTTACACATCCAAAGGGTGGTATTGGTGGCACCCCAATGAATCCAAGACATGTCCATCTCCGTTTGTTTACGTGTTTTCCAATGTTTGGAACACGGAACCCAAAAGGTAGGTGGCGGTTTAGGCCCGGGGTTGACGGGTTTCTTCGCCAGAGGTTTAGGGTGACCCACGGCGTTGACGGAGGTGTTAGCGGGTTCGGAGGTGTTAGAGTCCGCCGTAGCCTCCGCAGTAACCGCATTCACCGCGGTTCTTTTGTGAGAAGGGCGATGAGTGTATGTCACCGTCATCTTGTCCCCCTTATTGAGGCGTTCGAGAGCTTCCCTCTCCGATACGCTTTTATGGGCAAGGGCGTAGATTTCCGCAGGCTTCAAGAAAGGCCTACGTTGTTCCACTTTCATAGTGTAGCCGCGTGTGTGGGGTGTGTTGTTGCGTTTCAAGATCCACTCCTGGACAGCCGGGTCTTTGCAGTCAACTATCAACCCCGGCCCCGAATAGGAAACAATCTCAGGAACCGTAGTGCAACCTTGAGCGCTATATTTCCTTTGTTCTTTTTCGAATGGGGCGTGACCCGGCGAAGGGTCGAGGCCACTAAAATCCACCACATAGCTGTCTGGGCTATTCTTAGCCTCTTGCTTGACGACTTTCTCCTTGATCCACGGGAGCTTGCTTAGGAGCTGCTCCCGGATCACGTTGCGACGAGTCTCATTGCTCAGAGGCAACAAACGTTGCCAACGAGCATAGAAATCTTCAAGGTCGATGAGGGTCACTTGCCCTTTAACCACCATGGGGGTGAGGGCTCGCCACCTTTCATCGGCCCTTGAGGGGTCATACTCATGGAAACGGTGTTCCAAAAAGTCCCACAACTCTTTGAGGGTGGGCGCCGTGTGTGTGTGCTGGGTGGCCTTGGCAACCCGGGCGTTGATGATCGCCTTTAGTCATGGGGGCATGGTACTCAAAATCATTTTTGCCTCGTTGGCCTTTCGGTACATAGGATCACACCCCCCCAACCATTGTTGAAGCTTCTCCACCCACTCGTCGTAGCACTCTAGCTGCCCATTAAATTGCGGTTTACGCATATCACTATCCTCCACTGCTTTGGTGTAACTGTTTTGCACCATAGGCATTTGGTACGGGTGGTAAGCAGGGGGAGCCATGATTGGGGGTGCACCTCCACTTGCACTTGGTGCAACCTTCACTGGAGAGACTGTACACATGTCCGTAGGATGAGAGGGCGTGTACGAAGGTTTCCCAGGGGAAGTGAAAACATTTTCGGTGAGGGGATTAATGTTCCCCAACGAAGAGGTGTTCTCCTCCTCATTGGCCCACGGGGCCGTAGGCTCAGTGGGGTGTTCTTCGCCCTTAGGCGTCGCCCTCCACTCGGGAATAGCAGCTTCCTTCTGCTTTTCGGCGATTCCCCTCCACGAAGTAGGTTCTTGGGGGTGGGGGTGTTCGTGGTGTTCTTCCCCCCCCCTCAGCCACCCCCAATCCGAACAAGCGTTCGGATGGTAGATGCAATCTTGGGATGGGTGGACGGAGAAAGAAAGACACACTCATCACCGGATGAATCGAATGGCGCGCCCACGGGCGCCGTAGGCGCCACCGGCTCAGGATCAGAAACGGGTGGAGGCGCCAATGGCGGGGGCAGGACCACCGTAACGGGTTCCGCAGGCGTGGAGTACCAGTGGTCCCACGCATCGATCCTAGATGCAACGGCAGCGTAATGTGTAGCGAGCGACTCCACTGCGCTAAAGCACTTAGCCGTGTTGCTGTTGGACATCTTAAGATGATCTGCCACGCTAGCCTCCATCACCTTAGAATCCCGCCGGTAGCCCTGAACCGCCGCGTCAAACTTAGCCAATGTAGACAAGATTTTGGTCATCCAGTCCCCGTAGGACTGACTGATGCCCACGGTAGAGGGAACTGCCTGAGAGAGTTCCTGATGGGATCGCTGCAACTCTAGATTCTCAGTTCGCAGGTCCTTCACCTGTGCCGTCAGAGACTGGATGCACGTTTCATAGTGCACCACACACCGGGGGCAGCCAGAGGTGTGCTGTAGGTCGTCCTCCCCCCGTGTAGGAGCGGGGCCCCCAGAATGTCGAAACGATGGACCCTCCCCTCCACGAGGAGGAGATGACCCACCACCGCCCCCCCCAGCAGCCCGCCCTGCCACGGAGGGACCAGAGGGCCCCCCCGCAGGGCGAGACGGGGGTGTGGGGCGCGCAGCAACAGGCGCTGGCGCCCCCCCACTAGAGGAATGCCCCCCCCCGAACCCCCACCACTAGATGGCCGAATCAGGTGCGGGATTCCTTGCACTTGCTCCATGTAAGCCACCTGGCGGTGGCGGGGTGACGGCGGAGGGGGAACAGGACCAACAGTATTCGACCGCGGCGGTGGCGGCGGGGACTCGTCCACCACAATATACTGTGGCGACGCATGAACAACCATAGGTGATTGGGTTCTCGGGCGAGAAGCAAAAACAGGCTCCGATCCCGTTGCAACCTCTGGATCCCGCCCCTAATTGGGCAGTTGGGGGTCCTCCGTAGGAGATGTAGTTGTGGGGGGAGAGACCAAGTTTATTGGGAGGGTTGCTGAACCTCCCTCCACCGGATTCCCTCCCCCCCAGCACAGAGTGTGGACCTTCGGCATTGCCGGAGAATCATCCACTAGGGATACGCGATCTTTCGTGCCACTCATAGGCACTGGAGATGTATTACCGGCCCGGTCCTCCGGAGGCTCCGGAGACTCCATGACAAGACACAGGCGGTTTTTGACGCCGCTCATAGGAGCCCTCCATCATGATGTAGTGGGGAACCGGGGATTCTTTCACAAGCATGGGGCGATCCCTGGTCCCTGACGTAGGTTCAGGAGGTGCAGGCGACGAGGCAACAGAAATAGGGGAATGATGGAGTTCATGACGTTCCAGCACTCCAATCTTCTCCTCCTCATCGTTGTTGCCCTGTTCCAACGCCAGGGGGAACCACTGGTCACACTCCTCCTCCTCGAATTGCGTGGGGAATTCCTCGATGATCGTAGGATTTAGCCTGGATCCGCTTGGGGGATTGGGATACGCTCCCAAGGCAGGAGATTCCTCCACCAGGGAGGGAAACCGCCGCGATCCACTCATTGGAGTGGGCTACGATTCCACCATAGTGGGGTTCTGCCTAGTCCCTGACAGGGCTTGCTGGATCATGGCCACGGCCTCTCGGGCCGGAACCCACATGGCCATGGGGATCAGGCGTGAGCGCGAGGACTCGACGGTTTTCAGCGTCGATTTGGTCGACAATGGGGCTGATGGGGCCTGCCGCAATCAGGTTCTTTCTGACCTGAGGGTCTGGCAACCCCCCTAGCGACGGAGGAGTGCCAGAGTCGACCACGATTGGCCCCATTGGTGAAACCATCGTACCCCAGTTGGCAGTGCGTGAGGGTGCAGCGTTCATGCGCTCGATCACCCCAGTAGATGAGTCGCTTTTTGCCCGATTCTCGGCGCTAATAACGGTTCCTGAGCCCATAATAGGCAATTGTGGTCCTCTTATCGCTCTCTGAGGGTGGCCGTCTATTTCCCCCCCAACCGTTCCAGGTACACCAGCTGGATCTGGAGGATGGGGGGCCCCGATGGGAACATTCGGGGATTTTGGAAACTTACGACTTGTAGCCACTTGGGGCTTGGCCCGTTTTTGCGGCCCCTGCCCGGTCGATGGGGTCAGGGCCGAGGAGGTCCTGAGAGTGGGGACCTGGACACCTCCAGCTATCGCTCCCGGGGAAGAAATTTTAATTTGAATTTGGTTCACGATGTCTTGGACCGATCGCTTTCCGCGATGCCAAACGCCCAACAGAGACGAAACATTTTCGCCTCTGCTACCGTGAAACCAGACCGAGTGGTCAGGAGCAGAGGTCGCAGTGGCATGGGCAGCAACATTGCTTGGCACAGAAGACATAACGATAGTGTTGACTGAATAGTATCCTGCAAACAGATATGGTACACATAGCCAATGAAATACCTGATATGCACATATGAGAAATCCACCGTATCATCCACTAATTGATATAACTACTAAACATCCAAGATTGCCTTATCTATCCCAGATCCTATGTTCCTAACAAGGAAATGGAATATGATATACCCTATCCCATATATATCCCATATATAGGGCCATATAATGTTCCCTTAGGGGTAATCTGCCAGGGTAGGGTTGTGACCTGCTTCAATGGGAACTGGGCTGATAATTGACATCAGCACCCCCAAATTAGGGGGGCTGGGTGCCTGAAGTGCGCTGCCGGGCTCACGAGGTGAAAAAACCCATTTTTGGCACCGCTTTTTTGGGGGGGGGGATGAACGGAGAATCTGTCGGTCTGGACCCTGAAAAACGCATTTTGGGATGGCCCAGCGCTTGGTTGATCGGAACTAGGCTGATCATTGAATTCAGCAGCCCGGAATCAGGGTGGGGTTGGTGCCTGAAGTGCCCTGCCGGGCTCACGAGGTGTAGAAACCCATTTTTGGCTCAGTTTAGGGGGGGGGGGGGGATGGATGAACTGAAATTATGCCGGTCTGGACCCTGGAAAAGGCATTTTGGGATTGCCCAGCGCTTGGTTGATGAGAATCAGGCTGATGATTGAATTCATCACCCCCAAACTAGGGGGGGTTGATGCCTGAAGTGCCCTGCCGGGCTCACGAGGTGAAAAAACCCATTTTTGTCACTCTTTTTGGGGGGGGTGGATGAACGGAAATCCTGTCGGTCTGGGGCCTGAAAAATGCATTTTGGGATGTCCCAGCTGTTGGTTGATGACAGCCCGGCTGATAATTGAATTCAGCACCCCCAAATTAGGAGGGAGGGGTGTCGAAAGTGCCCTTCCGGGCTCACAGGATGAAAAAACCCATGTTCGGCACTGTTTGGGGGAAAGGGAGGAATATGAACGGAAATTGTGTCGGTCTGGACCCTGAAAAACAAAATTCGGGATGACCCAGCGCATGGTGGATGTGAATTAGCCTCATAATTGAATTCAGCACCCCCAAGTCAGGAGTGGTGAGTACCTGAAGTGCCCTGCCGGGCTCACGCCGCGTTCCGATGATTTACTCGGAATCGCCATTTGCTGCTGGTGCGTGTGCGCGACCCAAATCGGCCATACTTTTTTTCAAAATCCGATTTATATAAATCTTTTCAAATAGATTAAGGCACTCAGATGCATTTATGTGCATGCGCCTTAATTTTCTACATAGACTGGGATCTTTCTCTTGGTCATATGAGCATGGACTTGTCTAGTGTTCTTGCTGCCCTCTCCTCCCATGGGGTCCCCTCGGTCACCAGAACCAATATCTAGGTCTTATCCCCGCAAGGCTGCACCGCGGGCCTAGCCGGCCCTGAGCCCTCTGGCACCTTCATTCACCCGGGACAGCACTTACAAGCCCATACAAGTCGGGGCACAGCGATCAAAACTACGTCTGAAGTTGTAATTCACCATCAACCATCGTTTGTAGCTACCAAACCCTCGTTTCAGTGCATACATTGGACAAAACGTACTGCCAAAAAAAAACAAAAGACTTTGGAACCGTTCTGATTCATTCTTTTAAATCTGTTTACAAAATAACTGGTTGTGCCAATTGTTTTGAAACAAACCTCCGATTATTGCCAATAACCGGTTTTTCCGATTAATTGGTAAAACCTCTTCCAAACCACATTGCGCACAACAGGATAGAATGTGAAACTCAAGGGGAGGGGGGGGGGGACCTTGTTTAGCCGACCAATTGGGCTATTCATGAAGTTATCATAATACAATCCCATATCAACAGCCGGCACAACAAGGGCTTGTTAGGTGTCACTCTGTAGGTCACGGAGGCGGGGACAAAAGAATGAGCGGAAAGTGGACGGCAAAAAATGCAATCAGCCCTATGCGTTCTGAAATTGAATTAAATCAATCATTTACAAAACCAATGAATCCAAGTTCTCAAAATCAGCTTACAAGTACAAACATCTTATGCAAATAATGCTTTGAAGGTTTCAAGTAGGGCCAATCAACATCTACATACGTTGACATGTCGACACATCGTGTCTGCTCATATTTTACGCGATTTGGGTGTAAGTGTGGCTACCCTCAATCTGCGCAGATCTCACCCCCCATTACCCCCCATTAGGTCAGATTCACATTATTTCCGGAGATCTATATATTCCGCGCCCCCCCAAATTTTTACCGGAACTAGTCCTGTATATTGTGGACACGCCGGATTCAGTTTTTGTGTCTGTTTTGGCTGACATGGCCACGTTCGAATGTTTTAATTGCAATCGCCGGCGAACGTGCGCAAACCAAATTAGCCAAGTATTTTTTCACCATTGGATGTTTTATAAAGTATACGGGAAGAATGATTGGGAATTATATGTATCATATTATCCGCCTACTTTTTCTGGTAGCCTGGGATTTTTTGCAAGTTCATATCTTTATGTTCGTTGACTTGGCTGTCGTGCTTGGATGTCATGGACCCCAAGGGTAAAGCTCCATCACCAACCCCTCCATACCGCCAGGACGCTAGAAAGGAATACGTGCCCTCAGATGACCTTCCCGATGCCGGCCCTGAGCCCTCCAGCTACGCTCCCATGAGTTTTTGCAGTGGGAAGAGGTTAGTTCCAAGGGTGTTTGAGGTCCCGCGTTGACACTCAACAACTCCCTTCAACACGCCGGTCGTCTCACGGTGCACACGGAGACACGGGCGTTGGGCATGTACATAGAATTGCACCAATAGAACAATGGAAAAAGAAGCCCTGAAATTGGCATATGAACACAAATCAGGCAAGCTTGGGGAAAGATGGAAACATACACGATAACAGCCATAGACCCCTCATTCCCTGGACCCAGGACCTTCCCTTGACTCGCCAACATTATGCCCTGAACCAAGTCAAATGAGATGGCTGAATGCCATGTGTCAGAAGTCACTACACAAACCCCAAAAATGTGTTCTCTCCCAAGCCTCTAAATCCTAGCCCAATAGGGGAGGTGGCGTGTCATGGCCTAGAGTGGCACTCAGGACCATGCCCTACCCTGACAAAACTTTGGTTGGACTTCCAAAAGATTGGGCTTGGAGAAATGCCCCATGAAAATGACCTCACAACATAGCAAAATTAGGCAAATCACACCATAATGCCCAAAATTCAATTATATACTCAAAAATGCATACGGCAAATGTTCAAATGCTCCATGCATGTGTCAAACCGGAAAGTGATTTACAAGGGTGAAGAAAGCCCAAAGGTCCATGCCCAAGAATATCCCAACATTGGCCCCCAAATCCCTCCGGATATACACTGGCCATGCCTCACAAGTCAACACACAAATTTGAGACCTAATTTTGTGAGGCCTCGTGTGCCACGCCGAAGTGACCACGTGATTCGGCATATGGTGAGATGCAACAACAAAGCATATGCCAACATATAAGCAATATACCATAGTTCACAGATCTCTAGGCACTTTACTGTTAGCTGACCAGTTGAGCACATAAAATACAAAAATCAGCATAAAATGAGGTCAAAAACATGCAAATATTGCCAAATCGAAGATAATCACAATAGTATATAACTTCGCTCACCCATGGTATCAAAATATGGTTCAAAACACAATTGCTCGGGACCATTTGCAAACAATCCCCCCCCTGGATCCCCACATGGACGCATAGGGACACCTTTAAACCTCCTCTCGACATGCACCATGAAAATGGGAAAATTGATAGTGGCGCTTGTGGGTCGCTCTGTAAACCTTCCCACATGCACTATATGTGCGGTAGACTTAGTCTAGCGCTATGGAGCTCACCATTCGGACATGGGCAAACCCCTTGCCACGTATGACTTCACATATCTTCCTACAAATGGAGATATATAACATGGGCGTGAGCATAACGAAGCACTTACCATGCATAGAACACATACCATCAAAACATGGCTCCCACCATGGTATGCCATGCCCCTCCATGGACATAACTTCACGTTAAAAATACGTAGGAACCCAAGAAAAATTTCTTTGCAACACCAACACTCATGCGGTACACACGAAAGTCGCATTGAAATATTGGGTTGCATGGTCCAAGAGTTACATATCACTTTCTACCCTCTTGACCATTATCCCTTGCTACACCGGGCATGTGTACACATCAAATGCGTTTCACGCTCTGTAATCACGTTGAGACCAAGGCGGTTCCAACCCAGTTCTCAAAATTGGTATTCCTCGCCATGAGCAGGAGATATGAGCTTTCAAAGTGGCCTCACGAATCACTTTTGTTTCGCCTATATCTCCAAGAAAAATGAAGGAGACAACAAAAGAAAGGTTGATTCGTGATCGAGGAAAAATGTAGGACCACTCGAAATTCATCATATCAAGTGCGGCGACCTCGAAGTCGGAAATCCGATTCTGAATGTCTGAAAAAATCGGATTAATTTTGCGAGTGTATAACATGAAAATTGCGGAAGCAACGAACGCTTTACTGATGAAATCTGACCCTTCATCGGGGCTTCCGCCAAAATATCTGGAAATAACAGTTAACCAATCGGTTACCGCAAAATCGCAAGCCAACTGACAGTCGTCGATACATTGACAATCAGAACGGATATCCGGAAAATTACGGAAACATTATGATAAAAAAAACCCTGTTGATTCCTGACATTTCGATATATAAATCTCAGCCGGCGGCACCTCGGTATTGAATATGGCCGCTCATAGCTGGAATGGCCAAGCCTATCACACTATCACATCAGGTTAGGTCAGGTGGATGGCAGAGTATGATATCAGCCAATGGCAGCTTGCCGGCACATAGATACACACCCCAAGTGACACAAAGATGGCCACCGGGGTCCGAACCGGCTTCACCCCCCTTCTCACAGCGTTGTATTCGCTCGGAAGTCATTGAAGAGAGGACGGGAGGACCCCAATGGGCTCCAACCCCCCCCCCCCATGTCCCAAGGACACATGAAGGCCCCACATACGTCGTAGGCGTCCCCCATGCCCCAAGGGAGGGGTGAAGACACTCATAATCGGTGCCCTCCGCCATATTTGGTATCCTCTTGATCTACAACATGGACCAAGGGGATCAAAGATAGACAAACGTCGTCGATCGATCTAAATACGTATACCACAATGAAATATATATGTGTGGGAACCCAGTGAAGGGGGTATATGGCCAATCAAGGCCCAAAAATCCCCGGATGAACGCCCTCACCCGTCTCCCAAGCACAAAGACAAACAAAAATGCCAAGGGGGATCCATTACGGTGCTGCTGCAGCCACCAAATGGACCAACACGTCCTTGACATCCAAAGAGATGTTCTTCCTCCTTAGATACTCCATGCAGACCGTGGTATACCTCGGCACGAAACTGCTCGGAGGTTCCCACGAATCCCTGGATGCAGCAAATCCCTTCTAACGGACTTTATAAAGCCTCCCCCCAGGCGTCCTCGGGTCTGGCTTGTCCCTCAGGATCCTCTCGGCGGTGAAGTCGTCGTCCTCCCCTTCGTCATCCGAGTCCAGATATCCGGCTGTGAACTCGAAGGTGACGGGACGTCCGGTGGGGTCTGGTTCTCGGGGACGAAGCTGGGTATGGTCGCGGTCCAGGATCTTGTTATCCCCCACACGAACCGCATACACATCCTGCCCGACCTTCCGAGCGATTACCCCCGGCACATACCGAGATGCCTGCTGATGCCTGGACAGGACAGCCTTGTGGTGCCGCTCCACCCATACGGTATCTCTGAGGGCATACTTCTGGACTTTTCCCTGCTTGAAATACTTGGCCCTCTTCTCATGCTCGTTCTGAAGTGCTTTGCACACCTTGGCCGCCGTGTCGTCCGCCTCAGCCATCGTAGAACTTGCATCCACTTTGCCATGGTTCAACCACGGGAGAGTGCGTGACACTCAATCCCGTAGGAACAGGATGCGATGGGGCGACAGTCCAGTGGGTGCCGGAAAATTGTGGTACGCCTGGAGCACTCTCCGCAGCGAATTGTACCAATTCCGTCCCGGTTCGTCAATGTGCAGCTGGCGGAACGTTTCGAACATCTGCCGCCCGGCCACCTCAGCCCAGCCATTTGACCGGCTGTGGTACGCCACGGTCTTGGCGTGCCGAATCCCCATGTGCTTGCACATCGTCTTGAACTACGTCCCCACAAATTGACTGCCCCGATCGCTGCAGATGACAGCTGGGACATCAAAAATCGTCAGCCAATGCCTGATCATGGCATGAGCGACGGTCTTGGCCTGCAGACCCACTCCATGCTTGTCCTTCTTGTCCTTCTTCTTGGACTTTTTGCCAGGGACCGCCATGATATACCCGCTGTGCCCATCCACCGGCAGGATGACACAGTCATAGGTCTCTCCTTCCACGGTGACCTCAGGCATGGCGAACACATCCATGGCCACGGATCGCATAGGGGCCTCCGGTATAGCCGTGTACACCGGGTTGCCCGCCATGGAGTGGTTGGGGCTCTTCGTGGCCCGACACACGGCGCAGTCGCTGCAGTACTTGTCCAGGATGGCGTAGCACCCCGGTGGGAACTTGAAGCGCCATTCCAGGTCCTGCTGCATCATGTCCCAACCAGGATGCATGAGCTGGGCGTTATGCCAGTGGTCAATGAGCTCCTCCATTCGGTTCTCAGGGACCAATAGCTTGTCCTTGAGGAAAAATTTATCCGCATCCTCGGTCAAGCCCTCAGGCCATTTGTCGTCCGACGGGGCGCTCGCGGCATTCCAGTACTTGCTCCAGTGGTCGGATGCCGCATAGTCATCCGACCAGTCTTCTGTAAGCACCGACGTGACTAGCTCTACAGGGGCCACCATCCATTGCTCGAGGGTTTCCTCTCGAAAAGCTTGGACTCGGGCGCCCCGGAACTTGGCCAGGTCTGTACGGTTTGCCATCACCACAAAGCACTTGACCCCCTCTTGCTCCATGGCCTTCTCCATCTCGATGATGCGCTTGGCCTCCTCGGTCTCCTTGGCGTCCCCATGGCTGGATATGTCCATCCATGCCTTGCCCGCGGGGTAGGCCCATCGACTGAGGCAATCTGCCACAGTGTTGTCCTTCCCCGGGACATATACGACGCTGAGGTCGAATTTGGCGAACGTCTCATGCCTTTGGGCCCTCCTTGCCGCCGGTTCCGAGGGGGTGTCGACGTGCTCCTTGTGCCAGCTCTGTAAGGACTGATGGTCCATGCAAACCACCACCGGTTGTAATCCGATGTGGCCAGACCACTTCCTGAGCGCACAAACAATGGCGTACGTCTCCTTCTCCCTCGAGGTCCAGGTTCGGCGTTGGCCCTCGGCCAGGATCCGGCTCCAAAACGCCACGGGTACGTGCGACCCGTCGTCCCGGACCTGCTCGAGGACTGCCCCTACAGCATAATACGAGGCGTCCGTCCATAGCACGAATCCCTTGTCCGGGTCCACCAGGAATAGCCCCAGCTGCCCCAGGAGTCGCTCCTTCAGGCGGCCAAACGCATCTTCGGCCTCAGGGGTCCAGGCAAGCTTCTTCTTGCTCCCCTTCCGACCATCGAACTTGCCCACCTGCAACATCTTGTGCAGCGGCCCCGACGGTTCTGCATACATCCGGACGTAACCCGAATAGTAGTTGCAGAACCCCATGAAGGATCGGAGTTCGCTGATGGTCTGGGGCTTCTCCCAGTGGTGCAGGGACGCCAGCTTCCCTGGCATGGGACGGCGTTGCCCGTGACCAACCACGTGACCCGCGAACTCCACTTCCTTCACGAAGAGCGAGGCTTTGGTGGGCTTGCACACCATGTTGTGCTTGTCCAGCTCGCTGAGCACGCGGCGCAGATCCTTCTCATGCGAGCTTGTCCTCAGTCATGTCCTCCGTGCCGGACCCGATGATGATGTCATCCACAAAGGGGTCGGCACAGACCCGGAAAGGACCGAGTAGGTCCTCCATCATGCGCTGGAAAGCGGCGTTGCTATTCTTGGCGCTCATGGGCACCACTTTTCACTGCATGGGCCCCAGCGGCGTCGACATCGCTGTACGGGGCCTGGAGACCGGGTGTAGCGGCATCTGGTGATAGCCGTGTTTCAGGTCTGACACCGTGAAGATCCGCTTTTTCTGTTGTTTTTGGAGGATGGTGTCAATGAGAGGGAGCGACTACTGAAGCGGTACCCAGAACCTATGGCCCATGGCCCGGAGGCCTGTGAGCCGTCACACCCGTGCGGAAGCTGTTCACACCGGCTGTCAGCGGGATATCCCTGTTCTCCAACCCGTGAAATCTGGAATCCGATTTCTAACCAATAAATCGATTTAGAATTACCATAATTTTATTGTCTTGGGCGATTTTCAGTCGGAAATCGGTGAAATATCCGATTTCCACCACGATTTCTAATTGTCGTGAAATCGCCGACTGATGTCGCCTGTTCGCGCGCTTTTGTCGCTTCTCCGTGGCGAGTTTTGTGAGGGATTTTTCTTGAGTACCTTTGAGGTTCTAAGAGAACTTAAGAGCTGAATCTAGAGGGTTTTTAATGTACTTTCATCTGGTGTGTTCACCAGAATTTTTCGCCGTTGCGTCTTCGAGAAAATCAGCGCGCAAGCTTTTCCGTCGATCGCTCGAACTCATGGTTCTCAAGGACCATGAGTTCAGACGGAACCCTACATTCCCCCCCTATGCCTTCCATCCATGCCCCTTTCACGTGGGCATATTACTTTGTATAGGGAAGCGGGCAATGGCGGTGTTTTAGGCAGCCTATGGGCTTCGCAAACCCAAGTTGTTTGCGTGCGCAAACGCTAACTTTGTGGCCTTTTGAGCATGAACGTTAATAACCCAACACAATGCTCACAAGACCAAAAACCCTAGGCCATTTTCGTTTTTCGAGCCAACTCAACGATGGCTCCACGCAATTCAATGCGTACCAAAACTCTATTTTCGAAAGAGGGGAATTTTTGGTCGAAAATTAGGCCAAAATGGCCAAACCCCTGAGGCTCGTACTCGAAGCCTCTGGGGAGTTGAGCCTCGAACCAAAGCAATATGTAAAGTAGAGACCACGAAGGACATCGTGGATGGCTTAGTTGATTTTTACAACCTTGTCTTCCATTTTATATAATTTCGCCTTGTGAGCACGCGTGCCATACTGCCTTTTTGCACACGCGCTCATATGCAAGCACTAACAACACTAGTGGGCGTAGACAATCTAACCATAGTGGGCATATTTGAAGGCACCTACTATGGGCCTACTCCAAAAGTGTTTGCTCATATTTTTGTTCCTCAATGACCCAAAGATATGTTCATGCCAATATCGCCGATATATGCACTTTTTCCCATAAATAGTGTGCTTCAAGGATTGAGGTGTTAAAAATGTTTCCATTATGCTTTGAACCTCAACCCTTGTTGCAAAAGGGAAGCAAAGCTTCGGTTTGCATCCATGCAAAAGCCCGAGGCTCCTTTCTCTTGTGATACGGAGATGCGATATTTTTTTAGAGGGACCACTTTTGGGTGAATTTTGGCCATTTTGCCCGGAATGGCCACAAACCCCATCTCCCCCTGATTTTGCCCCCGAGGTTGCGTGCGCCCTTTGACCAAGGGTAAGGGCAATTCGGAGAGGGCACATAAACCCGCATCGAATGGGGCATTTCCCCATGTGGCCTCTCCTCTCGAAGAGAGAGTTGTGTGTCACCCAATTTGGGGTATGTTGCCATTCTGCCCCATTTGTGTGCCATTTTCCATCCAATGGGGAAAATAGCTAGAGGCGACCATGAAGGTTGGCAAGCGGCATATATTGGGACCCAAGTCCCATATGTCTATAGCAGCTTTGGTTGAAAGGATCCTCGCCGTGGCCATGGAGATATGGAATCATGAGTGTGGGCCATTTTGGCAATATTTCGCTGTTTTTGCCATTGTATGCCATATTGGAATTAACATATCTACATGGGGCACAGGATCTAGCCAGAAGGAAAGGGAGATTATTGTAGCTCATGACCAAGGGTTGAACGCCATTGAGCTTCCTATTTGCTCCTCCGGCACATCTGGAGTTATTCAACTTTTGGTGCGATCCATGATCCCCCCGTTTGCACCGCATGCTGCTTTCTGCCCCATCCGCGTGTTCATCCCCTTGGTGAACAGTAAGCAGCCAGCGTGACAGCAAGCGATAACCCAGGGCATGGTACCAAAGGGGATATCAAGGGTCGTGAATCGAGGCTTGGCGCAACAAAATCGCCAAGGTTTCCTACCCTGGACGGTCGCCCGAGACGGCCGATTTTGCCATTTTGGGCATCCTGACCCCACTTGACGAACCCGTGGTGCCCTGATGCCGGGACCTCAGAGGGAGCCACGTTGGGTGAGGGCTCCAGGGAGTTCGTAAGCGAAGGGCATCGGGTCAGTTGCCTCGTCCCTACCTCTGGCGGGTCCGGATGAGGGGTCAATTTTGGAGATGTTTGAGCCAATATCAGTTTGGGCTGAAACAGCCCATTTTCAGCTACCAACTCCTAGGGGATAATGGCGGGGCCATATCTCTGGCTCAGAGAGGAGTTGGGACCTGTCGTTGAGGGAGCATAGGTAGCTATTGTCGGTTGGCCTTGGAGCCCCTTGGTTCCCAGGAACTCGCCTATGGCCGGGCGAGACACCCTCCCATATTGGCAGGTTTTCAGGGTCCGGACTGAGCAGGGCATGGTTTGTGTTTGAGCCCCCGCCCCTGCCAGCCACTGGGAGGGTCGGACCTGCAATGGGGATATGAGTTGGGACTGAGTGTCTATTGTCCTGTGATGCCCTTATCTCAGTCCAGTCTTAACCCCATGTGTACATATCCTGATGTGTTGCTGTACATACTTTTGTTCCCTCGTTGCAGAGTGGCAAGGATCCTGAAACGCTTTGTCACATGACACGAGCGTGATGATGCCCCTGTGAGCGCAGTGCTTTGCCTGCCTGCTTGCTTGCGCGTGTCCACCGCAGCGTCCCGTGGCCAGGCCCCCAACGGAAACGCGTCAAAAGCGTTTCACCGCCACGGGGTTACCCATTCCTCGCGTGCCACTCGGGGCCACCAACCCCGAGCAACACGGGCTTCGCAGCGCCGTCCAGCAACAGCGCCGAGTCCGTGAAGGAAGTGCAGAGACCGGAACTCCGACATCAACGAGTTCCTTCGGCCAACCAGCAAGGCCGCACTCCCAGCTTCAGCAACTGCCTCAACAACCACCCCCAGGACCAGGCTGTCGAGGGGAACAATGGTGAATCGGGATGAGGCGGGCAAGACGTGGCCTCAGCTCCACCCCCATGCGGCGCGCCTACTGCGTGGGTTGCTGTGGGGGCAGCACTACCGCCACAGCAATCCCCAGTGCGAAGGCGGCATGCCCGGGAGCTTCGAGCTCCGTGAGGACATGGGCGAGGACCGCCTGCGGGCAGTGGTGGAATGGCTGCGGGTGGAAGGGTATGCGTACCGCTTCCGCCGCAAGCGCTGGAGGGTCTGGACCCGCCCAGACAGGCCCGGCGAAGGGCTGCGCCCCGACGGGATTCAGGAGGACGAGAAGCCCAATGAGTACCCGTCGGGCGCCACGATCAACGTCTCCATGCGGGACATGATCGAGAAAGAGTTCCCAGAGCTGGGGAACGCGCGCACGCTGCAGGGCAGCAGCAGCAGCAGTGCCTCTCCTGGGAAGGAGAAGCGTTCCGCCAGGGACAGGAAGGGGGACAGGAAGTGGCGGGAGTACGAGGCATCCCTGGCCGCCGAAGCCGTCAAAGGCGCCAGGGGCGGAACCCCAGCCCACAGCCCCCAACGGGCCGGTGGCAGTCACCACCCCGGCCACACCACCCTTGGCGACTTCCTGGAAGTCGCCAAGCAGGCCAAGGCCAAGCCCCGTCCGCTGCTCCTGAGGAAGTCAGGCCCCAGCAGCGACGTGGAGTCGGCCCACCGCGGGAGGATGCCGGCCGACCAGGCCAGCTCCAGCAGCAGCGTCGCTCCGCACCAAAGAGATGTGGCGCGCGCCTGCGAGCGCACCTGTGGGGTGCCCTGCAACCTTAGGATTGCCCGGCAACGGGCCACGCAGCAGGTCGCTGCCGTGGAGGGCGCCGTCGGCATCCACCAGGAGGAGGCCACAGAGTGGGGCAGAGGCACAGCTTTCCAGGCCTCGACCGTCGCGGCCATTGCGTCCAGTCTCACGGCTGCGGCCGCCCATGAGGCAGCGACTGCCCGGATCAGGGGTGAGGTGGCGGCAGCCGCCGAGAAAGACCGCCTGATGCAGGAGGCCATTGCCTGCAAGGAGGCCGAGGTGAAGGCGCTGGAAGAGGCGCTTGCCCAGGAGAGGGCAAAGAAGAAGGCGGAGGAAAGGGCCCACGCCGAAGCAACGGCCAAGGCCCAGGCGGACGCCGCCAAGAAGGACGCCATCGAGGCCGCGCGACGGAAGGTCGCTGAGGAGAGGGCCAAGACGGGGGCGGAGCTGGCGGCGTTGGAAGCGGAGAAGGCGCGGCTGCAGCAGGCCCGGGAAGCCGAGGCGGCTCGTGCCCGGGAGGAAGCTGAAGGGCGAGCTGCCGCAGCCACGGCCGCCGCGATGGAGGAGGCGGAGGCCAAGCTCCGCCGCGAGACTCCCCCGGGAGGATCCTGAGTGGAGATCCTTCGAAGGCTTTTCGAAGGGGACGCCTCCTCCAAGATGGCGCTGGATCCGGAGGAGGTCGACACGGGCAGCAGTGGGAGCAGTGGCCCCACGGCCTACCGACGGAGGAAGGGTGAGGGGAAGACCCCCGAGAGGTCACAGAAGCCAGCGGGCGGACACCCCCACGACTCCGACCCCTTTTTCACCGCCAGCGACGGGGATGAACGAGGCCGCCGACATCGCCGAGAAGTGGCCGGCGGAGGAGGCGGAGACGTCCCCATGGAGCTGGAGGGTGAGAGTGAGGATCTCCCTCCTCCCTGCCGGAGCTCGGAGTTTTCCACGTTCAAGACCGAGACGCCCAGGTGGGGCCACATGGACGAGGATGATGATATGGACTTCGACTACACGAAAAAGCCCCCATCCTCGGACCCACCGAGGCGACCCGGCGGAGACCCACCGGGACCCCCTGGCGGAGGACCATCAGGACCCCCTGGAGGACGCCCACCAAGTGGACCCCCTGGAGGCGGACCACCGGGCGGGGGAGGACCCCCTGGACCGGGCAGACCCGGCGGAGGCCCTCCTGGAGGACCCCCTGGGGACCCCGACGACCCACCAGGGAACAGCGACCCGGATGCCACCTGGCGGTGTACACACCCGCAGGAGGGTCCAGTCCCTCGAGCGCGAGGTAGACACGGGCAAGGGCGAGATGATCCGCATCGCCATGGTCGCTGCCGGCGCACAGAAGGAGCTGGACAAGACCAAGACGGAGATGGCCAAGATCGCCAAGGTCGCCAGCGCCGCCCAGAGAGAGCTGGACATCGCCAGGGGCGAGACCAGGCTGCTGAACAAGGTCATCAACGGCCTGCAGCAGAGGCTGGACGCGCTGGAAGGCCGTGGGAGCGTCGGCAGCGACCACCCACCCCTGGAGTCTGGCTCGTCGGACGACGGCTGGGGACCTGGACCAGGTCCAGGCAGACCCCACGCCCCCGGCGGAGCCCCCAGGAGTCGCCCCAGCGCCAGTGTCCCCTCTCTCAGCGCCCCCTCTCACCACAGCGCGGGCCACCGCAACGAGCGCGTGCCGCCCAGCAGTGGCAGTGAGGGGTGGCGTGACGAGTGGCTCAGTGCGGAGTACCACAACCGCCGTGCTCCACCGCGGACACCGGTACGCTCCCGACGCCCCGCACCAGCGCCGGAGCCAATCCCAATGGTTGGCGGACGTTATGGTGGACTCAGGGATGAGGTCCCCGGAGGGGACGTGGAGTGGGACGTCGGCGGAGGTGAGGAAGACCTGGAGGAGTTCGGCATTTCTCCCGCCGCGTGGTGTACGACAGGAGGCCGCTGAACGCAGCCGCCGGCGCTGTGATGAGGAGGCATACATGGAAGGAGTACGGCTTGAACATCTAGGTTCAGCGTACATGGAAGAACCACGGCGTAGCCACACGGATACCGTGGAGGAGATGGAAGTGGCGGCCGTGGGAGTCCGTGGGGGACGCCGATGGGAACCTCGGTCGACCTCGCGGCCGGCGTTCATGGTCTCTAAGGCCGCAGATGCCGCCGTGTGGGAAGACCTGAAGGACATCAAGCCCCCCATGTACGATGGCAACCCCCTCAACCTCGACCGCTTCTTGGAGAAGCTGGACGATTGGGGGGTGACCGTCACTGAAGACATGGATCCCGCAGATGCGGAGAGATATGTCTTCAAACGGTTCAGGTACCGCCGGCCGGAAGTGCTCCGAGAGCTATACTTTGTGGCGACCAAGGAGGGGAAAATCAAGACCCTCAAGGAAGCCAAGAAGTGGCTCAACGACCAGGAGCGGACGGACGCTCCGCAGATGGCTGCCAAGCGGTGGAAGGCCATCAAGCTTGAGCATGATGGTCGGGAGATCCGCCTACGAAATTGGCGGGACTTCCGGGGGCAATACACCCTCTTCCGCCGCAACGTGGAGGATTGGAATGAGGGTGACGAGCAGGCCCGCCTGCTCTCCATGCTGCCGGAAGCATGGATCAAGAGAGTCACCAAGGAGGAAGCCAAAAGGGCCAAGTCCAACCACACGGTCAAGATGATGCTCCCCAAAGATTATCATACGAACGTGGTGGCTTGGACGAGGAAGAACGTGGCCCGGGATGTCAAACGGCACTCCCTGCGGAACGCCCTCCTCATCACCGTCTCGGCCGATCGCGAGAAGACCGCGATGTGGCGCCTTGATGAGTGTGACGTGAGCGGCCAGACCATCCGTCTGCAGGCCATCCCGGCGCGGATGAGCGGAGACGAGATCCTGGAGTGGGTTGGAGAGGAAGTACTCAAGGAGTACCGGAACCTCCACCACACCAGCGGGTTGAGGCCCGGCGACCGCGACGTCAACTACGTTGGCGAGGGGCCTAGCGGGGAAGCTGCCATGGACCCAGCGGGAGCCGATGGCGATGAAGCTCTCGTCGACGATGATGACGACCATGAGCCCGCCAAGATGGCCGTTTGTGCCTTCGTGGCCAACAACCTGAACGCGGGGAGCAACCGGGGAAGCTGGAAGCCCCTGCAACAGGGTTGGAAGAAGAAGGAGAAGAAGGACCCCCGCCGCATTGGCAACCCTCCGCTGTCCTTTGCAGAGTTCATACGAGCTCACCCTCAGGGCTTTTTTGTGTGTTATGGGAGGAAGCAAGGCTTCAACCATGACCACCGGACATGCCCCATCCCCCAGGCCGACACGGAGGCCTACAAGAAGGCGCACGGGTCGAAGAAGCGTGCACCCGCGGGTATCCGGAAGGCCAAAGTGGAGATGGACAAGGACGAGCTCTCCAAGCTGATGTCGGTGGGGACCGAGTTGGCCAAGGAGATCCAGGAGATCAAGAGGAACTGGGTCCCCAGGTCGGACGACAAGAACAAGGAGAACGACAAGGACAAGGACAAGAAGGTTAGGAAAAGGGGAAAGAAGAAGGGTGTCAACGAGGTTGATGCGGAGGAGAGTACCCCTACTACCACAACCGACGCCCCTTAGCGGAGCCCCTGCAGCCAAGGGCCCCAGCTAGGGCGGTCGCAGGATGGTGTCGTGGGAAGCGCCACACCATCCCAGTCGGGAGAAGATAAGCACAAAGGGATTGCCGCAGGCGGAAAGCCCGGTCCGGCACCCGACAGTCGCGGTGGCGGGGTGAGGGCAAGTGAAGGCACGAACCCTTGCACCCGTCCATCCTTTGCGACCAAGAATGTATTTGATGTGCTTCAAGATCTATCCGAGAGTATCGGAGGATCACCCGGACCGCAGCTGGATGCTGCAGATGGGCAGCCTGAGCCCATTGTCCACGACCTGCAACAGTCGCTTGTTGAGCTTCTGGAACGGCCGGAGATCCTGAGCTTGCACGCCGTGCGCCGAGTGGGGCGTGAGCGGCAGTTGCACCTTAAGGTCCGTGCCTTATGCGGGGAAGTGGAGAAGGTCTTCGACGGGTTGGTCGACACGGGAGCTCAGGTCAGCTTGGTCAAGGCTGGCCTACTTCCGCCAGAGTGTTTGACCATCAGTCGGAAACCTATCAGGCTGAAGGTGGCGAACAGCCAGTACATGGTGGGAGGCACGAAGGAAGCGCCCATTGGGCTGCAGTTCGTGAACCACCGTGAGCTGAGCCGCCCGGACCTGGGCAAGGAAATCCTCCTGCAAGGTCGCTTCTACGAGGCCGAGATGGACCGGGACATGATCGTTGGGTACGACTTCATGATGGAGACGGACTCCGGCGTTCTCCCGGCCCAGGCCTCAATGACCCTGTACCAGGAGGACCAGCTCTCGTGGCTTTCGTCACCTGAGCACCATGTGGAATGCCAATGGATCCACCCGGAACGCAATCAGCTCGAAATGGCCGCGCTGGAGACTGAGCCAACTGGGCCAGCAAACCAGAAGTACGGCGTAATGCCGGAAGTGGCGAGCCGAGTGGTTGCGGACCTGGGAGCTTCGGATCTGGCCCTGGATGCGTTCTCTTCAGGAACCTTTGCCCATCTTTGGGTTTGTGAGAAGTACTGCAGCGCCCGGGTCTCCGCGTGGAAGAAGCACTGGGGTCCGCATCAGGGTTTGATGTGGATCCATTGCCCCCGATGGGACATTCCAAGGGCGGTAGCGAAGATTCGCAAGTACCGCTCAAAGGCAGTGCTGGTTGTTCCTATGGGATGCAGCGACGAGGAAAGCACCCGACATTGGGTGGTCTCATTGACCGACATGACCTTAAACAAGGTCGTCCTACCGGGTGGAGAGAGTGTCTATCAGGACGCTAAGGGACAGCCCATGCCACCCCAGAGATGGCCAACGGAATTCCACTATGTGGATGGGGACCTTGAACAGGCCGGCACCACGGACTTCGTGTGTGTCAACCGCATCATAGCGGAGCCATGGAGGCAATGCTTTGCGGTTTCCCCTGTTGACATCGGAGAATCGGAGGACCCCCTCACCGAAGAGGAGTTGGATCTGGTTCAGGGGTACATGGATCAGCCCTTTCACGACTGGGGAAGCCAGCGTGAGGGCAAGGGCCAGGACAAAGCCTGGTGGGAAGTGGACTCCATCGTCTCTGGTTCCTATGATGGGGATACCTTCGTAAAGAGGGTGCTGGACCACATGTCCAGCCAGGACGAGCCAATCGGCGGGAACCCACCCACCTACGGCGACCTATTCCGAGGCAAGACCAGAGATCGCCCTTTGGGCCACCTGGGAAGACCACCTGAGCCGAAACCGAGCGGGGTCGCTACCCCTCAAGTAAGCTCAGTGGTCCAGGTGCCCGGAAAAGCCAAGGCGGAGTCCGATGATTGCCCCAAGATCCAGGCATTGAGGGCCAGGTTGAAGCAGAAGTATGGTAATACCTTCTTCAGCGGAAAACCTGTGTTTCCCCCACCGGTGCGTGGACCGTATGGCGAGGCCAAGATACGACTGAAGCAGGACCCCCGTGTGTATCGACACCGGGAGTTCGCCCTGCGGGGCGAGAGGAAGGAGGCCATGGAGAAGATCCTCCGTGATTTCATCGAGAGAGGCTGGCTTGAGCCGTGCCACTCCGAGTGGGCCTCCCCGTGCTTCGTCGTCCTGAAGAAGGTGGCCGGTGAGTGGCGGCTCGTGGTCGACTACCGCGACCTAAACGCCCAAACGCAGCATGACAGCTATACGCTGCCCCTCATTGAGGACATGCTGCAAAAACAACACGGGCGGAGGATCTTCACGGTGATTGACCTGAAACATGGTTATCATCAGATGCCTCTCGCCGAGGAGTCCCGTGCCTGCACAGCCATGAGCACTCCACTTCGACCTCTCCAGGGGAAGGTGATGCCCATGGGCATTACCAACGGCAATGCAGCCTTTCAGCGGATGCTTGAGAACCTGCTTGAGCCGGTGCGTGACTGTGCGGACCCCTTCGTGGACGACGTGATCATCGCGTCCGGGGACCCCAGTATGAGCTATGAGGAGCTCCTGGAGGCACATGAGAGGGACGTCACCCGAGTGCTGGACCTTCTGGTTTGGCACAAACTCACGGCCAGCAGTGACAAGGCCACCATTGCGGTAAGCGAGGTGCTCTTCGCTGGCCACGTAGTTGGGAACGGGCAGCGGAAGCCCATACCTGGCAAGGTGGCTGCGATTGAGCACTGGGAAAAGCCCAAAACGGTCTCTGAGCTGCGTGCGTACTTGGGGTTCTGCAACTACTACTCGGGGTATATCAAGATGTATGCCAAGTATGCAGCCCCCATGACGACCATGCTCAAGGGCAACCGAGAGGAGACCAAGAAGGGGTCCAAGAAGGCTCTGGTCTGGATTGATGAGTCCGACCGTGCCTTTGAGGGGATGAAGCAGGCGCTGCTATCCGCAGTGGGTCTGCACCTCGTGGATCCTGACCGAGGGTTCGTCCTGCGCACTGATGCTTCCGACTACGCCGTTGGCGCTGTGTTGGAGCAAGTGCTTGACGATGGGAGGCACGTGCCCGTGGCCTTCTGGAGCTGAGTCCTGGCGGACGGCCAGAGACGGACGTGGACGCCCCGAGAAAAGGAGGCGTATGCCATCGTCATGGCTCTCAGGAAATGGGCTGGGTACATAGCCCTCCATCCTGTCAGCGTCTGCACCGACCATCAGAGTCTGCAGTCGTGGCACAAGGAGCACGTGGACACCCCCAGGTCCCGCCTCCCCACAGGCAAGATGGCATGAGACCTTGGCCAAGTTCGACCTCACGGTTGTGTATGTTCCTGGTAAGGACAACACCGTGGCGGACTGTCTCAGTAGGTGGGCCTATCCCGCCAGCAAGGGCATGACAGACGTGTCTGCCCATGGCGATGAGGCTGAGACCGCTGAGGCCAAGAGGATCATTGAAATGGAGCGCCTGATGGAGGAGGAGGGTGTTAAATGCTTCGTCGTCATGGCTGCGGATGCCCCCCTCGGAACGAGGATGGGCAGAGCGGTCAGAGTACTCGCCCCTGATGGAGCTGAGTCCGACAAGCACCTCTTCCCTGAATCTTGCCTCCAGGACAACTGGACCGATGACTACGCCAAGTCTGAGGCCTTTCAGGCCGAATATAGGGCTGTGACCGGCCCTGATGATGGGCAGAAGTGGCCAAAGGGGCTGACTGAGGAAGATGGCAAACTCTACCGGAATGGTAAGCTGCTGGTCCCAGAGTCCCGAGTGCTCGAGCTGTGTGAAGCTTCGCACCACCACATGATGCACCCAGGGGTCAAGAAGCAAGCCCTGGACATGCAGCGCCGGCTTGAGATCGACCAGATCGGTCTCTACACCGCCATCAAGGAGGTCAGGAAGGGTTGCTCGGTCTGTCAGGCCTGCAATCCCGATAACCAGAACGTCAAGGGAGAAGCCCAATGGACTCCGGTGCCTGACCAGCCCATGGAGAGCGTGGCCATGGACGTCTTCTCCATGCCCGAGGTTCACATAGGCAAGGAGACCTTTGACTGTGTGTTCCTTTGTGTGGATCGCCACAGCGGCTACGTAGTAGCCATTCCGGCACGCAAAAAGGGGCTGCTTGCCAAGGAAGGGGCAGTCATGATGATTCGTCATTGGCTGACCGTCTTTGACATCCCCCGCACCATTTGCAGTGACCGAGGGCCCCAGTTCACTGGTGGCTGGTTCAAGGCCATGTGTTCCCTCATGGGAATACGTCATGCCAAGAGCGTCGCCTATCTCAGCCGGTCTAACGGCCGGGCTGAAGTGGCTGGACGGCAGCTGTTCGAGAAGCTGCGCAAGATTCACATCACCAATCCACGTCGGAACTGGTTTGAGGAGATGTGGCCCGCTCTGAAGGCCCATCATGACACCCCCACTGCGGGTGGTCTGTCCCCTCACCAGATTCTGTTCGGCAGGGACCCCCTTGGTCGGGGACTTCCCTTGTCTGGTGATGGTATGGCAATGGACGCCAAGGAATTCTTTGCGCGGCAAGAGGCAACGGCGCGGGACATCCGCCAGCAGCTCGAGAAGGAGCATGCTGAGCGTCAGAAGTCTGCCCCAAGCTCAACAGCGCAAAAGTTCAGGGTGGGAGACCCGGTGTGGGTGATCAGACCCCACCCTATGGGCACCCACTGCACCAAAACCTGGTTCACACCCGGAGAAGTGGTCCGCAGGATTGGTGAGGACACCTACAGCATCAAGGTGGGTCACAGACAGTTCTAGGAGCGCCACGAGAGTCAACTCCGTGTGCGGGAACCCGACCTCCGTGGCCAACACGTGTCCCTGGACTATGCCGCACATGAGGCTGACTCGGATGACGACTATGCTGAGCAGGACGACTATACCGTCGAGAAAATCCTGGCCCAGCGTCCGAAGGCCTCGGCACCCGGGGGCCTGGAGTTCAAGGTTCGTTGGCGAGGCTATGGGCCGTCCCACGACACCTGGGAACCCGTCTCCCTGTTCTTGCCGCGGATTAATACTCCCTTCATGGACTACATCCGCAAGCATAAGACCAAGATCCATGTCTCGCACTTGGCAGCACTCAACCGGGCGATTGCAGCCAGGGGCGCCTGATCGCCGCCCTGAGCTCTCCCCTGATGCATTTGAGCGCTTGTTAGGTCGACGGATCGTCCCTCACTTGCTTGCTCTCTTCCATCTTCCGGTGACCTGCCATCAGAGTGGCCATATACCCCCTTCTGCTGAATCCAGAGGAGGATGGCCCCTCTCTTCTGCTTCTATTCGTCACTCCCCGCCTGCTGAATCCTTGGGAAACCAGGCCGGCGACCGACCGACATTTTCTGAGCTCTTTGGGCCTTGAGGCCCATACGACGTTGCGCAACGGATGCCGCTGTCATCGGCATTGCGATTTTTTGGTGTGTGGTCTGGTCCCATGGCACTTGCGGGATCCAGAGCAGTCTACCTGTGTCTGCAGACTATATATGGCCTGAACTCAGGCATTTTCCTGTCCACCCTCCTGCATATGCCTTATCCTAACCGGGTCGTGGTTTGGCGCTCTATCCAGAGTGTGTTTACACGCCTACTTACCCCGCGTATTGCTTATTTTTCTGTCCCCCAGGATATGTGCATCTGTATGTTTAGTGTTGTCAGCCCATTACCGAGATATTGACTGTTTTTCCCCCGAAGGGATGCGAATCGGAGTACGGTGGCGCCCTGAGTCGCCGTGTACATGCTTATACATAAGGTTCAGGTTGGACCAGTACCTAAGTACAGATTCTTCTGTTTGAGTGCCCGTGATACCGTGTGCCCTAGTGGCGGTGATGTGTTGAGATCCTGATGGCGCCAGGCGGGAAGCCCAGTTGCCTGACTACACTCCCAGCGGTCCGCCACTGTCAGTCCCAGTGTGAGCCTACCGACTCGCAGACGCACTTGCAGTCGGGTGGCGACCTCCGGTGTCGTGACCTCGGTCAGTCTGCCTGGGAAACTGGTGGTTTGAGGAGTCAACGCCTCCGCCCATACTGCATGGGGACTCCCCCATGCATGGCCTTCGTGGTAATGGGGCGAGGGAAAAGAAGGCCTTGATGCCCGATCCCTTATGGAGGAGCTCGTTCGGCTTTACCACTCTGGACTCGCGTCGTGGATATGGACATGGTGCGCCCAAGGAAGGACCCGTGGGGACTCTCCCCCAGACTGCGGCCTTGGGAAGCCTGGGGTAGCCTGATGGATCTTTGTGGTCGCTTTCGACCTGTGGGACCACCTCGGTCGTCGTGTGACGCCTATGTTGGCCGTGTATGCCACTGCCACTGTGGTAGTGACCGTCGCAGCCGGCACCCGGTGCGCCTGGTATGGGTTAACGGGTCCTTTGGATGCCGAACAATCGCCGCCAGGACCCGGGACTTGATACTTGATACTATACTTGCAGTTACTAACAGCTACAGCACCGTACCTGCCTTACTGTGGGATTTGGGCAGCCTAACCTGCAAATCAGCCTGAAGTGCGGATGTGACACCCCCCCCCCCCCTTCAGGGGATGGTCCTGGGTACCCGCTGCCATGCTTGGGTGTTATCGAGCCCCCCCCAGGGTTTGCTCTAAGGAGGGGGGTGAAGCGGTACCAAGAACCTATGGCCCATGGCCCGGAGGCCTGTGAGCCGTCACACCCGTGCGGAAGCCGTTGACACCGGCTGTCAGCGGGATATCCCTGTTCTCTAACCCGTGAAATCTGGAATCCGATTTCTAACCAATAAATCGATTTAGAATTACCATAATATTATTCTCTTAGGCGATTTTCAGTCGGAAATCGGTGAAATATCCGATTTCCACCGCGATTTCTAATTGTCGTGAAATCGCCGACTGATGTCGCCTGTTCGCGCGCTTTTGTCGCTTCTCCGTGGCGAGTTTTGTGGAGGATTTTTCTCGAGTACCTTCGAGGTTCTAAGAGAAATTAAGTGCTGAATCTAGAGGGTTTTTAATGTACTTTCATCTGGTGTGTTCACCAGAATTTTTCACCGTTGCGTCTTCGAGAAAATCAGCGCGCAAGCTTTTCCGTCGATCGCTCGGACTCATGGTTCTCAAGGACCATGAGTTCAGACGGAACCCTACATTCCCCCCCTATGCCTTCCATCCATGCCCCTTTCACGTGGGCATATTACTTTGTATAGGGAAGCGGGCAATAGCGATGTTTTAGGCAGCCTATGGGCTTCGCAAACCCAAGTCGTTTGCGTGCGCAAACGCTAACTTTGTGGCCTTGTGAGCATGAACGTTAATAACTGAACACAATGCTCACAAGACCAAAAGCCCTAGAACATTTTCGTTTTTCGAGCCAATTCAACGATGGCTCCACGCAATTCAATGCGTACCAAAACTCTATTGTCGAAAGAGGGCAAGTTTTGGTCAAAAATTAGGGCAAAATGGCCAAACCCCTGAGGCTCGTACTCGAAGCCTATGGGGAGTTGAGCCTCGAACCAAGGCAATATGTCAAGTAGAGACCACGAAAGACATCGTGGATTGCTTGGTTGATTTTTACAACCTTGTCTTTTATTTCATATAATTTCGCCTTGTGAGCACGCGTGCCATACTGCCTCTTTGCACACGCGCTCATATGCAAGCACTAACGACACGAGTGGGCGGAGACAATCTAACCATAGTGGGCATATTTGAAGGCACCTACTATGGGCCTACTCCAAAAGTGTTTGCTCATATTTTTGTTCCTCAATGACCCAAAGATATGTTCATGCCAATATCGCCGATATATGCACTTTTTCCCATAAATAGTGTGCTTCAAGGATTGAGGTGTTAAAAATGTTTCCATTATGCTTTGAACCTCAACCCTTGTTGCAAAAGGGAAGCAAAGCTTCGGTTTGCATCCATGCAAAAGCCCGAGGCTCCTTTCTCTTGTGATACGGAGATGCGATATTTTTTTTGAGGGACCACTTTTGGGTGAATTTTGGCCGTTTTGCCCGGGATGGCCACAAACCCCATCTCCCCCTGATTTCGCCCCCGAGGTTGCGTGCGCCACTTGACCAAGGGTAAGAGCAATTCGGAGAGGGCACATAAACCCGCATCAAATCGGGTGTTTCCTCATGTGGCCTCTCCTCTCGAAGGGAGAGGTAGGTAGGTAGGTATCTTCGGGAGCTCGGGATGCCTCCTTTGACATTGCAGAAAGAAGGTCTTACCAAGGGGACGTCCTGTCCCTCCCACTGCCCTATGTCAGGTGCCTCTTGAGCCGCTCCCGCATGTGCTTGGGAAGGCATCCTCGCGGCCACCCGGTCCATGTGTCCCAGGTGGGAGGGTGTCCCCACATGTGTCCATGGGTAGGGCCACATGCCCCCTCCTTTGGGCGGCAGCTCTGGGGGGCTGCCCAGCCGTGTGGAGTATCTCTCACCACAAGGGGTATTGCTCCCGCTTGTCTACGGTACGACCGCCTCACCCTTGTGGCTTGAGTTGCGGGGCCACTCTGCTTGGCAGGTGACCCCCTCCTGGACTGTGTACCGGCTCGCCTGTCACCGGTTGCTTCCATGGCTCCGGGTGACGTTTGCCATGGTCCCCGATGCAGCCTGGCCGGGCTCGGACCAGTGGCCTTGGAGTACCGCTCCTGCCACTGGCCCGGTGGGTCGGCTGGGTCGCCCCAGTGCGTCCGACCCATGGGGTATTGGTTCTTTCCTGTCCCTCGGCCGCCCTACGTGTGTGCAGTGTCCTGGGCCGTTGGGCTCCTGTTCACCGGTGTGCCCGCGCGGTTTGCTGTGGTGCATCTGCGGTGTCCTGGGCCAGCTGGCTCCTGTTCACCGGTGTGCTCGCTCGGTGTGTTGTGTTGCATGTGCGGTGTCCTGGGCCACTGGGCTCCTGTTCACCGGTGTGCGTGCTGTGTGCGGTGCGCGTGTGCCATGGGTGGTTGTGTCCCTCTTCCTCCCCCCCCTAATTTTCGTTTTTTTTTTACTTGTTTTTTTTTTTTGTTTTTTTTTTGTTTTTTTTTACCTGTTTTTTTTTTTTTTGGGAAAAAAGAAAAAGAAAAAACAAAAAAAAGGAAAACAGGGGCGCGCGTACACTGCAGGCACAGGCACGGGCAGCTGGTGCGGCGGTGCTATAGCGTTGTGTCCTCTGGCGTGTGTCGTCGGTGCTGTGGCGGCGGTCGCGCCCCAGGGGTGCGGCTCGCGTGTCCTGATGTACACGGGTATGGGTCAGGGTGGGTTTGGTTAGGTGTCTCTTTGCTTCTGGTGCTGGCTGGTTAGGCGGCTGTGTGGGCTGTGGCTGTGGGCTGTGTCTACGTATTTCCCACTTGCGCCACTTGACCAAGGGTAAGGGCAATTTGGAGAGGGCACATAAACCCGCATCGAATGGGGCATTTCCCCATGTGGCCTCTCCTCTCGAAGGGAGAGTTGTGTGTCACCCAATTTGGGGTATGTTGCCATTCTGCCCCATTTGTGTGCCAATTTCCATCCAATGGGGAAAATAGCTAGAGGCGACCATGAGGGTTGGCAAGCGGCATATATTGGGACCTGAGTCCCATATGTCTCTAGCATCTTTGGTTGAAAGGATCCTCGCCGTGGCCATGGAGATGTGGAATCATGAGTGTGGGCCATTTTGGCCATATTTCGCTGTTTTTACCATTGTATGCCATATTGGAATTACCATATCTCCATGGGGCACAGAATCTAGCCAGGAAGAAAGTGCGATTATTGTAGCTAATGACCAAGGGTTGAACGCCATTGAGTTTCATATTTGCTCCTCCGGCTCATCCGGAGTTATTCAACTTTTGGTGCGATCCATAATCCCCCCGTTTGCACCACATGCTGCTTTCTGCCCCATCCGCGTGTTCATCCCCTTGGTGAACAGTAAGCAGCCAGCGTGACAGCAAGCGATAACCCAGGGCATGGGACCAAAGGGGATATCAAGGGTCGTGAAACAAGGCTTGGCGCAACAAAATCGCCAAGGTTTCCTACCCTGGACGGTCGCCCGAGACGGCCGATTTTGCCAATTTGGCAATTATGACTCCACTTGACGAACCCGTGGTGCCCTGATGCCGGGACCCAAGAGGCAACCAGGTTGGGTGAGGGCTTCAGGGAGTTCGTACGCGAAGGGCATAGGGTCAGTTGCCTCGTCTCTACTTCTGGGGGGTCCGGATGAGGGGTCAATTTTGGAGATGTTTGAGCCAATATCAGTTTGGGCTGAAACAGCCCATTTTCAGCTACCAACTCCTAGGGGATAATGGCGGGGCCATATCTCTGGCTCAGAGAGGAGTTGGGACCTGCCGTTGAGGGAGCATAGGGAGCCACTGTCGGTTGGCCTTGGAGCCCCTTGGTTCCCAGGAACTCGCCTGTGGTTGGGCGGGACACCCTCCCCTTATGGCAGAGTTTCAAGGTCCGGACTGAGCAGGGCATGGTTTGTGTTTGAGCCCCCGCCCCTGCCAGCCACTGAGAGGGTCGGACCTGGGATGGGGATATGAGTTGGGACTGAGTGTCTATTGTCCTGTGATGCCCTTACCCCAGTCCAGTCTTAACCTCATGTGTACATATCCTGATGTGTTGCTGTACATACTTTTGTTCCCTCGTTGCAGAGTGGCAAGGATCCTGAAATGCTTTGTCACATGACACGAGCGTGATGATGCCCCTGTGAGCGCAGTGCTTTGCCAGCCTGCTTGCTTGCGCGTGTCCACCGCAGCGTCCCGTGGCCAGGCCCCCCAAGGGAACGCGTCAGTACGAGTTGTGCTCCGTTTGCTCGTTCAAACCTCTGTAATCAACCACTCACCTCCACTCGCCCTTCTCATTCTTCGGCACGATCAATGCTGGGCTGGCCCACTCACTGTCGGAGGGTTCGATCCAGCCCCGCTCAATAAACTGGGCCAACAACTTCTTCATGGCCTCGGCCTGATCGCCCTGAAGTTGGTACTCCCGATGACGATAGATCTTGGGGTTCGGCTTCAGCTTGATCCTCGCTGTGCCAAACCTCCCACGATCTGGAGGGTTCTTGTTGGCGACGCCACTGAATAGCCGCGGATAGGCATTTATCAGCCTCTCCTTCAGCTCGGCGACCTTCGGGTTCTCCTGGGCCTCTTCAGACGCTTGCTTCGGTATCGATACAACCGACCGCACTGCGGTATAGGCCTCTTTCGGGTCTGAGTATGACTTCTCCTCGTCCGATATGCCGTCTTCATCGTCGTGGAGTGCACTTCCCACCGATAATCTTCGGAAATTTGCGGCATCAGCCGGGTTATTGTTGCCACCGGCCCCCATTCTTGGAAAATCCAACGTCGGTGGGTCCGACCCAACCGGACCATCATATTGGTCCGCGATGTGATCCATGACCCTCGCCACGAACTCATCCTTCTCGTACTTGCCGGTGACCAACATCCTGTCATCCCACCAATGCGAAGATGTGACCATGGCCCGCCCCTTCTTGGCTGCCACACGGTCGTGCATCCCCATACGCATGTAGTTGACGACGTGGTCGATCTTGGCGTGCGACAGGACGTCAATGCCATCCATTGGCTGATCCGTCCCCTCCTTGGGCTCAAACATGACCCGCATGGGCACGGCCTCAACCCTACGGATGAATGCTTCATCACCCGTGTGCTGGGCTTGCGCCCCATCCACCAGGAAGGCCTTGGTACCCCACGCTTGACCCGGGCATTGATAAACCTTTGGCGTCGATGAACAACTCCTCCTCTGGCCCGAATGACATCTCGTTCAGGGTGATGGAATTCAGCGTCGATTTGAGACCTTCCAGCGGACATGGGGTGGATCCTATGCCGGTTATGACCAGGATCCCCTTCGGCCTATCCACGACGATCTTCTCCACCATACGTCTGGTATTTTCCAGGGAGCCATGCCAATACATGGGCCCCCACTCCTTCAAACCCCAATGTCTGTGCCAGGCTGAGTCTCCTCGATGCCAATGCCTCCTACACTTCCTCAACAGTGGGGCATCCTGGGAAGCGAAGACGTCCGTCTCGGGCGCTTCGGCTCCCAGCGTCTGGATCATCCTGGCATACACCTGCGGCGCCATTGAAGAGGTACCCAGAACCTATGGCCCATGGCCCGGAGGCCTGTGAGCCCATTCCATACTCCGTGAGCTGAACTCCGCGGTCTCCTCTGGACTTGGCACCCACAGCTTGCACCGCTTGGACGATCCGATCCTCTTCCTCAGCACTCCATTAGGATGATCCGCATGCATAGTCCGTGGACAGCCATGTAAGGCATTCATCGTCCTCCCGGACCAGCGTTGCACGATGGGGAAGGGCTCCAATGGCGTTTCCCACCATGAAGTCATACCCCATGATCATATCCCAATCTGTAATGTCGGCCACATAGAAGTTCGCAGATAGAGTGCTTCTCTTCGCCAAATCAGGGCGGTTCAAGCGCTCATGCTCCCAGAATTCCATACTGATAGTGGCCTCATGGGTGCCACCACCCATAATCTCTCCATTGGCCACCTTCAGGCGCACCGGTCTCCGGCTGGGCTGCAGGAATTCCTCCTTGAACAACCCTCTCCAGACCAGGCTCACCTGGGCACCCGTATCCACCAAAACATCCACCACCAACTCCTCTTGTCCTCACCGTACACGCACCTTCAAGTGCAACTGCCGCTCGTCACCATGCGGTGTATGGACGACTCTCACGGCATGCAACTCTAGCACATCCGGGTGCATCAGGACTTCGAGGGTATGGTCACGGATGGTGTAGATCTTGGGCTGGTCCTGCCCGTCCACGGGGCTCTCCGTGGTCGCTCCTTCATTCTTGCCAAATCACTTGCCCACATACACTTCCCTTGGCAGAGCGCTCCAGGGATTGGAAGTGGCAAAACTCAGTGGTTTTGGCTCTTCTGGAGCCTTATTTGGCACCCGATGTGCCTTCGCTTTCTCTAGGATTCTACTGACTTTTGGAGGAGAGACCTCCGGGTTCCCACTCCCGTGGGGGCTCCTCTAGACGTGGCCTGCCGCAGCTCCCTCCTGCTGCGATCCGCTCAGACTTTGTCCACCACGTTGCTGGGCTTTGAGTTCCTCCAACGTCCTCAACATGTCCTCAGCAACCTCCTCGATCGACCTCACGCATCGGTCTGGGCCGGGTCCTCCACCATGGCCTTTTCCTCTGCCTTTCCCTTGGCCCTTTCCTTGGCCTTTTCCACCGTCTCCGCCCTTTGCCTTCCAATCGGCAATTCGTTGTTCCTTGGGCTTCTTGTCGGGATGGGCCGCGAAGTAGGTCTTCTTGTCATCCTCATATACCTTGCAATGCCGTTGGTCATGTGCATGGTTGTTCCCCTTGCCGTAGCAGACCCAGCAACCGGTGTGCGGTGATCTGTACTCGCGGAACGATAGCGGCGGGTTCCTGATCCTCCACAGTTCTCTGCGGTTCTTGGTCCTTGGGTCCAGGCGGTTCCACCTGGACCTGTCCTGCCCATTCTCCTTCATATTGTGTGCTACGAACGCGAAGAAGTGGGCTTCTTCATGATCCTCTGGGGTGGTCGCGGTCCAGAGATCTTGGCCGCTTCCACCCCCTTCCTCCGCGGTGCCGACCGCGTCCCCCTTGACCTCTCGGTGGTGGCGATCTTCTCGGTGACCTCGATGTCCTTGGCCTTGTCGATCCTGCACGTGGGCCTCGTTCTTGGCGTTGAGCTTCAGCTCCACCGTGATGTACTTCACAATCTCGTCCAGGCTCATGCGGGCAAATATGACCTGCATCCTCAGCAGCTCTCCGCGCCTCCACTCCACCTTGTTGAGGCGCATCAGCCTTTGCCCCATGGTGTCGCCGAATACCTCCACGTAGACGGCGTTCTTCAACCCCAACATTCGGCTGGGCTCGCTGAGGTTTCGCCGGAAAAACTCCATGTTCCGGCGTGGGTGTCCTCCGATGCCATGATCTGTACGGCCACGCGCTTCTTTGCTCTCTTCTTCTCCTCGTCCTCCACTCGCCTCTTCCAGTGGCCGGGGAGGACGTCCTTCAGCAGGTGTCAGATCTCGCTGGCCTCATTCCAGTCCTCCACCAGCTTGTGGCTTCTTCCGTACTTGCGGATGTACCAATTCCATTCCCGGACCCTCAATTCTCCGCGCTCCAGCGGCGGCGGAATGGACCACAAATCCTCCAATTCCTGGTTGGGGGCGTCCACTCGCTCATCGTCCTCCAGCCAGTGGAGACAGGCCTGCTCCGTCTGGATCAATCCCTCGCGGATCTGATCACTGAGCTCCTCCTTTCGGTCCTGCGCGAGCCTGTGTGGGAATGTCCAACATACCCACTTGTCCCTTGGCGCTCCCTTCATCTCGCCGACGACTTCCTCGGCAAAGTCCTCCCAATCCAGGATGAAGTCATCCAGGTTGGAGGGGTTGCCATCGTAGTAGGGGATTTTGATTCCCCTGAGGTCGTCAATCCTGATGGCGTGTCCGACATCCGCAGCCACCACTCCACCGACACGGATACCACCTGTGGCCGGGGGGTGTGAGTACACTCCCCGTACATCCCTCTCCTCCATGGAGTACGGTCCAGTTGGGCCTGAACCCATGGGGTTTGGGATGCGGGAAGGACTTGCTCCACCGGCTGTCCATATCCCCGTAGTGGGGTCCTTCACCCACAGGTTTCCGCCTGGATGGCCTCCAGCATGTCCGTCGGCCCATCCCATGGTCCGCCCCTGCATGGTCTGGTGTTGGATGTCCTCTTCCGCATAAACTGCATGGGCAGTCGTAGTGGTCGGTGGATCCTGGGCGGCATGGGACAGCTGTACCGTCAGGCTCCTCTGGTCCGTGGTTGCGTGCTCTTCCCGCATGGACCCAGCCGGTGCCGTGTGCTCCCCGAGCATTATGGATTCGCTGAACATGGGAACAAACGGCATCGCACCCGGGTCAACACGCGGAGGCGCGTATGGTGCCTCTGCAGGGCCGCCCATGGGTTTCTCCATGACGCTCCTGAGGGTCTTAACCCGCTCCACCAGCTCTGCCGTTGCCGGCTTTGCCGGGAGCTCCGGACCCGAGGCGAGGGGCTGTAACTCCTCTAGCCTTTTCAGGCGTCCCTACATGTCCTCCACCAGGTGGAGGAGGCTGTCCACCACTCGCTGCTGCTTCTGCAGGGCCATCTCCAGCTTCTCCCGGTACCGGTCCTGCTCTGCTCGCAGCTCCGCCATGTCTCTCTCCGCTGCCAACTGGTCATCCAGGATTCCTGCGACGTCCTCCTCTAGGCCGTCCTTCGCGTTGTCCAGGCGGTCGAGGTGCTGCACGATGGCGTCCATCCCCATCTTTGGGTACTTGCCGATGAGGAAGGATACGTGCTCGCAGTGGCACTCAACGTGCTTTCCACCTGATCCGGCGCATCCCATGGTTCCCGGCGCCTTGGACTCCTCCGCGATGGGTGTGTCGCCCATGCTATCCCGCGTTGGCTCCGTGTGCCGGGCCACAGGCGCCGTTCTGGCTCTGGCGGGCCTCTCCGACGCCTCGGCGTCATGCTCAAGGCTGGGTTCGGTGGGCCGTGTGCACCCTTGTGGGCGGTATGACCATCTCCTCCGGCTCCGAAGGGTAAGCGGTCCGATAGCCATCGGAATGCCCCTTGGAATATGCAGCTGACCACAGCCTGACCGGGCTGGGATCCGTCTCCATCGCCCTGGCTTCCGCCGCAGGTTTTGGGGACCCGCGCTTCCGGTAACGCCGGGCTCTGCCGTTGCTGCCAGTCTCCTCCAACTCCTCCGCAGCGGAGCGGAGATTGCAAGCCTTGCGGCATTGCCCTTCACACATGGAGGCTAGGTCCTCCATGTCTAGCCCATGTCCTGCAAGGGCTCTCCGTTCTGAGCATCTTCGCTCTTCTCGGGCTTCCCAGTCCGGGGTCGACTCCACGGACTCGACGATCTGCACCCGGGGCGTCCTTGGGCAGGGCTCATGAGGGCCCAAGTCCCCGGTGCGGCGGTAGGGGGCAGGTACTCCTCTGCTACCATAAAGAAGGTCTCTACCAGGACCGGCCCCTGCTGTACCCCTTCCACCATCTCCTGTCACGCCTATGGTCTTGCTTCTCACCAGGTTCTGCATGATCTTGTTCTATCCTGCACAATTTCCCGCAAACAATAGTAAAATATGGCTCCTTCACACAAAGCCTGATCCCTTGCAATATCCAACTCCCAAATACAATAGTCCAAATCCAAAAAATCCACAGTGATGGGCTTCCAAGGTTTGAGGTTTGAGGTTTGATTTTGCGGGTACTAGACGCCTTTCGGCCCCGGGGGGCCACCTGGTCGGGCCAGGTGATATCCTCCCCACCGGGTCCTAGTGGGGGGCCCTCCAAGACGCACCTCCTGCCTGGTGGCGGAGTCCCCCGGGTTCACAGGGCTCGGAGCCCCGTCCTTCCCCGGCTTCCCCGTTTCGCCACTCCCCGGTCAGTGCATCAATTCGCAGCCGTGGCTGCGGGCGCTTACGCACTGCGTCGCCCCACTAATGCGTGGTCGCCCGGGGCGCCAGCGCCGCCGGGCCCGTACTACTGGCTTGTCGCCAGTGGGACCCTCTTGGGCTGGCGCAGAGGCTGCCTAGCCTAGGGGTCGGGGCGTGGCGCTGCGCGCCACTACTGCCTTGGCGGGTGCAGTGCCCCGTCTGTGTGTGCGCGGCGCTCGCGGCCGGTTCGGGGGGTTCGGGGCCGGTACCTGGTGTTGTGTCTCTCTCGTTTCCCCCTTCCCGCCCCGCGTGTTCCGCGCTGCGTGTGGCGGGCCGTCCCGTCCGGGTGTCCCTTACCCCTGCTCGCTGGTACGCCATTCCACGCGGTCTGTGCGTTCCGCGCGCTCGGTCCGGTTGCCCTTCTGGTAGTCCCCGCGTGCCCTTTACGTGTTTGTGCGCTCGCGCTCCCGCTGCGTCCGCTCCCCCCCCCCCTGGGTGTTGTGGCGTGCGCACCTCGCATGGTCCCGGCACTGGGCGCTGGTAGGGCCGTTCCACGTGGTCCGTGCCCCTCCGCGTGTCCTGCCCCGGTCCCTTGCTCCGTCTGGCGTGCTTGGGGGGGGGCGGTCGGGTCCCGGTTCCCCCCTACTTGGCTTGGGGTTGTGGGGGTGGCGGTAGGGCGTCCCCGAGGGGCGTGCCTTCTACTGTTGCGAGGGGCGTCTGGGGTCAGGCGCTCCCTCTCCCCCGACTGCCCGCCCACCCGGCGGGCTGCTAGGGTCCGCGATCCACGTGTTGTGGGCGCGGGCGTGTGGGTGTGGGGGCCCTTCTCTGTCCCTTCGGCCTGCACGCCCCGTGGGGGCTGCGCGCCGCGGGGCGGGTCCGCGGCGTTCGTGTGCCGGGGGGCGGGCGGGGGGGGGGGGGGGCGTGCGCCGTACCCCCCGTTTGTGCGGCCGGGGGGGGCCTGTAGGGCGGGGGGTCGCTCTGCCTCGTTCTGTCCCTGTGCCTTCCCTGGGCAGGCAACAAAGCGGGTGTCACTGGCGTCGTGCTGCCCATGGGGGGCGTGGCCCCCCATACCACTCCGGTTCGTGCTCACCCGCCTTCTCTGGGCGCGATCTGTGCGGCGTCCTGGCGCGTTGGCGCGGGCTCGTTTGTTCTCCGCGGTCCCCGTGGGAGCCGGCGGCTGGGGCGGGGGGGCGGGTTGCGCTCCGGCTCCTCTCTCAGGCGGGGGGGGGACCATCCCCCCTGCCTCGGGGGGTGGGGGCCGGGGCCCCCGCGGCTTGCGGGCTGGTGGGGGGTCGGGGGGGGGGACGTGTCGCGGCCTCCCTGCTCCCCTTCTGGGTGGCGGCCTGCGGTACTCAATCCTGGCCCCCCTCGTGTCGTCGGCGCACTCCCTTCCGGCGTGCGCGTGCGGTCGGGGTCGCAGTGCCGCCCCAGGATGGGGGGGGGTGAGGGGCGGCCCGTGGACCGCTCCCCCGCGGGCCCCTGCAGACCTGAACCCCCCCTCTGCCCTCCCTGAGTGGGCTGTGGTCACGGGAGGGTCATGTGGGGCGCGGCCCCCGTACTGTTCTCGTGCGCGCGTTGCTACGGCACGCTGGTGTGGGCTCGCCCCGCGGCCGCGACCCCCGCGGGAGCAGGTCCAGCCGCATCCCCCCCCCCCGCGTCGCGGTCCCTTCTGGGGGGGGGGGGCGTCCCCTCGGCTCCGGGGGGGCGGAGGGCCGCTCCTGTGGCTCCCTAGCTGGGGGGGGTGCGGGGGGGGGTGGGGGGGCCGCCTCCCTGCCCCCCCGCCCCCTTGGGCGTCGGCCTGCCTTCCGTTGCCCCCGGCGTGCCCCCCCGGGGTATACTCGTGCCGTGGGGGTTGCCGGGCGGCCGCGGGCGTCGGGCGCGGTCCAGTCGGCCGCCGACGGGTCAGTGCGGGGGGGGGGGGGGAGGGGGGGGGAACCCCCCCGCCCTGGTTCGCGCCCCCGTCTTCCCCGGGCCGGCCTCTGATAAGGCCGCTCCGTTTGCGCCGTCCTGGGCGTCGCCGGTCCGCCGTCGGCCGGCAGCAGGCAGGGCGTGTGGGCGCCTGCCTCGGCCGTGGTGCCCCCGCACCCCGGCTGCAGCGGCCTCTTCGGGGGGGGTGTGGGGCCGCCGCTTCTTCGGTCTGCCTCCGTCCGCTCTTGGGCCTGAGTGGGAGGGGAGGGGGGGGAGTTGGGGGGGCCCTCTGGTCCCCTGGCGCCGCCTCCTGACGGCCGGGGGGGGGGGGGGCGGCATGGCGGTCCCGGCCCCAGGGGCCAGCCATCAGCTGGGGGGTCGCACCCTTCCCCCGCCCTCCTCTACCTAGAGCCGGACCCTCGTGCAGGCCCTCGCTGGGGCCCCTCATCCCCCCGACTGTCGTCGCGCGGCGCTGACCGGCCGGGGGCGGCCGTGAGGGTTAGCGGTCAGCGGTTAGCGGGCTGCGGGGCAGCAGGTTCCCCCCCGCGCTCGTTGTCTCCGCCCTCCCTCCCGCGGGAGGTGGCGCGCCCTCCTGCGTCACGCCGTACCGTGGGGGGGGCGTGGGTCGGGGGGCCCAGCTCGCCCCCCCCACTTTCTCGCGTCTGCCGTCTGGGCCGTCACCTGCGCCGCCGCTTGTGTGGGGGCTGGGGCTGTGGCGGCGGCGGGTTGCGCCGGCGGTAGCGCCAGTGGGCGAGGGCGCTGCGCAAGGCCCGGGGGAGCCAGTTGTTGGCGTCCGCATCCGTGATGCGGAGCACCGCTCCCCCTTCCAGGAAGGCCGGCCACGTCGGCTCCCTGTCGGGCCACGCCGCCCGGATCACTGACCTGAGGACCCTCTCATGGTCCTACGGGGCTGCCCACCCCCCCGGGGGTACCTCTCAGTTTCCTCCGTCTCTCCGGAGGAGCACGGCATCGAAGGGCCGGTTCCCCAACCCCCTGGTGGTCCCCGGGTTGGCCCAGCACAACCACCCGTACACCACCCCCACCAGGGGGAGGGCCTCCTCCCCCAGAGGGTCCGGGACCGTGCCCCAGTCCCGGTCCCACGGCCGGGCCCCCTCTGCCCCTCGCGCCGGCTCCCCTCGCTGCCCCTGTGCCTGCGGCGCCGATGCCGCGCCCCGCCCCCCCTCCGCCGAGGCCATCCGCGCCGGCTCCGCTCTCGGCGCGGGGGGGGCTGGCTGGTGCTGGGGTCGTGCGGGCTGGGGGGGGACGAGCTCGCCGGCGTCAGGGTCGATGTTGTAGATGTGGTGGTGGTGGTGGTGGTGGTGGTGGTGGGTGTGATGCGCCGGCATCTGCGTGATGCCGGGGGGGATGCACCTCACCGGCTGCACGTCCGGCTGCGGGGGCGCCCCGCTCCCCGCCCCCCTCCCTTCGGCCCGCCCTCCCCCCCTGGGCTCCCATGCCCCGTCCCGCCTGTCCCTACGGGCCCGCGGCGCCCTTGCCCTTGCCCTTGGGCCCCTTTCCAGCCCCCTGCCTATTGGCAGGTCCCGCCCCCCGTCCCCCACGCCCTGGCCCGCCCGCTCACCCACCGCCCTTCGCCCCGCCCCCTGCACCTGGGCTCCCTGCCCGCGCCCCTGCGCGCCCTTCCCGTGCCCTGGTCCCTTCCCGGTCCCCTGCCCTGAGTCGCGCCGTCCGCTGCCTGAGCTCAGCCCCCCCCCGCTGCTGCGCCCTTGCTCCCTGCCGCGCATGCCCTGGCCTGCTCCTTGCGCGCGCTCCTGGGCACTTCCCCTGTCGCCTCCTGCCCCCCGCTCCGCGCTCCCGTGGCTGGCACGCAGCTCTGCCTGCGCGCCCTCCCCTCCTTCCTGGATCACGCGCCGGGCGTCCCGCTGTCTTTGCAGCTGCGGCAGCGCGACGCCCGGCGGCGAGCGCTCGGGCGCCGGGGGGCGGACGTGCCGCGCCCGCCCCGGGGCAAGGGCTTGGCGGGGAACTGCTTAACGGGGGCTGGTGTGGGTGTGGGTGGGGTTGGCGTTGGCCCGGTACTTCGCGCTCTCCCTGCCCACTGCTGCTGCTGCGGCGGCCGCCGGCGAGGCGTCCGTGGCCCGTGCGGAGTCCGTCCCCCGCTTTTGCGGCGTGCTGGGGGTCACGGCGTGGCCGGCCGAGGCGGTGGCGCGGCCCGCCGGGGCCGCGGTCGCAACCCCTCGCGCGCCCACCTCGCTCTTCTCTGCGGCTGCGGCAGTCCTCGGCGATGCGCCCGGTTCCTGCGCCGGGGCTACCCCCCGTGTCGGCGGCGTGCCTGGGGCCGCGGTCGGGGCCGCGGCGTGGCTCACTGGGACTGCGGTCTCCGCTTCCTGCGCGTCTGGGGCCCCCTCCCGGGGCGCCGCGGCAGGGCTTGCTGCTTGGGCGGCGGGGGCGGTCACCTCTGCTGGCTCAGGCTCCCGGGCCGGCGGCGGCGGCCCGACCAGCACCGCCGCCTCCGCCAGCCTCCGCTCCTCGCGCTCTGTGAGGGTCTCCCCCGTCCCCTCCGGGGAGGCGGGGGAGCGGGAGCGGTACCGGCGGGGGTGGCGGTCGTCCCGCTGGGGGGAGCCATCGGAGTGTGCCATCGCTGTTATCCTGGTAGGCATGCGTGGTGGCAGGCGCGCGCTTCCCACTACCTCCTGGTGCATCAGTGCCGTGCCGTGGGCAGTGCCGTGGGGTGCTCTGCGGGGGGGAGGGGGGGAGGGGGTGGGGGGGCGGCTGTCGCGTCAGCCCCGCACGGCCGGAGGCCGGCGGCCATCCATCGGCATTGGGAGGGGAGGCGGGGGAGCCACGCGGCCCACGCGTCGTGCCACAGCTCCGAGTCTGGGGCGGGGCCCAGGGCCCTGGGCCCCCGGGGGTCGTCGGGTGGCGTCGGGGGGAGCCGCACTAGGTGGACCCACGTAACGGCGGTGACCTCCTGTGTTCGCAGGAAGGTGTGTACCCCGTCCCGCGCCGCGGGCGCCGGGAGGGGGGGGCGGGGTACGGGTGCTGCCCCATAGGGGTGGGTGGGGGTGATCCCCAGGACCCGCCCCGGGTACCCGCGGGTCGCGACGACGAGGAGGAGCAGGCGGGTGCCAGGGCACTCTTGCCAGAGGACCTGCCCCCTGTGGTGGGCACCCCTGGTTCTGGAGAGGGGGGGGGAAAGGTCTGGGTTAGCCCTGCTGCGGAGCGCGAGCGTCGCCGGCGGGAGGGCGGGGCACCAAGTGGGCTCCCTGGGGAACGCCTCGCATACGATGGCGTACGGGGGGGTAGGCCTGGTGCCGTCGTACACCGGGTTGGTCCGCCGGGGGCGGGCGGACCCCTCGTCCGCGCCTTCCACGAACACCGTGCTCTCGCCCACCTCCAGGTCCTCGTCCGATGGCTGTAGAAGGCGGAGCGCCGCATCCAGCTCGGACACTCCCCCCCGGTACGTGGCCCGCGCCTGGTTCAGGTACGGGGCCGCGTCCCCGGGGTAGCGCGTCCTGAGGGCGTGCAGCAGGGCTGGGGCGCTGCTGCGGAGGGACATGGCGGACCCCGCTCCCGTCAGCTGCAGGGTATCCCCCATGGACAGGGGCCGGCCCGACCGGTTGGACTCGCGCCACTCCATCCAGTGCCCGTAGAGGGCCGCCTCCGGGCTGATGAGCCCCAGCTGGACGGCGTTCACGATCCGGTGCATCGCCGGGAGCAGCGTAGGGGCCCCCGCCCCGTTCAGGGTGCGGACGGCCGGGAGGGCGGTCTCGTTGAGGAAAGCCCTCGCACTGCTCGTCAGGTCACACCGTGCGGCAGCGTGCGGATATACACAGGCCATGCCTCACAAGTCAACTCACAAATTTGAGACTTAATTTTGTGAGGCCTCGTGTGCCACGCCAAAGTGACCACGTGATCCTGCATATGGTGAGGTGCAACACCAAAGCATATGCCAACATATAAGCAACATACCATAGTTCACGGATCTCTAGGCACTTTACTGTTAGCCAACCAGTTGAGCACGTAAAATACAAAAATCAGCATAAAATGAGGTCAAAAACATGCAAATATTGCCAAATTCAAAGTAATCACAATAGTATATAACTTCGCTCACCCATGGTATCAACATATGGTTCAAACCACAATTGCTTGGGACCATTTGCAAACAATCTCCCCACTTGAATCCCCACGTGGACGCATAGGGACACCTTTGAACCTCCTTTTGACATGTACCATGAAAATGGGAAAATTGATAGTGGCGCTTGTGGGTCGCTTCGTAAACCTACCCACATGCACTATATGTGCGGTAGACTTAGTCTAGCGCTATGGAGCTCACCATTGGGACATGAACGAAGCCCTTGCCACGTATGACTCCGTATATCTTCCTACAAACGGAGATATATAACATGGGCGTGAGCATAACGAAGCACATACCATGCATATAACACATACCCTCAAAAAGTGGCTCCCACCATGGTATGCCATGCCCCTCCATGGACATAACTTCACGTTAAAAATAGGTAGGAACCCAGGGAAAGTTTCTATGCAACACCAACACTCATGCGGTACACTCGAAAGTCGCATTAAAATATTGAGTTGCATGGTCCAAGAGTTATATATCACTTTCTACCCTCTTGACCATTATCCCTGGCTACACCGGGCATGTGTACACATCGAAGGCGTTTGACGCTTCCCAAATTTAGTTGAGGCCAAGGCGGTTCCAACCCAATTCTCAAAATTGGAATTCTTCGCCGTGAGCCGGAGATATGACCTTTCAAAGTGGCCTCACGAATCAATTTTGTTTCGCCTATATCTCCAAGAAAAATGAAGGAGAAAACAAAAGAAAGGTTGATTCGTGATCGAGGAAAAAGGTAGGACCACTCGGAATTCATCATATCAAGTGCGGCGACCTCGAAGTCGAAAATCCGATTCTGAATGTCTGAAAAAATCGGATTAATTTTGCGAGTGTATAACATGAAAATTGCGGAAGCAACGAACCCTTTACTGATGAAATCTGACCCTTCATCGGGGCTTCCGCCAAAATATCTGGAAATAACAGTTAACCAATCGGTTACCGCAAAATCGCGAGCCAACTGACAGTCGCCGATACATTGACAATCAGAACGGATAGCCGAAAAATTACGGAAACATTATGATAAAAAAACCCTGTTGATTCCTGACATTTCGATATATAAATCTCAGCCGGCGGCACCTCGGTATTGAATATGGCCGCTCATAGCTGGAATGGCCAAGCCTATCACACTATCACATCAGGTTAGGTCAGGTGGATGGGAGAGTATGATATCAGCCAATGGCGGCTTGCCGGCACATAGATACACACCCCAAGTGACCCAAAGATGGCCACCGGGGTCCGAACCGGCTTCAATAGTAGCAGAGCGGCCTTTAGCCTCCAGGCTGTAGGTATGGAGTATGAGCCCGACCGACCGGACAGTGATGACAAAAGCATCTACAACCCAGGTGCCGGTCCCTCGCCACATCCCCTGGAAGACAGTGTGGAATGCTGCATAGTTGTGACTTTCACTAAAGAGTTAGGAGTTCCTTGTCAGAACCCTGACTGCCCTCAGTAGTACCCAATCCCTTGGCCCACCTCAATCCCTGATCCCAGTCGAGAATCCGGGCCCCCAAGTGGCCCTTCACCTGGCGCTCGTCCAAGCGGAGTGTACGGCTTGCATGATGGCGGTTCATCCGGTTCAGAGGACGACATTTGCCCTCCGATCAAGGAAACCATGGAAGTACATCGTGATCCGCCGATTGCAAGTGGTCCAGGAGAGTAGCCTACCAGAACAAGAGCTACGCCTGCGGAAATTGACCTGCTGCTCAAGAATGTCATCAAGCAGGCCTTCTCTGTGAAAAGGGGTACTCAAATCTAGGATGGTCAGGAGCGCTGGAGACTAAAGTTCCAGAGAATCAAGGGTTTACGGCGGCCGGAATTGTACCGCCGATGGTGCCTTCAAATCCGTCATTGCTATTGCAGGTTCCACCGTGAGCATCCCCCAGTGCCGGTCCGCCCAACCGCTGAGACGATGGAGGTTGACGCGGGGTCGTTGGAGAAGGCGCTGGAAGAGCCACCCCTCAAGCTAGCACCGCGGGATCCAAGAGATCCGCCTATCACCAACACGATCGAGAGCTGCCTTAACGAACAGGGGGACGTGGTCAGAAGACCAGAATCTATAGCATCACGGTCTCAGACATTCTCCCACATCTCCTGTGCTCACCACTGTTCGTGCCGGAAGGAAATCGCCCTGCTTCAGAGGGAGAATCACGCGATTAAAATTAATCAGCAAAAAAAAGTTCTCCTCTTTGACAATGAGAAGAACTTTAGCACCTCCCCCCTATGCCCTGAAGGATCCACCGGTCGGATCTGCAAGTTCCACCGTCCATGCAGCAACTGAAGTTTTTTCACTCGCGCGCACCACAGATTCCAGAGCGGAAGATAAGAAAATCACCCGGACGAAATTAAAAAAGAGAGTTTTTGAGAGTAAAAATCCTGAGTGTGTTTTGGAAGCCAGGAAGAAAGAAAAAAGGGAAACCTTGACCGAGAAAAGGTACACAGATCCCATGATTGCTGCTCAGATGCTGCTGGTCCAGACTCTTTCGGGTGCCGCCGGCAAATCAGGTGCTGCCCAGGCCAATCCAATCGTGGCCGGTGGTGGCGGCATTGAAGACATTATAAACCCTGTGAGGGCTAAGCTTAGAGCCAATGCAAAACAACCAAAATACAATGGTAATCCTCGCAGATGGGCTGTTTTTAAGAGAGAATTTTCCCTCTCCGTTGGTAAGAACAAGCTTTGGGACGACGAGAAGCTTGATGCTCTTCTTGAGTGCTTGGAGGGCCCCAATCGTGACACCTGGATGAAATCCTACACTGATAGGGCTGACTCCCCTAACCCAGTCACTTACAGTGAGCTGTTCTCTCTGCTTGAGGGAAGAGGAAGTAGGTTGCCGGAAGACCACTACTGAACCCTCCTCACCTCCTTCTCGAACATTCCGAAGCTCATTCTCCACGAGGTTCAGAACAACCGGCAACGCTTTGAGAATCTGGTGAGTGAAGCTGAGAGTGCTGGGGATCATCTGTCAGATGGCGAGTTGAAGGCCATCATCTTCGGGAAAATACTTGCAGACAGGGCTGCTTCGTTGAAGCAAAAACAATCCAACGAAAAGGTGAAGTCCTGGTGGACCGAGGTCACCGGATTCCCTGAGAGCACGGGCCGTTTTCAGGTCAGAGATGCCGTTAAAAAGTACTCTCCTTGCAATTTTTCCAAGTGCAAGGAAACGGATGGTGTGTGGAGATTGAAATTTGCTGACAAAGAAGACCGAGATATTTTGAATGACGTGGCTAACCGAGGTGTCTCCTTTGGTGGAGTTTGGCTCGTGGCGAAGCTGTGGATTTGCAGCTTTACGCCCACTGAATTGTGGGTTGAGTTGGAAACATTCGCGGATGCCAATCTTCAGAAATCCCACAAGGGATTGAGCCGGAATCCCCCCTCTAAAGGTCGCAATGCAAAGAATGTAACAAATACACGGTCCAAAGACTGTGCCATTTGTTTTGTGCTTCAGCCACAGTAACCGTGCCAAGTCACATTGCACCGAGAATCACTGGTGGAATGAGACCGACACGGAAATAGTGGCTCAAGAAGCCACCAACGCGCGCTGTCTGTAGGACCGTTGCCAGTTGAGACGGATGGAGATAGGAATGTTACGGAGATAGGTGTTCCCAACAAATACCAAGCTCGTCAATTCATTTCTTGTTTGCGGGTTACCCCCCCAGAAGGGGAACAAGCGCCTTGCCACATGCCTTTGTGACAATGGTAGTGAAGTGAACCTTCAGTCAGAAATTTTCTTACCCGACGAATTTGTGCACACTTTGCCTCACCCCGTGGAAATGGAAGGTGTTTCAGGTCATGCCCTTCCAGGAGGGAGCACAGGTTCGTTTCTGAAGGCGCACATGGTCGCCCGGGATTTATGGGAGAAAGGTAAGGTAGAGGATGTGGTTTTAGAGGATTCTTTTTCTACAACTGCCAGCAAGCACGACCTTTATTTAGGTCATCCATTTTTAACGACCAAAAAAGTGGCCCCTGTAGGACACAGATGGTGCTTTTTTCTGGAACCAGGAGAGACGGAAGCTCGCATTTTTGGTTTCTTGCACTCTGGGTACCGAAGTGCAAAAGACTTTTTGAGTAGGAAGATGAACACAGTTTTTGGTGAGGATGAAGGAATTAGTGAGGTAAGCGCCACTGCCTCCTATAGCATCTTGCTGCAGGAGCGACGAAGGGACACTCTACGACCCAAACCACGCAATTGGAAGTCCTCCAACTACCACGTGGTGGATAAGTGGCGAGATTATATATCTTCTTATTTTTTGGAAAAACATGATTTTGTGCCCCCTATCGATGCCTTTTGTAACGAGTTAAACAAGCGTTTCCAGCGCTTGGCTGACGCTGCATGGGCAGTAAAGTGGGACGAGCGACTGTGGACAAACCCCCCTTTCCACCTTCAGGGAGACGATGTTCAGAAAGTCGAGGAAGATCACACTTAGGCCATCCTTGTGGTACCACTTTGAGATCGGAATCCCTGGTGGCAGGATGCTTTCGCCATGACTGTCGACTCCATGCGCCTCCGCCACGATGTCAAGGTGTACTCCACGGACGACACAGCTCCCCTGTGAGAGCGGCTGTGGCCTACCGTTGCATTCTTGGTCGCCGGAGGACTCATCTTCGACGGATCTTGCAAATTGGACCATGGGTCAGAATCAGGTCTTGAGCGTGGTACCGAGTCAGATTCCAATTTTTCCAATTTTTGTGGGAGAGATGGTACAGTGCCTAACCTGGATTCTGGGATGTCTGATTGTAGTCACACCCCAATACGATCAGATGCAGCAAGCATCTCCGACCTGACCAAAGGAAGAAAATTCGGAAAAAAAGGTCAACTTCGGACAATTTTGTGAAAAGACCAAGGTTGAAGGTTTTTTTTACCCTTCTGTCTGTGAGGATGTGGAGAATGCTCAACAAGATCAGGCATCCACAATGTACCCGCAAGAGGAAGTCGAACCCTCCCTGTTTCAGTCGATAAAACAAGGTCTGTTGACCGCCGCTGGCGTAACCCTGCTCTACGGTGGTGCTGGTGAGCAGGTTGAAAGTCAGCTCTGCAACGAGCAAAGGGAAAACATTTTTACTGAAAGGAAAGACACCACCCTTTCGGGTGAGCTTGTCAAGAACCCTCCTGTGTGTGGCGTGCACGGAGAGGCGTTCATCGAGCTGAAGGAAGGAGCAAAACCAAAAAAGCAACGACCTTACCAAAATCATGGCAAGAAGCACGAAATTCTTCGCCACATAATCCAGAGAAATTTGCGAGAATTCAGCTGGTTGGAGGCGTGCATGATCTCTGAGTGGTGTCGTACACCCTTCACTGTGCCTAAGCCGCCCCGAACGGACCTGAATTCCATTGATGGTTGGCGTATGGTGGTTGATTGTCGGAATCTAAATGCGGAAACTAAGGCTGATTCTCACCCTTTCCCCCTCATTGAGGAGGAAATTGTGAAGAGAGCCAAAGGGAAATTATTCTCAGTCTTGGATTTAGGGCACGGCTTTGACCAGATGCCTCTGGTGAAGTCATTTAGACGCCTGATGTGCATGTGTAGCCCAGTGCGTCCTGTTCATTGGACAGTCATGCCATGGGCTTGAAGAATGCTCCAAGGTTTTTTCAACCGATGATTGAAGAAGTCTTTTTCTCACAGCACCCTGAGCTCGGTGAGTTTGTTTCCGTATATATTGACGACATAATCGTCGCCACTGTGGGCGATGGTTTGACGGAGCAGGAGCTTGTGGACCTGCATGAGAAACGTTTGAACATAGTCCTCAACATTCTGGACAAGAATCAGCTCATCTGTGGTCCCAAGAAAGGTAAATTATTTTATGGAAACTGTCGAAATCTGTGGCAGTTTGCTGCGAAATGGGACACGCCAGTCCAAGCCCAGAACAGGGAAGCTCCTCGCCATGCAGAAGTGGAAGCACCCTGAGACCATTTTGGCCGTGGATTCCTTGGCTGTTGTAATTTTTACCACACCTTTGTCAAGGATTACGCCAAGTACGCCGCCCCCCTTACTGATTTAGTCAAAGTTGGTAGGGAGGCTGGACATGCGGGCTCGAAGGTGCGAGTGCAGTGGGCGGACCAGTGCAATGAGGCGTTTGTACAATTGAAACCCGCCCTTTGCGAAGTTGCCACGTTGCAGGAGCCGAATCCGACGGCCCTTTCTACATTAAGACTGATGCTAGTAAATATGCGGTTGGGGCAGGGTTAGAACAACAAGATTTAGAAACTGGGGCACATTATTCGCTTGCATTCTGGTCGAGGAAGCTTTTTCGCAGAAAAACGCACTGTTCCCCCCGTGAGCAGGAGACCTACGCAATCATTTGTGCCCTAAACAAATACCAATTGTGGGCAGGCACAAACAGAGTTGAAATTCTGACGGATCATCGCTCTCTTGAGTATTGGTCGACAGAACATGTCAACACTGTGTCAGGTCCTGCTTGACGCGTGCTAGATGGCACCAGTTTTTGAGTCTTTTGGATCTACATGTGGCTTACCTTCGAGGCAGGTACAACACTGTCGCTAACGCTTTAAGAAAATGGGCCTTTCCTGCTTCCGAACCGTGCCTTTCAACGAACATCCATGGGACTGAACAAGACCGTGGGTTAGTAATTGAGTGGCATGCTGAGGTACGGCAGTTGATTAAGCGCCACTGTCTGCAGTGTTCAGTCCGGTAAGATCGGTTGCCGTGCCACCATATCACTGTGGAGGATCAACCACCACATTCCCACGTCCAATGCTCTGCGGTGCGTGTTGACACCCTCAGAATAGTTGAAGCTGGTGAATCCACCCCCCAAGTTCGTTAAACGACGAAATCCAGTGGTTCGATTCAGATGCCTCCAACCATTTGCTAGAAAACCTGTGGCACCTCCCCAAGCGATCCCCAAGGACTTCCTGATTACCAAGGAGTGGTCCAAAGAATATAAATCCGACAACATTTTTCAAGAAATGGATGAACATTTGAGCTCAAAGTCAGCATTTCACAACGGAATTTATTCGGAATATTTGTTGGACAACGGTAAGATGTGGATGAATGGAAAATTGTGTGTGCCTAACAGATGGGCGTCCACAGTTGTCCACTGGTGGCAAAAATGGCAAGCTCCTTACTCCCACGGCGCCAAACCCCGGAAATCAATTCAGCATCATCTGTTTTGAGCTCGTTGGCACACCCACCGCACGAGAGTAGCCTCATCATGTGCCCAATGCGCAGTGGCGGTGCCGGCTACAGCCAGGCCTAAGGGCTATCGGAGGCCGCATCCCGTGCTCGAGCGACTCTTTGACCGAGTCACCTCTAATTTCTTCTACCACGGAGATTTGGAGGGGGAGGAATGCCATTGGACCAATAAAAAAATCAATGGCGTGGTATTATTTCAATGTAGACACTCAGGGTACATTCATGTCTTGCCTTGCAACGTTATGCCATGACTGGCAAGGCCGTCGCCAAATGGTGTGCCCAGACATGGATGGGGTGCTGGGAGGTTTCCTCCGAGATTTTAACTGACTGAGGCAGAGCATATACTTCTGAGTGGTGGAAAGCCCTTTGTGCTAGGTTCGGAATCCATCATCTTCGATGTGAGGTCCACCAGCACAGGGCTTTGTCGTCTGAACGAGCAGGGAAAACCTTAATCAATATGCTGCGAAAGCAACTCGCCAAAGACAAGGATGTCGATCGGCTTGAGATCCTCTTCGCCCTCCTCCGCCGCCACCACAACACAGAGCTGTACCATGGGTATTCGCCCAAGCAGCTGATTTTTGGTCGTAACAAGTCTTGGTTGAACCTCCGGTACAATCATCCACGGGAATGTAAGGATGCATCCGCACTTCTTGACGACATTCAGGCTGGCGAAACAGAGGCCAAGTGCCTCATTGAAAAATTTCAGGCACATTGGTTCAGCATTGCTAACCAAGGCAGAAAAGAACCACAGGATCTCGAAAAAACATACCGTGTTTGGCTCCGCAAGAGCGAAACTACCCGGGTGGAGAGTCCAAACTTCTCCCCCTGTGGGACGGTCCCTGTGAAATTATGTCCCGAGTCAAAGGGAACAGTTTTCACGTTCGTGTGGACATGGATCGGGAGCTGGAGGTGAGCCGAGACAGGCTTCAGCCTGAGATTCGGAGTCCCTTTTCTGGAACTCCAAATGGCTCTCCGAACGAAGAATTGAGGGTGGTAATTACGAGGTGGAACGCCTTGTTGATCATTACAAGGATGATGAGGGGAACTGGCGGTTTCTCATCAAGTACAAGGGTTTTTCCGAGTCTGAGAACACTTGGGAACCTCCCTCCTCCTTCGCACATGGCTACACCACAGGTTTCAAAAATCACTTGAGAGCTCATCGTGAGATCCCGGTGTTGCTTACCGACTGTCTGAGCAAGCAAGACCAAGTAATTCAAAGGAACGGAGCACAAGCCGTAGTGGTGGACGGAGATCCAGCTCCTCTGCCTCAGATTCCAGCACGTTTCGCATGGAATCAAGCACCTCAAGGTGCAGTGCGACAGGAAGAAAGACGCCCCGATCCAGAACGAGCACATCAGGGCAATGATGGGCGTCCGGTGCGTGACCGAGGACAAGCAGACCGGTTCCGTGTTGGCGGCAAGCCCGCAGCGTTGAACCACGTGGTTGTTCCTCTGCATTGTGAGTCTTCATCTTTTGACATGACTCACTCACATCCGTTTCATCAACATTCGATCCAAATTTCGAATTGCTGGTGCATCAGGCCCAATCACGGCACCCCAGGGTTGGCTGTGGTGCCACAAACTACACCAGGTGTGTTGCAATCTTGAGACAAGTTTTTGTGTATTTTTCAGGATTGATGCTGAGGTCTTTTAAGTGAACTGATGATATTGGCCTCATGAGTGAGAAAAGTGGCCTACATGGAACTTCAGCGACTGAAGCCGCCATGTGTTGCCGGCGAAGGTGTGCAAACCGTCCTGGCCCTGAAAAGTGCAATAGGGTTGGCTTTCCCCCTTTGGGTTACCCCCCACGGCATCGGTCCAAAGACCGATCCAAGCCCCCCACACACACAACATACCCTTGGGGTGGGATGCAGTAGATCCTAGGGGTGCTGAATTACTCCTTTTCTGGCCTGGTGCGGGGGCTACACAAATCGCGATCGGGCGTGAGCCTACTGATTTTTAATTTTCCAATTCTGATTGCTGTGGGTCTGAATTTACGGGGTCGTGGATTTCTGTGGTTTTAGACCCATACAATTTGATTGGTGCTCTTGGTTTGGTGTGAGGGGCTGATTTTGCCGTTCACACATGTTAGAGGTCCGACACACACGAATCTTTGTCGCCGTAGCGTTGCTCGTGGTGTAGAGTACTCAATTGTGTCGCTTTGGTATTAGTAAAAAACTGAGTGTCTTTTTGTTGTGCTCTTGTTTGTATGTTTACTTATCTACTTCATAGATAAGTATAAGATGACATTATGTAAGGGTTATTGTTCGAATGTTATGTAAAACTCAATGTGAGAGAACTTCAACAAGGATCAAGACCAAGTTTGGAAAGTGTCTTTGCTCGCCTTTGTCATTGTGCATTTACTTTGATTGAGGTTTGTGGTGTGCATCCATGTACCATGCTAAAGAATAGACATCCTTGGTCATTGGCAAGTTGGAACTTTTGGATTTTGAGTTCAAAATCCTTCAAAATATCATTGGGAGAAAGTTATTTGACTTGACCAACATGGGAGATCCTTACAATCTTATACTTATCTTATGGTGGAGATGGATGGAATCGACTTCTTGCTCTTTGCCAAGACAACATTGGTTGGGTGAAGGTTATCACTCCTTCTTGCACTTCCCCCAATCCATTCTTGGCAAAATATTTCGTTCGAAAAAATTATTTTCCAACACCCACACCCTTTTTCGAGGTCGCTTGACTCGAATTTGCATGAGTTCAAATTTGTTTCGACCTCTATTGCACACATTTTTATGCTTTTTGTTGGCCTATTTTTGCCTTTTTGGCCATTTTGCATGTGTGCACATTATGCATGTTCCCCCAAGTGCTACAGGTGAGGTTGTTGAGTTCGAAAAAAGTTTTTTTCAACACCCACACCCTACTTCCAGGTCGCTGGACTCAAATTTGCATGAGTTCGAATTTATTTCGACCTCTATTGCACACATTTTTATGCTTTTTGTTGGCCTATTTTTGCCTTTTTGGCCATTTTGCATGTGTGCACATTGTGTGTGTACCCCCAAGTCACACAACAAGTTGTGTAGACTTTGAATAATTATGAGGTGTGTACACCCACCCTATTTGAGAGTCACTCGACTCAAATGTGTTTGAGTTTGACTTTTTTTCGAATTTTATTGCATACTTTTTTGGGCTTTGTTTTGGTCATTTTTGACATATTTGGCCCTTTTTGACACTTCTTCACGTGTCACTTCCCCCAAATTATTTTGGGTTGGGAAACTAAGCTCAAAAAAAATCGACAAAGGGGCACACACTCTATTTCAAATATGCCCCACTCGAATATGCATGATTTCGAATTTATTTCGAACTCAATGGTACATATCTTTGGGATTTGTTTTGGCCATTTTTGACATTTTTGGCCATTTTTAGCATTTCCTCACGTGTCACTCCCCGCAAATTATTTTGGGTTGGGAAACCAAGCCCAAATAAATTTGAAGAAGGGGCATACACCCTATTTCGAATATGCCCCACTCGAATATGCATAATTTCGAATTTATTTCGAACTCCATTGTACATATTTTGAGGCTTTGTTTTGGCCATTTTTGACATTTTACGCCAATATCAACATGTATTGATATGCCACACCCCCCAATCTTTTTTGGAGTGGTGCACCAAGCCCAAAAAAATTCGAAAAGGGATCATGCACCCTATTTCGAATGTGCTTGACACAATTATGCACTTGGTTCGAGTTCATATGAGTGCAGTGACCCATTTTTTTAATGATTGTTTTGGTCACGTTTTGGCACTTTTAGATCAATATTTGGGCCATAGTGACCAAATTAACATATCAAGGTATCCATTGCCCCTATTTTGAGGATGCCGGTCGCGATGAGAATAGTCGTGAGGCTTGAAAGAATGCGAATGACCCTTGAATTTCGATTTTTGTTTTAATTTCGCATGCTTTCTCCTTGCCCAACCTACTCACCGCATACAGTCTTTGTGATTTTTTTCCTCAACCTACTACATGCTCAAGGAGAGGTTTTTTTGTATCAACAAGGACTGTATATTAGATGATGACACCTTGGTTGAAGCCTTGTATGTGCATGTGGGAGTGTGGTATGTGTTTGGACCTAACCTTTCTCAATTGCCTCCAAGTCTCGCGAGACCTCCTGTTTGTCACTATTTTTTCCCCCTATCTTTGGCAGGTAGGGCCCATCCTCTTGGGATGTGGGATGCCACACTTAAGTTGGTCTTCATTGATTTACTGGCGCGACTTGACTTTTCATGGACTCTACTCTCCCCTCAGCACACACACACACACATACTCACATACACGTGTGTTTGCCCCGCCTAATCTTCTTGTAAGATGTCATTTAAGCTTGATGGCCCTCTTCCTGTTTGCCTTCTCTGCATATGTCCAGCACCGAGCACGGGGCTTGCTGACTGCACGGCGCGTTCGGGGAACGCCCACAACCTCCATTCCTACGGGGACCGGTGCTAGATGGACCATTCCTGGTGTTCCCCCGTTGAAGCCGATCTACGGGCACCTGATGTGCGGTATATACCGGTTACAGGTGGTCATTCACCCCTCCTACACGTGAGCTGTCTGTAGAACAGGGTCAGGGGATCCGCTGCACTTCGGCCGTGATGTGATGTGGTGCCGCCGACACACAAACAAATCAAGTCTTGAGTGTGCATTGAGCTTGTCTGGTTTGGTGTTTTCCTTCCCCCCCTAACCCCCCATGTGTCCTACGCTCTTCTGCTTGGTCACATCCACACCAACCTGTATGGCTGTAGTTCCATACCAGCCCGGAGAGAGCCATGGCACATCCTCAGGGCCATAAAAGATATGAGGTTATGTGAGTTGTTGTCTTTTGGGTCCTAAGGGCCCGGGAGGGCAGGTGCGGGCCACGTGACCTGTCTGTAGGAGCTAGGGAGCGCACTGCACTTCGGCCGTGAGCCGTACCCCCCCCCCCCCCCCCCCCATGATGCGCGGTCAATATTTTTTTCCCTCACTGGGTACCGCCGCAGCAGGCCCCCGCCAAGACGGCCCACGCCACCGTCTTAGGGGCAAGGGGCTCGCCGGAATGTGCTGTGGTGAGACCTATGGCGAGATGCAGCGTGTAGGTGAAAAAGACCCCCCCACCCGAACCTTGCTTGGTGTGCCGTTGAGCCGAGAGTGAGTCTTGTGGCCGGTTCCCCCCCCCCCCCCCCATGGTATGCAACTGAAGGTAGTACTGCTGTGCGAGCTCTGTTTTCTGCCACGTCCATTTTGGTTGCCGACGGGTAGTCAAATGCGGCTACGAGGGCGATGGAGGTAGGGTTGAGTTGGGCCCCCATGTGTGACCTGCGGCAGATATCCCGCGAGGAGAAGGCCACGTGGTGTTCAGCTTCCGCGGGCCCATAACACCCCATATATTCAGGTGCAGTGGTCGCTAAGGCCGTGAAGGCATACTTGGGGTAGCACTGGGAGGGTGTGTAAGGAGGGTACTGAAGCGGTATGGGGTGCTTCACCCATACCCGCTGCCCAGCCTGTGGCGCTCTTCGCCAGGCCAGATCAGGAATTTTCCTGTTGATGCTACGGCATCCTGATTTCTGTGGGATTTCTGTAAAATACCCCAGAAATCGTCTTTTTGGGCTGGCGACGACAGTCGTCGACTGCGCGACGCAGCCCCAGATCGAGGATTTATTTCTCGATTTCTAAAGATTTTAGGCAATTTTATTATTGTTTTATCGTTTTTAGAAATAAAAGATTATAGCGTGACCTTTTTCGCGGCGTTCCGTGAAGGTCAATTTTTGCGAAGTCAAGCACGTTCACACATTTTTCAAAAAATGCTGAGGCGATTCCAGGAGTCGCCCAGGCGCCCATGGTGTGGCCCAACAGTGGGCCTTTTCATATGTAGTTTGAATTGGCGCAGAAACGCGTCGTGTCGGCTACGCGACGCGTTGGGGGGAGACGCGCGAAATGAGTGTTTTTGACTCAAAAATCACTATATTTCATTGTTTTTCGCGGAAAAACCACTGTTTGGCCCAGTTTGGGCAGGATCTCAGTGGAGATCCTGATGGCGACGCCTACAAGCCGTCAGATTTTCTGATGGCGGCGACGCCGTCGCCTTCATTTCGTCTTCTTTTTTGTGCTATTTTATAGTACAGAATTGTTACTTGTACATATTACTTGTCTACATGTTTTCTTTGTCTACATATACCTTCATCTCCTTGCCCACGACGCCAGATTGTGTCATGGCCGAGGCAAGGATCACAGAATCCTTTGCACAATCCTGAATTCGAGTGGAAGACTTGGATTTCATGGGTTTGGGGGTTTGAGGTCGTGCATGCCGAAGGGAAGCTTCGAGGTCGCCCCCTCCCCCCAAATGCTTCAAAAGGACTCTGCCGACGCCAAGGCCACCAAGGCGGTGTGACGGCCTGCGGATGGCGACGACGCCCAGACTGCAGGAGTACAGCATCAACGCTGGGAAACTGCAGGAGCTACGGTCCAGGGCATCAACGCGATGAAGGAGGAATTCCTTGACTCCGACGATGGATAAGACCATGGCTTCCCCATGGACCCTATGGAGCCCCCAAGTCCAGCCCGCCGCCACTGGGCGACGACCACAGCGACGACGACGCCATCTGCGAACCGCACAAGAAGGCGCGTTAATTCGTCGCCTTGGGTTGGTTGACCCTCAGGAGGTCCCACCCTAAATCGGCGTGGGGCGCCTTGGGTAGGAAATGACCCTAAATCCCCCAAATTAGGCGCGTTAATTCGTCACCCTGGGTTGGGAATCGACCCTAAAGAGCACGAGGAATTCGTCGCCTTGGGCAGGAAATGGCCCTAAATTCAGGCGCGAGGAATTCGTTGCCTTGGGTTTGACCCTAAATAATTTTTTTTGAATTTATTGAATTATTATGTTTCCATGCCCATGGAGAAAAAGGGCCCATATGTGCGCCTAAGCGCCATCAGTCAGGGCGGAAGGCCCTGCAGCGCCTCTGTTCATGTAACTACAGGCTACAAGGAGTGCCAGGGGCCAGTGTGGTCGATTGGGGGGCAATTGCCCTATGAATATATCAAGATCAAAAAAAAAAATTACATGTATGTGGCATGTAATTTACTCACGAAGCCCCCCCCCCCACTGTTCTGTTGAATCAGTTTTGAAACCAGGGCAGTGCAGGGGTCAGAGCGCCTCCTTGGCCTTGCCTTCCTTTGGATATAGGCAAGGCTTCTAAGGAGGGGGGTGAAGCGGTATGGGGTGCTTCACCCATACCCGCTGCCCAGCCTGTGGCGCTCTTCGCCAGGCCAGATCAGGAATTTTCCTGTTGATGCTACGGCATCCTGATTTCTGTGGGATTTCTGTAAAATACCCCAGAAATCGTCATTTTACGTTTTTTTGGGCTGGCGACGACAGTCGTCGCCTGCGCGACGCAGCCCCAGATCGAGGATTTATTTCTCGATTTCTAAAGATTTTAGGCAATTTTATTATTGTTTTATCGGTTTAGAAAAAAAAGATTATAGCGTGACCTTTTTCGCGGCGTTCCGCGAAGGTCAATTTTTGCGAAGTCAAGCACGTTCACGCATTTTTCAAAAAATGCTGAGGCGATTCCAGGAATCGCCCAGGCGCCCATGGTGTGGCCCAACAGTGGGCCTTTTCATATGTAGTTTGAATTGGCGCAGAAACGCGTCGTGTCGGCTACGCGACGCGTTGGGGGGAGACGCGCGAAATGAGTGTTTTTGACTCAAAAATCACTATATTTCATTGCTTTTCGCCCAAAAACCACTGTTTGGCCCAGTTTGGGCAGGATCTCAGTGGAGATCCTGATGGCGACGCCTCGTAGCCGTCAGATTTTCTGATGGCGGCGACGCCGTCGCCTTCATTTCGTCTTCTTTTTTATGCTATTTTATAGTATAGAATTGTTACTTGTACATATTACTTGTCTACATGTTTTCTTTGTCTACGTCTGCGTATACCTTCATCTCCTTGCCCAGGACGCCAGATTGTGTCATGGCCGAGGCAAGGATCACAGAATCCTTTGGACAATCCTGAATTCGAGTGGAAGACTTGGATTTCATGGGTTTGGGGGTTTGAGGTCGTGCATGCCGAAGGGAAGCTTCGAGGGTAGCCTGATGGATCTTTGTGGTCGCTCTCGACCTGTGGGACCACCTCGGTCGTCGTGTGTGGCCTATGTTGGCCGTGTATGCCACTGCCACTGTGGTGGTGACTGTAGCAGCCGGCACCCGGTGCGCCTGGTATGGGTTAACGGGTCCATTGGATGCCGAACAATCGCCGCCAGGACCCGGGACTTGATACTTGATACTATACTTGAAGTTACAAGACCCTACAGCACTATACCTGTCTTACTGTGGAGTTTGGAGCCCAACCTGCGAATCAGCCTGAAGTGAGGATGTGACACCCCCCCTTCAGGATATGGTCCTGAGTACCCGCTGCCATGCGTGGGTGTTATCGAGCCCCCCCCAGGGGTTTGCTCTAAGGAGGGGGGTGAAGCGGTACCCAGAACCCCATGGCTAGGGCAGGGCATACAACCGGTCTCCGGTCCACTAACCCTATGTACGGAAGGGAAGACCGGCCTCCGGTCCACTAACCCCATGTACGGAAGGCGCCCATTGACGCCCAAAAACCACTGTTTGGCCCAGTTTGGGCAGGATCTCAGTGGAGATCCTGATGGCGACGCCTCCTAGCCGTCAGATTTTCTGATGGCGGCGACGCCGTCGCCTTCATTTCGTCTTCTTTTTTATGCTATTTTATAGTATAGAATTGTTACTTGTACATATTACTTGTCTACATGTTTTCTTTGTCTACATATACCTTCATCTCCTTGCCCACGACGCCAGATTGTGTCATGGCCGAGGCAAGGATCACAGAATCCTTTGGACAATCCTGAATTCGAGTGGAAGACTTGGATTTCATGGGTTTGGGGGTTTGAGGTCGTGCATGCCGAAGGGAAGCTTCGAGGTCGCCCCCTCCCCCCAAATGCTTCAGTACACCTGCGGGTTGTGTTGCTGATTCCTGATTTTTGGCTTTTCTGGTGTTCCTGACGCCTGGAGTGCTGAATTTCTGTCACTCTGGACTCTTGGGGTCCTGAATTCTGTGACTGCTTGCTTTTGTGCTGAAGCCGGTTCGGACCCCCGTGGCCATGTTGGGGTCACTTGGGGTGTGTATCTATGTGCCGGCAAGCCGCCATTGGCTGATATCATATTCTCCCATCCACCTGACCTAACCCGATGTGATAGTGTGATAGGTTTGGCCATTTCGGCTATGAGCGGCCATATTCAGTACCGAGGCGCCGCCAGCGGAGATCTATATATCAGAATATCAGGAATCAACAGGGTTTTATTATCATAATGTTTCCGTAATTTTTCAGCCTTTCGTTCTGATGGTCAATGTATCGGCGACCGTCAGTTGGCTCGCGATCTTGCGTTAACCGATTGGTTAACTGTTATTTCCAGATATCTTGGCGGATACTCCGTTGAAGGGTCAGATTTCATCAGCAAAGGGTTCGTTGCTTCCGCAAGTTTCTAAATAAGCACTCGAAATTTTATTCTGAATTTTTCGCGATGTCGAAATCGGATTTTCGACTTCGACATCGCCGCACTTGATTTGGACTTCTTCGAGTGGTCATACTCCTTTCCCTATGCCCGAATCAGGTTTCCCTTATACTTGCCACCCATTTGACTTGGAGATATAAGGGAAACAAAAGTGAATCGTGGGACCACTTTGAAGGACCATATCTACGCGCGAGTGTGAGGAAAGAGAATAAGGAAGGTTGGGTTGCAAGCGCCTTTGTCTCAAGTTCATTTAGGAAGCATCAAACGCCTTTGGTGTGTGCACATGCCCGGTGTAGCAAGGGATAATGGTCAAGAGGGTATAAAGTGATATATAACTCTTGGACCGTGCAACCGAATATTTTAATGCGACTTTCGAGTGTACCGCATGAGTGTTGGGGTTGCATAGATACTTTCCTTGGGTTCCTACGCATTTTTAACGTGAAGTTATGTCCATGGAGGGACATGGCATATCATGGTGGGAGCCACTTTTGAGGGTATATTTTATATGCATGGTATATGTCTTGATATGCTCACGCCCATGTTATATATCTTCGTGTGGCCGAAGAGATGGGGAGCCATACGTGACAAGGGCTTTGCCCATGTCCCAATTGTGGAATTCAAAGCGCTAGACCAAGTCTAGCGCGTATGTATTGCTCATGGTATGTTTGGCAAAGAGATCCATGGGTGCACTCCCATTTTCATGGGGCATGTAGATATGAGTGGCGAAGGTATCTCCATGCGCCCGATTGGGGATCCAAGTGGGGGAATTGTTCGCAAATGGTTCCAATCATTTGTGTATTGAACCATGAGCGGATATCATGGGTGAGCATAGAGATATACTATCATGGCAACTTTGTATTTGGACATATTTTCATGTTTTTGACCTCATTTTATGCTCATTTTTGTGTTTCATGTGCTCAACTGGTCGGCTAACAGCAAAGTGCCTAGAGATCCGTGAACTAGGGTATGTTGCTTATATGTTGGCATATGCTTCGGTGTTGTACCTCACCATATGCCGGATTACGTGGTCACTTTGGCTTGGCACACGAGGCCTCACAAAATTAGGTCTCAAACTCATGAGCTGACTAGTGAAGCATGCCATGTACATAACCGGAGGAGTTTCGGAGCCAATGATGGGATATTCTTGGGCATGGACCTTTGGTCTATATCACCCTTGTATATTACTTTCCGGTTTGACACATGCATGGAGCATAGGAACATTTGCCATATGCATTTTTGAGTATATAATTGAATTTTGGGCATAATGGTGTGATTTGCCTGATTTTGCCATGTTGTGAGGTCATCTTCATGGGGCAGTTCTCCAAGCCCATTCGACTCCAAGTCCAACCAAGGTTATGTCAGGGTAGGGCATGGTCCTGAGTGCCACTCTAGGCCATGACACGCCACCTCCCCTATAGGGCTAGGATATATAGGCTTGGGAGTGAACACATTTTTGGGGTTTGTGTATTGACTTGTGACACATGGCATTCAGCCAGCTCATTTGACCTGGTTCAGGGCAGTATGTTGGTGAGTCAAGGGAAGGTCTTGAGTCCAGGGAATGAAGGGTTTATGGCTGTGAATGTGTGCGTTTACCTCTTTCCCCAACTTTGCTTTATTTGTGTTCATATGCCAATTTCAGGGCTTTCCTCTTTGGTGCAATTCTTGTACATGCCCGCCACCGTGAGACGACCGGTGTGCTGAACGGAAGCCCGCAGCCTGATTTGGATTGTGAATTGGGTTATTGCTGTACTTGTGGGATCTGGTTGCTATTCAGGGTTGAAGGAGGATTTTATTTTCTATATTTTTGGATTTTGGACCCTGGACTTTGAGAAATGCAAGCATTGATCCGGAGCAAATCAGCAGGGATTACAGGCGGAAGGGGCACAGCGGGGGCCGGTCCTGGTAGGGACCTTCTTTATGGTAGCAGAGGCTTACCTGCTGCCCCTACCAACCGCCGACCCGGGGACTTGGGCCCTCATGAGCCCTGCCCAAGTACGCCCCGTGTGCGTATTGTGGACACGGTGGAGACCACGCCGGAGATTAGAGCCATAGAAGAACCGAGACGTTCAAGAGCGTGGCGAACTCCGGAAGTTGAAGCCCGAAGAGATTTACGACATTCAGGAGGAGGACGTGACATGGAGGACCTGGTCTCCATGTGCGAGCGTCGCTGCCGAAAGGCATGCAACCTCCGCTCCGCCGCGGAGGACTCTGATGAGGATTGCCATTCAGGCAGCAGTGGAGGACGGGCCCGGCGCTACCGAAAGCGCGGGTCACCCAAGCCCGCGGCAGGGGACGCCGGGGCTATGGATACGGATCCCAGCCCGGTCAGGCTGTGGGACTCCGAGCACTCCGAGGGCTATCGGACAGCATACGAGCCACCTTCGGAGTCGGAGGAGACGGCCAGACCGCCCACAAGGGCGAACACGGCCCCCGAGCCCGCCCTGAAGCACGACGCCGAGGGTTTGGAGAGGCCAGCCAGGGCTCGGACGGCACCTGTGCCCCGGCATACGGGACCTGAGACGGACGCCATAGGCGATACGCCCATGGGCGATGAGTCGAGGCGCCGGGAACCGCGGGATGCGCTGGATCAGGCGGACAGCACGCTGCGTGCCACTGTGAGCACGTGTCCTTCCTCATGGGCAAGTACCCAAAGATGGGGATGGACGCCATCGTGCGTCACCTTGACCGCCTGGACAACGCCAAGGACGCTCTAGAGGAGGACGTCGCGGGGATCCTGGACGACCAGTCGGCCGCGGAGAACCAAATGGGGGAGCTGCGAGCGGATCAGGCCCGGTACCGGGAGAATCTGGAGCTGGCCCTGCAGAAGCAGCAGCAAGTGGTGGACAGCCTCCTCCACTTAGTGGAGGACATGTCGGGACGTCTGAAAAGGCTAGAGGAGCGACAGCCCCTCACCTCGGGTCCGGAGCTCCCGGCAAAGCCGGCCGCGGTGGAGCTGGTGGAGCGGGTTAAGACCCTCAGGAGCGCCATGAATAAACCCATGGGCGGACCTGCAGAGGCACCATACGCGCCTCCGCGTGTTGACCCGGGTGCGCTGCCGTTTGTTCCCATGTTCAGCGAATCCACAATGCTCAGGGAACACACGGCACCGGCTGGGTCCATGCGGGAAGGGCACGTAACCACGGACCCGAGGAGCCTGACGGTACAGATGTCCCATGCCGCTCAGGACGTACCGATCACGACGAACATGGTGGTATATGCGGAAGAGAAGATCGAGAACCACACCATGCAGGGGCGAACCCTGGGAAGCGCCGACGGACATGGTCGAGGTCATCCAGGCGGAAACCTGTGGGCGAAGGACCCCAATACGGGGATATGGACGGCCGATGGAGCAAATCCTTCCCGCATTCCAAACCCCATGGGTTCAGGCCCAACTGGACCGCACTCCATGGAGGAGAGGGATGTACGGGGAGTGTACTCACACCCCCCGGCCACAGGTGGTATCCGTCTCGGTGGAGTGGTGGCTGGAGACGTCGGAGACGCCATCAGGATTGACGACCTCAGGGGAATCAAAATCCCCTATTACGACGGGAACCCGTCCAACCTGGATGACTTCATCCTGGACCGGGAGGACTTCGCCGAGGAGGTCGTCGGCGAGATGCGGGGAGCGCCGCGGGACAAGTGGGTATGCCGGACATTCCCACACCGCTTGGCGCAGGACCTGAAGGAGGAGCTGCGGGATCAGATCCGGGAAGGATTGATCCGGACGGAGCAGGCCTGCCTCCAGTGGTTGGAGGATGAGGAGCGGGTGGACGCTCTGAATCAGAAGCTGGAGGACCTGTGGTCCATTCCACTGCCGCTGGACCGCGGTGAGTTGCGGGTCCGGGAGTGGAACCGGTACCTGCGGAAGTACCGCAGATGCCTCAAGCTGGTGGAAGACTGGAACGAGGCCAGTGAGATCCGCCACTTCCTGAAGGACGTCCTCCCCAGCAACTGGAAGAGGCGAGTGGAGGACGAGGAGAAGAAGCGCGCCAAGAAGCGGGTGGCGGTGCGGATCATGGCGGCGGAGGATACCCATTCGGGTATCATGGAGTTCTTCAGGAGGAACCTGGGCGAACCCAACCGGATGTTGGGCCTGAAGAACGCCGTGTACGTGGAGGTATTTGGGGACTCCATGGGGCAAAGGTTGCTGCGCCTCAACAACGTGGAGTGGAGGCGCGGGGAGCCGCTGAGGATGCAAGTCATCTTCGCCCGCATGAGTCTGGACGAGATCGTGAAGTACATCACGGTGGAGTTGAAGCTCAATGCAAAGAACGAGGCCCACGTATAGGATCGGCATGGTCATGGACAACGAGGACACCGAGAAGACCGCCATCATCGGGAGATCCAGGAGGACACGGCCAACTCCGCGGAGGATGGTAGTGGAAGTGGCCAAGACCACTGGTCCCGGGAGGATCACGAGGAGGCCCATTTCTTTGCAATCGTGGCGCACAACGTGAAGAACCATGGGCAGGATCGGTCCAGATGGAGCCAGGTGGGACCCAGGAAGAACAGAGAAGGACCAAGGAGGATCGGGAACCCACCGCTCTCGTTCCGGGAGTACAGATCTCAGCACGACGGGTGCTGGGTCTGTTATGGCAAGGGAAACAACCATGCACACGACCATCGTCAGTGCAAGGTGTATGAGGCGGACAAGAAGGCCTACTTCGCCGCCCACCCCGAGAAGAGGCCCAAGGAGCAGCGGATTTCCGACTGGAAGGCGAAGGGCGGAGACGGGGGGAAAAGCCAAGGCAAAGGCCAAGGAAAAGGCGGAGGAAGAGGCTATGGTGGTGGACCTGGCCAAGACCGACGAGTGAGGTCGATCGAGGAGGTTGCTGAGGACATGTTGAGGACATTGGAGGAACTCAAGGCCCAGCAACGTGGTGGACAAAGTCCTGGCGGATCGCAGCCGGAAGGGGCTGCGGGAAGCCAAGTCTAGAGGAGCCCCCACGGGAGTGGGACCTCGGAGGTCTCTCCTCCGAAAATCAGTGGAATCCCAGAGAAAGCGAAGGCACATCGGGTGCCGAAGAAGGCTCCGGAAGAGCCAAAACCACTGAGTTTCGTCACTCCCAACCCCTGGAGCGCCCTGCCAAGGGAAGTACATGTGGGTACGGGACATGGCAAGAAGGGAGGAGCGACCACGGAGAGCCCCGTGGACGGGCAGGACCAACCCAAGATCTACACCATCCGTGACCATACCCTTGAAGTCCTGATGCACCCGGACGTGCTAGAGTTGCATGCCGTGAGAGTCGTCCATACACCTCATGGCGACGAGCGGCAGTTGCACTTGAAAGTGCGAGTACGGTGCGGACGAGAGGAGAAGGTGGTGGATGTGTTAGTGGATACGGGTGCCCAGGTGAGCCTGGTCCGGAGAGGGTTGTTCAAGGAGGAACTCCTGCAGCCCAGCCGGAGACCGGTCCGCCTGAAGGTCGCCAATGGAGAGATCATGGGTGGTGGCACCCATGAGGCCACTATCAGTATGGAATTCTGGGAACATGAGCGCTTGAACCGCCCTGATCAGGCGAAGAGAAGCACTCTATCCGGGAACTTCTATGTGGCCGACATCACCGATTGGGATATGATTCTGGGGTATGATTTCATGGTGGCCAACGCCATTGGAGCCCTGCCCCATCGAGCAACGCTGGTCCGGGAGGACGATGAATGCCTCACATGGCTGTCCACGGATTATGCGTGCGGGTCATCCCAATGGAATGCTGAGGAAGAGGATCGGATCGTCCGAGCGGTGCAAGCTGTGGGTGCCAAGTCCAGAGGAGACCGTGGAGTTCAGCTCACGGAGTATGGAATGGCGCCGCAAGTGTACACCAGGATGATTCAGACGCTGGGAGCTGAAGTGCCCGAGACGGACGTCTTCGCTTCCCGGGATGCCCCATTTCTGCGGAAGTGTAGGAGGCATTGGCATCGAGGAGACTCAGCCTGGCACAGGCATTGGGGTTTGAAGGAGTGGGGACCCATGTATTGGCATGGCTCCCTGGACAATACCAGACGTACGGTGGAGAAGATCATCGCGGATAGGGCGAAGGGGATCCTGGTCATAACCGGCATAGGATCCAACCCATGTCCGCTGGAGGGTCTCAAGTCGACGCTGGACTCCATCACCCTGAACGAGATGTCATTCGGGCCAGAGGAGGAGTTGTTCATCGACGCCAAGGGTGTATCAATGCCCTCCCCGGGTCAAGCGTGGGGTACCAAGGCTTTCCTGGTGGATGGGGCGCAAGCCCAGCCCACGGGTGATGAAGCATTCATCCGTAGGGTGGAGGCGGTGCCCATGAAGGTCATGTTCGAGCCCAAGGAGGGGACGGATCAGCCAGTGGATGGCATTGACATCCTGTCCCACTCCGAGATCGACGACGTCGTCAACTACATGCGAATGGGGATGCACGACCGGGTGGCAGCCAAGAAGAGGCAGGCCATGGTCACATCTCCGCATTGGTGGGATGACAAGATGTTGGTCACCGGCAAGTACGAGAAGGATGAGTTCGTGGCGAGGGTCATGGATCACATCGCGGACCAATACGATGGTCCGGCTGGGTCGGACCCACCATCATGGGATTTTCCAAGAATGGGTGTCGATAGCGACAGTCACCAGCCCGAGGCCGCAAATTTTCGAAGATTATCGGTGGGAAGTGCACCCCACGACGATGAAGACGGCATATCGGACGAGGAGAAGTCGGACTCGGACCCGGAAGAGGCCTATACCGCAGTGCGTTCGGTTGTATCGATACCGAAGCAAGCGGCTGAAGAGGCCCAGGAGAACCCGAAGGTCGCCGAGCTGAAGGAGAGGCTGATCAAAGCCTATCCGCGGCTATTCAGTGGCGTCGCCAACAAGAACCCTCCAGATCGTGGGAGGTTTGGTACAGCGAAGATCAAGCTGAAGCCGAACCCGAAGATCTATCGTCATCGGGAGTACCAACTTCAGGGCGATCGGGCCGAGGCCATGAAGAAGCTGTTGGCCGAGTTCATTGAGCGGGGATGGATCGAACCCTCCGACAGTGAGTGGGCCAGTCCAGCCTTCATCGTGCCCAAGAAGGAGAAGGGCGAGTGGAGGTTGGTGGTTGATTACAGAGGGTTGAACGAGCAGACCGAGCACAACTTGTACACCCTTCCCCTGATCGACTCCATCCTCCAAAAACAACAGAAAAAGCGGATTTTCACGGTGCTGGACCTGAAACACGGTTATCACCAGATGCCGCTACACCCGGACTCCAGGCCCTGCACAGCGATGTCGACGCCGCTGGGGCCCATGCAGTGGAAAGTGGTGCCTATGGGCGCCAAGAATGGCAACGCCGCTTTCCAGCGCATGATGGAGGACATACTCGGTCCTGTCCGGGACTGTGCCGATCCCTCCCTGGATGACATCTTCATCGGGTCCGGCACGGAGAACATGACTGAGGACGAGCTCATCGAGGCGCATGAGAAGGATCTGCGCCGAGTGCTCAGCGAGTTGGTCAAGCACAACATGGTGTGCAAGCCCACCAAAGCCTCACTCTTCGTGAAGGAAGTGGAGTTCGCGGGTCACGTGGTTGGTCACGGGCAACGCCGTCCCATGCCTGGGAAGCTGGCGTACCTGCACCACTGGGAGAAGCCCCAGACCATCAGCGAACTCCGGTCCTTCATGGGGTTCTGCAATTACTATTCGGGCTATGTCCGGATGTATGCAGAACTCTCGGGGCCGCTGCACAAGATGCTGCAAGTGGGCAAGTTCGATGGTCGGAAGGGGAGCAAGAAGAAGCTTGCCTGGACCCCTGAGGCTGAGGATGCGTTCAACCGCCTGAAGGAGCGACTCCTGGGGCAGTTGGGGCTATTCCTGGTGGACCCGGACAAGGGATTCGTGCTACGGACGGACGCCTCGGACTATGCTGTGGGGGCGGTCCTCGAGCAGATCCGAGACGACGGGTCACATGTACCCGTGGCGTTCTGGAGCCGGATCCTGGCCGAGGGCCAACGCCGCACCTGGACCGCGAGGGAGAAGGAGACGTACGCCATTGTATGTGCGCTCAAGAAGTGGTCTGGCCACATCGGATTGCAACCGGTGGTGGTTTGCACGGACCATCAGTCCTTGCAGAGCTGGCACAAGGAGCACGTCGACACCCCCTCGGGACCGGCGGCAAGGAGGGCCCGATGGCATGAGACATTCGCCAAGTTCGACCTCAGCGTCGTATACGTCCCGGGGAAGGACAACACTGTGGCAGATTGCCTCAGTCGATGGGCCTACCCCGCGGGCAAGGCTTGGATGGACATATCCAGCCATGGGGACGCCGAGGAAACCGAGGAGGCCAAGCGCATCATCGAGATGGAGAAGGTCATGGAGCAAGAGGGGGTCAAGTGCTTTGTGGTGATGGCGAACCGTACGGACCTGGCCAAGTTCCGGGGTGCCCGCGTCCAAGCTATTCGAGAGGAAACCCTCGAGCAGTGGATGGTGGCCCCTGTAGAGCTAGTCAGGTCGGTGCTCACAGAGAAGTGGTCGGATGACTACGCGGCATCCGAGCACTGGAGCAAGTACTGGAATGCCGTGAGCGCCCCGTCGGACGACGAGTGGCCTGAGGGCTTGACCGAGGATGGGGACAAGTTGTTCCTCAAGGACAAGCTGCTGGTGCCCGAGAACCGAGTAGAGGAGCTCATTGACCATTGGCACAATGCCCAGCTCATGCACCCTGGCCGAGACAAGATGCAGCAGGACCTGGAGTGGCGTTTCAAGTTCCCTCCGGGGTACTACGCCATCCTGGATAGGTACTGCAGCGACTGTGCCGTGTGTCGGGCCACGAAGAGCCCTAACCACTCCACAGCGGGCAACCCGGTGTATACGGCTATACCGGAGGCCCCTATGCGGTCCGTGGCCATGGATGTATTCGCCATGCCTGAGGTCACCGTGGAAGGAGAGACCTACGACTGTGTCATCCTGGCGGTGGATAGGCACAGTGGGTATATCGTGGCGGTCCCTGGCAAGAAATCCAAGAAGAAGGACAAGAAGGACAAGCACAGAGTGGGGTTGCAGGCCAAGACCGTCGCTAATGCCATGATCAGGCATTGGCTGACGATTTTTGATGTCCCAGCTGTCATCTGCAGCGATCGGGGCAGTCAATTCGTGGGGACGTGGTTCAAGACGATGTGCAAGCACATGGGGATTCGGCACGCCAAGACCGTGGCATACCACAGCCGGTCGAATGGTCGGGCTGAGGTGGCCGGGCGGCAGATGTTCGAGAAGTTCCGCCAGCTGCACATCGACGAACCGGGCCGGAATTGGTACAACTCGCTGTGGAGAGTGCTCCAAGCGTATCACGACCTTCCGGGACCCACTGGACTGTCGCCCCATCGCATCCTGTTCCTACGGGATCGAGTGTCACGCACTCTCCCGTGGATGAACCATGGCAAAGTGGCCCGGGATGCGAATGCCATGATGGCTGAGGCGGACGACACGGCGGCCAAGGTGTGCAAGGCACTACAGGACGAGCACGACAAGAGGGCCAAGTACTTCAAGCAGGGAAAAGTCCAGAAGTATGCCCTCCAAGACACCGTGTGGGTGGAGCGGCACCACAAGGATGTACTGTCCAGGCATCGGCAGGCATCTTGGTATGTGCCGGGGGTAATCGTGCGGAAGGTCGGACAGGATGTGTATGCGGTTCGTGTGGGGGATAACAAGGTCCTGGACCGCAACCACAGCCAGCTTCGTCCTCGAGCACCAGACCCCAGCGGACGTCCCGTCACCTTCGAGTTCACGGCCGGCGATGTGGACTCGGACGACGAGGGTGAGGACGACGACTTCACCGCCGAGAAGATCCTGGCGGACAAGCCGGACCCGGGGACGCCTGGGGGAAGGCTTTATAAAGTCCGTTGGAAGGGATTCGCCGCATCCAGGGACTCGTGGGAACCTCCGAGCAGTTTCGTGCCGAGGTATACCACGGTCTGGATGGACTACCTAAAGAAAAAGAATATTTCTTTGGATGTCAAGGACGTGTTGTTCCATTTGGTTGCTGCAGTAGCACCGTAATGGGTCCCCCCTTGGGATTTTGTTTGTTTCTGTGATTGAGGAGACGGGTGAGGGCGTTCATCCGGGGATTTTTCGGCCTTGATCGGCCATATACCCCCTTCACTCGATCTCCACATATATATTTCATTGTGGTATACTTATTTAGGTCGACCGACGACGTTTTTATATCTTTGATCCCCTTGGTCCATGTTGTAGATCAAGAGGAGACCGGATATGGCGTAGGGCACCGATTTTCAGTGTCCTCACCCCTCCCATGGGGCGTGGGGGACGCCTACGACGTGTGTGGGGCCTCCATGTGTCCTTGGGACATGGAGGGGGGGGTTGGAGCCCATTGGGGTCCTCCCGTCCTCTCTTCAATCACTTCCGAGCGGTAACAACGCTCTGAGAAGGGGGGTGAAGCCGGTTCAGACCCCCGTGGCCATCTTCGGGTCACTTGGGGTGTGTATCTATGTGCCGGCAAGCCGCCATTGGCTGATATCATATTCTCCCATCCGCCTGACCTAACCCGATGTGATAGTGTGATAGGTTTGGCCATTTCGGCTATGAGCTGCCATATTCAGTACTGAGGCGCCGCCAGCGGAGATCTATATATCAGAATATCAGGAATCAACAGGGTTTTATTATCATAATGTTTCCGTAATTTTTCAGCCTTCCGTTCTGATGGTCAATGTATCGGCGACCGTCAGTTGGCTCGCGATTTTGCGTTAACCGATTGGTTAACTGTTATTTCCAGATATTTTGGCGGATACTCCGTTGAAGGGTCAGATTTCATCAGCAAAGGGTTCGTTGCTTCCGCAAGTTTCTAAATAAGCACTCGAAATTTTATTCTGAATTTTTCGCGATGTCGAAATCGGATTTTCGACTTCGACATCGCCGCACTTGATTTGGACTTCTTCGAGTGGTCATACTCCTTTCCCTATGCCCGAATCAGGTTTCCCTTATACTTGCCACCCATTTGACTTGGAGATATAAGGGAAACAAAAGTGAATCGTGGGACCACTTTGAAGGACCATATCTACGCGCGAGTGTGAGGAAAGAGAATAAGGAAGGTTGGGTTGCAAGCGCCTTTGTCTCAAGTTAATTTAGGAAGCATCAAACGCCTTTGGTGTGTGCACATGCCCGGTGTAGCAAGGGATAATGGTCAAGAGGGTATAAAGTGATATATAACTCTTGGACCGTGCAACCGAATATTTTAATGCGACTTTCGAGTGTACCGCATGAGTGTTGGGGTTGCATAGATACTTTCCTTGGGTTCCTACGCATTTTTAACGTGAAGTTATGTCCATGGAGGGACATGGCATATCATGGTGGGAGCCACTTTTGAGGGTATATTTTATATGCATGGTATATGTCTTGATATGCTCACGCCCATGTTATATATCTTCGTGTGGCCGAAGAGATGGGGAGCCATACGTGACAAGGGTTTTGCCCATGTCTCAATTGTGGAATTCAAAGCGCTAGACCAAGTCTACCGCGTATGTATTGCTCATGGTATGTTTGGCAAAGAGATCCATGGGTGCACTCCCATTTTCATGGGGCATGTAGATATGAGTGGCGAAGGTATCTCCATGCGCCCGATTGGGGATCCAAGTGGGGGAATTGTTCGCAAATGGTTCCAATCATTTGTGTATTGAACCATGAGCGGATATCATGGGTGAGCATAGAGATATACTATCATGACAACTTTGTATTTGGACATATTTTCATGTTTTTGACCTCATTTTATGCTCATTTTTGTGTTTTATGTGCTCAACTGGTCGGCTAACAGCAAAGTGCCTAGAGATCCGTGAACTAGGGTATGTTGCTTATATGTTGGCATATGCTTCGGTGTTGTACCTCACCATATGCCGGATCACGTGGTCACTTTGGCTTGGCACACGAGGCCTCACAAAATTAGGTCTCAAACTCATGAGCTGACTTGTGAAGCATGCCATGGACATAACCGGAGGAGTTTCGGAGCCAATGATGGGATATTCTTGGGCATGGACCTTTGGTCTATATCACCCTTGTATATTACTTTCCGGTTTGACACATGCATGGAGCATAGGAACATTTGCCATATGCATTTTTGAGTATATAATTGAATTTTGGGCATAATGGTGTGATTTGCCTGATTTTGCCATGTTGTGAGGTCATCTTCATGGGGCAGTTCTCCAAGCCCATTCGACTCCAAGTCCAACCAAGGTTATGTCAGGGTAGGGCATGGTCCTGAGTGCCACTCTAGGCCATGACACGCCACCTCCCCTATAGGGCTAGGATATATGGGCTTGGGAGTGAACACATTTTTGGGGTTTGTGTATTGACTTGTGACACATGGCATTCAGCCAGCTCATTTGACCTGGTTCAGGGCAGTATGTTGGTGAGTCAAGGGAAGGTCTTGAGTCCAGGGAATGAAGGGTTTATGGCTGTGAATGTGTGCGTTTACCTCTTTCCCCAACTTTGCTTTATTTGTGTTCATATGCCAATTTCAGGGCTTTCCTCTTTGGTGCAATTCTTGTACATGCCCGCCACCGTGAGACGACCGGTGTGCTGAACGGAAGCCCGCAGCCTGATTTGGATTGTGAATTGGGTTATTGCTGTACTTGTGGGATCTGGTTGCTATTCAGGGTTGAAGGAGGATTTTTTTTTCTATATTTTTGGATTTTGGACCCTGGACTTTGAGAAATGCAAGCATTGATCCGGAGCAAATCAGCAGGGATTACAGGCGGAAGGGGCACAGCGGGGGCCGGTCCTGGTAGGGACCTTCTTTAGTGCTTGCCTGATGGCTGAATTTTTGTCTTTTTGTCTGAATTTCTGCCCTGTAGGGACCCAAGTGGTGCCGAGGCACTTGCGGTCTTGAACCCGCCCTACCACACCCACAACCACGCCCACAAAGGGACACATAACCCCCCCACATCACTGTTTGTGGTCCGCCAATCCCATATGGTTCTGGTTTCAGCCCAAACTTAGGGTTGCACCCTAAGTTCGGTCTTGGGAGGGGAGTGCAATAGGGTTGGCTTTCCCCCTTTGGGTTACCCCCCACGGCATCGGTCCCAAGACCGATCCAAGCCCCCCACACACACAACATACCCTTGGGGTGGGATGCAGTAGATCCTAGGGGTGCTGAATTACTCCTTTTCTGGCCTGATGCGCGCGCAACACAAATCGCGATCGGGCGTGAGCCTACTGATTTTTAATTTTTCAATTCTGATTTCTGTGGGTCTGAATTTACGGGATCGTGGATTTCTGTGGTTTTAGACCCATACAATTTGATTGGTGCTCTTGGTTTGGTGTGAGGGGCTGATTTTGCCGTTCACACATGTTAGAGGTCCGACACAAACGAATCTTTGTTGCCATAGCGTTGCTCGTGGTGTAGAGTACTCAATTGTGTCGCTTTGGTATTAGTAAAAAACTGAGTGTCTTTTTGTTGTGCTCTTGTTTGTATGTTTACTTATCTATTTCGTAGATAAGTATAAGATGACATTATGTAAGGGTTATTGTTCGAATGTTATGTGACACTCAATGTGAGAGAACTTCAACAAGGATCAAGACCAAGTTTGGAAAGTGTCTTTGCTCGCCTTTGTCATTGTGCATTTACTTTGATTGAGGTTTGTGGTGTCCATCCATGTACCATGCTAAAGAATAGACATCCTTGGTCATTGGCAAGTTGGAACTTTTGGATTTTGAGTTCAAAATCTTTCAAAATATCATTGGGAGAAAGTTATTTGACTTGACCAACATGGGAGATCTTTACAAAAAGTCCAGTTCGAGCCGAAGAAGTGGAGAGCTGAGCTAATGACTAGAAGTTTGAGGTTTCATGTACAGGTCCGGTGACCAAAGAGGGGTTTGAACTCCATTCACCTCTTATCAGTACACGCCTCGTCAGTCGAGTTGGGCGCTGCACTTAGTTCCCGGCCGGTGGTCGTAGGTTCGAGACCCGGAACGGTCGGCTGATGGTTGTGCACTACCTGCCCTCTGTACACTCGAACAAGGTCGCGGTGGATACGGCTTCATAGGCGTTTTTGCCGCCTCTCCTTTTGCCTTTTTGTGGCCCTTGTAAGGGGACCTTCAGTGGGGCCAATTTTAGGAGCGGCGACCGTGAGATGGAAGGACAGAGCATCTACGGATGTCACGTGCATGATCTCCGTTAAGCCAGAGGCAAGGTTTGAAATTCGATTGTACGATACGGGCATGGCCGGTGCTACTCTAGTTGGTATATGCCTTCGTTTACGGGCCGGGGTCGGTGGTTCGAACCCCAGTAGGGTCCATCTCCCACTTCGTCCCACGCGTTGCCGTTGTGTGTGACACCGGCCCCCCCATCCACCGCCTGCAGCCGGGGCTACATAAGTGCCACTGGGCGGTCTCTTAGAGGCAGGTATAGGTGGTTTGACCTATTTATTCGAGTCTTAAGACGACACAGGCCATTCAGGTTTTACTTACATTTTTCTGTCATGTACATGCTTTTGACTCATCCCGCCGGTCACCCCGAAGGTGGCTTTGTACCGCCGAAAACCGGATTATCGTAAGGACCTTCGTAAGGATAGTAGATAGGCATGCCGCCTCCCGAGGTAGGAGTCCTTGGTTCAAACCCCCTATAGATGCTCACTCCGCCAATAGCTCCGGCATTCCCTAGCTAGCTGTTAACACCCACCTGGGTGTTCAGCCTGCGTTCCGAGCATCTCCAGCGGAGGGAAAAAAGCGCCACCTAGGTTGTGCACGACACTGTGACGACTTCCGCCTCGTCAACCTCGTCCCGACTCCAGATGAGCAGGGGAACCGTTGTTGACCATCTTCGGCCTGCGCTGCTCGGCCTCGCGCGGCCGCTGCGCTCCCTCTCCGGAGAGCTGCTGGGCGCCGTGCCCAGTCTTTTCCGTCTTGGCCCCCTCCACCATGGGGGCCCGAACTTGCGCTAACGCCGCTGCAGCTGCGTGCTCTATCCGCTAGACAAAGAGCGAAGAGCCTTGGTTTTAGAGTTTCATTCGTGAGGGGATCTTGAGCATTCAGCCCTCATTTATTCAGATTTTTGTTTGTTGCCCCTCGGGCTACCCACCGGTGCGTAAAAACGCTTCTGCTATGTCCGGTGTAGTGCTGTAGTGTGTACGAACATCGGCGCCAGCCTTCTACAGGGATAGACTAGGGGTAAACTGATCAGTGGGACTCGAATTCCCGAATTTCTACCATCAGCAGATGATGTAATGTACATAAATGAAAGGTTGCGCAGCCGCTTGTCCCCTACAAGAACCCCCTGTAGTTTGGTAGTGTCCAGAACACAGCCAAAAACTCAGTTCGAAGCTTCATTCTGCCGCCGGTGGACTTCATTCGAGCTTCATCTGTTGAGATTCCTCCAATTTTGACTTGGTGTAAGACCATTCTGCTGATTAATTCGTACCATACTGCTAAACCGCGACGTCAGTTCTCTTATGGGACCTTATATACGGCCCCTACGGACCCCAGGCAGACACTTTTGAGGTCCGGTGGCACAGGCGAACTTTTCTTTGTCACGAATGTGAGCCTCATTAGTGAACTCAGGTTGAAGATCGGTGGATTCGTTTAGATTATGGCCTGAAAGTGAACGATTGCCCTGTTTTTCCTTCGAGAGCACTACCGCCATTGTACATAAAGTTATATATGGTGTGTCTAATGTTGTGGTCCACAGTCTATCGCCTTCAACGAAACTCCGGCGTGGTCTGCTAAGGTCTGGCTACAGGATTTAAGGTCAGCACGTCCATCATGATCAATGATCCATCATGTCAACATTTTCTTAGAATCCGTTACATGCTCGCTTTGTGGGATATAAACTCGCCTACTGAAGGTGAACTGACATTTGTTTACTTTGCTGTTGGTCATTTGCTCGCTATCCGTTTCCTCATTCCTGCTGATTTCAGTTGATTCCAGCCTCAATCCTCTCCATCTTTTCATCTTAGGACATTTGGAGTATCATTTCGTCACATTTCGTCAGGATTTAGTGACGGCTTCGTCCAATTGCTCTGCCGCGGTCCTAGGCAGAACAGCTTACAGTATATACATACATGTGCCGTCAACTTTTTCTCTATGTGTGTGATGTTACTCCTTAATCTAAGCCCAATGGAGTGTCAATTATTCTTGATTCTTCTCAATTTTGAGTACATTGTGGCCATCTGAAGCACATGCTTTGCGGTTTGAAAAGATAAGAGTGGGAATAACAAGATGTAGAGTATGTGGAGTACACCGTGGCGTGCCCGCGACAGCAAAAACTGCTCAAAGCAAGTCATTTGTCTCCAATCCCCTTACATTTCGTGTGTTAATTTGCTTCATTTTGCTGGATTGCACCTCATTCTCGACCAGGATACGGTTTGGTATCCTTCGTCGATACGTTTACGTGTGTTTTGACCTATTTATGTTTCTTTTGGTTGTTTTCCATGCCTCATTTTTGTACATTTTGACGACATTTGTACAGCTTTTACTGCTACTAAGCGCATTTTTCGGTTTTCGACCGCACTCACGCCTTCCTTGACCCGGTGACACACCGGAGGGTGGTCTTGGAGAGGGACTGTAAGTGCGGCTGCCCTCACCCCCCATTACCCCCCATTAGGTCAGATTCATATCATTTCCGGGGATCTCTATATTCGGCGCCCCCCAAAATTTTACCAGAACTGTTCCTATATATTGTGGACACGCCGGACTCATTTTTGGTGTCCGTTCCGGCTGACATGGTCGTGTTCCAATGATTTAATTGGAATCGCCGGCGAACATGCGCAAACCAAATTAGCCAAGTATTTTTTCACCGTTGGATTTTTTATGAATTATACGGGAAAAATTATTGGGAATTATATGTATCATATTATCCGCCTACTTTTTCTGGTAGACTGGGATTTTTTGCAAGTTCATATCTTTATCTTCATTGAATTTGCTGTCGTGCTTGAATGTCATGGACCCCAAGGGTAAAGCCCCATCATCAACCCCTCCATACCGCCGCGAGTCTAGAAAGGAATACGTGCCCTCAGATGACCTTCCCCATGCCGGCCCTGACCTCTCCGGCTACGCTCCAAGGAGTTTTCGTAGTAGGAAGAGCTTAGATTGTGCCGACCATTGACCAAGCTCATAAATGCAACATATCATAATTGGCCTTTAAGCGCTACAATCATATGCAAAAGATGCCGCACAATGTACATTCAAACAAGTGGACACGTCGATACACATTGAGGCATTGATGTGTCGCATCATTCCAACGCTTTCCCAATTTTATGCATTGTATGCATGTTTCAATTCGTGCAAAATTTGCCTCTTGAATCGGAACCCTCTTCCCAAACACCCTTTGTTGGCCGACTTGGACAACCAAGGGACCGAGATGTTTGCTGAAAGATGTGCAGATGATTTGCATATCATATTTTCCGAACATTCCGTAACCGCTCAAAGGGTTGGGATTATGCTTAGGGTAAGAGATAGGGCTAGTATAGGCATTAGAGTTTAGGTACAAAGCAATGAATTGCAAATTCAAATGACAGCAAGAGCCATCTCTCTAGCTGACCCCCCCCGGCCACCAGCAAAAAAATTGATATCCCCTGAAAAAAGTGTCAAAAGCCCTTCAGCTTGTCCGTTAGCATTTGTCGATGCCGGTATTCACTCTGCCGACTCAACGCCCGAATTCACCCCATAAGGCCTTATCAGGAGAATTGGCGATTCTCCGCTAATACTCACGCGACCTTCGCAGGAACAACCGCATGTGCAATACCTGGCGGGCGACATGCTGGATGAGGAATTGTTGAAAGGTATTTTCGCAATGGTCCTGGTCTTATTTCGGAAAAGCCTTATGTTGATACCGACCTGTCCATTTACAGATATAGTTGAATCCGAAGAAGCCGTCGAATCTCCAAAGCAGTTTGACGGACCACCCCAGTCCAACGCACCCCATCAAGAACTCACGAATGCAGAGCCACAGGGTCTTTATGATTTGATTGGAGTGCAACAAGGGCGAGATGTGGGGGCGTCGATCACAGAAGGTGTGCGTTGTTGCCCACGACTTCGAATCCCACAGGAACGTGGAGCATTTCCTTGGCCTCACGTTTTGTCCAGTTCTGGGGGGAAAAGGGCGTTTCGTTGCTTGCTGAAACGCGGCGGTCCTTAATGCTCGATGCCACAGAAAAAGGGGGAGTTTCATGGTTTGATGAGATGCGCGGCACAACCTTGTCCTGCATGCTTGATGTCCAACACAAATGCTAGCTGGTTGAGAGTGTAGGGCTGTTCCGTGGCAACAACAAAGTTGGCCTTGGGCAAACGAAGGGTGAGAATAAGTGCCGGGTTGTGAAGTGGTCCGTTGGGTTCTCAAACAACACCAAGCGCACAAGTCATGCGAACTTGCAGCACAATTCACTTGTCCCCTTCATATTTGCAAGCCAACTCGTGAAGACTAGGATGTGCTTCCAAAACCACCGTCGGGGGATTCTCCCGGCGTCTGCTCTGCAAGGTTTGAGCGCAAGAAATTTACCTTCCGAGCGCGCATGGTTGTGGTTGAGGGGTTGCTAAATAGTTGCGATTGTCAACACCGGGGGCGTGAAATATTTGATGGATTTGTATTCCCTCCGAATTCGTACCATTTGTACCATGGAAATTTTGGTAGTTGGCCAAATTTTACCCCTTGTGCTCGTCTCCAGACCGACACCTAACTTTTGTCTCACCCGAGGTGGTGGCATCATGGGATGCGGGCTTGCTTTGTGCCATACTCTAGTGTGAAAACCCAATCCATAGTGTGCCCATATTGTGTCCATATTACGTGTCACTAGTGTGGGTCGCGTTTCGCCGTGCAAAACTTTCGGCGTGCGTTGGGAGGTTGACGTTCGCGAATGTGGATTGCTGAATTGTTGAATTTCAAATTCGTTGTTTGCTTCATTGGGTGGTGCTATCTTGTTCGTATTGCTTCGCGTTGCATTTCGTTGCGTTGTGTTCATGTTCCGTATACATTAATATTACTCTTCATGTTCGTATTGTCATGAAATTTTTATGGTTCTTATTGCATATCATATTATTAGATGCCCCCATATGCCCTTGCCAAAAGCCAAGTTTCAGGCCAAGACTCAACATTAGCGGCCAAGGCGGCCACAAGTCGAGGGTCTACCATCAAAAGTTGGCCCACTTCTCGCCAAAGGCGACCTATTTTGATCCAAAATGGCCCAAACCCCAATTGTTCGTGTGGACGAAGTTTGTTTCACGTGGTGCGGTCGTTATCACACACGTGCCAACGCCGTTGTGTCGCTTCCCGTGGGCGGGGAGATGGTCGACGGGTAGCCTTTGGGATGGACGCAAGCATGGAGCGCTACTTCCGCGACGCTCGTAAGCTCGTCTTATCCACTCGGTCCCCAACGATGCGATTGCAGAATAGTCAAGCAATTTTTATCTCGTGTGCACCGATAAGGGACCATGGCAAAGCTGTGTTTCTATTAAACGGTATTCCCTTGCATAGTAGAACACATGTGGGTGCCATGGATGGAGCCGACGTCCACATAGAGAAAGGGGCTAGTTGTTGAACGGTGGGCATTGATGTTTGTTGATGGGTTTACTGCATTGGTTCTTCACGATGCGTTGTCATTTGTTGATGCTTGATGGGTTGTGCATGAGCTCTTGTTGAGCCGCTTGATAGGTTGCTTCAACCACGGCGCCATGCATTTTCCGTTAGGATACGCTTCAACGGTTGCAACCAACCCAACGGCGGAAGCTACCGCTCCGGCCACCCATCCTAGTGATGAGCCTACGGAAGCCACCCCTACACACGAGCCCGTTCTAGCGGAAGCCGCCGCTACAAGTGAAGAGCCCTCGCCCGCGGAAGTTGCCCATGCTAGTAATGACCTTTCGCAGGTAGCCATAGCCACGAATGATGAGTTTGAAGGTGACCTCATGCACCCCGATCTCACCAATCAGCCGCCAAACGATCCACCAGCCGACGCCCCCCCGGTGCATTTTCCTCCCCCTCCCCCACCTATCTGCGTGGATTCATCTTTGGCCACGACGGAACAATTTCCCGCCGTCCCACCGCCGAACTTCCCGGCCCTGCAGTTTCCTCCACCTCCTCCCATGCCCCCACCCGCGGATATGCCAATGGATCCCCCTAGCACGGGTGATCAACCTCCTTCGAACGAATCCAAACCCTCAAGTCGAGGCAACGAAGGCTTCGAACAGGGAGAGAAGGCAAAAAGAGATGGTTTGGAACGTGAACATGACGATGCACCTCGTGCGGGCAAGAGGCAGCGAGACGAAAGCCGAAGTCCAAGCCGGGAGCGGAGACGGCACTGGCGCCACAGTAGTAGCTGGAGTCCTGATCGACTAGAGTATCGCGACAATCGAGATCGCTTTGATGATAGAGGTGGTAAAGGTTTGACCCAAGCCCATTACCATCAAATCTACCAAACCCATGCGCTCAAGTGTCTGTCTGCATAAATGAGTCGACACGTTGAGGCATCGCATGCTCAGGTCGTGCGTGGAACCACTGTTGCACCTACAAAAACTTCGTATCAAGATTTGTACTCCAGGTGATTTGCCCCAACCCTTCAAAAAAATTGCAACCAGTTGGGCCCACGAGGATTAACCATCACTGCTCATCACCAATTTTGTGTTAGCCCAGTATTGTTTTGTCCTGGTGAGTACTCTGAATTCAGACATGTGCAGCGGTGTACCAGGCGGAGGAAACAACATGCAACATGCAGTGGTTGTGTGCAGGAATGCATCGGTATGCCATGTTGCCCAGGATTTTAAAAGTGGATAGCCATTGATTGGTAGCAATAGAATCCCACCTCCAGTTTTGTTGTTGCTTGACACATGATTCCTCAAAAACATATTTTCCACAGCAAGCCTGTGATGAAGAACATATTCCTTTGGCTACTAGCACAACGGTCTTGTCCGGTCTGGATTTTTGTGCAAATTGTGACTTTTGTGTGAAAAGTTGGGTCAGGGGTATTTGCATGTGGCGGATCTTGTGGTTTTGGTGTTTTTTGATGATTCAACGAAGGATTAGAGTTTTGCATGTAGACCAGTTTGGCAGATCACAAGACCGGTCTAGACCGGTCTTTGTACCAACTCAAACGAACTCAAACGAAAAAGGGATACAAGGATTACAAGGTTTTTACTTCTTCTGCGCCAACTGCATAAAACGAGACGAACTGATCGAACCGACCGGACCGAACCGTTCATTTCACTTCGTGTAAAGACCAGACCGGACCGGTCCGGACCGGTCTTTGAACAAACTGCATAAAACGCGCTAAACTGGGCGGTCCGACCGGTTCGACCTGTTTATACCTGTTTTTGATGTGAACTGCATAAAATGCATAAACTGCTTGAAATGATCGGACCGGCCCGTTTAGATCGTTTTACGCGGTTTGTTCAAGGACCGGTCTGGACCGGTCTGGACCGGTCTTCTGGTAAACTAAAACGAACCGCATAAACTGCATAAACTGTTCGGTCTGCATAAACTGCATAAACTGCGTAAACCGGCGTAAAGTAGAAGTTTTGCTAGAATAAACTGCGCGAAACGGGAAGACCGGGCAGACCGGAAGACCGGACTTTATGAAATGCGTACCTGTAGCCAAAGGAATATTGCATCCTCATGCTATTCTCATTGTGCCCACTGTGATGCGCAAGCAGCGATGGATCGAGCGCAGCATCCTGTAATTCCTGTTGCCAATCCTGCACGAGAGTTGTTGTTGCAGAGGTGCGTGTGCCGCAATGCTGTAAACGGCCACGGCAGCCAGAGGCAAAAGCGGCTCTAGAGGAGCGCGCCAACAAAAGGGCTAAGGAGGCCACCGCCACCTGTGCCAGCTTGGGATTGGCCCCAAGTTCTTCTGCTGCCTTTGCCAGTGCCACACCCCCGCTGCTCCTGCTGCCAAGGAAACTGACAATTATAGTGACAGTGAGAGTGACAGTGGTCGCAGCAGGGATAGTGACAAGGACGGGGGGACGTGTTTGTAGGGAAAGGAGTGACTAGGACAAATCCAAAGCAATTATTGCCGCTATGTTTGAGTTTTCGAAGGCAGCTGCAACTGCCGTTGTGAAGCACAAGGCTGAGGTCTCTCGTTTTTGCAACAAGTGGGGTACCAGCAATATACAGTTCTATTGGCATATGCTGGGTTTGCTTCGATGCTAGAGCTGTCCTTAATTAGTGTGCCTGCACTTTGATGCCAGAGCTGCATTTAGTTAATGTGCCTGCACTTGAAAAGTGTGGTGTTTTGGAAGGTCACGCATTGAGGATTGGGGTGCTTTGAAAAAGCAGATCACTCACCCTTCTCCACCAATCACCGCTTCTGGAGCAGAAATTTTTTTTGTGTCATTGCAACAACAAGCAGATGGGTGAGGCAAGTTCATAGTTGCCTTGATGTTGGTGCTGCCTGCTCCTATGATCACCCCCTGTCCAGCGATATATCAACCTATTGTCAAGAGGAACCATTCAGAGCCTACTTGGAAATATCACTAGGAAATAACAGCAAGCTTCAGGATGCCCAGAGGCGGCGAAATTTTCCCCTTCCGAAATTATCCCCGTCGACGGAAGACAAAGTGTGCAACAGCCACTGGGAGATGCAATTACGAGCTGTGTTTTTTGGTACGGTGCCTCAGCAACCCTGTGGTGTGACAGAAATTTGTCATTTATCTGTTGTGCCATCTTCGTGCCGGTGATCCATCCAGAGCCCCAATAACAGGAACCATTCAGAGCCCACCAGCTGCACTCTTTACCCCCCATTTATGTTACATTTTTTTGTGCCTGTCTCTCCGCTTGGTACGCTTGACGCTTGGGCCTCGGTGTAACAGCATCAAGAGCCCAGTGGCACTCATCACTTTTAATGTGCATTCTCTGGGCTCACCACCGGCTCTGATTTTTGACCAATCCGACAGGGCTTTGGCCCATCAAAATTGTGAATCCCACTGCTGACAGAACTTGTACAAGGTAAAAGAGACACAATTCACTTGGTCAGCCCACGTCTGGCTGGACAAAGCACAAACCTGCTGGTTCGAATGGCCCTTTCTGTTCTTATTCAGGAAGCCTGGGGTGAATGCGCCAACCGCATATACACAATGGCAAGATAGCACTGCGCATCACTACAAGCCCCCTCCCCCTGGTGCCAACTACGCCAAACAGACTGCTGGCGCGAAGCAATCTGGGAATTGTGGCGATGATGGTAAGCCCAGCTCGGGTTTGGACTTCATCGCAGAGCTTAGCGATGAGAAAGAAGAGCAACCGGGTTGAGTAAGGGAGTGGCAAGTAGGCCAGCAAAGTGGATGATAAGCGGCCTTGGGCAGGAATTCTGCAAATTGGAGGCGTGATGAGGTTTCTTTACAAGCATTCTTGGGTTTGGCATCATCCCAGTGGGCTGCAGGTGGTTGATGTTTGGAGAGCTGCAGCCATGCCATCCCTTACCCTTATCCCACCCATACTGCGCTGTTTGCAGGGAAAGGTGGCAAGGGTGGCAAAGGCGATCCTTGGGGACCCTTCAAAGGGGGTAAAGGCAAAGCCGACTGGTTTCCACCCTTCCCCGTTGATATGGGCAAGGGCTTCAAAGGGGGTTTCGGCTTTGATCGCGACCGCGGTGGATTCAAGGGCGGCTTTGACAGCGACCGAGACGTATTTCGGGGGGGCTCGGACCGAGACCGCGACCGAGACCGCGACCGCGACCGCGACCGCGACCGCGACAGAGATCGGGACAGAGACAGAGATCGGGACCGAGACAGAGATCGAAAACGGAGGTTTGTTGTTTCTCTGTTTGCCAATTGATGTCCCTCTATGATCGTGCACACATTGCCGCTGGATCGGTTTCAGCCAAGCACCTGTACTAAGTTTTTCGTTAAGACAGTTTTTTCCAGTGGTTGGAATTTTAGATGTTGTGACAGCATGCACGTGGGGGATGCAAGAGGACGTGTTCTGTAGCCTCCAGCACTGCCCAGGGCCGGCCATGGCCCGTTTGAAAGCCAGGGAATCACTGTTTGCACTGAAAACAGGTCTCCACGAGACAGTGCACAACCTGGTCAAGCAGTTTCAGGCTGAAAAACTTGAAGATTCCAGCACCGCAATTTTTCTGATCGTGACCACCCACCATGATCAAAAACAGTTTTCCGCCTTTTTACACGTGGACGAGGGGGGCAATAAAAACGGGAACCTTGCATTTTCACCACGTGCACTCGACATATGGACAAAGTTCGCTGGCGACATGTTCTGCACGAAGTGCAATAGCATTTCTGTGGTCGTGGCCAAACAGTCCCAAGTGCAGGAGTGCATCAGTTGGAGAGTCGGACAGCTTCGATGTGTTGTGTCACAGTTTTAGGGGTCTTAGTACATTTGTACAGTACATTTGTCAGCGGCAGAAACCATCGCAACCCATTAGTCATCTGCAAGCCCCGTTTCTTGTTATCATGGGCTGGAGCCATGGCCTTGGGCTCCGTCATGCGAGAGGTGACAGCGACAAGGAAGTCATCACCGTTGGGTGCGGGTTGAAATTCTGTGCTGTGCATTTTCCGTCCCTCTGTTGCATGCGCCCACTGTAGGTACCGCTCTCGCTCCCGTTCAAAATCTCGTTCCCGCTCCCGCTCGCTTCGCCGGCGCTCCCGTTCGGGCTCCCGATCACCATCGCGCGACCGGCGGCGCAAGGACCCCAACCGGCCAAGCAAGTTCAGCACCGCCCCAGCCGTGGAGCCGCCCAAGGGCCCACCCATGGAGCCGCCGAAGGCTCCGCCCATGGAGCCGCCCAAAGGCCCGCCCATGGAGCCGTCCAAGGGCCCATCCGTGCAGCCTGCAGTACAGCAGCAGAAGCCACCATCACCCCCCCGCGCTCCAACCGCTGCCCCACCTGTGCGGGGGCCGGCAACAGAGGAAGTCTCGGTGCAAGACCTTCCTGGAGGTGATTTTATGCAAACTGGCATGACTGCCCCACGTGAACAACCATTAGGTATGTGGCGGGGGTATTGAGGTTGTCAACAATTTGCATTCTGAGCTCCTACCAAATTTTTATCAAATCAGGTTCGTAAAAGAGGTCGAGGTGTGGTTATCGGCATATGTTCGATTTTTTTGGCATTAGCATCAGGGGATGTACATCCTTGGACCCACATCCGCGTTTTGCGATTTTGGCGTTGCAATGATCAGTTTCATTTGCCTTACTGCATTTCATTGCTGAGTTCGATTTCCCCCTTGGTGGTGCTGTTCATTCGGCCCCTCGTCGCTTCCCTGTTGCATAATGCAGGTTGAGTTGTCCAGGATGGGTTCGGCTTTTGAAAATCGTGTTTTGTGGGTCTCGACCCCGGGGGGGGGGGGGGACTCTGCAGGTCCTAGGACGCAGACTACCCCCCCCCCCCCCGGGGCGGCCTCCGGCCAACAATTAGTGGGGGGGGGGGTCCGCGTCCAAACCTGAGGGGTCGGCCCCCAGTGGTCTCGACACAGCGAGACTTCACCTGCGGTGCAGGGCAGTCGTACTCTTTGCGCGATCAAAGTCCAAGTCATTTAGCTTGCGTGTATTCCTGGTCACGCTGCCTCTTGCTCTGTGCGTAGGTGCTGCTTGGATGGAACCTCCCACGTCTGTGCAGGGGCCCCCAGGATTGCCGCAGCAGGTTTGCATTTGAGGGTCATGGCATTGTGCAGGGCTGTGGCTGTGATGGTGGCACCGGTGGTGGGAGGGATTGGGACTTGAGCTTGAGGGCAGGGGTACAGCATGCCAGGGCACTGGCAACTGCGTGGGCTGGGCTGAATAAGTGCGGCTGTGCTGGGATAGGCTATAGCTGAAGCTGTTGAAGGGGAGGGCTAGTGCCTTTAGTGTGGAGCCAGGTGTAGGTCCTTGGGCTGGGACAGGGATTTGAGCCAGAAGTTGCATGAGAAGCAAAAATAGTGGCTGTACTACTGGATTTCATGTGCAGGCCCCTCCAGCCAAAGTTCAACCAGAGGAAGGCACAGGTATGTGTGCACATCTGTTTGAGGTTGGTAGTATGGCCAGGGATTTTTCATTTGTTGGACCAAAACCTTTGTACTGTTGTAAAAAATTGTGTCGAATTGGTAAGTGCTGCGGGGTGGCCCACCACTGTTAGCGTCCAAGCAGACTGACTTAAACAGATGACTTTAGCCTGTCCATGTGTCGAATACCGACCTGAAGGCCCCATTATGGGGGGGGCAAACTGCCTGGGCAGGCTGGACAGGCGACGGTGGTGGCAGCCGGTTCCAGTTGTGCAAGCCGGGTTTTCAAGTGAGAGGGGGGGGGTCAATAGAGCCCCCAAAATCTGGGGGTCTGGGAAAAGGGCTCATTTGACAGGCACCATTAATCAGTTATTATGAACTCTGGTGCCGAAAACTTTTTTCAGCATTAAAAATGGTCAAATTTGTTTTCACCGAATATATGGCAAATGATGGCTTTTCTGAACCCGCTCGACGCGCTGATTCCAAAAATCCCATTTTCATTTTTTGCCGATTTTTAGGTCTGGGTCACCTCCGAGGCCCGGGGGTCAACCTTGCTAGGATTCTGGGGGTCCCGTCAATTGAGCCCCTTTTGGGGGAGGGAGCGGTCTAGCCAGGGGGCTCTATCGACCCCCCCCCCCCTCAATTGAAAGCCCGTCCACCCAATCAAAAGCCAGTGCTGGAATGTTGTGCCCCTGCTACCGATCATGGTGCCCATTGTTGGTGGATAACTCTGGTGGTCCAATTGGCCATGCAGTGTCTGACAGAGGGGTATGAATGGGCTGGGTTTTGGAAGGCATTATTGTTCGCGACTGGGAAGAGCTTATTTCTGTCAGTCAATTGTTGTTCATTTCCAGGTGGACTGACCACAAACTCAGGCCGGGTCCTCCCCTTTACTCTGGTGCGGGCGCCCAATGGTCTGATGCTGCCCAGCTTTCACACGACCAGCAGCCAGCAACCAGCCAGGCCTGGAGCACCGCCGCCTGCCAGGCCACCACAAGGGCCTCGCCCCCCGCTCATGCACGGAGGGCCTCCGGGCCTGCAGGGGGCACACCTGATGGGAATGCAGGGCAAAGGGATGCATGGGATGGTGCCCCTGCTGGGGCAAGGAATGTCAGGAGCGCCAGGACAGGAGATACAGATGCCGGGGATGCCGGGGATGCCAGGCCTGCCGGGGATGCGGCTGGGGATGCCGGGGCTGCATGGGCACGGACCGCCACCTTCAGGGCCGCCCCCCGGCCGGGGGGGCCCACACGCCCCCCCCCCAGATGGGATGCCACCAGGTCACATGGTTGCCCCATGGATGGCGCACGCAGGCCCCCCGGCCCCTCCTGCAGAGCGCCCCTTTGAGCTGCCGGCAGGTCCCCTGCCACATGGCATGCCCGGGCAGCCCCCATCCCACGACAGACTGTTTGGAGATTCGCGGCGACGGGAGGGCGGTGGTGCGCCCCCACCCCCAGCCCCGATGCACCAGGCCCCTCCTCCACCAGGCCCCCCTGCTGGTAGTCCCCAGATGTTTGGCTCCCATGCGCCGTGGGACGTACAGCCACCGCCACCGTACGAGCCCAACGCCCCACAGCCCCCGCCCGACAACGTGCCGATCTGGCAGCGGTACTCTGCCTCGGACCCGCGGCCCGCCGTTGTTGCGCACCCGCCGCATGGGGCTGAGCCCCTTCAGGTCATTGACCTGGATGGTGACGGGGAGGCCCCCCCGCCCCCACCGCCCCCACACGAACCGCCGCCGCCGCCACCACCGCAAACAAGTTCGCTCTTCGCTCAGCAGCCAGATCCACAAAGGGGTCAAGAGCCTGCAGCGCAGGAACCAGCCCAAGGTACGTGGGGGCGTTGACATTGGCCCTACATTGCACAATGCTGTCAGGCAGCTGTGGGTTAATTCTTCTTCTTCTTCTCAAACCTTGTTGTTTATGAATTATGTACTGTTTATAACCAATTGGTACTGATTATCATTGATTAAGACCACATCAAAAACTCGCAAAACTCGCTTTGTCAACAAAGGGCTGGTCGTCCTCCTCAGGTCTACAGGCAACAAGTGTTTCGATGACCAGGAAATGGCACAGGGCAGCAGTGCCTGTATCATGGGCGGCACACCAATGTAAACAGAATAGATCACGGGCGCCTTGAAGCAGGCTGCACAAGAATACTATAAGCAAAAACAATGATTTTGCTGCTCGACATGTTGCCACATTACTACGATTGAAAAGCAGTGCATTTGCGGGTGTAGCTCACGGTGTTCCCCCGTGCTCAGCCTTTGCAGGAATTTGTAGTGTTCACCAAAAAGACAACTCTGTCCAGTGCACAAGCATTGAGACCTGCATCAAAAAAAAAAACATTTCTGGTTGCCATTCTTCAGACAGAATTTGCAGATTTTTGACTGACAGAGTGTGGTCTGTTATCGAAAGCACTGCCTGTTATTCTTGGGTTTCATGTGATATGAAGTGGTGCGGAGGCAGAGCTCTTCAGGTCAACAATCAGAAAAGGAGTCTCACACACAAATACATTTCGGTTGATGGTGGTCCAGTTGTCTTTGGTTTTCCCAGTCTGTGGGTTGAGCGGGCCCAGCGCCATCCACATTCCATTTTCTGAAGCTGTCCACAAGCCCGGCCCTGTATGTAGCCGTGCAAGGGAGCCAGCTGTAGATGGTTGTCTACCTGACACAGTCAGCAAGGAAGCATGCAACCTTATTTCTTACAACGAGGGCCACAGTTCTGAGGACGATTCAATGTTTGCTTTGATGATACGGACACAAGTGTTTTGCACCTCCCTGACACACCGCACCCCAACTTCAACCATGTCTCTTGCCAGATGCATCGCCCTCTCCCCCAGTGAAGAAAACCCCTAAGGCCCCTGAGCCTGAGCCTGAGCCCAAGGCGCCCAAGAATACGATGACAGAGGAACAGAAACGGCAGCTCAGCGACTATGTGTGTGAAGTGGTCAAGGTGGAGCTGCATCCCTATCTCAAGAGACGCATCATCGAAAGCAAGGTGTGCTGTTATCCTGTTGATTCTTCATGCCCCTGTCCCCTGCCTCTCCTGCAGGCAGTGTACTGCAAAGCATGACATGCATACACTGCCCTTTGACAGAAGAATATCACAACATAAGTGGGCGCCCGTAGCACAGTGCATGCACAGTGCCGCACAGTGCAACTATTCGTCGTACTAGAAACCCATACTTCGTGATACCAGGCGCATCATTGTTGGTTGACAACAGGTTTTTGATGCTTCTTCCGCATACAAGATGTGGCATATTTGGGTTTTTACACAATTTCACCCATTTTCACCCATTTTCACTTTTTTTTTTCACATATTTTTGCTCATTTCCCCGTATGTTCTCCTTTCTAGGTTGACATCCGGTTGCAAAGGGAAAGGCAGATCCTGACAGGGAGGAGAGTTCTTCCCTTGCAATGTTGGATCGACTTGGTTCCATTGTTAGGTGGTGATGCACAGTTTACTCAAATGAAAATTGGTTGGCTAAACAATACCCTCGGCGAAAACAAGCAAAGCAAGCCTCAAATCTGGAGTTCCTGGAACTTTGGAATCAATCACCGAGCCTCCTCAATACAGAGCCTCCTCAATACAGTGTATGCATTTTGCGTCTACAAAGACGTGTCATCAGCTCTAAGCAAGACACCACAATATATTCATTCAATATGAAACGGCAGGAACCAGGCATAACGACACAGCTGCATTGCATCCAAAAAATAGATACAAGTGAATGCGGCGCAAAAAAAAAACGGGCATAAAGCGGACGATGTGAGAACATGCCTATGCGTGCGATGCCCCAAGCAAGGCACACGCACCCCACCGATAGTACGGAAAAACAAAAAGTGGAAGCATAATCTGCAAGAATCAAGGTAGATCCAACAAATTGTGGACCGCAAGAAGATGCTGTGCAGTAAGCCTCAGGGGAAAATCCTCCCTCCCTCCCTCCCTCCCTCCCCGACTCTATCACAAAGTGAATGCATGGCAAAGCGCCTCCAAAGGCGCATAATGTTACTCATAGGACGGTGAGTGACGAAGAGCTTGGTTTTAGATAGGAGCGCTTGCACTTTGCCCTCAACCCACTTGGAAAGCTTGGAAAGGGGTGGGCAAATTGAGGCATAGGAAGGCAAGTGAAGAGCATGGATGGAAACACTAGCGTGTTGTCTAGGCTTCCTCACGAAATAGCGGTCATGATCGTTCCACAACAAAGATAGGCATTCCCATGTGTGTTTGGGGTAGTGGAGCCGGATCAAAGAAGGGAGAAGCCTATCCGAGGCCAAAGCAAAATACTTTTCATGTGAGTTGGTGCGGAGATACCTCACTCGCTCTCCCCGGATCCAGCCCGACTTGTGGGCCCATGGGTTGTTGCGATTCCAAGGTAAATAGCACCCCATGTGTGTGTGTGTGTGTGTGTGTGTGTGTGTGTGCTTGAAGTTGGTGCAAAAATGGAGCGACGGGTGAATGGAGATAACGAAAACATCCAAAAACAGTCTTTGAAGAACTTTTTAAAGAAGAAGATTGAACGGGTCAAAGTGAATGGAACCAAATATCAAGTTTGCGTCTTGTTCTCAAGCATTTGCTATCAAGGAAGGGTCAACCCATTGGAAAAAAACGGGAAGCAGTGTGCGCAAGGAAGTAGTTCTTCAAGCGCACACAATTGAGGAAGGTTAAGCCCCCATTCAAGAAGAAGCTCACGCGCTCGCTCAACAGCCAAAAGTCACCCGGGAAGCCAAAGGGAAGCCGGTCACGCTCCAATGGCTGTGCTCGCTCTGTCACTTTCCAAGACCTGCGAGCACCGCACAACCAACAAAAGCCCCCAAAATTGCACAAACGGCGCCCAAAACAAAGCCCACGAAGGATGAACGATCAACCACCCACGAAAATTCCACGCATTCAACCCAAAAGGAGACACTAAATGCCCGCCACAAACGCATCCGTTGCCCAAGCAAGCACATAAATCACAACGGCGCCTTTGGTTACAATACGAGCTTGCACCCATTTTATCTCCACAACCAATGTACCAAACAAACACACAAAGGTGACAACCCAACCGCCATACCCCCGTACGTCGAATTGCTTTTACGGCCGGGGCCCGAATTCAATCCACACCCGAGCCCTCAAATAGCTCTCATGTGGTTTCAAAAAGCGACGCTCCACCAATCCTGGGGGGGGGGGGGGCGGCCGGGCCCGGTCCTCGTATGCCCCCCCCCCCCCTAAGGGGCTTTAATTGCCCGCCCTGGTGACCCTCACGAAGTCGAATTTGTCACCCCGAACTGGGGTATTTTTTTAGGGTATGAAATGCGGGGGGGGGGGGGGGGTCACTGTTTCAGTTTGTGTTTTAAAAGCCATTTTTTGAACCATACCAATGTTCCAATTCCGAATAGTCAATTTCAACCCCCAAATCAGCCAAATTCCAAAAATGAAGCAAAATTTCGCCACTCCTTTGAAATTGGCCGATATCATACCCTTTTTCATGCATTTTTTCACTCATGAGATGCGAAATTTCGCCACTCCTTCATTATTTGATGAATTAATGCTTTGATTGTGTATTTGTATTTGTGTGTGTTGATTTGATTTGATTTGTACCAAAATTTGTGCCTTTGATGAATCTTATGAACATTCCGACAATCTTGGTATACAATATGTTCCCTGTTCTGAGGCAAATATGTGAGTATTTGCCGTGACGTGACCGCAGGACATGGATCCGGCACTGCTAAGGGTGGTTCTGACAAGTCGTGAGTTTAAGAACGTTGATGACCTCATGACGGATGTTGCCAATGGGGGCTCTGCAAGGTCATTGGCTGTCTGGGCCCTAGCAAGGCGAACAAATTGACGCTCACGGAAGGATCTTACACGGTTGCTGTTTGCCCATGGAATACGGAAGAAGCCCCAGTGGTACACTGTTTTTTCAAATCGATTGATATGCTTGTGGCGATTTCTCAGAAAGATGGCAGCCCCTCATGCACAGTCCCAGGATGTACCAATGCCTATTTCATTGAGCCGGAGGACACGCCGATTGTTGGCTCCCATAGGACTTGTGCATGCAGCTTTGCCCTCACTTACAGCCAATGCACGACAACAAGCAACTTGGCTTTGGCAAAGCATGCAGAACCACTAGATGGTGCTCTGGTATGACAACTGGGTGAAAAAGAATTATGGGGTGGACCCGCTGCATCCCGACCACTCCATAAATTGCACAGCTGTGGCCGTGTTACATTTGCCAGCCGTACCACCATTTCCGGGTCATGTCTCACTAATTCATGCCGTCCAGACAATTGGGGCACGTGTTGATGCTTTACAATTTCGTCTTGCGGATTTGTTTCGGCGGGTTTGTGCTCTTCCTGGTATGATTCAGCGTACTTTTGTTAGAGTCCCCTTGGACATTGTGCGGCAGAATGTGCTATCTCTCCGTTGGCAACCAATGATGCTGTCTCAACTACGGTGTGGAACCAAGCTGGATCACTTGAAACGTCTAAACACAATTCGGCGCGTGCAGCAGGCAACCCGTCATGATTTACCTTTGTGTGTGGATATGAAGAACCACTATGAGCTCTTGAAATACCTGTATGGGCAGAGTTACACTTCATGGAACTTCTAGTTGCACTGGTCAAGCCCCCCCCTCATCTACGGGGTTTGGCACCCGTACAAGCATATGATCACTATGCTTTACCGCAACTTTGTGCCCATGGTATGTCTGATGGAGAGAGTACACACCGATGTCAAGGAAGGGGACACACTACCAACAAAGGGGAAGCTTCTTCATATGGAGAAGACAACACCGGGGCTTTGTCTGAATGCTGGCATTTACGTACCAAGAGTTCAGGCAAAATTTGATGCATTTGCTGCGGCGGCGCAGAATGCACCATTGACGGACATGCAGTCTAAAAGCAAGGAGCTATTTTTGGGGTTGAAGGTGTTGTTGAAGGAGTATTGCCCAGCTGCATTTAGAATTGGTGGGAAGAGTGCCTCGGTAGTGCTGGAGTCCTGTTTGTTGGTTATGCTTTGTTTGGTGGGGGATCAATGGGAGAATGTGGAGTACATCAAGCCATTGGTGGCTGCTGTGGTTACATGGCAGCGTTGGCACTCTCGAACGCCCGGTTGTATTCACAGTGAGCAATATGGGGAGGCAATGTTGAGCAGGTTGTGTGCACAGTGCCGGATTTGGACTACCATCACATATTTGAGTGGCACCTCCGAATTTTTGTAACATTGAGTCTGACCCTGACAGGGAGGAAGAACCTGCGGTTCTCACTCACGGAGAACTGTGTGATGCGGTATGGGTCCAATCTGAGAAAACTTTATTCGGGGTGTGTCTGTTGCATCCTTGCCCATTGTGCAATGGAAGCCCCCACCCCTTCGCGTAGTAGAAGCAGTTGTGTTGCGTAGTGTAGATGACCTTCGTTTTCCCAGAACATTTGCGGCAGCTCCACCGCGTAGCGTTTTTTTCAGTGTTTTCCACAAATATATTAGGACTCTTCTTCGTAAAAACCCCCCAAGCGATGACCTTCTTACGGTTCTACGGCAAATAGTGCCTCCGCCACGGGGGGGGCGACTCCGCGGGTCCTGGGACGCCAACTACCCCTGCCCCCCCCCCCCCCCCCTATGGGCCTTCGGCCAATAGTTAGTTGCCAAAGGTCTCGCCCTCAGGCGTCCATGGGCGCCAAAGGCGCCCGATGCTACATGAACACCAAAGGTGCCCTTAGGAAAATTTTGTCCAATTTGCACCGCAACACTATCCTTAAACCCAACCTTGACTCCAACACCCACCCCCAACCCCCAGCCTACTCCTATCCCTACACCTAACCCTAACCCTAATCAAGACTGAATATTGGGACCGAGCTGGTGGGGGAGGGAACATCAGCTATGACTGGTGAGGGACATCAAGAATGATTCACACATTGACGGCTCTTGACAAAGTGAAATCAGCTTGCAAGTGAACCCCATCACCAGGAGGCCCACTTTCAAGGCTTTTTGGACTTTTGAGGGGCCAAAATGCCCCAAAATGGGCTCAAAATGGGCTCATTTCACCCGTTTGCGCACCCCAAATGGTCTAGGATGATTTTTAGAAAAATGTGTTTTTCACCCATTTTGGACCCATTTTTGGTCCCAAAACAGCCCATTTTCAAGGCATTTTGGGATTTTCGGAGGACCAAAAGGGGCCACCACAAGCTCAAAACGGTCCAAAAGCACTTCTTTTGCGTTGCACATGGTCTAGGATCATTTTTGAGAAAAGTCATCTTTTTGCCCCTATTGGACCCTGTTGACCCATTTGGGCACCCACCTGTTTGGGCTTGAGCTTGCAGCTTGCCGCAGCCTAGTGGGCCTAGGTATTGGGGTCTAGGCGTCCGTTCGGGCAATTCTGAGGGGTGGAAACCACAAAAAGGGGGGGGTTGCGGGTAGAGTAGGTGCCCTCGGAATCGCATTTTGAGCCATGTAGCCAAAGATATGGCCTATTCTTGGTTTGTGGCTGTCGGCATTTGGAGCTTCTGGGGGCCTTTTGGGGCCGTTTCCGGGACACATCATGGAGTTAGAGGGCCGCAAAGAGCTCATTGACACGGGGAAGTCAAGCTGCACGTGGAGTGTACCCACCGTTTCCCTTCGTTTGGCCGTTTTGAATCCGTTCCGGGGCTTTTTTGGCCCTAAAATGGCTGTTTTTGGCCCTAAACTGCAGCTTTTGAAACTGAGGTCCGCCACTTGCGAATCCCGTTCTCGGCCGCCACCGTCGAGTTTCTTGCTCAAACTTTGTGTGATTGTACTTCACACCCATAGGTATCATCCACCAAAATTTCACCCAAATTTGAAACACCACGACGGAGTTCTGATTTTTACCCATTTCGCGCGTGCTGCTTGCTTGCTGCTTGCTGCGTGCTGCTTGCTTTGTTGCTTGCTTGCTTGCTGCTAAACCTAGTAGGTCCACCCTAGACACTAAAAAGGGTTATAAAACCAAGACTGGTTCCACCAGCTCGGTGACCCTAGCCCTAACCCCAGCCCTGGCTCTCACCCTAGGCTAGGGTCAGAGTGAGTGTTGGGGTCCAAAATGGAGAGCAATGATGTGGTAAAAGCAGCCATGAACGAAATTGGGGGGATCTTGTTCAGCCCAATCAACATGGCTGGCATGGCCAAACCAACTGGCTGCAAAGGTTAGGGTTAGGTTTATGGTGATGGTATGGTTAGAGGGAGGGCAAGAGGAGGTAAGGGGAGCCTGTGCCCCCCATCACCCCCCCCCCAACACCCCAAATCGCCCAACCTGGACCCCCCCCCCACCACCACCCCGATTTGCCCCACTTGGCCCCCCCCCCCAACCGACCCTCCCAGAGCCCCCCCCCCCGCCCCTCCTAAACCCCCCCCCATTCGCCCTCCCTGAACCCCCCCCTCAGGTGCCCCCCCCCCCCCCCCCCCCCCAAGGGGCCTCCGGCCAACAGTTCATTGGGGGGGTAGTTGGCGTCCAGAACCGAGGGGTCGCCCCCCCCGTGGCCTCCGCCAACGATTGCAGGGCAACGGAATGCGGATATCCAGAGAGTGATGCAAATTACCTGCCCGCCTAAGCCCAAACCCAAACCAAAACCCAAACCAAGGAAACCCGTTGCAAAACCAGCCCCCCCCCACACACGGTGCACCCATCGCCAAACCTGCCCTAAGGAATCCAAAACCACCAGCCAAACTTGGCCCACAGCTACCAATACCGCAGAATAGGGTGCAGCATCGGAATGGCGAGGGGGGAGCCAGATGCGGACAATGCGAGCGATGACGAGGACGATGGCCCCAAGGTGGCCTTGTTTGCAGTCCAGAGCGACAGTAATGACAGTAGTGTGTCGGATGACGACGACATACTAGCAATTGTGGATGAAGAGGAGGTTTTTGGACAGGATACTTCACAATGGGACTGACATACCTGATGTCTTCACAATGTACCATATGTTGTCCCTTGATTGTGGTGTTTTTGCATTGAGTGGCGAAATTTCGCCACATTTGGCATTTTTGGTGTTTTCAATAGTGTTTTTAGCATATGTTGGTTTGAGACGCGAAATTTCGCATGCTTTTAGGTTTTGCTTGTTTTGAACCTGTGTGCTAGAGGGTACTGTTACACTGCTGCTGCCTGTACCAACAATGTGCTATTCATTCTTGTGTGTGCTCCCGACTCTCATGATTTGATGTACTACATTTTGCTGAGAATATCATGATGTGTGATTTCAGCTGCTCTCTGCATTTTTCCTGCATTCCCCTTTGCAAAGGCTATAAATTAGGAATAATTGGGTCAGAAACAACCAAATCACCACTGTCGGTCACCGAGATCCATGCCCAAAGCACCCTGATTTCCTCCAGGCCCCCGATGTCATGTCATCTGTACCCCCAAAATCAAATACCAATGTGCGTGTGGCTCTCGAGCCACCCTCTTTATCACAACCCTTGCAGGGGTCCTCGGAGGGCCCCAGTCAACGAAATCCGCACAGCCGGAGAAACAAGAAGGGACCTTCGAAAACAGTCACTCTAGCAGATGCCGTCCAGAAGACAGTGGTGTTATCCCACAAGGGCCCGCGGGTGGATGTCAACCGCGAGCATGGGTAAATCCGGAAGGTCAGCGAGACCGGACTGAAGCTCCGGCTGGAGGATTTGGCAAGGGTACTTCCCGTGGGGATCATCAAAGGATTACTGGTCTGGCTTGACAGCTGTATGTTGCTGCACGTGCGCCTACACGTCTGTCGTTTGTGTATTGTCCTGGGGACGAGTTTTGTTGGGGACAAGCTATTGCTTCAGTGGGCAGTTTATGGATCATTGGTGGTCAGCATGCCTTTTGTGCGGCAAGGAGACTAGCCAGTGAACGTGAGAAAAAGAATCTGGACCCCTTGAGATGGCAGCTGGAGTTTGAGTGTATGGTTCTGAAGTGGGATACTCCCTTGCGCCAGAGGAGACGCCCGCCCGGCCACTAGTAGACAGTACAGCTGTCAGGCAGAGGAGCATGCATGAGTGAGAGGGCAGTGCTGCTGATGGAGAACTTGGAGGAGCCTGAAAATGCTGATCTCAGTCTCACTTACGTGTGCCGCCAGATGTTGGAGGAGGCTGGATTGACAGCTGACGAAGGAAGCCGGGTGTGTGACTGTTGCTCTGATGCGCATTAATGTCCTGGGCCCTAAAAACTTTGGCTGTATACACTATAGGATTGTGTGGCACGACGCTGGCTACCTTTGGCTAGAATGATTGAGGCAACTGATTATACAGCAATTGATGGAATACGCAATTTTGAGAACACGAGGATCCCCTTGGCACTTGGATCATTCAAACCATTGGAGGGCTGATTAGACCATACCTTGGACAGTGTGCCACATACATGGAGACTACGAGCTACTGTTGCAGGACTGGCTAAAGTGGCATGTGAATGCCAGAGGGAAATGCGATGGGGTTGGATTGTTATGCATCCGCACTGTCCAGAGGAGTTGGTTCACCCATCCCGCAGTACGTTTTGCGGGCATCCCGAAATGCACTATGAAATCATGGAATTCTAATGATAGTGGCGAAATTTTGCGTCTCATGTGGAAACATGGTCCGGACACGCAATTTTCTTTCATAACAGCGAGTGCATCTGAGATTGCTACGTTTCAGCGTCATATCAAGGGGATTGGTGCATTGAAGTTCCGGTGTGCAGACTGGGTGTATACTGATGATTTGCCTATGCCTCCCTTCGGCTCTGTGTGCAAGGCCGAATTCTCGACGTCCTTAAAATATGTAGACTTCAGGAGCCACGTGGCTAGACCTCCTAATTCCTTTGACGTTGCTAGCTCTGAAGCGAATGTGGTTCACTTGAAGACAAGTCTGGTTCTGGTGCAGATGCTACTGGCGGTGAGTGCACAATCGCGCGAAATTTCACCACTCCCGTCATTGTGTCCAATTTGCACCATCTGTTTAGCTACTGATGTACGTTACGTTCAGTGAAGGCCCATTACCCAGTATCATGTGTCCTGAGGCTATTCTATGGGTGCTGGAGGTTTCGAAAGTCCCTATGAATCTTATAAACCGGGTGCTCGTGGGGTCCTCCTCCCCAAATCTGGCTGTTCAGCTGCACATTCGTCTCAAGGCGGAAATTTTGGTTGTATTTGGTTTCCTCAAAGGTGCGGTTGATGAACTACCAAAGGAAACTATTGAGCTCATAACTGGTACTTTAAGAGAGGCTGACACTCTGGCCCCAATCTGCTGGGAGTTTGTGTTGCCACAACTGGACGAGGATGTGCCTGTCGACAGGACTAGAATGGTTTATGTACCTGATGACCGTGATGAACAAGACTGCATGGATAGTATGCCGGACGTGGCTGCCAAGCCCAAGGGAACCCCAAAGCCGAAGGCATCTAAGCGAAAGCCCAAGAAGGGGACTGCCAGCAATCCCTCCGGTGTCGATGCAGGTGGCAGTGCCGAACCCCAAGCAACGCCTACAAAAAGGGCTCAATCACCCTCTGTTGAGGCTCCAGCGGCGTAGGATGATGAGGAGCAGACGCAACAACAGAGTCAGCAGTTGGTCACGCCACACAAAGGCAATACGCATCCACTGTTTGAGCTAAAAGGACAGTCACCGTCACCAAAGGGATTGGAGAATTTTGCGAATTTGGTGAGTGGTGGGACTGCACCAGCAACCCAGCCACAACAACAACCTCAAAAAGGAACGCGTTTGGGGAACAAACGACGACGGTGATTTAGTGTTGACTGCTATGATGAGACATTGGTAACTGCAGAACCAACATCTTCTGAGCAGTTGACTTGAATGTTAATTTGTGCCCAACTTTATTTGATTTGTTATTGTGACTCACCCTTTGTGGGTGGCACATGGAACTGCCTTTTGTAGGCAACATTTGGTAGTTTGTGTGATGAATGTTTGTGTATTGATTGGTTATAAAGAGTTAGTTATGGTTCAAATTGTATGCCTGTGATATTCTGTATCAATTTTGTACTGTGGCAAGCAGGCAATGGACTGACGGTATTTTATACCTCATTGTACTGTGTTTTGCCAAATGTGGCGAAATTTTGCGTCCCATTGAAATTCCCCGAAAATGGGGGTCTGTTTCACCATGCATCACTGTGCTGTTTCACAGAGTGTCACCTGTACACAACAGAAACCCTTCAGTGGACAATGCAATTTGTCCTTCGGTGCTATTTCTTTGAATTTGTATGCCTGTTTTGGATGGTTTACAAGTGTCCTCAATTGCAGGCAAAAAGGTCCAAGTGGACAATATGCGGCATGATTTCAGTCGAAATTTTCACATGTTGTGTGCTCTATGCAATTGGGGGTAGTAATTCACCATTTTTTTCACGCCATGAATGGCCTTCATTTCGCGGACCCCCCCCCAAAACCCCCAGGGCAATTGAGGCCTCCTAAGCCCCCCGGGGGGTGGGGGGTTTGAAAGATCATGGTTTGGGGGGCATGGCGCCAACGGCGCTCAATTTTTGTTGTGCATGCTCCCCTTTCATCAAACCATCCCTGCTTTGAGCGCCAAATTAGCAAGACGAGGCGCTAAACAAATGTCGTTTGTTGTGAAGATCCTACATTCGGATCTCCCCCGGGCTCAAGTGGAGCCCTAGTGCTTTCAAGGGGCGGACGCCGATGGTTGCACAGTGTGTTCTTTCCTTCCTTTTTCGTTCTGTCTTTCCTCTTTCTGTCTTTCCTCTTTCTGTCTTTTTTTTCTTTCCCGCGCCTGAATGCCGCCAGGACTTCTGTCGTTGGGGCTCCCGATGTCAGCGTCACATCAGCGTACACGGAGCCGTCCATCCACTTGGTGCTTGGCCCGTCCACGACCCCTGCGGCTTCAGGGTCCGGCGTCGCATACACGTCATCGATGCGGATGACGTCCGTCACACTCACGTGCTTCCATTGTACCACTCTTTGGCCGTCACACACGGCTCCCATCATCATGTTGCGGATGGGGGGTTGTGCCATGGTGTCACTGCGGTTCCGCACTATGCCCTCCTTTGCCCAATGTGAGGCGCTCTGTCTGAGCAACCAGTGCTGTACCGTCGCGGCCTCTTATCTTTGGCTCCTCTCTCTTGCTCTCTACACCCGTACTGGTGACGATGGCCGCCTTGCCGCCGGCGCTGCTCTGTCCTAGCGCCTTAGTTCCGCCACACTTGTTGTCAGGTGCGCACCCCCGGGTGTAGCCGGCCACAGCTCAACAGGCTCAACGGTCCAAAGCGCAGCTGTGCTGCGGCACGAGACATGCACCACGGCCTGTGTTGCTGTACACATGATCTTCACCGTTCTCCATTGTTCTCCACTGTGCCATACCCCCAAACCCCCAAACACACATACCCCATTGAGGTATGCATGTGGTAGAAGTGGGTTGCGCAGCCCCCCCCCAATTCGGGAACCCTGCCCCCCAACCGCCAATACCCCCCCCATACCCCCCCCCCCCTCAACTTGGTGACTTGGCACCGGTATAAAAACCTTGAGGATGGTAGCTAGCGGGACGGATCCCGTATGCACTGCCAACACGAGAGGACAAAGGTGAGGGTGGCGCACTGGGCGCCACCCTCGTCCCGCGAGCGAGGTGACGAGACATGACACGGCAGGTCCAGGGACTGGCACCCACTTTGTTGTGCCTGACACATGTGGCTGTCAAGCGCTCCCACGGACCGGCAACCAGAGTCCGAGACCTTGGTGCCATGGCATTGTGCCGGCAGTGCAACACGAGGGTAGACTCAAGGAGCAAACACCTTGCCCCCACAAGCCGACCTCTTGAGGAACAAGCAGCAAGCATAAATGTCGGAGGACACCAAGCCGCTCGATGCCGGGACGGGGCACTATCCGCCCACCAAGGGCATGACCGTGGAAGGATGGAAGACCATCGTGGTGGCCCTCCACGCAGCGGCAACTCACCTCCAAGGCAAAGACCGGGTGTCCCTCGGGGAGCCAACGATCGTGTGGAGCAGGGAGAGCCTCGTGGAGGAAGAAGTGGGAGTTGGAGCAGAACCTGCCGGACAACGATGAAGGGCTGTGAGACAGAGATCGCAGCCCCGAGAGACTTGGGTCGGGAGGCTGCGACTGCGACCGCGACGGACAACACCCAGGACGCAGCAGGGAGAAGGCACACTCCACAAGCACACGATCCCGGGGCCGCGCACGCAGCGGGAGCCGAGAACGAAGCGGAGACTGGAGCCGCCCCAAGAGCAGACACAGGCGCAGGGACCCAAGCATGGACCGCCGCAAGAAACGCAGTTGCACCCGCAACCGCCAGAAGAGTCGAGACCCGAAGAGGTCCAGGGGCTGAGACAAAAGGCGCAGCCGAAGCAGGAGTGGTAGCCGAGACCGCCGGTCTGCGAACAGTGACAGTGACGTGTGGAGAACGTACGAGCCCTAGAGGATGCCCCCCGCACATGCCCCGCAGTGGGACAACTTGCCCTGCGGTGCCTGCGGAGCGCCCTGCGGCACGCAGTTTGGGTAACTATACCAAACGACAAGCGGAATAGTGCCGCATACATACTCACATTTTTTACATACCGTTTACCCCCCCCCACCCCACAACACTTTTTTCTCCTATTTGATTGACATTCCCCCTTTTGGGCCTCTATCTTTCACAAATGGTGCATTTGATTCCATAACAAATGCGGTTTGGGCCCACAAAATGGTAGTGGTCGAGGAACCACCTCTGATTTCGTTCCCGGGCTTGACATTGGGGACCCCCAAGACGGCAGGGGTTATCTAGCCATTCCGCCCTCTTTTGGGCCCCCGAGAAGGGAGGGGTGAGGTAGCCAATTTTGATTCTGTCCCCTTATTGGGGACCCCCAACAAGGCAGGCGTTACTTAACTCTTGCAAGCTTCCGATTCTATTGAGGAAACCGGAGGGACTCTCAATCCATGCCTTGTTGCGTGGCCCCTTGAGTTGGAGTTAGGGACTCGCAATCCATGCTTTGTTGCGTGGCCCTTTGAGTTGGGGCTAGGGACTCTCAATCCACGCTTTGTTGCGTGGCCCCTTGAGTCGGGGACTCGTCCACATCTGACTCCGACTCCGACTTCACCACCGATTCCGACTCAGTGTCGAGCTTGACCTCATGCTCTCCGGACTCTTTGTCGTTTGGACCCCGGTACTCACCCGATGACCAATAGTCTTGATTACAAGCGAAATGTGAAACATACCAAAACGAATTTCATTGGGGATGGGCTCCTTTTCACCAACTTTCGAAACAGGAAACGACTCGAAACACCTACATCATAGGATTGGGCACCCTATGATGTGGGGCATCGGGCAACAAAGTGCGATGGTGGGGCCGATGTTGTGCTATGGTGGGGGGATCGGACATACGTTGTGCTGCACATTTTGCATCCCGGACTGCGCGCAATATTTGTTTTTAATTTTTTGTAGTGAGCTGTGTTGTGACTCAATGCATCCAAAATCCCAACAATGGGTACTCTTGGTTGTTTTCAATGTGTGCGCAATAGAACCACGTAGTGCCGCGAGGCAAACTCATACACAGTTGCCCACATACACACCACCACGGCACAACAGAGGGCTCACATGTATTCATGAAGTTGCCTGATTCAGGGGGTATGGGGTCAGGAGTAGCATGGGGGCTCTGCTATTTTTGACCGAGGGAGTAACGCCCCTCCTTCTTAACCACAGTAGAAGGGTCGGATTCCCTACCACGCTTTGCACGTTGAGCCGGGGCCGTAGTCTCTCACGTTGTACAGAGCGATGGTGTCAACAGATCAACTTGCCCAGAATTTTTTCGTTCCGCTATATATTTCTTGGAAAGTGTACGCTACAGCTAATTACCTTTTCTCTGCGGCGCCTGCACCCCGCCCACGGCACGCAGGATGCGTTCCCAATGGCAAGGACTTCCGCCGCCGCCCCAAGACTCGCAGCGGCTGACCGGAGGGGAGGCATGGTGGGCTGGGCCACCGCCGCCACATCGAGGAGGCCCACCGCCCACGTGGAGCCCAATGCCGCAAGGGCGCTAGTGGCAGGGACCGCCGCCGCCGACGCCGTGGAGCCCGTCGAGAAGGTCGCAGCCGAGGTATGAAGACGTGGTATGAAACACATGTACCACCGGTGCCCAGCGTAGAACTTTGGAAGGGTGACCAATATTGTCCCGTTACCGGTGGCAATTTGAGGAAATTTGTACCGACGTGCATGCGGTATGCTTCGGTCCGCCGCTTGGAAGTTTTCGAAAACCCTTGGAAAGATGCTCGGAAGTTTTGGCAGCCAGATCGGGTCCCAAAACGCAACCGATATTGGTAGGGATGTTCCATGGGCTTCCCAGCCGACCGTGCCGGGGGAGCTCGGAAGAAATTTTTCAGCCCGAACCTAGTGGAATTTTGGTTGGATGCTTGATGCCTACCTTGCCTGCAAGATGCCATGGAGAACAGCACGTTGAAGCTAATGTTTGTCTACCCTTTGTCTGCTTTGCCTACAAAACTGCATGGAGAGCACTGTGCTCAAGCTTATGATTGCTTCTCCTTTGTGCTCCTTTGTGAATTTGGACTTTTGCTTTTGACATGTGCAACGCCAGTTTGATCCTTGGTGGCTGCTTTGCCTACAAACTTGCATCGAGAACACTGTGCTCAAGCTTATGAATGTTTGCCCTTTGTGCCTTGTGAAGCTTTGTGCCTGCTTTTGTGGTTTTCTTTTTGCATGTGTGTCGCTTTTTCACCTTGGCCCCTTTGAGTAGACTCACTAATGTATTCCCTTTTTGTGCTCAGAACACTTTTTGTCACCTGCAAGAGACATGTCTAGTAGTCGAGGCAGTGCCGCTAGTGCCTCGTCTTCGTCCGCTCAGCCCCCCCAGCCTGTTCGGCAGCTCCCGGAACCAGATTTGGAGCTTGAGGGCGAGCTCATTGACGCGGACACAGCCAATACCGAAGTTCCCGAACCGGGTGATACACAATCGCGCCTCCAACACGCCCTAGCACAACTGTGCCTGCGGCATAAGCCGCCAGAGACCATTGAACCCAGAATGCTAAGGGCTTTTTTAGACGGGGTCGTCCTTGATGCATACCGCATCCAGCCGAACGGTACCTTGCTGGCTATGGTGATGCATAAACGTTTTTCAATCCCTATCTTGACGACACGGCAGGCTGTGGGTAAGACAAGCCCCAGCAAACATGAAACTTCGTACGGTGTACAATTCAGAAACCTCTGCATTGTTGGTCTGGATCCGAAATGCAACACGGACCGGACCTTTGCAGAGGAATCTGAAGAGAGGCTGCGTGTACATTACATGTACTTTAAATCAATACCGTCCACACACCCGGACAATGCCATTCGCGAGTTAAAGTGGACCCAGAGCCATGTAGTTACTTGGTTCAAAGAGGCCAAGATCAAGAAGCGGTCCAAAAAAGTAGTTACCTGCAATGTGCAGTTCCCCCCCCTCTCATTTATTCATGTCCGTTCGAGGTTTTGAGGGTTATCATCAACGATGCCTTCTGTGAGTCCCCACATGCAACGATTCACAGCGCCCTCAGAGCCACCATCACAGATTCACATGTGGTAGACGTTATTGGGCAAAAGGACGGCTGGCGGGTGTGGGACCAAGCCCCCTCGGGCACGTGGGAAAAGGTGGTTCCCCCCCCCCCCCCCCCCAGACGGTGAGGTTTTCAGAACAGACCAGCAACCCACGTACCACGCGCACGGTGTCTTGTGCGGCATTGAGTTTCTTTTGGCCCCAGCCCCCAAACCTTCTTCCGAGGGCGCACCAAAGCGGCAGCGACTTACCATCTTAGGTGCATGGTTGCAGGCCAATGGTGAGGTCCAGGGCCAGGTTGAGACCCCAGAAGCCCCCCCCCCCCCTGCCTAGGCTGGGGATGCACTGTGTTGGGTTTTCATCAGCCCTCTATTTCGCCTTGATGTCTTCAATCTCTGCTGCCCTGGCTGCCCGCGCCCAGCCACCAGCTCCTGCCGCCGTCCCCATTTCCTCGGGTCGACTGGCGGAACTTGGGAGTGGGAACCCTAGCGCCGGTAGCACTGCCGGTGCCAGCAACCCTTCGCCAGCCACCCCCGCTTTGCGGGAGGCGCCAGCAGCCGGAGGAGCAGCAGGAGCAGCAGCAGCAAGGCCCGCCGCCGCAGCAGAAGATGCAAAGGACCCCAAGGCCATGCAGGCTGCCCACTGCGGAGCTTTGTTGGCGGCTGTTGCAGCTGTGCAAGTCCAGATGGTGCTTGCACAGCTGAGTAAGAAGACAGTGTCCTGGTTCGCGGCCGGGGCACGCTACGGGCCAGGGGGGGAGGGGGTGGTGGTGTGGGTCACTCGGGGGGCCCTGACCCCCCGCAAGCAAGTGGAGCATCGTGCTCCAATTGGGCAGACGCCCCCAAACCTGGCCAAGGTGGTTCTGGACCTGGCCATTTTGGATCGGAGTGTGGCGGTGTGTGGGCAGCTGGGGGTTCCGGACCAGTTGAGGAAAATTATCCTCCAGGAGTACCGATTACCAGCTGATCGGTACTCCCAGTTGAAAGGGCAGTTTGAGCAGGCTTGTCAGTCTTTTAAGAAGGCTGAGCAGGTTGTCCGGGAGGGGGTGGGGGGGAAGAGGCCAAGGGGGCAGGGGGTGAAGACCAGGGAGGGAAAGCTGCGGGCAGCTGCTACTGCCCAGCAGGAAAGGGCAGAGCATTTGCTGGGGCAGATGCGGGGGCCTTGGGAGGAGGCAAAAAAACGCCGCCTCCTTAAGGCCCCCTTCCCCAAGATGCCCCCCAGCACCCCCCCCCCTTTTGGGAAATGGGAGGTGACAGGGGGACACCAGGAGGAGCTCCTGCATGGGGTGGTTTTTGCGGGGCATCTTGGGGGGTGGGAGGTGTATGACCTTGCAGCCACGGCTGTTTCAAGGTCATGCACCCAGAAGTTGAGGGAGCGGGGGGTTTCGGTGAGGATGCACACCGCCCCCGATTCCTGCAATCGCCACAATTGTATGTATGTGGCTGTCAAGGTAATCATGTGGCACATGAGCCACCCTGTGAGTGTTTGGGGCAACCCCCCCGCCCTGAGCCATTTTGCCATGTGGGGGCGCCAGTGCTGTGACTTGAGGGACAAAACTCTTGCATGGCCCCAGGTGAAAGGGAACTGGAAGTGCCGCCGCAACGGCTGGGGTCCTGAGGCCCTGAAGGAGATGAAAGAAGTCTCCGGGCAGTTGGCCCCGCTTGGGGGGGGGCAAAGGGCCTGTCCCCTTTGCCCCCCTCTCGGGCAACATGGTGCCCATTGTGGTACTTTTCTGCATCGCGAATCGTGATTCTGGCCCTGTTATCCCAGGTGTCGGTAAGGGGAAGGGGAAGGGGAAGGGGAAGGGGAAGGGGGGGGTGAAGGGGGGGGGTGATTCAGACTCTTCAGACTCTGCCCCAGAGATTGCAGTGGGGAAGGGGAAGGGGAAGGAGAAGGGTAAGGGGAAGGGGAAGGGGAAGGGGAAGGAGGTGGTGGTGGTTTCAGACTCTGAGTCATCTGACTCAGAGGTGCCTATTTCCTCGACACGGGTGAGGAGAGGGTAGGTGGCCCCTGAATCATCTGACTCAGATTCCCAGGTGCCTGTTTCCTCCACAGGCGTGAAGAGAGGGCGGGCGGCCCCTGACTCTGTGGCCCCTGCAGGTAAGAGGAGGAAGAAGACCAGCCCCAGCCCATATGTAGGCTGGAGTGGCACAAGGCAGGAGTCGGGGTCACTGCCCCTTCGCATAGTCACACAGGTCAGGACTGTCCCTGACTATGTGAAGGGGACTGGCCACTGACCTCGCTATTGGATGAGGTCCTTCCCCCTCATCCACGGGGGTGATTCCGGGCCAGGGGAGTTGATTCTCCTCATTGTGCCCCCTTAGACCAAGGCCAAGGCCTCTCACAAGGCACAGCCTCAGCCTGAGCCTGAGTCTGAGGGGAAGGACTGAGAGGGCGGTATATATTCCCAATTGAGGCACTGAAATGAACTGCAGCTGCACCTGAACTGCCTTTTGGCATCCATTCATGCTTCCAGCCTAGCTGTGCTTGTTGTGCCTGTGGCACGGGGCGGATAGTCGAGCACACTTTTGACCCTTGGATCTCGAAACTGGTTGGACCACTCCTGGCAACTCAAGGCTCTGGGGAAAGGTACTGGTTGGGGCTTTCCATACATGGTTCCTTTGAAACATACCAAAACAGTGGCACAGAGCGAGGGGGCCGATAGTCGAGCACACTTTTGACCCTTGGATCTCGAAACTGGTTGGACCAATCCTGGCAATTCAAGGCTTTGGTGAAATGTACTGGTTGGGGCTTTGCATACATGGTTCTCTTGAAACATACCAAAACAGTGGCGCAGAGCGAGGGGGCGGATAGTCGAGCACACTTTTGACCCTTGGATCTCGAAACTAGTTGGACCAATCCTGGCAATTTAAGGCTCTGGTGAAAGGTGCTGGTTGGGGCTTTGCATACATGGTTCCTTCGAAACATACCAAAACAGTGGCACAGAGGGAGGGGGCGGATAGTTGAGCACACTTTTGACCCTTGGATCTCGAAACTGGTTGGACCAATCCTGGCAACTCAAGGCTCTGGTGAAAGGTACTGGTTGGGGCTTTGCATACATGGTTCCTTTGAAACATACCAAAAAAGTGGCGCAGAGCGAGGGGGCGAATAGTTGAGCACACTTTTGACCCTTGGATCTCGAAACTGGTTGGACAAATCCCGGCAATTCAAGGCTCTAGTGAAAGGTACCGGTTGGGGCTTTGCATACATGGTTTCTTTGAAACATACCAAAACGATGGCGCAGAGGGAGGGGGCGGATGGTTGCGCACACTTTTGACCCTTGGATCTCGAAACTGGTTGGACCAATCCTAGCAATTGTAGGCTGTATTCAAAGGTACTGGTTGGGGCTTTGCATACATGGTTCCTTTGAAACATACCAAAACAGTGGCGCGGAGCGAGGGGGCGGATAGTGGAACACACTTTTGACCCTTGGATCTCGAAACTGGTTGGACCAATCCTGGCAATTCAAGGCTGTGGTGAAAGGTACTGGTTGGGGCTTTGCATACATGGTTCCTTTGAAACATACCAAAACAGTGGCACAGAGCGAGGGGGCGGATAGTCGAGCACACTTTTGACCCTTGGATCTCGAAATTGGTTGGACCAATCCTGGCAATTCAAGGCTGTGGTGAAAGGTACTGGTTGGGGCTTTGCATACATGGTTCCTTTGAAACATACCAAAACAGTGGCACAGAGCGAGGGGGCGGATAGTCGAGCACACTTTTGACCCTTGGATCTCGAAACCGGTTGGACCAATCCTGGCAATTCAAGGCTCTGGTGAAATGTACTGGTTGGGGCTTTGCATACATGGTTCCTTTGAAACATACCAAAATAGTGGCGCACAGGGAGGGGGCGGATAGTCGAGCACACTTTTTACCCTTGAGTCTGGAAACTGGTTGGACCAATCCTGGCAATTCCAAGCTCTGGTGAAAGGTACTGGTTGGGGCTTTGCATACATGGTTCCTTTGAAACAAACCAAAACAGTGGCCTAGTGCAATCTTCTGTTTCCCAGGCACCATGTTTTACCATGAATTTGTTGTGAACCACCATGCTATATGGGTGAAGGGGGAGATCTCCAAGTTGGAGGCATTTGCCAGCATATGCCCTATTCCAGCTGATCAATTCATGGTGTCAGCCTTTGCCATGAACTTCCCCACCGCAATCCCCTTGCAGGCCAAGGACCTAGACCAGCTACAGCGCCCCCCAAGTGGCACCTTCACAGTTGTGCGTAGGTCCCTTGGCCCTTTGCCTACCACACAGGCCACATCAGTCACCCAAGCACCACAGTGCCAGGCTGCTGCACTTCGCCTTCGCCATGAGCATGTGGTGCCAGCCGCTGTCTTGCGCACCTTAGACCATCTCCAACCAGGGGTTGGTTGGTCAATGGTTGCTTTAAGGCAGCAGGAGGACCTGCATCTTCCTGCAGTGGACTACTCCCTCGACAACAGGAAGTTGTTACCACAGCTGTGCCATCTACTTCTACAGAAGTGTGGCTCATTGGCTGCCCAAGGCCGGCAGAAACCCCCACCACCCCATGCCACCCTGACCTTAGGCCTCTACGCAGACGGCTACTAGCCCCGGGGCCGTCCAAACATTAACACAAAAATCAGTATAATTGATTTCCAGGGACACTGGTTCCCAATGTCTGGCAATCTGCCTGGGTGCACAGACATGTTGACGTGGCGTGTCCATGGGTGAATAAGGATGGGGCGGGAGAACTCTTTTTTCACAAAGGGGGATGTCTCAATGGTGTGCGTGGGTCCCATAAGTTTCAGGGGGTTTCTAACCTGGAAGAGGTTTATATTGTGCAACCTGTATTGCACAACACCAAAGGAGCCGCCTCCAGGATCCTGGGTGTCACAGGTTGAACACTACCAGCGCCCTACAACCATCAGCTGCTCCAGGTCATAGCACATGTGGCAAGGAGGTATGATCGTGGATCTTTGCCACCTGATAGCAGGCAGCACATGCGTCACGTACGAGGTAGATTCCAGGCAGGCATTAGCCTCACAGGTCGCGAGGCCCGCACAGTCATGGGCAGACTGGTAGGGTATGGTGCTTCCCCTGCCTTTCCATTCCTTGGTGGTGGCATTTTGCCACATGGTGCATCTATGCTATTGTTCTAATAACCTGGCAACTGGCACATGGCAAGCTATGGGGATGTTGTACACATATATTGTGCACATCATCCCCGAGTTTGCTGAAGAAGGTTGCACTGCAACCTTATGTATGCATCGGTGGTCCCACACATGGTTTAATCCACGGACACCCATGCTGTATTCCGATGAGGCCGGCGAGCGGGATCTCAGGCTGGCCAAGAGATATGCCCCCGTCACTAGTACCAGGCAAGATGCCAGTGTTAGTGAAAGTTTCAAGCATGAGCTGTATCAAAAGTTCGTGCAGAAAAAAAAAGAAGATCCCCTGTGCCAAAATTTGGGCGTCCGTGCAACGAAACGTTGTTCTGAAGGTGTGCATGGCTGCCAATGCCTCACATGGTGCTGGGACGCACAGCATAGAAGGTAAAAAATGGCAGGAAAATGCTGAGCATATTGCTCAGGATATTTGGGGATGCTCAGCATTCATGCTCAGCAAATGGGGCTCATATTGCAGGGTTGATCTCGGAAGTCCCAGCCAAGATTTCTTCCGAGCTCCCCCGGCACGGTCGGCTGGGAAGCCCATGGAACATTCCTACCGATATCGGGAGCGTTTTGGGATCCGATCTGGCTGCCAAAACTTCCGAGCATCTTTCCAGGGGATTTCAAAAACTTCCAAGCGTTTTTCCATCGGTTTTTCTTACGATGAACTACACCGTTCTTGGTTCCCAAATCCCACACCTCAGCAAAGAAACACACAAAAAGACAAGCATGACCGTTCACTTAAGCTTGAAATGTGAATGTTCAGTGGGCAAGACAACACCATGTAAACATGAAACTTCTTACGGTGTACGATACAAGTCCACTACTTGTATCCATTCGCGAGTTAAAGTAGACCCAGAGCCACATAGTGACTTGGCTGAAAGAGGCCGTGAAGCCCCTAATCCCAAAAAAAGCAGGTTGCCTGTTGATTTCAGCTTGAACTGTGAATGCTGTACTCTCCTTCACTGAGCATCTGCACAAGACAGCCATTACTTGACATGGCATCCACATTCACCACCCCTCCCCCAGGACTATGTACAACCACACGGCGATACTTCTTGGGTTTAGGTTGCGGTTCAGGGTTGTCACTAGATGATGAGGAAGAATTTGAGGCACTTACTGTGGAGGCACCAGATAGGTGCACAACATCATCATCCGAATCATTATCCTCAGGACTGCTACTGCTCCCACTATCACTGCTGCTGCTGCTGCTGCTGCTGCTGCTGCTACTACTGCCACTGCCACGAAGGCACACAAGTTGCTGCTCAACGTCGCTATCAGCAATGGGTACACGCGCCAACCTCGTACGTCTCATGGGTTGAACACGCTGCTGCTCGTTCAAACCCGTAGGACCTTGAAATGAAGCAGCACTGTCCTCGCCCTCCGAAGGGGGTACAATATCAACTGTCGCAGGGCTAGAAACTCTGCTTTGAGGGATGGGCCCCACACGTCCCTTACCTTTCCCTTGTCCTTCAGCGCCTTACGGCGTGCGGCACAGGACTTAAATGTGGCACGGCACTTCAAACCCAGCTTGGGCCACTTGCAGACAGCTTCCCTGTCCAGTGGTACCCATTGACGGACACCACGCTTTGAGCCACAGGTCCCACACACACATACCACATCACTCTCGGGATCTGCACCTGGAAAGGTGCATTTCACCGAACGGGTGTCTGGGTGCATATATAGGGAGCAACCACCTCCATCCTGGAAATGCAGCAAATGCTCTAAGAGGCGTTGGAAGACCACATGCCACACGGGGGTGCCCACGGGCACACCTAACCTGCCTTGTGGTGGGCGAGACGAATAAAGAAGTGGGGAGTCACGCTGCGGCGACGCCCTCAAGCCCGGGGCAACTGACCGGAGTCGACAAGGTATGGCTACACCCCTAAGGGCCCAACCAGCGTGAGCGCTGTATGCCCTTAGTCGGGGGTCAGACGCGAGAGGCCCAAAGGCCCCGCCCGAGAGAGCGACGATCGGCCCAGTCTCAGGGGGGCCAGAGGCCCCCGACAAGGCGCGCCCCAGGTGAGAGTATATAGCGCAAGGGCGCCACAACGCTATGGTGCCTGCTAAGAGCGGACACGCGCAGAGCAGCAACCTGGGGCCAGGCCTGTAGGGCACGGCCGTAGCCCCCATCAATGGTGGGTGCCGCCATTGGCCGCCGCCAAGTGACTTGGACAGCGAACGCGAGGAGTCAGCAGATGCAGATGTCGATGGAGTAGTGCGTGCCGGAGAAGTGACGGTGTAAGAGGCGGGTCAGACCGTAAACGAGGGCGACCGAGAACACGGCGGGGCGCGGCTCGAGGGCGGAACACCGACGGCAAGGCGGTAGACGGCCAATAGCAACAGTGGCCTCCCTAGGAGAGACCCCACCCTCTTGCGTCACCTCGTGTCACCTACCACCTTTCTGCAGCATCCTCTGCCGGTGCGGCCTCCGCGGCTCGGCCCTGGCCGCGTGCCTCTGCGCGTGCTCTTGCTCCTGTGCGGTGCGGCACTCCGCGGGCGCTCTCTTCTTTGAACGCTCATGCCCTTCTCTAGGAGGCCGGGGCGAAGATGGGTCCGCGTGTGCGCAGGGACTAAGGCAGCAGAGGTGGAAGCGAGTCCCGGCAAGCGAGCTGCCCCCCCCCCCCCCCGCAAGCGGACAACCCGGCGCGGGAGGCGACAGGCACGTGCAAGGGCCGTGGAGCAGCGTGATGAGTGATGAACAGGGGTAGGGATCACAGGAATGCGACGGTGGCACGTCGGGCTGCGCGCAGAGCGAACCAAGACAAAGTAGTAATCAGGGGGCAGGGCTGTCGGGAACCGAGAAGGCCAAAAGCAGCCCCACAGGATAACTAGGTTCACAAGGGCGGGCCCGTCAAAGTGAGGTAGCCCGCCAGAGCCGCAAAGGGGATGAAGTGAAACTGCAGGTAACTCGGCGGCGACACAAAGAAGCAAGGGGAAGCAGGCCGCTACGGGGGTAGGCGGAGGGCACGTGAGAAGGCCTCCCTAGATGGGGGGACGGGCGCCAATTTAGCTAGGCAAGGGGCGCAGGGGGCACCACACGAGGAGAGATGCCATCCCCGCACACGCGTGGAGAGTGAGAGCTAGGCATAGAGCGGGGAGCGGTGCACAGGGGGCCGGCCACAAAGGGGCCAATTAAGAGGAAGCCGCGGAGAGCCACCAGCGGCCACACATCATTAGCACACATCATCAGCAAACCCAGCGCGCCAGAGAATAGAGTCCGAGACTCCGATGCTCAGGTGCAGAACCAGCTCTGTAACGCGAGGAAAGACCCAATGGCACAAATGGCTAGGGCACCAAAGAGGCAGGTGTGAGGGGTAGGCGAGGAGCACGAGTGGAGAACAAAGAGCTAGCAAGGCAGCACAAGGCGACGGCGGCAGACCTGCCACGGCCCACGTGCTGTGTGTAGTCGAAAGATTCGCCGCTCCCACGATCCGGCGATCGGTCGAACGGAGTCAGAGACCTTGGTGCCCGCACATGTGACCGGCATTGCGACAGGAGGGTAGACTCCATGACGAGAGAGGCCAGAACGAGGGGGAAGCCCTTCACGGGACAACCCCGAGAGGTATGTGCTCTTATGTCCCACAAACATGCACATGGCGCGGCGGTGGGAAGATGATATACCGGCGGGGCTGGGCGACTTCCTGCCCGGATGGCACCCCGGGTGACGCCGACGAGCTGGTAGACGCGGGGGCTGCCGGCGCGCGGCCAGACGGCAACATAGCCATGGGCCGACAGGCTCCCCTACGACGTGGAGCAAGCGGTGGTGTACTCGATCAACCTGAATGCGAGCTCCGGCATGGCTCCAGGTGGGAGATCCGGCTAGACTGAATCTCGCCGCCCCGGTAGTGCGTTGTGAAGAGACTCATGGGCAGCCCCGCGGCGGCACCGGTGGTGGTCCGCGAAGTATGGCATGCCAGAGGCGAGCTGCTCGGTGACGACCTTGTGAGCCTAGTGAGCGTGCTCTCGCTGGGCGGGTCCGCAGTGCTTCATGCCGACAATTATAAAGTGCACCTCCCGAGAGCAACAATAGTGACTCTTGCCGGCTACGGACTGACAGCGAGGGGGCCAGCAGCAACAACGGTAAAATGGAGAAGGCTGGTGGAGACGCGGTTGCGGACCCTACTCGTCATGATAGCAAGGGAAGGACACAGATGGGGCGACGGAGCCCGGTGGGCCGAAGTGCCGATCCCCGTGGACGGGGATAGCTCGGACGAGGGTCTGCCGGCAAGTGACCATAGCGAGTCAGATGGCAGCGCAGACGATGCCTCCTCTAACGGGGGCTGGAGCAGCGAAAGCGACCAGGGGGGGGGGGGGGGCGTCATGGGCGAGAACCTAACCATCTTTGCGCTGCGGGTGGCGACTTTGAATTTGCGCGGCTACCAGCGGAAGAAGACGGAAGTGCTGGCAAGCGCCCTCGGACACAAGGTAGATGTGCTGGCTCTGACAGAGATCCGGTCCGGAACTCAGGGCACAGTGGAGGGGGAGGACCACGACTTGTGGGAGTCGGGGGCGAAAGGGGCGGAAGGGAAGGCCCTCATGGTCCACACAGGAGGCTAGTTCTCGGCGGAGCCCGAGGCCGTGACCAAAGACGTGTTCGTTGTGACGGTGAGATACCGTGAGAAGGACCTGATGCAAGTCGGGATGGTGTATGCCACCCTGACAGACCAGAGAGAGAGAGAGGTCCTAGACGGGCTCCAAGATGTGGTGCAGCGGCACCCTGGGCCTCTGGTGCTGCTGGGCGGTTTCAACAAAGACGTGCTGCGGCGTCCGGCGTACCAAGACCGGCTCAGAACATGGGGGTGCACGGCTTACCCCACAGGGTGGACGTGGTCGTGGAGGGGAGCGGGGGCACGCGGCCACGAAAGGTCCATGAGAGACTTCATCATGGCCCCGAGCGACATGCAGGTGGCCCGGGTGCAGCTGGGGCCACTCGGTATGTGCCTTGTTTCTCTACCTGTGCCAGGACCATGCGGTGGTCCGTCCTCACCGGGATGCGCCCAAACTAGGCCGTCACGCAGGAGCGGTGGCAACCATTTCGGGAAGAACATGGCCAGTGGGCATACCGGTACGAGCTGGACCTGGTGCTGCCGGTTTAGGCGCGGTCGGAAGCGACCATGGAGATTCTGGTGCGGGGGATAGGGCCCCCGGCCTTCTGCACAGGGGTGCGTGTCGAGGCGCAAGAGTGGGGCGTGCTGATGGCAGGCAAGAGGCAATGGCAGGTGCGGGCGGGGTTCCATGAGCAGCAATGCGTGGTCCTGGACAGAGGGCTGCAAGACCTCCCATCTGCCCGCGGAATGGTACGGCGGCGGAGCGGCAACGTCTTTGCGCCCATCATGACGGTCAACCACGCGATAGGAGCCCCACTTCTACCGCTCGGGATCGACGGATGTTGAGGCCGCCCTGCAGGACGGCGAGGGCCCTTTTGGGTTTCCCCCATGTGGAATGGCTAGTTTGGGGCCTACAGGGGGCGGGGGTCTACGAAGTGCTCTGCTTGAGCCTGCCCCCACCTTTTACCCTTTTGTTATCCGGAAATCCATGTAAAAACTCAGCTTGCTTTTCAGCCGTGTCAAACTCAATGGGCAGAGTGGTGCCAAGCACGGCAGCAAAAGGCAGCAGCAGCGGCGGCAGCAGCATGGCAACCGTGGAGTTGGGCCGGCCAGCAGGTCCCCCGCCTAGAGGTTACATGGTGTGAGACGGGTGTCCATCCCAAAACCATATGAGCTCAACTGCAGCCACGTACAATCAGCCGGCGCACACCAGGGTTCTGCCGCTAGCGCGGCAAGGGACATGAGGCTATGTAGTATCCAGTATCCACACAGGCACTCCCTGGCCCGGGCACCACACACCATCAACTGTCCTAACCCAGCGAAGCGAGCACCAAGCCCCAGCCGCCAACGGTCACGCCACCCCGCGGGGCTTGACATGCCAGCACAAGAGCCTGAGGAAACTGCCTAAGGAGCCTGAGGAGGTGGTGTGCATGCTCCCCGGCCCCCAACCACTGTATTTAACTGGTTCGTCCAAAGCTGCACGAGGGCATGGGGGTAGCTGGATACCGTGCGTGACACAAAGTTAAGGCGCTTACCGAAAAAGGACACCACCGTCACAGGCTCGAGGACGCTCTTGGGGTGCTAGAGGGTGGGGGCCTTGGTCCCGTTTGTCGGGGTGCGCGCGTTTCGTCCGCCCCATAGACGGTTTGCGAGCCAGCAGACTACGGAACTGTACGCCATAGCGGCGGTGATGCGGTTGGCCATTCGCCTCCGCCACCATTCCGTCACCATCTTGAGCGACAGTGAGGCGGCAATTGCCCAAGTGCTCGCGCTGGGGGCCAAGAGCTACCTCATGATCCATTGTGTGTGTTCTTTGGGTTCCGGGGCTAGTGGTGCGGCTTGCCTAGGTACCCTCATCACTCAAACCTGGGGATCCTATGTCCAGGGTGCAGGGCGAGTTCAGGGGGGGGGGCGCGAGAGCAGAGTGTGCGGCTTGGGATGTGTGGGTTGGCTGCACTCGAACCTGGATTTGTGTGAGGTATGTGGAGTCATCTGCCTCTGTGACCCTGCTTAGCGTGCACATCACACTGCGTGATAGTAGTTTTATATGCCTAGAAGGCGCGCCCATCGCAGGGGCCAGCACACCCACAAGCAGTCTCTGGGGGCCAAGCATGCCCGTTGCCAGCAGGCTCGGGCCACCTCGAACGGGTCCTCCGGGGCCATTTGGCAGGGCTCCTGGTTAGGCGGGTGCTCGGCGGGGGCTAGGCCAGGCTCCACGTGGTAGCCCCCATCTCCGAGGACTTTGCGCCCGCTTTCTTGGCGCTTGCGGCTGCGGAGCTGGTTGGTGGTGCCGCGGAGCGGGCCGCGACCACGCCGGGCTCCCCCTTGTGTGAAGCCCCGCCTCTAGCGCTACCTCTACAACCGCCGTCGGTGCGTGCGGTCGGCAGTTGGGACCAGCCACGTGTCCTTCTCCCACCAGGGGCACGATGCCCCTACGTTTTCCTGAATGGATCGCCCACCCCGGTCACGGCGATGGCGGTGATGATCCAGCAATAAGGTTGCGTGTCTGTAGGGCCAGCACAGGCGAGAGTGAAGCTGGCATGTGTAGTGCTTGAGAGTTGGCCCTCGTTGTGCACGCACATTCTGACCGGCTATGGTGTTGCGGCGCTGCTCTTTGGCATTTGGACACTTGTGGTCTCATATGGGATTTGGGCCTCTTTGGACGTGCGGTGTGCCCTGTGTGTGGAGGTTGCCGCGTTTCTCATTGTGCATTCCTGAGCGGGGCTTCCTCTGCTTGGCCCCTTGGCATGTCTACTGCTAGGCGTCCGGGGGAAGAGGAAGAGTCCCCGCGGCGAGTTTGACTTGTGTACGTTCCTAGATTGGCCTACACGCCATTCTTTTCTTTTGCCACCCCTTTCTAACTCAGTCCTTATCCCGCATAGCGGAGTTGAAGTTTGGGGTTGGGGTTGGGGGGGGGCTGGAGTGTGGGCCGGAACACGGGTTGACGGTACCACTTCCCCGGGTGGGCTTGGGGGGGTCTTGCAAGAGGGACCGAAGGAGGACTTTATGGCAAAACACGGCCACATTCACACTAGGTTCAACGCCCATTCAAAAAGAACGTTATTGCCCATTCACAAAGGGTATAGGTGGGTGGCCCATAACGTGAGGGTTTGCGAAAGCACAAGACAATGACTGCAACATAATTTAGGAAAGTAGCGACAAGGTCTCCAAAACTGGCCTCGCCGGCAACAGCATGGGGGGGGTGACCACATGCTTAGCACTGCGCAAAGTGGGACTCGACCACACGGCACTGCACCCACACAATTGAAACACTGGTAGCTGGCATCAACACGGTTAGGCAAGCCCTGAGGTCAGGCGTACCGGTTTTAGACAAGGGGTGGGTGGGTGGGGCGAAGTCACTTGAAGGCTGCGGCGGCAAGCTGTGGGTGGGTGGGTGGGTGGAAAAAGACAAAACAACTGCGTAAGATTGGAGATGCAAAGAAAAGTTCAAGCGAGGTTCAACTAGTGTTTGTGAAAGCACAAGACAATCACTACAACAGAATTTGGCAATTCATTCTGTGCCTTTTGCGCAGTAGCTCCCCCCCACCTTAGCCCAAATATTCTAGAAAAATATTTCCTAGGGTACTGCAAACAAGGATGACCTCTTCTGGATGCACTATAGCTTCACTGCCCCATTTCTCTTGCATTCACACAGGCCCAAACCAGCATCCTCCTTGCTAGCTTGTGAACGCAAACTTGATGTGAAATTCGCACGAAATTCGGTGAATTCCCATGTGACTCCCATGGTATGCAGAAACAAGAGATACCATTTCCTGATATAGTTCCTGTTAACGCTGCCTCTTCTGGGCCCGGAATCGCTGCTGCAAAGTCTTAACATAACCTAGGTCACTAAGTGCCCTACGAAGTGCTCAAGCGGCAAGGAGTCGCACACTTATCGGCCCTTGGCCGTGCATGCTCCGCTTGTTAGGATCCCATCCCTCGCAGCGGAGATTGTCATCAATGGTGTGGTTATCCACAACCACCTGCAGGTCCAACTTGCCCCGCAAGAGGCTTAGGCCCCCACTATTGCGCAACATGGGCGTAAGTCGCCGGTGGCTCCCCTCCATTGCAAAACATGCAAATTTGGTGAGAATTCGCCACAGGTGACCAAAAAAATATATGTGTTCTATCCACAAGTGGGACCACAAAAGTTTCCCCCACTACAACCGTAGATGGGCTTCGCCCCATTGCAATACTTCACTCCCTCAACTGCTTCTGGTCACCCCCGTTGTCTGCCATGCAAACACACACATGGCACAAAAACTGGTCCACCACTTGCGAGACATCTACGCAGAGTTGTCCCGCAACACGTTCCCCTTCCATCCCACCCCCTATGGACACACTCATCTATCAGGGTTTCCCACCCTTTGTTTCGCTTGAGGTACACTGCTCACTCAAGGCAGATTTTCCCCTTTTTGTTGGGCCCTCTAAATTTACAATGCCTTGTGTACATGTTTTGGCCGCTAGCCGCGGCGCCTGTGGCACATGCAGTGCGCCCTGTGGCGCACTTAGGGCACGCCTGTGGCGCGCATTACGAATATTCCCGATAGCAAACAAGACAGGCAATTAATTGTTATTGCATTCACTACTTTTTCACACTCCACCCCTTTGCATTGTGCAATACGTCCCTTGGGGACTCTTTCTTCTTTTTTTGAGCCCCCCTTTGTTAACCCGTGTGTGTTGGGGCTTGGGGTTGGAGTGATGGGGAATGCCGGGCTATGTAGCCGTTCCACCCACGGTCTATGGGTACCAAGTTTGCTTCCTCTACATTTTGGTGCATGTGAAGGGGTTGGTAAAATAGTTTAGCTCATGTGGTCATGCTCAAGTAGACAAGGGTTATGTTGCTACTTGAAAAGGTAGGGGTTCCCCTTTGCCTCTCTGTCAGCAAACGTCCATGCTTTGAGCGCAAGACGAGGCGCTATACAAATGTCGTTGGTTGCTCAGTGAAGATCCTGCATTCGGAGGCCTTCCCCGGCTCAAGTGCGGTCTTTGTGCTGTTCTCAGTGGGTTTTGTGTCATGGAGTGGTGTTTTTTCCTTCTTGTTGCAAGTTTCACTGTTTCTACAGTTTAAGAGGATTATTCCTGCCCCGCGGTGCCTGCGGCACGTGCGGCGCGCCCCGCCGGGCACCTGCGGCGCGTCTGCGGTACGTAGGTGTAGCCCTCTATCGCCTATCATCCCAACATGACTCTTGGTAAATTTTTGCTCGTGTGTGTCTTCACACACACGCTCGTACGAGTCCCGGGCCGCGGCATTTTCAAACAAAACTACGGATGGCCCATGGGAACTAACGCTGCAACCCAGTGGTGCAATTTGATCCTCTGAATGTACGAATTGCTCCGTCCACTTCCCAATGGTGTTGATTATATAAGTTCAAGGTTCATTGATGACCTTTTCCTCATTCACCCTGTGCATTTCACGCTTATGATGTAGGCACATTTGGTGCGCACATACACCCTCGATCTGCCTTTTGAGCTTCAAGCGGTTGGTGTCTTGGGACACCTAGAGTTTCTGGATGTTTTCGTTATCTCCATTCACCCGTCGCTCCATTTTTGCACCAACTTCAAGCACACACACACACACACACACACACACACACACACACACACACACACATGGGGTGCTATTTACCTTGGAATCGCAACAACCCATGGGCCCACAAGTCGGGCTGGATCCGGGGAGAGCGAGTGAGGTATCTCCGCACCAACTCACATGAAAAGTATTTTGCTTTGGCCTCGGATAGGCTTCTCCCTTCTTTGATCCGGCTCCACTACCCCAAACACACATGGGAATGCCTATCTTTGTTGTGGAACGATCATGACCGCTATTTCGTGAGGAAGCCTAGACAACACGCTAGTGTTTCCATCCATGCTCTTCACTTGCCTTCCTATGCCTCAATTTGCCCACCCCTTTCCAAGCTTTCCAAATGGGTTGAGGGCAAAGGGCGAGCGCTCCTATCTAAAACCAAGCTCTTCGTCACTCACCGTCCTATGAGTAACATTATGCGCCTTTGGAGGCGCTTTGCCATGCATTCACTTTGTGATAGAGTCGGGGAGGGAGGGAGGGAGGATTTTCCCCTGAGGCTTACTGCACAGCATCTTCTTGCGGTCCACAATTTGTTGGATCTACCTTGATTCTTGCAGATTATGCTTCCACTTTTTGTTTTTCCGTACTATCGGTGGGGTGCGTGTGCCTTGCTTGGGGCATCGCACGCACAGGCATGTTCTCACATCGTCCGCTTTATGCTCGTTTTTTTTTTGCGCCGCATTCACTTGTATCTATTTTTTGGATGCAATGCAGCTGTGTCGTTATACCTGGTTCCTGCCCTTTTGTTGCTGATGACACGTCTTTGTAGACACGAAATGCGTGCACTGTATTGAGGAGGCTCAGTTGGTGATTGATTCCAAAGTTCCGGGGACTCCAGATTTGAGGCTTGCTTCGCTTGTTTTTGCTGAACTAATTTTCATTGGAGTAACTCCATCTCCTTTGGTATCCCCAGTCCGATTCCCCCTCGCCAGTCTGGAAGTCTGGAAGTCCCTCCCAACGTCCCTGGTGATGAGGCTGATTGCAGCGGGTGGGAATGCAGTCGAAAAGCAGCGCACTGTGCGCGAGCAGTGCAAGCCCCCCCCCCCCCACCCAAGTACAAGCATCTGGGGGGGCTATTCAGATACCTGCATGATTTGCCTCCTTGCCAAGTTGTCTTCACACAAGCAGCAGTAACACGAGACATCGGTCCCTCATCAGGGGCCATAATACATCATCCCCGATGTTGGTAGCAGTATCATGTTACCAGCAGGATGTGTGAGTGCACGAGGAAGCAAGAGCACACAGGTAGAGAGGGGACCAGGCATGCTATTCCATTATCCCATCCCTTGGCTGAAAGGACAACCGTGAACTGCTCCCCCCGCCCGTTGGAAGCCCTGAAGTGGACATTGCATGGAGCGCATGGGGGTCAGCACCAGCCTGAAACAATGCATTCTGCCCTCCAGCTGCAGCAGCGAGATTGAGCTTCTGAATTTTGTGGGCTGTCTGCCTGCCTGCCTGCCTGCCTGTCTGTCTATCTGGGGTTTCCTGTTCGCACAGTATCCTCTGCACGTCGATTCATTCATTTTCTGCTGCATCTGTGCATTGGTGTGTTGGTTGTGCGTGCTCTTGTGGCGAGCCGACTACCTGCCCCGCGTCTGTCAGTGCGACCGACCGTCAGAGTGTCTGGTCATCTGTCGGTTGGCCTGTCTGTCCACTTGTCTGTTTCTGTTGACCCGTTTGTCCGCCTGCTCATCGTTCTGTGTCCCTATCCGTTGTTAACGGGCTAGTTGTCAAGGAGACATCCATGTGCTTTGTTGAAGGTCACATGTGTTAGCAGCCGACTGAAAGCGCTAGGCGTTCTGCAGACGGCATCCGTGAATTGTGGCACTTGAGTTTCGCAAATAGCGGTCGATGGCCATCTCACGGTGGGTAACTGACGGCAACGACAAGGCGCTCGATGCTTTGCCGGCGGGGGGTGATGGAGTCCAGAGTTCACTTCATTTGTTTGGCGTCGCAGACCTGGTGCATCTCTGTGTGTATTCGTTGCTTGGTCTACGGGTGCATGCCGGTCCCATGCGTCTGTCCATATGTATGGTTTTTCCTTCCTGCATTGCTGTGCCTGTTCACGTTGACACAAGTACACAGGAGCAGTGGTATAATGGGTGTCGACGACCTTTGAGCAGTGTTTCCAACATGGTTGGAGCATCACCCACACTTGTCACCTGCGCACCTGCCCATGGGAACATAGGTTCATATTGGCTCTTTAGGAGACCCCCTGCACGTGCCGTGGTACCCTGCTGCAACTCCACAGCCAATCCCGTGGTGCATTGGGATGTTGCAGGGAGAATTCAAACATATTGCACGCAAAGTTACCAAAGAAATCGCTTCCCGTGAGCATATCAAGAACATCGACAACCAGCGAACTGCTGGAAAGATTCGTGACTTTGTTAAGGTTTGTCATTGCGAATGCTGTGCTATGCTCTACTGTGTGATACTATGCTATGCTCTGCCGATGCCCTGTGCCAGGCCATGCTATGCTATACTACTCACGATATCTTGTCGCATGAGGAAGACCACAGGCTACAGGCAAGTGCGAACGAAGGTTTTATTTCACAGCAACATCACAACAAGATATGCATTTGGGATTTTCCTGTGTCTTGGGTCTTTTGCTGCGCATCGACTGGGCTTGTGCTGTTTCGGGCCAGTTTGTGAAGACAAGCGCAGAATACGCTTTCTTCAGCACTGGGTCTCTGTGGGACCCCCCGCCAGGGGTGGTAATGGGGATGTTGTGATAGCACCCTGGTGGAGTTCGTACAAAAGGACATGTTTTGCAGCCTCCAGCCCAACGTAAGGCGAGCAATGGCGTTTGTGGTGACCAAAGCGCTGTGCATGCATTTCCTTGTGTCCAGTCGTCCTCTGTTGCTGTCGTCGCATTTGCTGGAATCTGCCAAAGTAGTCTGCCAGAACATTATTTCAAGGCCCAAGACCCTGGTTCTCAGCGAACAGGAGACCACCAGCCCTCAGCCCTTTCCTTCGGGGGAAGAAAGGCCAACTGGACTCAGTATTGGCCAAGGTCGCTCCTCTGTGACACCAGCATAGACCTTACCGCCGCACAGCACACGTGCGGTGTGTGCAGGGGAAACATGTTTTTGAGCGCTACCTGGCATCGGCACTACCCTCCACCTCTTGTACGCTGTAAAGTGCAGGAGACATGGATGTCAAACTAATTCGGTTCCTAGTGGGTTCCCAGAGAAATTGCATTGCTGCTGGCCGTAAATTGCTGTTGAGGGTACGTGTTGCAGAAACGTGAGCATGCGATGCTCATGGCCTCACCTCTGGCCTGCACTGCACCACTTCCGCAGGAGAGGTCGCACATGCTGCAGCCCAAATAACCTCAGGAACATGTGGCATACGCCATACAGCTGATGAATTGTCCCGTATTACGTACATGGTCGCCCCCCCCCCCCCCCCTGTGTCCTTGGTTTGTGGAAAGGAGCCTGATGCAGGATACAATCATGTGGTTCAGTGGAAAGCAGAGCAAATACGAATGACATTGTACACTACCACAGGTATGAATGAGAAGCATGGCGGCATGGTGTAGTGGTGCGACCTACTGATGGCATCAAACAATGACACCATTGGAATTTTATTCCGCAGCTTAACTAAAGTCCCTGTGAAGTGTATGTGTCGCCCCCCCCCCCCCCCACGCCCCTACGCAGCTTGACTCCTGGCAACATGCCTCATGATTGTGCTGTGTGAATAATTTTGAAGCCGTACTGCAGCACAGTTTTCAGCCGTGTGGCCCCAAGAAGGTTGGAGAAGGGTTTGTCCGGAAGGGCTGCTGGTTGGACGACTGAAGCTCCTTCCCGATGCAATGAACTGCCACTGCAAATTATCCGCCAGAGCACGATGCCCCCTTGTCTTTTGGCTCGAGTGGGTGTGGGTTGGATGCGCAATGTTTGCATTATTCCTCAGAGAGAGTGTAAACTCTGACCAGCTCCCATCTGAAGCTGAGCCCTGAACTAGCACAGGTTGCTGAACAATTTTCTTGTCCCCATACCAAGCCAAATTGCAGCCTCCAATCGAATCCATATATGCCCGACCTCAGCCCATTTCCAACCTCTTTCAGAAACATATGAAGCACGTTCAGAAGGTCAAAGAAAAAGAGAAGGCAGCAGAAGATGCTGAAGCAGGAATTGGCGATGTCAAAAAGATGGTTACAATGCTTGGGGCGTAGGAGATCACATTGTGGCATGCAAGGGGCAAAGTAGAATGAGGTTGAGATGGGCGAAGTGACAGGCACAGATAGCCGTAGTTCACAGGGACAGAGAGGGTTCTGCGAGAAGAGTATTAAGGAGTTGGGATAGGCAAAGGGCTGATTGGCATCCTCAATAGGTTTGCGCAGTCTGTCAAAGGTATGCACGGTTCACATGGGACGCTTGGCCGACTGGTGATTGCTTCGAAGATTTGCATGCAATTGAGGACTAAGTCTCCGTAGGCTTTGGATCTAAATACATGGCTATGCAGTTGATGCCACTTTACATGCAGCCGGTGTTGCAGTCATTGGTTTGTATATGATAGGTGTGGATTGAACAACAGGGCTTGGGTTCCCAGGGAGGTGGGCTTAATTGCAAATTCAACCCCCATCGGTTGTGCACAGATACGGTATCTGTGCACAGCCCCGACCACTTCTTAGGCCAATGAGGGATGCGGTGATTCTGAAAATATGATATGTGGTATCTGCAATTTTGAATTGTTGTATGTATTTTGGTACGTACCAAAAAACCCCCGCGATGTACCAAAAAACCCCCCCATTTTGTACAAAAAAACCCCCGTGATGTATCAAAAAAACCCCCTGATTTACCAAAAAAACCCCCCCATTTTGTACCAAACCCCCCCCCCCCGATTTGTACCCCCCCAGGTTTTTACCAAACACCCCCCCCCCCCGAGGGATATGAAAATTTACCAGAAAAAACCCCCAATCTTACCAAAACCCCCCCCCCAATCTTACCAAAAAAACCCACAGCCAAAATTCTTACCATAAAACCCCCGAATCCCCCAAATTGAAGTGTTCCACAGAAGTTTCAGGGATATCTTGGAATGTCTTCGGATTGCAATTGATTGCATTTACCATCCTGGTTTCGTTCATTGTGTGCCACAGCTTGTCAGTGGGGTGACAATTTGACATGATTTCTTTTAAACCATGCAAAGATGCCTTAGGGGTGCTGCAGGGCGGCATCTCGTTGGGAAGTATTGAGCTTGCTTTTGCCTACTACAATTTACAGGACAGTGGCATGCCATTGTCCAGTGGATTGATGGACATCGTGTGTTCAAAATGGGCTGTAATTTTCTACAAAGCAGAAGTTTTACCTGTGCCCGTTGTATCAACAACGTGCAATACCTATTGTGGTGTCTGATCTCTGCCCAGTCAAACTGCATTCAATGGCAAGGTGTGTGTGGCCGGGGGCGGGGGGGGGGTAGAGGTGACACCGTGAAGGAGCACATATTTCTTCAGGATGAAGAAATGAGCACAGCTTCCAGTGCAGCAATCGAATGTTGTTGTGCAGATTCTGATGTTTTTCATACCACCCTGCTAGATACAAGGTACGCTCCCTTGTGTCTGTGCCGACAGGCAACATTCCTTTGTTGCAAAGTTGCAGATGATCATCTCTTGTAAGGCCTGTGTGATGGCATGGCATCAATGGTTTAGCCGTTACCAAACAGCAAGCAATCATGTGTCGATGTGTGATTTTCCCCCACTGAAGAAGAATTTATTTCATAGTTTGAAACTGTTAGTTAAATTTGAAAAAAGCATTTTTTCCAGTGCTTTGTTGAAACGTTGTTGTTCCTGAAAGGTTGCACGGATGGCAGTCCACAGCCCAAGAAAGCATGGTGCAGCATTTGTGAGCAATTTCGAATGAGGATGCCAATTGCAGAAATGATGTTTCTAACCCGCTCGCTTTTCTGCCCATCATTACACCCGACGAACTAAATGAGTAGTGTTGATCACAATATCTGGTACTTGTCACAGTTCATCATTTGCACTCTACAAGGGACTGGATCTGGGTGGCATGCAACCAGGGTGCATTCTGGTGTATGTGGTGATTGGGAGGTGGTGGTTACCGAGCTGGGTTGACCCTGTCGAGGTTTTACAACCAAGGGTCCAAGGGTGAGCAACACATTTTAGCAAGCAGCAGCAGCAGCAGCAGCAGCACACACAGGAAAACTCTTTATGTGGACACTGTGGCTCCAACCGCCATCTAAGTAGCTCAAAACCACCGGAAAGCAAGCGCGCATCACCATAATCAATTTTTGTTTCATTTTGAGCCGTCTAGCCCGTTCAATGTCGCATTTGTTGTCCAAAAAAGGCCTTTTTTCGGCTGTTTTCAGGAGGATCGTCCCGAAAATGCAGGACAATCTGGCCGGTGCGTCAAGTAGGTGTCTCCAATGAGGGCTGTTCTTCTTCCATTGCGATTGGGCTAGTAAAGGAATGCAAATGAGTGTTCAACAAGGCATCTTCCACATCTGGGTGCCCCGCGGTGGTGTAATTTGAGCTGAAAATAAGGCGTATATGAGCCGCTCGTGAGGAAATGAGAGCAAGCGGCTCCTGATCAAGCCGTTTTGCTTTTCACAGCAATTTCCAATGCGCTAAGCAAGGCTAGGACCCTCCTCGGTTGTAGTCGTAAGTCTTGATTCGTTGTGAGAAGCTAATGCATGGACATTAAGCATCTTTGTAGGCATTGCAAACCTACACATCATAATTGCACACGAGCAGATGTGCAGGGGTTTTCATGGATTTGTGGTACGACTAATCGTGGATTAGCACGAACTGGTGATTTGTTCAAAATCACGAATAATCATGAAGAATCATGAATGCAATTTGCCCCGATTAGAGTGATGACCGGATAACCATGTATTTTTCCGTTTCTTTTTCGTTGAGGTCATTCGGTGTTTGATTTTTTGTTGTGATCTAGAATCGTATTTAGGACACGTTTGCTGATGCAATTGCTGCGATTGATGCAATCCATGTTGATACATTTTAGAAATCTCGAGAAAAGGATAGGGCTAAAATGGTTTTTGCAAAACAGCCACCATAGTTTCTATGTGATATATTTGCAGCGTTTGCAAATAGTTTAGGTAGTGGTACAAGGGAAGGAATCTTTATTTCTAAAACCCGACTTTGCAACTGCAAAGCATGAAATAGCAAAAGAACAAGTTTCGAAATCTGTGTAGCAGCTTGGTGCATTGCCCGCATTTTTGGTTTCATGTTTTCAACAACGGAAAGTAGAAGACCACATTCCATCGCGACCTTTTTTTGGTGTTGCAATGAATTTGCAACAAGCGGCCGTGAAGCCTTGTTCGGCACCGGACGTTTTCTGTAGAAAATTTCCTGAAACACATTTAACGGACCTTTGAACACAACAAGTTACACTAAGCAACTACCCGTACAAGGCATGCACATCTATCAATAACTTCAACGCAAATGAGAAGTGGGCTCAATTCTTCTATCCGTTTTTTCTCGCATGCCCTATCTGTGTGTATCTGCCCTTTGCCGCCCTGATGTAATGTTTTGCATAGAGTAACCCCCTAAAGGGGCCGTTTGGGTTTTCAAGTTGTGAACTCATGCTCAGCCCATGTGAATTGCACCCTGTTCGGGAAGGGGCGGACACAAAAAATGGCAACCAGAAATTTTCTTTTTTTCGGACATTTGGAACACCTATGAAGCAGACAGCACAAAACAAATGGTTTTTCACGTGATTTGCTGGTTTTTTGAAGTTTTTGTTTGGCAAAATAAAATATTATCTTGCTTGATTTGAAGGGTCGGTACTGCCAAAGTTGTTGCCTTTCTATTTCCAAAAGCAACGAGCACCTGCCATTTCAAAAGCTCAATTCCAAAAATCTGATTCTGCGTAATACCAGCAGTATCGAAGTTGGTCGTGCGAAATAAATGGTTTTTTCTGCCTCGGAGTGCGCGAGCCCTCGCGCACTCGGAGTCGTGAAAACAACTGTGTACAGAAGGCAGCAAAAACACAACAGGGGAGGCAACATATGCATACATTGAAGTAAAAGCTCTGCAAAAGTGTACAAGCCCTTCAGGGCGTAATAATACATTCGCGTCGAAGGCCAGTGCGCGAGACGTCGCGCACAAATGACCGCAAAAAAAGAAAACAACAACCGGGTTAATCTTGACTTACTTCTTCTTCGGTGCTGCCACGTTGGCCAACCTGGCAAATAGGCTTCTTGCCACTTAACCCCCCCCACTTGGAGAGGCAACGGTACGAGGGGATGGCTGAGAACCAGAACACGATGGCGGCTTGAACTCTGCACTTGCAACAGTGTTCGCTTTCTTCTTGGGCTGGTCCTGAGACGCATCATCGGGACTTGCATCAAAGTCAGAGGTGGGTGTCCGCTTCCGCTTCTTCTGTGTCTCCAGTACTTGATCCAAATCCTCTTCTTCACCCTCCTCGTCCGCATCCTCATCGTCTGTTTCTTCCACCTTGTCGGATTCCTTTCCCTTTTCTTTTGCCTGCTTCTTGCTACTTGAGGGGGTTCCTTGTTCTGCCCTAGTACCCCGAGTTGGCTCAACTTGGGCATTCTTCTTCATCTTTGGCAGGGTGGGTGCACTAGTAGTAGTAGTAGACCCACTGTCATCAACGGGGGCCTCAAACACCACCTGTTTTTGGGCGGCTTCTGCAGCATGCACCTTGTGGTGCCCTTGGTGACCTCGATCGCTATCCCAAACCCAGAGAGGAATGCCACGCAAAAGCGAGTGTTCTTGAGTATACCAATGTGCACTTGCTACTCCATCCTGCATGTGATCGTTGTCCAACATGTGCCGCATGACGATGGCATGCTGCAGAGCACCTGTACTGGCACTGCTAAGGTCCTTTTGCCGAATCGGTGACATAGCCAGAAACGCCACTTTAATACTCCCGTCCGACATTGCAATCTTTACGGCCATGGGCGGCGTCTCATCTACAACAACCACTACATCATTGTTTCTACAATCAACTAAGAACTTGTTAAGGTACCACAACACGTGAATTAGAGGCATGAAACCACCGAGGTTATTGTTGTGCATCTCTTCGGCATAATCAGCTGAGTACGTCACATAGTTGTGCAACTGCAAATGTGATGGGAGGAAAGACACATAGCTGGTGCTACAGTGCGCGAGGCATGGCGCACTCAACGGCGTCAAAAACTGCGAAAGTGACGGATATACCTTGTTCCAATTCACACAGTGTGCTCGACAAACTGATACATGTCGGTGGTGGCTGTGCCCGACATCCAAGAGTATACCGGCCTCCGGGCGTCATAGAAAGGCACTGTACTTTGGTCGTTCTCCTTCTCGACACGCCAGAGCCTCTGTATGTCCCGAACAATACGGCACACCACATTAGTCTCGCCATAGAAAATCAGGTCCTTGCCCAACATCATCACATCGAACAACCACTAGGGAACAAATCTTGCGTAGTCGTATTTCCAGGAAGGGGTTGGCGTTGACAACCCACAACCAGCACCGCAAGTCCCGGAAACGGGCCGGTGGTGTCTTTCCAATGTTTCCGACAAGGCATGCTGTTAAGCGTTACTTGGTCCGTTGCCCATCCTGCTTGGAGACATTGATCACTTCGCCAGTACTCAACTGTGTTTGTGTTGTTGGCGCCGATGCTGGTCCCTAAGCCTTTCTTTGAAGCTGTTTCTGCTTGGAGAGGGTCTGTGGGTTGGAGCTGCTCCCTTGTAAGCAGTCCGCCACAAAGGTGCCTCGTACCGCGCCCACGCCAACCCCACCCACACCCACACCAGCACCCCCAAGCAGTTCCCCCCCAAGCCCTTCCCCCCGGGGCGGGCGCGGCACGTCCGCCCCCCGGCGCCCGAGCGCTTGCCGCCGGGCGTCACGCTGCCGCAGCTGCAAAGACAGTGGGACGCCCGGCGCGTGATCCAGGAAGGAGGGGAGGGCGCGCCAGCAGAGCTGCGTGCCAGCCACGGGAGCGCGGGGAGGGGGGCAGGAGGCGACAGGGGAAGTGCCCAGGAGCGCGCGCAAGGAGCAGGCCAGGGCACGCGCGGCTGGGAGCAAGGGCGCAGCAGCGGGGGGGGGGCAGAGCGCAGGCAGCGGACGGCGCGACTCAGGGCAGGGGGCCGGGAAGGGACCAGGGCACGGGAAGGGCGCGCAGGGGCGCGGGCAGGGAGCCCAGGTGCAGGGGGCGGGGCGAGGGGCGCTGGGCGAGCGGGCGGGCCAGGGCGTGGGGGATGGGGGGCGGGACCCGCGGCACGGGCAGGGGGGTGGAAAGGGGCCCAAGGGCAAGGGCATGGGCGCCGCGGGCCGAAAGGGACAGGCGGGACGGGGCATGGGAGCCCGGGGGGGAGGGCGGGCCGAAGGGAGGGGGGCGGGGAGCGGGGCGCCCCCGCAGCCGGACGTGCAGCCGGTGAGGTGCATCCCCCCCGGCATCCAACAGATGCCGGCGCACCACACCCACCACCACCACCACCACCACCACCACCACCACCTCTACAACATCGACCCTGACGCCGGCGAGCTCGTCCCCCCCCAACCCCCACGACCCCAGCACCAGCCAGCCCCCCCCGCGCCGAGAGCGGAGCCGGCGCGGATGGCCTCGGCGGAGCGGGGTCGGGGCGCGGCATCGGTGCCGCAGGCAGAGGGGCAGCGAGGGGAGCCGGCGCGGGGGGCAGAGGGGGCCCGGCCGTGGGACCGGGACTGGGGCACCGTCCCGGACCCTCTGGGGGAGGAGGCCCTCCCCCTGGTCGGGGAGGTTTACGGGTGGTTGTGCTGGGCCAACCCGGGGACCACCAGGGGGTTGAGGAACCGGCCCTTCGATGCCGTGCTCCTCCGGAGAGACGGAGGAAACCGAGAGGTACCCCCGGGGGGGTGGGCAGCCCCGGAGGGACCATGAGAGGGTCCTCAGGTCAGTGATCCGGGCGGCGTGGTCCGACAGGGAGCCGACGTGGCCGGCCTTCCTAGAAGGGGGAGCGGTGCTCCGCATCACAGATGCGGACGCCAACAACTGGCTCCCCCGGGCCTTGCGCAGCGCCCTCGCCCACTGGCGCTACCGCCGGCGCAACCCGCCGCCGCCACAGCCCCAGCCCCCACACAAGCGGCGGCGCAGGTGACGGCCCAGACGGCGGACGCGAGTAAGTGGGGGGGGGAGCTGGGCCCCCCGACCCACGCCCCCCCCACAGTACGGCGTGACGCAGGAGCGCGCGCCACCTCCCGTGGGAGGGAGGGCGGAGACAACGAGCGCGGGGGGGAACCTGCTGCCCCGCATCCCGCTAACCGCTGACCGCTAACCCTCACGGCCGCCCCCGGCCGGCCAGCGCCGCGCGACGACGGCAGGGGGGATGAGGGGCCCCAGCGAGGGCCTGCATGAGGGTCCGGCTCTAGGTAGAGGGGAGCGGGGGAAGGGTGCAACCCCCCAGCCGATGGCTGGCCCCTGGGGCCGGGACCGCCATGCCGCCCCCCCCCCCCCAGCCGTCAGGAGGCGGCGCCAGGGGACCAGAGGGCCCCCCCCACTCCCCCCCCCCCTCCCACTCAGGCCCAAGAGCGGACGGAGGCAGACCGAAGAAACGGCGGCCCCACCCCCCCCCCCGAAGAGGATGCTGCATCCGGGGTGCGGGGGCACCACGGCCGAGGCAGGCGCCCACACGCCCTGCCTGCTGCCGGCCGACGGCGGACCGGCGACACCCAGGACGGCGCAAACGGAGCGGCCTTATCAGAGGCCGGCCCTGGGAAGACGGGGGCGCGAAACAGGGCGGGGGGTTCCCCCCCCCCCCCCCCGGCCGCACTGACCCGTCGGCGGCCGACCGGACCGCGCCCGACGCCCGCGGCCTCCGGCAACCCCCACGGCACGAGTATACCCCGGGGGGGCACGCCAGGGGCAACAGAAGGCAGGCCGACGCCCGATGGGGCGGGGGGGCGGGGGGGCGGCCCCCCCACCCCCCCCCTCCGCACCCCCCCCAGCTAGGGAGCCACAGGAGCGGCCCTTCGCCCCCCCGGAGCCGAGGGGACGCCCCCCCCCCCCCAGAAGGGACCGCGACGTGGGGGGGGGGGATGCGGCTGGACCTGCTCCCGCGGGGGTCGCGGCCGCGGGGCGAGCCCACACCAGCGTGCCGGAGCAACGCACGCACCAGAACAGTATGGGGGCCGCGCCCCACATGACCCTTCCGTGACCACAGCCCACTCAGGGAGGGCAGAGGGGGGGTTCAGGTCTGCAGGGGCCCCCGGGGGAGCGGTCCACGGGCCGCTGCTCACCCCCCCCCGGCCCGGGGCGGCACTGCGACCCCGACCGCACGCGCACGCCGGAAGGGAGTGCGCCGACGACACGAGGGGGGCCAGGATTGAGTACCGCAGGCCGCCACCGGGAAGGGGAGCAGGGAGGCTGCGACGCGTCCCCCCCCCCCACCCCCCCACCGACCCGCAAGCCGCGGGGGCCCCGGCCCCCACCCCCGGAGGCAGGGGGGATGGTCCCCCCCCCGCCCGAGAGAGGAGCCGGAGCGCAACCCGCCCCCCCGCCCCAGCCGCCGGCTCCCAGGGGGGCCGGGGAGAACAAGCGAGCCCGCGCCAACGCGCCAGGACGCCGCACAGATCGCGCCCGGAGAAGGCGGGTGAGCACGAACCGGCTTGGTATGGGGGGCCACGCCCCCCATGGACAGCACGACGCCAGTGACACCCGCTTTTTTTACCTGCCGAGGGAAGGCAGAGGGACGGAACGAGGCAGAGCGACCCCCCGCCCTACAGGCCCCCCCCGGCCGCACAAACGGGGGGTACGGCGCACGCCCCCCCCCCCCCCCAGCCCGCCCCCCGGCACACGAACGCCACGGACCCGCCCCGCGGCGCGCAGCCCCCACAGGGCGTGCAGGCCGAGTAGACAGAGAAGGGCCCCCACACCCGCACGCCCGGGCCCATAACACGTGGATCGCGGACCCCAACAGCCCGCCCAGTGGGCGGGCAGTCGGGGGAGGGGGAGCGCCTGACCCCAGACGCCCCTCGCAACAGTAGAAGGCACACCCCCCGGGGACGCCCTACTGCCACCCCCACAACCCCAAGCCAAGTAGGGGGGAGCCGGGACCGGACCGCCCCCCCCCAAAGCATGCCAGACGGAGCAAGGGACCGGGGCAGGACACGCGGAGGGGCACGGACCACGTGGAACGGCCCTACCAGCGCCCAGTGCCGGGACCACGCGAGATGCGCACGCCACACCACCCAGGGGGGGGGGGAGCGGACGCAGCGGGAGCGCGAGCGCACAAACACGTAAAGGGCACGCGGGGACTACCAGAAGGGCAACCGGACCGAGCGCGCGGAACGCACAGACCGCGTGGAATGGCGTACCAGCGAGCGAGGGTAAGGGACACCCGGACGGGACGGCCCGCCACACGCAGCGCGGAACACGCGGGGCGGGAAGGGGGAATTGAGAGAGACACAACACCAGGTACCGACCCGAACCCCCCGAACCGGCCGCGAGCGCCGCGCACACACAGACGGGGCACTGCACCCGCCAAGGCAGTAGTGGCGCACAGCGCCACGCCCCAACCCCTAGGCTAGGCAGCCTCCGCGCCAGCCCAAGGGGGTCCCACTGGCGACAAGCCAGTAGCACGGGCCCGGCGGCGCCGGCGCCCCGGGTGACCACGCATTAGGGGGGCGACGCAGTGGGTAAGCGCCCGCAGCCACGGCTGCGAATTGATGCACTGACCGGGGAGTGGCGAAACGGGGAAGCCGGGGAAGGACGGGGCTCCGAGCCCTGTGAACCCGGGGCACTCTGCCACCAGGCAGGAGGTGCGGTTTGGAGGGCCCCCCACTAGGACCCGTGGGGAGGATATCACCTGGTCCGACCAGGTGACCCCCCGGGGCCGAAAGGCGTCTAGTACCCGCAAAATCAAACCTCAAACCTCAAACCATCATCGGGACTTGCATCAAAGTCAGAGGTGGGTGTCCGCTTCCGCTTCTTGTGTGTCTCCAGTACTTGATCCAAATCCTCTTCTTCACCCTCCTCGTCCGCATCCTCATCGTCTGTTTCTTCCACCTTGTCGGATTCCTTTCCCTTTTCTTTTGCCTGCTTCTTGCTACTTGAGGGGGTTCCTTTTTCTGCCCTAGTACCCCGAGTTGGCTCAACTTGGGCATTCTTCTTCATCTTTGGCAGGGTGGGTGCACTAGTAGTAGTAGTAGACCCACTGTCATCAACGGGGGCCTCAAACACCACCTGCTTTTGGGCGGCTTCTGCAGCATGCACCTTGTGGTGCCCTTGGTGACCTGGATCGCTATCCCAAACCCAGAGAGGAATGCCACGCAAAAGCGAGTGTTCTTGAGTATACCAATGTGCACCTGCTACTCCATCCTGCGGGTGATCGTTGTCCAACATGTGCCGCATGACGATGGCATGCTGCAGAGCACCTGTACTGGCACTGCTAAGGTCCTTTTGCCGAATCGGTGACATAGCCAGAAACGCCACTTTAATACTCCCGTCCGACATTGCAATCTTTACGGCCATGGGCGGCGTCTCATCTACAACAACCACTACATCATTGTTTCTACAATCAACTAAGAACTTGTTAAGGTACCACAACACGTGAATTAGAGGCATGAAACCACCGAGGTTATTGTTGTGCATCTCTTCGGCATAATCAGCTGAGTACGTCACATAGTTGTGCAACTGCAAATGTGATGGGAGGAAAGACACATAGCTGGTGCTACAGTGCGCGAGGCATGGTGCACTCAACGGCGTCAAAAACTGCGAAAGTGACGGATATACCTTGTTCCAATTCACACAGTGTGCTCGACAAACTGATACATGTCGGTGGTGGCTGTGCCCGACATCCAAGAGTATACCGGCCTCCGGGCGTCATAGAAAGGCACTGTACTTTGGTCGTTCTCCTTCTCGACACGCCAGAGCCTCTGTATGTCCCGAACAATACGGCACACCACATTAGTCTCGCCATAGAAAATCAGGTCCTTGCCCAACATCATCACATCGAACAACCACTAGGGAACAAATCTTGCGTAGTCGTATTTCCAGGAAGAGGTTGGCGTTGACAACCCACAACCAGCACCGCAAGTCCCGGAAACATGCCGGTGGTGTCTTTCCAATGTTTCCGACAAGGCATGCTGTTAAGCGTTACTTGGTCCGTTGCCCATCCTGCTTGGAGACATTGATCACTTCGCCAGTACTCAAATGTGTTTGTGTTGTTGGCGCCGATGCTGGTCCCTAAGCCTTTCTTTGAAGCTGTTTCTGCTTGGAGAGGGTCTGCGGGTTGGAGCTGCTCCCTTGTCAGCAGTCCGCCACAAAGGTGCCCCGGTCAATCTTTTCCACTTTGGCCACGGCGACGGTTAGTTCGACCTGTTTGCGTCTTCACAATAACCCTATTGTCCTAGTCCAATCTTCCGTTGCGACGTGCCGAGCGCTGCGACTTCTGCTGGATTTGTCGCATCAGCAGGCGTGGAGATGTAAAACCAACGGCGGGGTCGCCGCGGTCGCAGGGATCTGGGGCCCGTTGAGGTGAGCGGCGGAGATCGGATTCTGATGGTGTTGGTGAGTGATGGTGATTGGATGGTGATATTGTTGGTGGGAGATGGTGATTGAATGGTGATGGTGTTGGTGGGACATGTGTAACTACGAAGACAAATGAGAAAAGTGCAGTTTCGCTAAAACGCGATAAATCGCGGTAAAACGCGGTAAATCGAGGTCAAACTTGGTCAAACAGTGTTTGCCATGTCCCTCTATGTGTTTGGGTGGTGGTAAGACAAAACCATGTCAAGTTGATGTAAAATGAGGCTAAATCTATGCTTTTTGCGGTAACAGGTCGGGTCGTCGTGCGTCAAACCTGGGTCCCCGTCAACTTTTGTCTTGTGCCGTGTTTGCTCAAACTTATAGAGGTCAGATGCGGCAGCCCTCACGCACCGTAGCTGCGAAACTGCCGCATACCTGCGGTCTGCTTGACAAAATCCTTGTTGTTTGTCTGGTCAAAGTGGAATGTAACGCATATTTCCGTAATCAACATGTCAATGTGGGCCTGTGTGCTGCGTATCGTCGCATCCATCAGGGTCATGTGCGCGCAGGCCTTTTGCAATGAACTTGGCAAATGCAGCCCGTCCAGCGTCTTGAAGGCGTTCCTCGCTATGTTCTCTTTTGTGCTGCGATTCTCCCAGTTCTTCATACCGTTGACCGTTTCCATGCCGCAGTAGTATGCCAAGGAGAAGACGTCCCTCCATTGCTTGAATGCTCTGTCCTAAGAAGACCAAATGTGCAGTAGAGTGCGCGTGACCTCGCGCACTGAAATTGCGTGACGCTCCAACACATACTGTGCGCCCTGGTTCTTCCAAATTATTTCGGACAACGAATGCCGAGTTGGCGGCAGCTTGGACAACAGCAGATTTGAACCGATCGAAATCTTATGGTTCTTTTTCCCGCTTCTCGTCCTCAACCTACAGAAGCATGTTGTGCACCGCCTTGGACAGCGGAATCCACGTCAAAGACTTCCTGCTAGACAGCTGTAATCCTGCGACCTTGGCCCGAATCGTCCAAGGCGCTTCAAACCTGGGAATGTCAACATGTGCATATTCTTGCCAGTCCTCCAGCTCTTAAAGAAGGTCCCTACCAGGACCGGCCCCTGCTGTGCCCCTTCCGCCTGTAACCCCTGCTGATTTGCTCCTGATCAATGCTTGCATTCCTCAAAATCCAGGGTCCAAAATCCAAAAATATAGAAAATGTAATCCTCCTTCAACCCTGAATAGGAACCAGATCCCACAAATACAGCAATAACCCAATCCACAATCCAATACACGCTGCGGGCTTCCGTTCAGCACACCGGTCGTCCCACGGTGGCGGGCATGTACAAGAATTGCACCAAAGAGGAAAGCCCTGAAATTGGCATATGAACACAAATAAAGCAAAGTTGGGGAAAGATGGAAAGGTACACAATCACAGCCATAGACCCCTCATTCCCTGGACTCAGGACCTTCCCCTGACTCACCAACATGATGCCCTGAACCCAGTCAAATAAGATGGCTGAATGCCATGTGTCAAAAGTCACTACATAAACCCCAAAAATGTGTTCACTCCCAAGCCTCTAAATCCTAGCCCAATAGGGGAGGTGGCGTGTCATGGCCTAGAGTAGCACTCAGGACCATGCCCTACCCTGACATAACCTTGGTTGGACTTGGAGTGGATTGGGCTTGGAGAACTGCCCCATGAGTTTGAACTCATAACATGCCAAAAACTGCCAATTCACATCATATTGGCCATATATCAAATATATGCTCAAAATTGAAGTTACCACTTATCCGAAGGCTCAAAGTATGCATGGAATCGGAGTCTAGTATTCATGGAGGATAGAGACCAAAGGTCAATGCCCATGTACATCTCCACTTTACCCTCGAAACCCCTTCGGATATGGGCGCCACGCACTGCCCAAGTCAGCCCATGATCTTCAGACCAATTCCTGTAATCCTTCGTGCGCCAAGCCAAATGGAGTACGCAATCCGGCATATGGTGGTGTTCAAGTCCAAAGCATATGCGAACATATGAACAACATACCATGGTTCGACTCTCCATAGGCTTCTTGCTGTTTGCCGACCAGGTAAGTACACAAAACGCAAAAATGAGCAAAAATTGAGGTTAAAAACATGAAAATATGTCCAAATACAAAGTTGTCATGATAGTATATCTCTATGCTCACCCATGATATCCGCTCATGGTTCAATACACAAATGATTGGAACCATTTGCGAACAATTCCCCCACTTGGATCCCCAATCGGGCGCATGGAGATACCTTCGCCACTCATATCTACATGCCCCATGAAAATTGGAGTGCACTCATGAATCTCTTTGCCAAACATACCATGAGCAATACATACGCGGTAAACTTAGTCTAGCGCTTTGAATTCCACAATTAGGACAAGGGCAAAGCCCTTGTCACGTGTGACTTCCCATCTTTTCGGCCACACAAAGATATATAACATGGGCGTGAGCATATCAAGACATATACCATGCATATAACACATAGCCCTTAAAATCGGCTCCCACCATGGTATGCCATGCCCCTCCATGGTCAGAACTTTGGGTTAAATGGACGTGGGAACCTAAGGAAAGATGCTATGCAACCGCAAGACTCATGCGCTACACTCCAAAGTCATAATATCAAGTCCGGACACATGGTCAACAAGTTATAAACAAGTTTCTACCATGTTGACCATGATTCTACGATACAACGAGTGTGTATGACGACCTAAGGTGTTGGACCCTACCAAAAAAAAGTTGAGACTAAGGCAATTACAACGCAACATTCCTTATTCTCTTCCCTCGCACTCACGCGTAGATATGGCCCTTCAAAGTGGTCCCACGAATCACTTTTGTTTCCCTTATATCTCCGAGTCAAATGGGTGGCAGATATGAGGGAAACCTGATTTGGGCATAGGGAAAAGAGTATGACCACTCGAAGAAGACCAAATCAAGTGCGGCGATGTCGAAGTCGAAAATCCAATTTCGACATCGCGAAAAATTCAGATTAAAATTTCGAGTGCATATTTAGAAAATTGCGGAAGCAACGAACCCTTTACTGATGATATCTGACCCTTCAACGGAGTATCCGCCAAGATATCTGGAAATAACAGTTAACCAATCGGTTACCGCAAAATCGCGAGCCAACTGACAGTCGCCGATACATTGACCATCAGAACGGAAGGCGGAAAAATTACGGAATCATTATGATAAAAAAACCCTGTTGATTCCTGATATTCTGATATATAAATCTCGGCTGGCGGCGCCTCGGTACTGAATATGACCGCTCATAGCCGGAATGGCCAAACCTATCACACTATCACATCTGGTTAGGTCAGGTGGATGGGAGAGTATGATATCAGCCAATGGCGGCTTGCCGGCACATAGATACACACCCCAAGTGACCCAAAGATGGCCACGGGGTCCGAACCGGCTTCACCCCCCTTCTCAGAGCGTTGTTACCGCTCGGAAGTGATTGAAGAGAGGACGGGAGGACCCCAATGGGCTCCAACCCCCCCTCCCCATGTCCCAAGGCCACATGGAGGCCCCACACACTTCGTAGGCGTCCCCCACGCCCCAAGGGAGGGGTGAGGACACTGATAATGGGTGCCCTACGCCATATCCGGTCTCCTCTTGATCTACAACATGGACCAAGGGGATCAAAGATAGAGAAACGTCGTCGATTGACCTAAATAAGTATACCACAATGAAATATATATGTGGAGATCGAGTGAAGGGGGTATATGGCCAATCAAGGCCCAGAAATCCCCGGATGAACGCCCTCACCCGACTCCCAAGCACGTAAACAAACAAAAATGCCAAGGGGGATCCATTATGGTGCTACAGCAGCCACCAAATGGACCACCACGTCCTTGACATCCAAAGAAATGTTCTTTTTCTTCAGATATTCCATCCAGACCGTGGTGTACCTCGGCACAAAACTGCTCGGAGGTTCCCACGAATCTCTGGAGGCGGCGAATCCCTTCCAACGGACTTTATAAAGTCTCCTCGCAGGCGTCCCCGGGTCCGGCTTGTCCGCCAGGATCTTCTCGGCGGTGAAGTCGTCGTCCTCACCCTCGTCGTCCGAGTCCACATCGCCGGCCGTGAACTCGAAGGTGACGGGACGTCCGCTGGGGTCTGGTGCTCGGGGACGAAGCTGGGTGTGGTCGCGGTCCAGGATCTTGTTATCCCCCACACGAAACGCATACACATCCTGCCCGACCTTCGGCACGATTACCCCCAGCACATACCAAGATGCCTGCCGATGCCTGGACAGGACATCCTTGTGGTGCCGCTCCACCCACACGGTGCCTTGGACAGCATACTTCTGGACTTTGGCCTGCTTGAAGTACTTGGCCCTCTTGTCATGCTCGTCCTGTAGTGCCTTGCACACCTTGGCCGCCGTGTCGTCCGCCTCAGCCATCATAGCGTTCGCATCCCGGGCCACGTTGCCATGGTTCAACCACGGGAGAGTGCGTGACACTCGATCCCGTAGGAACAGGATGCGATGGGGCGACAGTCCAGTGGGTCCCGGAAGGTCATGGTACGCCTGGAGTACTCTCCACAGTGAATTGTACCAATTCCGGCCCGGTTCGTCGATGTGCAGCTGGCGGAACTTCTCGAACATCTGCCGCCCGGCCACCTCAGCTCGGCCATTCGACCGGCTGTGGTATGCCACGGTCTTGGCGTGCCGAATGCCCATGTGCTTGCACATCGTCTTGAACCACGTCCCCACTAATTGACTGCCCCGATCGCTGCAGATGACAGCTGGGACATCAAAAATCGTCAGCCAATGCCTGATCATGGCGTTGGCGACGGTCTTGGCCTGCAGACCCACTCCATGCTTGTCCTTCTTGTCCTTCTTCTTGGACTTCTTGCCCGGGACCGCCACGATATACCCGCTGTGCCTGTCCACCGCCAGGATGACACAGTCGTAGGTCTCTCCTTCCACGGTGACCTCAGGCATGGCGAACACATCCATGGCAACGGACCGCATAGGGGCCTCCGGTATAGCCGTATACACCGGGTTGCCCGCTGTGGAGTGGTTGGGGCTCTTCGTGGCCCGACACACGGCACAGTCGCTGCAGTACCTAGCCAGGATGGCGTAGTACCCCGGAGGGTACTTGAAACGCCACTCCAGGTCATGCTGCATCTTGTCCCGACCAGGATGCATGAGCTGGGCGTTGTGCCAATGGTCAATGAGCTCCTCGCCTCGGTTCTCGGGCACCAGCAGCTTGTCCTTGAGGAACAACTTGTCCCCATTCTCGGTTAAGCCCTCGGGCCATTCATCGTCCGACGGGGCGCTCACGGCATTCCAGTACTTGCTCCAGTGGTTGGGTGCCGCATAGTCATCCGACCAATCCTCTGTGAGCGCCGACCTGACTAGCTCTACAGGGGCCACCATCCATTGCTCGAGGGTTTCCTCTCGAATGGCTTGGACGCGGGCGCCCCGGAACTTGGCCAGGTCCGTACGGTTTGCCATCACCACAAAGCACTTGACCCCCTCTTGCTCCATGGCCTTCTCCATCTCGATGATGCGCTTGGCCTCCTCGGTCTCCTCGGCGTCCCCATGGCTGAATATGTCCATCCAAGCCTTGCCCGCGGGGTAGGCCCATCGACTGAGGCAATCTGCCACAGTGTTGTCCTTCCCCGGGACATATACGACGCTGAGGTCGAACTTGGCGAATGTCTCATGCCATTGGGCCCTCCTTGCCGCCGGTCCCCAGGGGGTGTCGTCGTGCTCCTTGTGCCAGCTCTGCAAGGACTGATGGTCTGTACATACCACCACCGGTTGCAATCCGATGTGGCCAGACCACTTCCTGAGCGCACAAACAATGGCGTATGTCTCCTTCTCCCTCGCGGTCCAGGTTCGGCGTTGGCCCTCGGCCAGGATCCGACTCCAAAACGCCACGGGTACGTGTGACCCGTCGTCCCGGATCTGCTCGAGGACTGCCCCTACAGGATAGTCCGAGGCGTCCGTCCGTAGCACGAATCCCTTGTCCGGGTCCACCAAGAATAGTCCCAGCTGCCCCAGGAGTCGCTCCTTCAGGCGGCTGAACGCATCCTCAGCCTCAGGGGTCCAGGCAAGCTTCTTCTTGCTCCCCTTCCGACCATCGAACTTGCCCACTTGCAGCATCTTGTGCAGCGGCCCCGACAGTTCTGCATACATTCGGACATAGCCCGAATAGTAATTACAGAACCCCATGAAGGATCGGAGTTCGCTGACCGTCTGGGGCTTTTCCCAGTCGTGCAGGGACGCCAGCTTCCCAGGCATGGGACGGCGTTGCCCGTGACCAACCACGTGACCCGCGAACTCCACTTCCTTCACGAAGAGTGAGGCTTTGGTGGGCTTGCACACCATGTTGTGCTTGTCCAACTCGCTGAGCACTCGGCGCAGATCCTTCTCATGCGCTTCGATGAGCTCGTCCTCAGTCATGTTCTCCGTGCCGGACCCGATGATGATGTCATCCACAAAGGGATCGGCACAGTCCCAGACAGGACCGAGTAGGTCCTCCATCATGCGCTGGAAAGCGGCGTTGCCATTCTTGGCGCCCATAGGCACCACTTTCCACTGCATGGGCCCCAACGGCGTCGACATCGCTGTGCAGGGCCTGGAGTCCGGGTGTAGCGGCATCTGGTGATAACCGTGTTTCAGGTCTAACACCGTGAAACTCCGCTTTTTCTGTTGTTTTTGGAGGATGGTGTCGATCAGAGGAAGCGAGTACGAGTCGTGCTCGGTCTGCTCGTTCAAACCCCTGTAATCCACCACCAACCTCCACTCGCCCTTCTCCTTCTTGGGCACGATAAAGGCTGGGCCAGCCCACTCACTGTCCGAGGGTTCGATCCATCCTCGCTCAATGAACTCGGCCAACAGCTTCTTCATGGCCTCGGCCCGATCGCCCTGAAGTTCGTACTCCCGATGACGATAGATCTTGGGGTTCGGCTTCAGCTTGATCCTCGCTGTGCCAAACCTCCCACGATCTGGAGGGTTCTTGTTGGCGACGCCACTGAATAGCCGCGGATAGGCATTGATCAGCCTCTCCTTCAGCTCGGCGACCTTCGGGTTCTCCTGGGCCTCTTCAGCCGCTTGCTTCGGTATAGATACAACCGACCGCACTGCGGTATAGGCCTCTTCCGGGCCTGAGTATGACTTCTCCTCATCCGATATGCCGTCTTCATCGTCGTGGGGAGCTCTTCCCGGCGATAATCTTCGGAAATTTGCGGCATCGGGCTGGTTCTTGTCGCTATCGGCACCCATTCTTGGAAAATCCCATGTCGGTGGGTCCGACCCAACCGGACCATCGTATTGGTCCGCGATGTGATCCATGACCCTCGCCACGAACTCGTCCTTCTCGTACTTGCCGGTGGCCAACATCTTGTCATCCCACCAATGCGGAGATGTGATCATGGCCCGCCTCTTCTTGGCTGCCACACGGTCGTGCATCCCCATCCGCATGTAGTTGACGACGTCGTCGATCTCGGCGTGGGACAGGACGTCAATGCCATCAATTGGCTGACCCGTCCCCTCCTTGGGCTTAAACATGACCTTCATGGGCACCGCCTCCACCCTACGGATGAATGCTTCATCACCCGTGGGCTGGGCTTGCGCCCCATCCACCAGGAAAGCCTTGGTACCCCACGCTTGACCCGGGGAGGGCATTGATACACCCTTGGCGTCGATGAACAACTCCTCCTCTGGCCCGAATGACATCTCGTTCAGGGTGATGGAGTCCAGCGTCGACTTGAGACCCTCCAGCGGACATGGGGTGGATCCTATGCCGGTTATGACCAGGATCCCCTTCGCCCTATCCGCGACGATCTTCTCCACCTTACGTCTGGTATTGTCCAGGGAGCCATGCCAATACATGGGCCCCCACTCCTTCAAACCCCAATGCCTGTGCCAGGCTGAGTCTCCTCGATGCCAATGCCTCCTACACTTCCGCAAAAGTGGGGCATCCCGGGAAGCGAAGACGTCCGTCTTGGGCGCTTTGGCTCCCAGCGTTTGGATCATTCTGTCGTACACCTGCGGCGCCATTCCATACTCCGTGAGCTGAACTCCGCGGTCTCCTCTGGACTTGGCACCCACAGCCTGCACCGCTCGGACGATCCGATCCTCTTCCTCAGCATTCCATTGGGATGATCCGCATGAATAGTCCGTGGACAGCCATGTAAGGCATTCATCATCCTCCCGGCCCAGTGTTGCACAATGGGGAAGGGCTCCAATGGCGTTTCCCACCATGAAGTCATACCCCATGATCATATCCCAATCTGTAATGTCGACCACATGGAAGTTCCCGGATAGAGTGCTTCTCTTCGCCAAATCTGGGCGGTTCAAGCGCTCATGCTCCCAGTATTCCATACTGATAGTGGCTTCATGGGTGCCACCACCCAGAATCTCTCCGTTGGCGACCTTCAGGCGCACCGGTCTCCGGCTGGGCTGCAGGAATTCCTCCTTGAACAACCCTCTCCAGACCAGGCTCACCTGGGCACCCGTATCCACCAACACATCCACCACCGTCTCCTCTCGTCCGCACCGTACTCGCACTTTCAAGTGCAACTGCCGCTCGTCACCATGAGGCGTATGGACGACTCTCACGGCATGCAACTCTAGCACGGCCGGGTGCATCAGGACTTCAAGGGTATGGTCACGGATGGTGTAGATCTTGGGCTGATCCTGCCCATCCACGGGGCTCTTCGTGGTCGCTCCTTCCTTCTTGCCATGTCCCGTACCCACATGTACTTCCCTTGGCAGGGCGCTCCATCGGTTGGGAGTGGCAAAAGTCAGTGGTTTTGGCTCTTCCGGAGCCTTCCTCGGCACCCGATGTGCCTCGGATTCCTCAGGGATTCCACTGATTTTCGGAGGAGAGACCTCCGAGGTCCCACTCCCGTGGGGGCTCCTCTAGACTTGACTTCCCGCAGCCCCTTCCGGCTGCGATCCGCCAGGACTTTGTCCACCACGTTGCTGGGCTTTGAGTTCCTCCAACGTCCTCAACATGTCCTCAGCAACCTCCTCGATCGACCTCACTCGTCGGTCTTGGCCAGGTCCACCACCATAGCCTCTTCCTCCGCCTTTCCCTTGGCCTTTGCCTTGGCCTTTTCCCCCGTCTCCGCCCTTCGCCTTCCAATCGTCAATCCGCTGCTCCTTGGGCTTCTTCTCGGGGTGGGCGGCGAAGTAGGCCTTCTTGTCCGCCTCATACACCTTGCACTGACGATGGTCGTGTGCATGGTTGTTTCCCTTGCCATAACGGACCCAGCACCTGTTGTGCTGAGACCTGTACTCCCGGAACGAGAGCGGTGGGTTCCCGATCCTCCTTGGCTCATTGCCCTTCTTGGGTCCCACCCGGTTCCATCTGGACCGATCCTGCCAATGGTCCCTCACGTTGTGCGCCACAAACGCGAAGAAATGGGCCTCCTCGTGATCCTCCTGGGACCAGGTCCAGTGGTCTTGGCCACTTCCACTACCATTCTCCGCGGAGTTGGCCGTGTCCTCCTGGATCTCCCGATGATGGCGGTGTTCTCGGTGGCCTCGTTGTCCATGACCATGTCGATCCTGCACGTGGGCCTCGTTCTTCGCATTGAGCTTCAACTCCACCGTGATGTACTTCACGATCTCGTCCAGGCTCATGCGGGCGAAGATGACCTGCATCCTCAGCGGCTCCCCGCGCCTCCACTCTACCTTGTTGAGGCGCAGCAACCTTTGCCCCATGGTGTCTTCAAATACCTCCACGTACGCGGCGTTCTTCAGTCCCAACATCCGGTTGGGCTCGCCCAGGTTCCTCCTGAAGAACTCCATGATACCCGCATGGGTATCCTCCGCCGCCATGATCCTCACCGCCACCCGCTTCTTGGCTCGCTTCTTTTCCTCGTCCTCCACTCGCCTCTTCGAGTGGCCGGGGAGGACGTCCTTCAGCAGGTGGCGGATCTCGCTGGACTCGTTCCAGTCCTCAACCAGCTTGAGGCTCCGTCGGTACTTCCGCAGGTACCGGTTCCACTCCCGGACCCGCAACTCACCGCGGTCCAGCTGCAGCGGGATGGACCACAAGTCCTCCAGCTTCTGGTTCGGAGCGTCCACCCGCTCCTCATCCTCCAATCACTGGAGGCAGGCCTGTTCCGTACGGATCAATCCTTCCCGGATCTGATCCCGCAGCTCCTCCTTCAGGTCCTGTGCCAGCCGGTGTGGGAATGTCCGGCATACCCACTTGTCCCGCGGCGCTCCCCGCATCTCACCGACGACCTCCTCGGCAAAGTCCTCCCAATCCAGGATGAAGTCATCCAGGTTGGAGGGGTTGCCATCGTAGTAGGGGATTTTGATTCCCCTGAGGTCGTCAATCCTGATGGCGTCTCCGACGTCCCCAGCCACCACTCCACCGAGACGGATACCACCTGTGGCCGGGGGGTGTGAGTACACTCCCCGTACGTCCCTCTCCTCCATGGAGTGCGGTCCAGTTGGGCCTGAACCCATGGGGTTTGGAATGCGGGAAGGACTTGCTCCATCGGCCGTCCATATCCCCGTATTGGGGTCCTTCGCCCACAGGTTTCCGCCTGGATGACCTCGACCATGTCCGTCGGCGCTTCCCATGGTTCTCCCCTGCATGGTCTGGCTCTCGATCTCCTCTTCCGCATAAACTGCATGGGCAGTCGTAGTGATCGGTAGATCCTGGGCGGCATGGGACATCTGTACCGTCAGGTTCCTCGGGTCCGTGGTTACGTGCCCTTCGCGCATGGACCCGGCCGGTGCCGTGCGTTCCCCGAGCATTGTGGATTCGCTGAACATGGGAACAAACGGCAGCGCACCCGGGTCAACACGCGGAGGCGCGTAGGGTGCCTCTGCAGGGCCGCCCATGGGTTTATTCATGGCGCTCCTGAGGGTCTTAACCCGCTCCACCAGCTCTACCGCTGCCGGCTTTGCCGGGAGCTCCGGACCCGAGGTGAGGGGCTGTAGCTCCTCTAGCCTTTTCAGGCGTCCCGACATGTCCTCCACCAGGTGGAGGAGGCTGTCCACCACTCGCTGCTGCTTCTCCAGGGCCAGCTCCAGATTCTCCCGGTACTGGTCCTGTTCCGCTCGCAGCTCCGCCATGTCTCTCTCCGCGGCCGACTGGTCGTCCAGGATTCCGGCGACGTCCTCCTCTAGGCCGTCCTTCGCGTTGTCCAGGCTGTCGAGGCGATGCACGATGGCGTCCATCCCCATCTTTGGGTACTTGTCCATGAGGAAGGACACGTGCTCGCAGTGGCACTCGGCATGATTTCCACCTGATCTGGCGCATCCCGCGGTTCCCGGCGCCGCCGACTCCTCCGCCATGGGTGTGTCGCCCATGCTATCCCGCGATGGCTCCGTATGCCGGGCCACAGGCGCCGTTCTGGCTCTGGCGGGCCTCTCCAACGCCTCGGCGTCATGCTGCAGGCTGGGTTCTGGAGCCGTGTTTGCCCTTGTGGGCGGCCTGGCCGTCTCCTCCGACTCCGAAGGTTGCTCATAAGCTGTCCGATAGCCCTCGGAGTGCCCCTCGGAGTCCCACAGCCTGACCGGGCTGGGGTCCGTATCCATAGCCCCGGCGTCCCCTGCCGCAGGCTTGGGTGACCCACGCTTCCGGTAGCCCCGGGCCCGTCCTCCACTGCTGCCTGAATGGTAGGTCTCCTCAGAGTCCTCCGCGGCGGAGCGGAGGTTGCATGCCTTTCGGCAGCGACGCTCACACATGGAGACCAGGTCCTCCATGTCGAGTCCTCCTCCTCCCGAACGTCGTACTTCTCTTCGGGCTTCCACTTCCGGCGTTGTCTCCACCGAGTCCACAATACGCACCCGGGGCGTACTTGGGCAGGGCTCATAGGGGCCCAAGTCCCCGGGTCGGCGGTAGGTAGGGGCAGCAGGTACGCCTCTGCTACCATAAAGAAGGTCCCTACCAGGACGGGCCCCTGCTGTGCCCCTTCCGCCTGTAACCCCTGCTGATTTGCTCCTGATCAATGCTTGCATTCCTCAAAATCCAGGGTCCAAAATCCAAAAATATAGAAAATGTAATCCTCCTTCAACCCTGAATAGGAACCAGATCCCACAAATACAGCAATAACCCAATCCACAATCCGATACACGCTGCAGGCCTCCGTTCAGCACACCGGTCGTCCCACGGTGGCGGGCATGTACAAGAATTGCACCAAAGAGGAAAGCCCTGAAATTGGCATATGAACACAAATAAAGCAAAGTTGGGGAAAGATGGAAACGTACACAATCACAGCCATAGACCCCTCATTCCCTGGACTCAGGACCCTCCCCTGACTCACCAACATGATGCCCTGAACCCAGTCAAATAAGATGGCTGAATGCCATGTGTCAAAAGTCACTACATAAACCCCAAAAATGTGTTCACTCCCAAGCCTCTAAATCCTAGCCCAATAGGGGAGGTGGCGTGTCATGGCCTAGAGTAGCACTCAGGACCATGCCCTACCCTGACATAACCTTGGTTGGACTTGGAGTGGATTGGGCCTGGAGAACTGCCCCATGAGTTTGAACTCATAACATGCCAAAAACTGCCAATTCACACCATATTGGCCATATATCAAATATATGCTCAAAATTGAACTTACCACTTATCCGAAGGCTCAAAGTATGCATGGAATCGGAGTCTAGTATTCATGGAGGATAGAGATCAAAAGTTAATGCCCATGTACATCTCCACTTTACCCTCGAAACCCCTTCGGATATGGGCGCCACGCACTGCCCAAGTCAGCCCATGATCTTGAGACCAATGCCTATAATCCTTCGTGCGCCAAGCCAAATGGAGTACGCGATCCGCAATTTGGTGGTGTTCAACTCCAAAGCATATGCCAACATATGAACAACATACCATGGTTCGACTCTCCATAGGCTTCTTGCTGTTTGCCGACCAGGTAAGTACACAAAACGCAAAAATGAGCAAAAATTGAGGTTAAAAACATGAAAATATGTCCAAATGCAAAGTTGTCCATGATAGTATATCTCTATGCTCACCCATGATATCCGCTCATGGTTCAATACACAAATGATTGGAACCATTTGCGAACAATTCCCCCACTTGGATCCCCAATCGGGCGCATGGAGATACCTTCGCCACTCATATCTACATGCCCCATGAAAATTGGAGTGCACTCATGAATCTCTTTGCCAAACATACCATGAGCAATACATACGCGGTAAACTTAGTCTAGCGCTTTGAATTCCACAATTAGGACAAGGGCAAAGCCCTTGTCACGTGTGACTTCCCATCTTTTCGGCCACACGAAGATATATAACATGGGCGTGAGCATATCAAGACATATACCATGCATATAACACATAGCTCTTAAAATTGGCTCCCACCATGGTATGCCATGCCCCTCCATGGTCATAACTTTGGGTTAAATGGACGTGGGAACCTAAGAAAAGATGCTATGCAACCGCAAGACTCATGCGCTACACTCGAGAGTCAAAATATCAAGTCCGGACACATGGTCAACAAGTTATAAACAAGTTTCTACCATGTTGACCATGATCCTAAGATACAACGAGTGTGTATGACGACCTAAGGTGTTGGACCCTACCAAAAATAAGTTGAGACTAAGGCAATTACAACGCAACATTCCTTATTCTCTTCCCTCGCACTCACGCGTAGATATGGCCCTTCAAAGTGGTCCCACGAATCACTTTTGTTTCCCTTATATCTCCAAGTCAAATGGGTGGCAGATATGAGGGAAACCTGATTTGGGCATAGGGAAAAGAGTATGACCACTCGAAGAAGACCAAATCAAGTGCGGCGATGTCGAAGTCGAAAACCCGATTTCGACATCGCGAAAAATTCAGATTAAAATTTCGAGTGCATATTTAGAAAATTGCGGAAGCAACGAACCCTTTACTGATGATATCTGACCCTTCATCGGAGTTTCCGCCAAAATATCTAGAAATAACAGTTAACCAATCGGTTACCGCAAAATCGCGAGCCAACTGACAGTCGCCGATACATTGACCATCAGAACGGAAGGCGGAAAAATTACGGAAACATTATGATAAAAAAACCCTGTTGATTCCTGATATTCTGATATATAAATCTCAGCTGGCGGCGCCTCGGTACTGAATATGGCCGCTCATAGCCGGAATGGCCAAACCTATCACACTATCACATCTGGTTAGGTCAGGTGGATGAGAGAGTATGATATCAGCCAATGGCGGCTTGCCGGCACATAGATACACACCCCAAGTGACCCCAAGATGGCCACGGGGGTCCGAACCGGCTTCACTCTTGGCCGTCCACGAGCCGCTTCTGCTAAATCCTCAAGCATGTCTGTGCCCCATTTTGCCCGTTCAGAAGGTAAATTGAGCCATCTACCGTGCAAATCATGCAACACAGCACAGCAGGAAGAAGAAATGTTGTCCGCCTTATGCAAAAATGCAAAGCGAGTCATACCAGTGTCCTCCCATGCGGTTACGCGCGACGGTCCCAGTGGCGGCGACGCGTGGTTTCTCGCCACTATTTTGGTAACAACCTCGTAGTTGATAAATTGGATCTGTCCTCGCTCCTTGCCCTTGTCGATTGGAAAATCAGTAATTTTCATCTTCACTGCTCTTGCATTCTCCTTCCGCAACCATTTTTGAATGTAAACTGTGAGCTTCATCTCTGGTATTCCACTGCTTCTTCCCCTTGTCCCCTTGCTCGCTACCTGGTCATGACTCAACTGCCTCTGTGTCCAGAGGCCACCGTTTTGCCGACGCTTGTTCACTCATGGTGCCAAAAAATACCTAAAGTGTACAAGTGGCATTGCACAAACACGTCGATTTGACTCTAAACTTAGTCGAATTGCCATTTTGGCACTCTTTTTCGCCAGTCGGTTAAACAACGGTGTTTGCTGCTACCAGTTCCACGAGACTTGGCGAACTAGTCAATGCGCGGGGGCTCGCGCACTCACACCGCAGTACAAACCTGTTTTTTGTGTACTTCAGCCCGCGAGGCCTCGTGCGCTGCGGGTGTCAGTTATCGCAACCTGTGGCGCATGTTGCGCATTGCTGCTTCCTGCTTGTCGGCATCCATATCTGTTATCCTTGCCTCAACAGCATCCAGTCTCCGTTTCAGGTGGTCTGTTGGGTTTGTCTTCTGGTCAATGAGGGCATGTAGTACACTTTGACCAAGCAGCCGATAGTGGTTGTAACCAAGGGGTTTCGCTGGTGACGGTGGAAATGCCAGTCACCTCCTGGGCCACGAGTTTGCAATAGTGCTGACACGGTACCACTGCTGCCACTACACATAAGCCATGCAAATGCGGTCAGCTGCCAAAAATATCCTTAGTCGTTGTCCCATCCTCTGTACCAGGTTTTTGGGAACGTTTTGCACACCCACGCGTTTGCTAACTGGACCAACTTGTAGTAACAAGTAATGGCTTTCCACTTCCTCAACAGTAACAGAACTGGTGCTTTTTCGCCTTGTCACGCACCAACTCGCTCAACATTTCCTCACCAAATTACTCTGAGTCAGCCTGGCCGGGCACGTCATGGTGCCACTTGCTGCTGTACAGCAATGTGCACATGATGGTGGGTTCGTACTTCAGAACGGTGTCACACGGTCCGTGGCGCAACCTCGGCAACAGGCACAAACTCAACTGCAACACCTCCTGAGCCGGTGACCCTGTACCCTTTTTCCCCCCCTCCCCAGTTACACTCTCGTGCCGGGTGACCCAAGTACAACAGCATTGGGCACCACTCTGACAACAAACACAACAATGGATTCGCCACTGCTGCCCTGTTGGCACGCGCTGTATCACGACCACTGATTGCAGTTGTAGCCTGTGCATTGCGACGGTACGGCCGTAGTATCCAGGGTGTCGCAAGCATCATCGCAGCAATAGTTTTTTCAATAACTATCAGTTTTGGGTATGATGGTATGGTTGAACCAGCGCGGAGCAGGCCTTTTCGTAGGTAAGTCGGATTCGGCCAAAACACCCAAAAAAATTGTGTAACAACAAACTTGTAGGCATGCCACAAACCGTAAACAATAGGTACGTGCCGTAGGTAGGCACGCATGTTCCATCCTTGGTTTTTTGCCCCATATGACAGTTCCAGTATGCTGTATTGCATCTTTTCGTCAACCAAGAGCGGTAAAACCCTGTTTGTCTGTTGTGCTGCATCCTTGAGAAGCTGCAACAAGTTTAACAGACCGATACAACTTGTTACCTTCTCCTTCGCAGGGCAAAAGGGCGCCACACCGTTGCCTGCACAGCTGTTGCATCCCTCCTCACATCCAACGGTGCTCTCGCATTTCCGGCATGTGGGACAGAACCATCTGCATATCCCATGGCAGCCAGTGTCTGGGAGATTCTTCTTTCCCGCTCTTGCAGAGCCCGAGCCACTGTTGTTATCTGTGCTGCCAGGTCCTCAATGGCTGGGTGTCCTGCCCAGTACGTTAGTCTCTGCTTTAGCTGAAGAACCGCCATTGCAGTACAGCTTTGCCACCGGTCACTTTCATCCTGATTGTGCCCGGTACCAGTTGTCGATCCACAGCACGCAACACGATGCAAGCACCTATGCCCACGTTGGTCTGAATGCTGCTGCAGGTTGTTCGTCCACTGTATTTATGGCGGAGTCTGCTTGTCCAAGTGTTACTTTGGTTCGTCTCTCTGTTTGTGCCAGGTACCTTGTTGTCTTTCCTGGTTTCTTTCTGTTCAATACCGTCCGTTGACGCATCAACAGGTACAGGTTCGAGCCCTATTGTCGCAAAATGCGCACCCAGCGCTTGTCCTCCTGCGTTCTAGCCTTTGTGGAACTGTGTCGCGGTCTTTTGTTGAACCTCAGTCGCTACGTAAATGCTAACACCAGTTGCTCCGCAAGGTCGTTTCGTTTCAGTCCGTTCCAGAGGTCATGAGCTGTTTTGGATGCTGGTTCTGCAGCACAGGCCTCTCTTAGTGCTGCCGCTCCTTTGCTTACCTCTGGAATCAGTCGATGAGTTGCTGTTCTTCTGGCGCGAAGCGGCATTCTGTGTATTTTCTGCATTCAATTGAATTGTCGCACATTTTAAACTATTTCAATTTACGCTTCGCACAGCGTAATTTAAAACATATCGCCCTTTCCTGTCGTCATTACTAGTGCGCACGCTGTCATCACAATTTGTAATTGGTGTCTGCGTGCGCTCCGTGGGCAGTAACCGGAAACCTTTTTCCTGACCACAATCCCAAGTTTTGTTTTCTTTCTGAAGCCCGGTTGAAAAAAAAACCTTTTCCTCAAGCAGCTAAGGCTACGGCGCCATGAAAACTCAACAGGTGTGCGATTGAGTGGGTGTTGGAAAAAAAAACATCATCTCCCTGCCCTCCATGATTACAACAGACATTAGGACAAAGATTACCGATGTATAATTGACAGTGACAAGTAGCAGGCTTGAAAGCAAATGTGAATGCCGGCGTAGCCTGACCTGCTCGCTCTTGTGATTCCTTGTGTGGTTTGAGTGCGGGAGGTCTCGCGCACTGATTGTTTCTGCTCGACAATGTTGTGCACCATCTAATACCCGACCAACGCTACGTCTGCAGACAGGTACACCTCAACAATCAACTGTGCTTGTCAGTATGGTACTGCACCTGCAGTGTTACCAATCATATTCCCTCCGAAAAACATTACATTACGTGATCAGAGTGCGCGAGGCCTCGCACACTCACGACGCCGAGTTTTGTATTTCATTTGTACTCTAGTGTACATGTGTTGTACAGAAACATGGGAAGTCTACACGTCATATCCTTTCAATGCTCCTTTGTTAGTACCATGTGTGTTTCACCAAACTGTGAAAATGTGTACTATCAAATACCTCCAGTCATTGCTGTTTGTATGGTTCCATATCAAACTCTACTTCGAATGTCTTGAGTGCATGAGGCCTCGCGCCCTCATACCACCGTATAATATAAGCAACTGCCCATGTTGGAACACTGCGTTGCATAATGCCAAAAAGACAATTCATTTCACATTGCCCACCAACACCATCATCAAATATCCCCAAAAAACGGTTCTTTGCTGTGTTGTGAATTGAAGGCGATTCGGAACCCCTTTGGCTGCAGTCTATCCTACAATTCACGGATTTCAGCGATTTCAGCAGTGTTCGGGTATAAATTCAGGGGAATTCCGAATTTATATTATTTATAAGTCACGGGATGACACATTTCACATTTCTCGTTCCGACCAGGCCTGCTGCGTGTGCGCGTGCCCTTCTCGTGTTCCTGTTGGCGTGCGCGTGCTCTGTGTTCTTTAATGCGGGCTGATCGTCTGAAAATTCTTTCCAACGGGTGCTAATAGTGTTAGTTCTATCCTGTTACGGAAATGGAAGCAAAGCGGAAGCTAGGGCAACTCCAGTTGATGATAGAAGGCCCGGAATTGCGATGTGGCTAAACCCTGGTGTGGTGCCTCCGCCCACACCGGCTGTCACCCTTGGGTGCATCACTGCACTTGGGAGGAGACTGGTGTACGTTAATGGGCGCATCTGCTTCGGCAGTGCCACGCCTACGTGCATGGGGGACCACGAGTCCCTTGAAGCTGGAGGAGCCCTAGTAGAAGTGAAGTGGAAGTGGATGTGGCTGAGGCAGGCGCACCAGAGGGGAAGAAAGTAAATCGGTCATTGCTGCGCAAAGCAAAGCAATTCCTCATTCCTTGGCTAATCATTTTTTTGCTTTGCATGTGTCACGACAAGTCGATCTCCCATGGAATCAAACAGGGTCAATCGTTGCTGATTGTGTTTGTTGAACATGTTGTGTGCACGTGCAATGGGTGAACATGCTAAACAGGAGAATTGCACTTATGCCCTGGCTGGTAACCTCTCATTTGCCGTCTTACTCCGGTGACCTTCGGTGAATTCATTCATTGGTCAAATGTGGTTGGCGATCCACTATCCTTCTCTTGGCAGCAAGCAATAGGGCATGAGTTCACTTAATTTGGCAAATGGATATAGGGACAATCGTCAGTCACGGTTGGGCTTTCTCACTCTGTGTGCCTGAATGGTCTCGTTGGTTGTGGGTAGGCGAAACTCTCCCTCCATATGCATGCTCTGGGGATTGGGTTATGGTGAGGTTGTCTCCTGGGCCATGGATTGGCTAGGCTCTCCCTTCTGGGCCATGGATTGGTTAGGTTCTCTCTCCCGGCATGAATTGGGGAGGGACCATCTCTCTCAAGGCCTGGATTGGGGCGGCACCATCTCTATTCGAGGCAGCACTACTTCTTCCTGGGATGGAACGATCTCACGCGGATGTGCTTCCGTTGGACCCGGGATACCTCTCTTTGTGCACTCACTCTGCGGGCCGAGTCTAGGTCTCTACATGTAACCGGGGGCCTCTGCTTATCCAATCTTCTTACCCAATCTCTCTCCAAGTAGCATGCATTGAATTCGTTCGGTGTCACACCAACATGCGAATAGGCAATATTGACTTCACTTGTTCATGTGTGGATGGCTTCTAATGCACATGACGATTCTAGTTGCCTATGCCGTCGGGTTCCAGGCAATTTGGCACCAAGTGATGGGACCGAGTGGCATGTCCAAAGATCTGAGGGCATGACACATATGTTGTGTGTTGGCTTCTCTATTCATATCTTTGGTTCGTGACACTCTAATCGTAGGGAGCCCAGCAATTGGTATGTACCATACACTAAACATGTGAGGCTTGCTGGGCTAGCCTTTCTTGATGTCTTCTTTGCAAACAGCAAGTAAACACATCAAGCCTATTCACTTGCTGGCCATGGTGTATGACATTGCTGAGTGACGGGCACCCGGCGTCCGGTGTGGAGTACCGAAGCATTGCCATCATGACATTATGTATGTCACACATGCCAGGTGACAAGTAGTGTTTGCCAGTGCCGTGAGGTCACTCTCCTGAATCATATTTAGTGATCCTCATTGCAAGTTCTTCACATGTGCACATTGGCGACTCACGAGGGTGGGCAAGTCATGTATGTGGGCATGCCGTACTCTGTGTTCATGGAGGCCATGGTGTCATGTTTGATCAACAGTGAGAACATTCCTTATGTTTGGAACCCATGTTGTTTACTCCATTTTACCGTCTTGCTGGCAAGGGTAAGGATGGGCCATGTGTGCTCAAGCTTCGCGAGGAGCCCAATGATGCCATTGGTACTTATATGCTTTTCTTTGTGTGTTGCCATACACTGAATGGACCATATGGATGTCATTGTGTCATGCATGATCATTTGTGAACCAATGAGTCCTCTCAAGCCGTTGTATCGGGAGTGTGTGGGCATGGCGTTATACGTCCATAAGGGAACGCATAGTTCGAGTGTGCATGGTCTATATATCGATTCTTGGAGTAGAGATGCAACATTGTCTTCGGTAATCGCATATCTTATTCCAGGGCTTCATCTCCATTTCTACCTCTCAACTCCTTTGCCCCTCATTGTCATTGTTGGTTCCCTTCTCCGTGACCTTCATCCATTGATGGACCCAAGTGCCTCCGTCCTCAACACTTCCCTCAATTTAAATTGGTGGATCACATATTTGGATTTTGTTGCCAAGGGTTGCCAAGGGGTGTGTTTGTGCAACATTTTGGGAATTTGGAAATTGGTGATTGGTAAGCATGGAAGCACTGGTGAGATGAAGGACAATGGGTGTCACGGGGAAGATGGCGGAAAGATCGGGAATAGGCGGTAGAGCCCGCACAATGGCAGGGGCTGGTCCTACGGACCTTCATTATGGTAGCAGAGGTTTATCTGCCGCTACCGCCACCCGGGGAGCTTGGGCCCTCATGAGGCCTGCCGGAGTGGACCCCGGGTAACAATCACCGACACCATCCGGGAGTCGGTGGTCGAAGCCTGAGAAGAAGGAAGGCATTTGGGAAGAGGAGTGGGTACTGTGGACGACATGGGGGACATCGTCTCTTTTTGTGAAGGAGTATGCCGAAATGATGTCATCTCCGTGTACCCGCGGAAGAATCAGACGAGGAGGTCACGAGCTGCAGCAGTGGTTCAAAGACCCGGCGCTACCGCAAACATGGTTCGCCTAAACCGTCCAAGAAGGATGGGGAATCGATAATGCAAATGACACCGAGCCCTGTCCGCCGGATGTTCAGTGCTCCGTCGGACTCCGAGGGATATCATACTTGTTACCCTTGGGATGGTGCCGGTGCAGAGCCAGATTTCCCGGCGGGGCGATCACTTACTGCCCCGAATTCTGAACTTGATCGTGATGCAGTACGGGAAGCGTTGCCGCGAAGGTCGGCAACAACAAGAGTCCCAAGGCATACCGAGTTCAGTATAATGGGAGCGGAGGCACGAACGATGGATGGTGACGGGACGGGCGACACCGTGATGGGCGGAGGAGAGGAGCGGGGAGCTCCCGGAGGTCCGCCGCGGGATGGCCAGGACCGAAAAGGAGATGGTCGACATGCACACGAGGACACCGAAGAAGTGGCGTGCGGGGACGGGGCATGTGAAGATCACTGCCATTGCCGACATATGGACTACCTCATCGGGAGTTATCCCCGGGTAGGCAAGGATGCGATTATTCAAAGGATCGACAAGTTTGACGACACCACGGGTGGAATTCTTGAGGACCAGGCCATCTCCAACAACGCTCTGAAGAGTATCCGATCACATCAAGCGGACTACGAGGCCAAGCTGGAGACAATGCTGGTACAGCAGCAAGGAATGGTGGACAAAATGATCAAGTACCTGGAGAACGTTGAGGACAAGATGAAGGAGTTGGAGAGGCCCGCAGGAGTCCCGGCACTAGGTCCCGATTTACAACGGGATCCTGCCCCGGAGTCTTTGGTGAGGCAGCTGACGACATTGAGCACAGTCGCAGAAGAAGTGGCGCTCATGGAGGGTCCCATGGAGTCCGCGCCATATGGTCCGCCACGGGTCGACCCCGCGTTGTTGAGGCACATTCCACTTTTCTTGGCTAGTGTCATGTTGGGAGAGAAGACGCCAGAAAAAGGCTCGGGTATTGGTACGCCCAAACGTGATAGCGGTGAGGGGACGGTCGAAATTGACATGAGCGGCCTGCCAGCCGCTGGGACGTTCGATGCCCGTGCAGCGTATGAGCGCCGGGTAGCCAACATGGATTCGGAAATACGTGGAGGATCAAGTGCGGAATCGTGGGTGAAAGATCCGCGGTCGGGCATATGGACCATGGTCGGTCCGAGCATGGAAGAAAGAAAATCTGGACCGCCAGAAGACATGGAGATCCGAGGAGTCTACTCCCAATCCCGGGGCAATGGGACTGGTGAAAGTATCCGACTTGGGGGCGTCATTGCTTCGGATGTTGGGGACGCTGTACGCATCGAAGACCTCCAGGGTGTGAAAATACCCCATTACAACGCCAACCCCGCCAACTTGTACGATTTCATCCTAGATTGGGAAGACTTCGCCGAGGAAGGTGTTGGTGAGATGCGGTTCGGATCGGATGCTCGAGACAAGTGGGCATGTCGTACTTTCCCACACCGTTTGGCCCCGGAGTTGAAGGCAGATTTGCGTGACGCAATTTTGGGAGAAGAGAATCCCTGCAGAGGAGCAGTGTTTGGACTGTTTGGAGCAAGAAGAAATGGTGCACACCCGCAACCAAAAGCTGGATGACTTATGGGCAATACCTCTCAACTTGGGAAGTGGGGAGCTGCGGTTGAGGGATTGGAGGAGATATCTTCGAAAGTACCGCCAATTTCTAAAGCAAGTTGAGGATTGGTCGGAATCGGGTGAGATTCGCCACCTCTTGTAGGATGTCCTTCCAGCCTATTGCAAGAAACGGGTGGAGGACAAGGAGAAAAAGCGGGCCAAGATACGGATGGCAGTACGCATCATGTTGCCGGAGGAGCAGCACCCGGGCATTATAGAAAATTTGCTACGGAACTGAAGCCGGTTCGGACCCCCGTGGCCATCTTTGGGTCACTTGGGGTGTGTATCTATGTGCCGGCAAGCCGCCATTGGCTGATATCATACTCTCCCATCCACCTGACCTAACCCGATGTGATAGTGTGATAGGTTTGGCCATTCCGGCTATGAGCTGCCATATTCAGTACTGAGGCGCCGCCAGCGGAGATCTATATATCAGAATATCAGGAATCAACAGGGTTTTTTTATCATAATGTTTCCCTAATTTTTCAGCCTTCCGTTCTGATGGTCAATGTATCGGCGACTGTCAGTTGGCTCGCGATTTTGCGGTAACCGATTGGTTAACTGTTATTTACAGATATTTTGGCGAAAACCCCGATGAAGGGTCAGATTTCATCAGTAAAGGCTTCGTTGCTTCCGCAATTTTCATATTATACACTCGCAAAATTAATCCGATTTTTTCAGACTTTCAGAATTGGTTTTTCGACTTCGACATCGCCGCACTCGATATGACGAATCTCGAGTGGTCCAACATTTTTCCCCGATCACGAATCAACCTTTCTTTTGTTATGCCCTTCGTTTTGCTTAGAGATATAGGCGAAACAAAGTTGATTCGTGAGGCCACTTTGAAAGATCATATCTCCGGCTCTCCGCGAGTAGTCCCAATTACGAGAATTGGGTTGGAACCGCATTGGGCTCAACTTAATTTAAAAAGCATCAAACGCCTTTGGTGTGTACACAATCCCAGGTATAGCGAGGGATAATGGTCAAGAGGGTAGAAAGTGATATAGAACTCTTGGACCGTGCAACCGAATATTTTAATGCGACTTTCGAGTGTATCGCATGAGTGTTGGGGTTGCATAGCAACTTTCCTTGGGTTCCTACGTATTTTTAACGTGAAGTTATGTCCATGGAGGGTCATGTCATATCATGGTGGGAGCCACTCTTGAGGGTATGTGTTATATGCATGGTATGTGCTTCGATATGCTCACGCCCATATTATATATCTCCGTTTGTAGGAAGATATACGGAGTCATACGTGGCAAGGGCTTCGCTCATGTCCCAATGGTGAACTCCATGGCGCTAGACTAAGTCTACCGCTCATATAGTGCATGTGGGAGGGCTTACGGAGCGACCCACAAGCGCCAATATCAATTTTCCCATTTTCATGGTGCGTGTTGGGAGGAGGTTCGAAGGTGTCCTTATGCGTCCATATGGGGATCCAAGTGGGGGGATTGTTTGCAAATGGTCCCAAGCAATTGTGTTTTGAGTCATAGGTTGACACCATGGGTGAGCGAAGTTATATACTATTTTAAATATTATGAATTTGGCATTATTTGCATGTTTTTGACCTCATTTTATGCTCATTTGTGTGTTTTATGTGCTCAACTGGTCGGCTAACAGTAAAGTGCCTAGAGATCTGTGAACTATGGTATGTTGCTTATATGTTGGCATATGCCTCGGTGTTGTACCTCACCATATGCCGAATCACATGGTCTCTTTGGCTTGGCACACGAGGCCTCACAAAATTAGGTCTCAAACTCATGAGCTGACTTGTGAAGCATGTCATGTACATAACCGGAGGGGTTTTGGAGCCAATGATGGAATATTCTTGGGCATCGATCTTTGGTCTATATCACCCTTGTATACTACTTTCCGCTTTGACACATGCATGGAGCATTTGAATATTTGCCGTATGCATTTTTGAGTATATAACTGAATTTTGGGCATTATGGTGTGATTTGCCTGATTTTGCCATGTTGTGAGGTCATCTTCATGGGGCAGTTCTCCAAGCCCATTTGACTGCAAGTCCAACCAAGGTTAGGTCAGGGTAGGGCATGGTCCTGAGTGCCACTCTAGGCCATGACACGCCACCTCCCCTATTGGGCTAGGATTTATAGGCTTGGGAGTGAACACATTTTTGGAGTTTATGTAGTGACTTGTGACACATGGCATTCAGCCATCTCATTTGACCTGGTTCAGGGCAATATGTTGGTGAGTCAAGGGAAGGTCTTGAGTCCAGGGAATGAGGGGTTTATGGCTGTGAATGTGTACGTTTACCCCTTTCCCCAACTTTGCTTTATTTGTGTTCATATGCCAATTTCAGGGCTTTCGTCCTTGGTGCAATTCTTGTACATGCCCGCCACCGTGAGAGGACCGGTGTGCTGAAGGGAAGCCCGCAGTGTGGATTTGGTTATTGCTGTATTTGTGGGATCTGGTTGCTGTTCAGGGTTGAAGGAGGATTTTATTTTCTATATTTTTGGATTTGGGACCCTGGATTTTGAGCAATGCAATCGTTGATCAGGAGCAAATCGGCAGGGGTTACAGACGGAAGGGGCACAGCAGGGGCCGGTCCTGGTAGGGACCTTCTTTATGGTAGCAGAGGCTTACCTGCTGCCCCTACCTACCGCCGACCCGGGGACTTTGGCCCCTATGAGCCCTGCACAAGTACGCCCCGGGTGCGTATTGTGGACTTGGTGGAGACCACGCCGGAAGTGGAAGCCCAAAGAGAAGTACGACGTTCGGGAAGAGGAGGACTTGACATGGAGGACCTGGTCTCCATGTGCGAGCGTCGCTGCCGAAAGGCATGCAACCTCCGCTCCGCCGCGGAGGAATCTGAGGAGGCCTGCCATTCAGGCAGCAGTGGAGGACGGGCCCGGGGCTACCGGAAGCGCGGGTCGCCCAAGCCCGCGGCAGGTGACGCCGGGGCTATGGATACGGACCCCAGCCCGGTCAGGCTGTGGAAATCCGAGGGGCACTCCGATGGCTATCGGACTTGTTTCCCCTCGGAGTCGGAGGAGATGTCCGCGCCGACCGCCAGGGCGGATACGGCCCCCGAGCCCGCCCTGAAGCACAACGCCGAGGGGTTGGAGAGGCCAGCCAGGGCCAGGACGGCACCTGTGCCCCGGCACACGGGACCAGAGATGGACTCCATAGGCGATACGCCCATGGGCGATGAGTCTGAGGCGCCGGGAACCGCGGGATGCGCTGGATCAGGTGGAAAGCACGCTGAGTGCCACTGCGAGCACGTGTCCTTCCTCATGGGCAAGTACCCAAAGATGGGGATGGACGCCATCGTGCATCGCCTGGACAGCCTGGACAACGCGAAGGACGGCTTAGAGGAGGATGTCGCCGGGATCCTTGATGACCAGTCGGCTGCGGAGAGAGACATGTCGGAGCTGCGAGCGGAACAGGCCCAGTACCGGGAGAATCTGGAGCTTGCCCTGCAGAAGCAGCAGCGTGTGTTCGACAGCCTCCTCAACCTGGTGGAGGACATGTCGGGACGCCTGAGAAGGCTAAAGGAGTTACAGACCCTCGCCCTGGGTCCGGAGCTCCCGGCAAAGCCGGCCGCGTCAGAGCTGGTGGAGCGGGTTAAGACCCTCAGGAGCGCCATGAATAAACCCATGGGCGGCCCTGCAGAGGCACCCTACGCGCCTCCGCGTGTTGACCCGGGTGCGCTGCCGTTTGTTCCCATGTTCAGCGAATCCACAATGCTCGGGGAACAGACGGCACCGGCTGGGTCCATGCGGGAATGGCACGTAACCACGGACCCGAGGAGCCTGACGGTACAGATGTCCCACGCCGCCCAGGGTCTACCGCCAACTACGAATACCCATGCAGTTTATGCGGAAGAGGAGATCTAGAGCCAGACCATGCAGGGGCGAACCATGGGAAGCGCCGACGGACATGGTCGAGGCCACCCAGGCGGAAATCTGTGGGCGAAGGACCCCACTACGGGGATATGGACAGCCGATGGAGCAAGTCCTTCCCGCATTCCAAACCCCATGGGTTCAGGCCCAACTGGACCGCACTCCATGGAGGAGAGGGATGTACGGGGAGTGTACTCACATCCCCATGCCACAGGTGGTATCCGTCTCGTTGGAGTGGTGGCTGGGGATGTCGGAGACGCCATCAGGATTGACGACCTCAGGGGAATCAAAATCCCCTACTACGATGGCAACCCCTCCAACCTGGATGAGTTTATCCTGGATTGGGAGGACTTTGCCGAGGAGGTCGTCGGTGAGATGCGGGGAGCGCCGCGGGACAAGTGGGTATGCCGGACATTCCCACACCGGCTGGCGCAGGACCTGAAGGAGGAGCTGCGGGATCAGATCCGGGAAGGACTGATCCGTACGGAGCAGGCCTGCCTCCAGTGGTTGGAGAATGAGGAGCGGGTGGACGCTCCGAACCAGAAGCTGGAGGACTTGTGGTCCATCCCGCTGCAGCTGGACCGCGGTGAGTTGCGGGTCCGGGAGTGGAACCGGTACCTGCGGAAGTACCGACGGAGCCTCAAGCTGGTGGAGGACTGGAACGAGTCCGGCGAGATCCGCCACCTGCTGAAGGACGTCCTCCCCGGCCACTGGAAGAGGCGAGTGGAAGACGAGGAGAAGAAGCGAGCCAAGAAGCGGGTGGCGGTGAGGATCATGGCGGCGGAGGATACCCATGCGGGTATCATGGAGATCTTCAGGAGGAACCTGGGCGAGCCCAACCGGATGTTGGGACTGAAGAACGCCGTGTACGTGGAGGTATTTGGAGACTCCATGGGGCAAAGGTTGCTGCGCCTCAACAACGTGGAGTGGAGGCGCGGGGAGCCGCTGAGGATGCAGGTCATCTTCGCCCGCATGAGCCTGGACGAGATCGTGAAGTACATCACGGTGGAGTTGAAGCTCAATGCGAAGAACGAGGCCCACGTGCAGCATGGACATGGTCATGGACAACGAGGCCACCGAGAAGACCGCCATCATCGGGAGATCCAGGAGGACACGGCCAACACCGCGGAGAATGGTAGTGGAAGTGGCCAAGACCACTGGACCTGGTCTCGGGAGGATCACGAGGAGGCCCATTTCTTCGCGTTTGTGGCGCACAACGTGAGGAACCATGGGCAGGATTGGTCCAGATGGAGCCGGCGGGGACCCAAGAAGGGCAATGAGCCAAGGAGGATCGGGAACCCACCGCTCTCGTTCCGGGAGTACAGGTCTCAGCACGACGGATGCTGGGTCTGTTATGGCAAGGGAAACAACCATGCACACGACCACCGTCAGTGCAAGGTGTATGAGGCGGAAAAGAAGGCCTACTTCGCCGCCCACCCCGAGAAGAAGCCCAAGGAGCAGCGGATTGACGATTGGAAGGCGAAGTGCGGAGACGGGGGAAAAGGCCAAGGCAAAGGCCAAGGGAAAGGCGGAGGAAGAGGCTATGGTGGTGGACCTGGCCAAGACTGACGAGTGAGGTCGATCGAGGAAGTTGCTGAGGACATGTTGAGGACGTTGGAGGAACTCAAAGCCCAGCAACGTGGTGGACAAAGTCCTGGCGGATTGCAGCCGGAAGGGGCTGCGGGAAGTCAAGTCTAGAGGAGCCTCCACGGGAGTGGGACCTCGGAGGTCTCTCCTCCGAAAATCAGTGGAATCCCAGAGAAAGCGAAGGCACACCCGGTGCCGAAGAAGGCTCCGGAAGAGCCAAAACCACTGAGTTTCGCCACTCCCCACCCGTGGAGCGCCCTGCCAAGGGAAGTTTATGTGGGTACGGGACATGGCAAGAAGGAAGAAGCGAGCACGGAGAGCCCCGTGGACGGGCAGGACCAGCCCAAGATCTACACCATCCGTGACCATACCCTCTAAGTCCTGATGCACCCGGATGTGCTAGAGTTGCATGCCGTGAGAGTCGTCCATACACCGCATGGTGACGAGCGGCAGTTGCACTTGAAGGTGCGTGTACGGTGCGGACAAGAGGAATTGGTGGTCGATGTTCTGGTGGATACGGGTGCCCAGGTGAGCCTGGTCCGGAGAGGGTTGTTCAAGGAGGAATCCCTGCAGCCCAGCCGTAGACCGCTGCGCCTGAAGGTGGCCAATGGAGAGATTATGGGTGGTGGCACCCATGAGGCCACTATCAGTATGGAATCCTGGGAGCATGAGCGCTTGAACCGCCCTGATTTGGCGAAGAGAAGCACTCTATCCGGGAACTTCTATGTGGCCGACATTACAGATTGGGATATGATCATGGGGTATGACTTCATGGTGGCAAACGCCATCGGAGCCCTTCCCCATCGTGCAACGCTGGTCCGGGAGGATGATGAATGCCTCAGATGGCTGTCCACGGACTATGCATGCGGATCATCCCAATGGAATGCTGAGGAAGAGGATCGGATAGTCCAAGCGGTGCAAGCTGTGGGTGCCAAGTCCAGAGGAGACCGCCGAGTTCAGCTCACGGATTATGGAATGGCGCCGCAGGTGTACGACAGGATGATCCAAACGCTGGGAGCCGAAGCGCCCGAGACGGACGTCTTCGCTTCCCGGGATGCCCCACTTTTGCGGAAGTGTAGGAGGCATTGGCATCGAGGAGACTCAGCCTGGCACAGGCATTGGGGTTTGAAGGAGTGGGGGCCCATGTATTGGCACGGCTCCCTGGACAACACCAGACGTATGGTGGAGAAGATCGTTGGGATAGGGCAAAGGGGATCCTGGTCATAACCGGCATAGGATCCACCCCATGTCCGCTGGAAGGTCTCAAGTCGACGCTAGACTCCATCACCCTGAACGAGATGTCATTCGGGCCAGAGGAGGAGCTGTTCATCGACGCCAAGGGTGTATCAATGCCCTCCCCTGGTCAAGCGTGGGGTACCAAGGCTTTCCTAGTGGATGGGGCGCAAGCCCAGCCCACGGGTGATGAAGCATTCATCCGTAGGGTGGAGGCGGTGCCCATGAAGGTCATGTTTGAGCCCAAGGAGGGGACGGGTCAGCCAATTGATGGCATTGACGTCCTGTCCCACGCCGAGATCGACGACGTTGTCAACTACATGCGGATGGGGATGCACGACCGTGTGGCAGCCAAGAAGAGGCGGGCCATGGTCACATCTCCGCATTGGTGGGATGACAAGATGTTGGTCACCGGCAAGTACGAGAAGGATGAGTTCGTGGCGAGGGTCATAGATCACATCGCGGACCAATACGATGGTCCGGTTGGGTCGGACCCACCACGTGGGGTTTTCCAAGAGTGGGAACCGGTAGCGACGAGCACCAGCCCGAGGCCGCAAATTTTCGAAGATTATCGGTGGGAATCGCGACCCACAACGTTGAAGACGGCATATCGGACGAGAAGAAGTCGGACTCGGACCCAGAAGAGGCCTATACCGCAGTGCGGTCGGTTGTATTGATACCGAAGCAAGCGGCTGAAGAGGCTCAGGAGAACCCGAAGGTCGCCGAGCTGAAGGAGAGGCTGATCAATGCCTATCCGCGGCTATTCAGTGGCGTCGCCAACAAGAACCCTCCAGATCGTGGGAGGTTTGGCACAGCGAGGATCAAGCTGAAGCCGAACCCCAAGATCTATCGTCATCGGGAGTACCAACTTCAGGGCGATCGGGCCCAGGCCATGAAGAAGCTGTTGGCCGGGTTCATTGAGCGGGGATGAATCGAACCCTCCGACAGTGAGTGGGCCAGCCCAGCCTTCATCGTGCCCAAGAAGGAGAACGGCGATTGGAGGTTGGTGGTTGATTACAGAGGTTTGAACGAGCAGACCGAGCACGACTTGTACTCCCTTCCCCAGATCGACTCCATCCTCCAAAAACAACAGAAAAAGCGGATTTTCACGGTGTTAGACCTGAAACACGGCTATCACCAGATGCCGCTACACCCGGACTCCAGGCCCTGCACAGCGATGTTGACGCCGCTGGAGCCCATGCAGTGGAAAGTGGTGCCTATGGGCGCCAAGAATGGCAACGCCGCTTTCCAGCGCATGATGGAGGACCTACTCAGTCCTGTCCGGGACTGTGCCGACCCCTTCGTGGATGACATCATCATCGGGTCCGGCACGGAGAACATGACTGAGGATGAGCTCATCGAAGCGCATGAAAAGGATCTGCGCCGAGTGCTCAGCGAGCTGGACAAGCACAACATGGTGTGCAAGCCCAACAAAGCCTCACTCTTCGTGAAGGAAGTGGAGTTCGCGGGTCACGTGGTTGGTCACGGGCAACGCCGTCCCATGCCTGGGAAGCTGGCGTCCCTGCACCACTGGGCACAGCCCCAGACCATCAGCGAACTCCGGTCCTTCATGGGGTTCTGCAATTACTATTCGGGCTATGTCCGAATGTATGCAGAACTCTCGGGGCCGCTGCACAAGATGCTGCAGTTGGGGAAGTTCGATGGCCGGAAGGGGAGCAAGAAGAAGCTTGCCTGGACCCCTGAGGCCGAAGATGCGTTCAGCCGCCTGAAGGAGAGACTCCTGGGGCAGCTGGGGCTATTCTTGGTGGACCCGGACAAGGGATTCGTGCTACGGACGGACGCCTCAGACTATGCTGTGGGGGCAGTCCTGGAGCAGGTCAGAGACGACGGGTCACACGTACCCGTGACATTTTGGAGCCGGATCCTGGCCGAGGGCCAACGCCGAACCTGGACCGCGAGGGAGAAGGAGACGTACGCCATTGTATGTGCGCTCAGGAAGTGGTCTGGCCACATCGGATTGCAACCGGTGATGGTTTGTACAGACCATCAGTCCTTGCACAGCTGGCACAAGGAGCACGTCGACACCCCCTCGGGACCGGCGGCAAGCAGGGCCCGGTGGCACGAGACGTTCGCCAAGTTCGACCTGAGCGTTGTATACGTCCCGGGGAAGGACAACACTGTGGCAGGTTGCCTCAGTCGATGGGCCTACCCCGCGGGCAAGGCTTGGATGGACGTATCCAGCCATGGAGACGCCGAGGAGACCGAGGAGGCCAAGCGCATCATCGAGATGGAGAAGGCCATGGAGCAAGAGGGGGTCAATTGCTTTGTGGTAATGGCAAACCGTACGGACCTGGCCAAGTTCCGGGGCGCCCGCGTCCAAGCTATTGGAGAGGAAACTCTCGAGCAATGGATGGTGGCCCCTGTAGAGCTAGTCAGGTCGGTGCTCACAGAGGACTGGTCGGATGACTATGCGGCATCCGACCACTGGAGCAAGTACTGGAATGCCGTGAGCGCCCCGTTGGACGACGAATGGCCCGAGGGCTTAACCGAGGATGGGGACAAACTGTTCCTCAAGGACAAGCTGTTGGTCCCAGAGAACGGAATGGAGGAGCTCATTGACCACTGGCATAACGCCCAGCTCATGCATCCTGGTCGGGACAAGATGCAGCAGGACCTAGAGTGGCGCTTCAAGTTCCCACCGGGGTACTACGCCCTCCTGGACAAGTACTGCAGCAATTGCGCCGTGTGTTGGGCCACGAAGAGCCCCAACCACTCCACAGCGGGTAACCCGGTGTACACGGCTATACCGGAGGCCCCTATGCGGTCCGTGGCCATGGACGTATTCGCCATGCCGGAGGTCACCGTGGAAGGAGAGACCTACGACTGTGTCATCCTGGCGGTGGATAGGCACAGCAGGTAAATCGTGGCGGTTCCGGGCAAGAAGTCCAAGAAGAAGGACAAGAAGGACAAGCATGGAGTGGGTCTGCAGGCCAAGACCGTCGCCAACGCCATGACCAGGCATTGGCTGACGATTTTTGACGTCCCGGCTGTCATCTGCAGCGATCAGGGCAGTCAATTCGTGGGGACGTGGTTCAAGACGATGTGCAAGCACATGGGGATTCGGCATGCCAAGACCGTGGCGTACCACAGCCGGTCGAATGGCCGGCCTGAGGTGGCCGGGCGGCGGATGTTCGAGAAGTTCCGCCAGCTGCACATTGACGAACCGGGCTGGAACTGGTACAATTCGCTGTGGAGAGTACTCCAGGCGTACCATGACCTTCCGGGCTCCACTGGACTGTCGCCCCATCGTATCCTGTTCCTACGGGTTCGAGTGTCACGCACTCTCCCGTGGTTGAACCATGGCAAAGTGGCCCGGGATGTGAATGCTATGATGGCTGAGGCGGACGACACGGCGGCCAAGGTGTGCAAAGCACTTCAGGACGAGCACGAGAAGAGGGCCAAATACTTCAAGCAGGGAAAAGTCCAGAAGTATGCTCTCCAAGACACCGTGTGGGTGGAGCGGCACCACAAGGATGTCCTGTCCTGTCCAGAATAACACAAAACTAAGAAAACGACGCACTGCCAGCAAAAATAAAGCGAAAAATCGTTTTTTCCGACCTCAGAAACCCCCCAAAAAATTTTACGCCGCTGTTTGGCGAGGTCGCAAAATTTAGGACACTCACAAAACAAAGACGAACAATAGAGTCGCGACAGCGAAGAACCTGAGCGTTGCATGCTCCAAAACACCTAGCAAAGTGCGTGTCCTAGGCGCTAGGGACTTGTGCGCGCTCCACAAACAAAGAAGAAGAAAAGAGGCGAACACCAAAAACCAGCAAGCCACGACGACGAAGAAAAGAACAAAACGAGCGCCGAGCCACCTAGCAGAGTGCGTGCCATAGGAGCTAGGCGACATGTGCGCGTCAAAAAAAAAAAAAAAAAAGAGAGAAGGAAACACAACAAGGAGAGAAACACCAAACCACAAACAAAAAAGACGCGACCACGGACCACGGGAAAACGAGGTATGACAACCAAGTATGTTACGGCCCCATGCGTCATACATATCGTATCCACCGCTACGCATACGTGGATGAGAGAACCAAGTATGTTGCGAAGGAGGGCGCCCAAGGGACAACACCGCACGCAAAAAAAAAAAAAAGAACGACGAACCGCCACGCACGTCAAAAGGCACGCCCGCAAACACAAACCACAACCATATATCCCCCATATTTATTCCTCCATAGGCCCCGACCGCCGCGAGAAAAAAAAAAAAAAAATCCACTAAAGCGCAAAAGGTATGGGGCGGCCACGGACAAAGGGGAAACAATGAAAAGGCGAACAAGAGAACGTTCACCAACCACGAGGAAACAACGGTATGGCGAGCAAGTATGTTAACAATACGAGGGAGGGCGCCAAAGGGACGGACCACGCACACACGCACACACATAAACAAGACCGCAAGGAGCGAGAAGACGGAGACAAGAGCAAGGAAAAACAAGGTATGAACCCCACACCGCCCCGCCCGCAAACACACACACGCTCTCGCTATAGGGAATGACCACGTACCACGGGGAAACAATGGTATGGAGGTATGACGAACAAGTATGTTAAAAATGCGAGGGGAGGCGCCAAGGGGACGAAAACACAAACGCACACAAAGCCGCAAGATGCACGAAGACGGAGACGAGACAAAAGAAAGTCATGGTATGCAACCCCACCCCCGCCCCACCCGCAAACAAACACACGCTTTCTCTATAGGGGACGGCAACAAGAAGCGGCACAAGGTACAACAAGTATGTTGAAAAAAAAAACACGAAACCGCCTTCCACGCCCTCTCTATAGGGGAAACGCAATGCGGAGAGGTATGTTATCGAAGACGCAGCGAGAAAAAAAAAAAAAACACGAGGGAGGAGACACAAACCACAACACGCAAAGAAAAAAAAAACAAAAAGGACCTGCGCACGCTCTTTCTCAACAGGGGAAGTAAACATGATGGGACGAAAGGACAGGTACGTGCTACGCATCACACATGCCACGCATCTCTGCTACGCATCTACAGGACCTCTTCTTCTGCCTTTTGAAACATGCCGACGACCGACGACGAGAACCAGCCAAGGTATGACACACCCCACCCCACCAACCACACACCGCGAGCACACACACGCGCACGCACGACAGCCACACCGAGCGCGACCCCCCCCCCCCCCACGCCACCCACACCAACACGAAGGGCCACACAGCGCACACACACACACCAGGGCCAAGGGGAAGGGCACCCGGAAGACACACCCACCGCACCACCACACCACACCACCACCGGCAGCGAAACCCAGCCAGGAGTGGCGGGGAGTAGCACACAGGAACCTCCGCCAGGAGTGGCGAGGGACCAACCACACCAGCCACAACCCCACCACACACGCCACCGCCGCACGCCACACGCCGCACACCACACACCGCACACCACGCACCACCGCCGACAGCGAAACCCAGCCAGGAGTGGCGGGGAACCGCGCCCGGGACCCTCCGCCAGGAGTGGCGAGGAACGCCCACCACCACCGGCAGCGAAACCCAGCCAGGAGTGGCGGGGAGTAGCACACAGGAACCTCCGCCGGGAGTGGCGAGGAACCAACCACACCACACACCAGCCGCAACCCCACCAGCACACCACCACCGCACACCACACACCACACACCACACACCACACACCACCGCCGCCAGCGGACCCCGGGAGAGGCGGGGGACCACACACCACCACCGGCACCGAAACCCAGCCAAGAGTGGCGGGGAGTAGCACGCAGGAACCTCCGCCAGGAGTGGCGAGGGACCGACCACGCCACACACCGCCGCCAACGGACCCCAGCCAGGAGTGGCGAGGACCGCCCACCACCACCAGCAGCGAAACCCAGCCAGGAGTGGCGGGGAGTAGCACACAGGAACCTCCGCCAGGAGTGGCGAGGGACCAACAACCAACACACCACCGCCACACACCACACACCACCGCCGCCAGCGGACCCCAGCCAGGAGTGGCGGGGACCGCCCACCACCACCGGCAGCGAAACCCAGCCAGGAGTGGCGGGGAGTAGCACACAGGAACCTCCGCCAGGAGTGGCGAGGGACCAACCACACCACACACCACCCACAACCCCGCCAACACACCACCGCCGCACACCACACACCACACACCACGCACCACCACCGCCAGCAGGCCCCAGCCAGGAGTGGCGGGAAACCGCACACCACCACCGGCAGCGAAACCCAGCCAGGAGTGGCGGGGAGTAACACACAGGAAACTCCGCCAGGGGTGGCGAGGGACCAACCACACCACACACCAACCACAACCCCACCACACACCGCCGCCGCCAGTGAACCCCAGCCAGGAGTGGCGGGAAACCGCGCCCAGGGCCCTCAGCCAGGAGTGGCGAGGACCGCCCACCGCCACCGGCATCGAAACCCAGCCAGGAGTGGCGGGGAGTAGAACACAGGAACCTCCGCCAGGAGTGGCGAGGGACCAACCACAGCCACAAACCCACCAACACACCACCGCCGCCCACCGGACACCACACACCACACACCACGCGCCACGCACCACCGCCGCCAGCAGGCCCCAGCCAGGAGTGGCGGGGAACCGCACACCACCACAGGCAGCGAAACCCAGCCAGGAGTGGCGGGGAGTAGCACACAGGAACCTCCGCCAGGAGTGGCGAGGGACCAAACACACCACACACCAGCCACAACCCCACCACACAACACCGCCGCCCGGAGACCTCAGCCAGGAGTGGCGAGGACCGCCCACCACCACCGGCAGCGAAACCCAACCAGGAGTGGCGGGGAGTAGCACACGGGAACCTCTGCCAGGAGTGGCGAGGGACCAACCGCACCACACACCAGCCACAACCCCACCAACACACCGCCACCGCTCACCACACACCACACACCACACACCACACACCACACGCCACTGCCGGCGGCGGAACCCCAGCCAGGAGTGGCGGGGAGCCGCACAACACCACAGGCAGCGAAACCCAGCCAGGAGTGGCGGGGAGTAGCACACAGGAACCTCCGCCAGGAGTGGCGAGGGACCAACCACACCACACACCCGCCACAACCCCACCAACACACCACCACCGCACACCACACACAACAAACCACGCACCACACAGCAACACAGACACCACGCGCGCACGCACCGCGCCACAAACACACACACCGGCGGCGAACCACGACCAGAGGAGGGGGCGACACGCCCGCAAGCAACACAGCCAGGAACAGCGAACACCCCCCCCCCCCCACCACCACCACCCCACCCCGGAGAGACGGGACACCAACCACCGCAAACCGCACAGCGAAAAGGGGGGCGGGACGAAAAGGGCCCACGGGGGGAGCAGGCGAGGGACCCAACCTCAGGGGTTTGGGGGCCCCCTTGGTGACCGTATCGGCCCCACCTGAGCACACACAATAAGGTGGGATACGCCCGGGACCGTTGGTCAGCGGCCCGCGGTGGCACCGGCCTCGGGGGGTGACCAATGGGCCTGACCAAGAGCACTCCCCACGGCACGTACTGCGGTTCGGGCCCAGCGAGGGGCTGCGGGTAGGGCACACCGTCCATCGGGGCAGGCAAGAGACGCGCCTGTCCCGCAAGGACTCCCCAGCGACCCACAGTGTACCCGACCCCGGTGTGGGGAACGGCTGGAGTACCTGGCTACGGAACAGGTCCATGGACGGCATCCGTACAACAGAGTTACACCCTGACGGGGAGTGCAAGCACCGGCCCCCCCACGGGGGAACACCAGGGGAAGGGACCCGAGTCGGCGACAAGGACCCCCCACCACACACCACAGCCGGGAAGGCCCGGGCACGACACCGCCCCAAGCGACACGGAAAAGAGACAGAAGGAGGAGGGCACGCAAAGGGGACAGCAAGGGGACGCACCACCAACAGACCCCAGCCAAGGGGGGCGGGGAACCACACAGCCGAGACAGGGGGGGGGGCACGACACACAGCCCCCACACCAAACAGCGCCGCCAAACCACGCCCGCAAAGGCGAGGGCAGGCGCCCAAACGCACCACCAACACACCGCACACACGCCGAGCGTGCACACAACACACACCCCCACAACCGCCACCGACACGAGCCCCACAAGCGCACACCACACACCAAAGCGCAGGCGCCGCCCGCACCACACACACAACACACACAAACCCAAACAACAGGAACCCAGCAACCCCCCCCCGCCAGGGGGGCTGCAAGGCCGCCAGCAGCCGCTAGGACGCAAAGGAGGACCCACCAAGCCCGATGCCAGGAGTGGCGAACGGCCACACCCAGAAACACCCGAACGGCCACGCCCAACACCAGGACCGGGCACTACGACACCCACACCAGCACCGCCACCAACGCCCAAACCGGACGCCACGACACCCTCACCAGCGGACACAACCGAAACCAGCGGAAGCACCATCGGCAACCCCAGCACCCACCAAAACACTAGGACAAGGGACACCCTCACCAACAACAAACCAACACAAAAAGCCACCCAACACTGACCAACGACCGCTCTCAGCCGATCCGGTCCCCCACCGGCTCGCACCCAGAACCACCGCCACCGGCATCCACGCCATCGGAAACACCAACACCGCCAAAAATCAAGCCAGCACAACACCCTAACCAACACCGTCACCGCCGGCACCAACGCCTACGACACCTACGCATGCCACCGCCGGTTCCAGCACCTACATCACCCACGCCAACGACATCAAGCACACCATCGCCGGCAACACCCCACCATCAGCGTCGCCACCAGCAACCTCTGCCACCGGAGGACACCGAAACCACCACAGCCGGTGAGCCAACAAACCACCAAGCCCCGGCCAGGGGAAGCGAGGGCACGCGCCCGGAACCACCATGCAGTCCCCGGCGACACCCACACCACCGGCGCCGCCAACACCACCCTCACCCACGACACCACCCGGAGCAACACCTACGCCACCTACACCAACAGCAGCACCAGCAGACCACACCACCTACTGCACACCCCCCCAGACAGAGCCACAGAAACCGACCACCGCCCTGAACGCAAGCCGCTGACCACCCACACACAGACCCACGCCAACCACCACCAGCATCAGCAGCGTCCGAGACGCCGAAAACCATAGCGACGCCCACAACGACCTCACCACCGGCATCACCGACACCGACACCGGCAGTACGGCCTCAGCACCGACAAACCAGAGCGTCAACAGCAACACGGCAACACGGCAACACCGCCCGGTACAACACCATGGGCATCAACAACACCAAGGGAGCCAACACACAGGCCAGCGACACCCATGGGTACCTCCACCAGAAGTGGCGAGGTCCCACCCCCGCCGTCAGAACACCACTATCCACCAGGGCAACACCCGCAGCGCCGACATCGGCCACAGCCCCACCGGCGGCGCCCTCGCCAGCACTGTCACCAACACCGCGACGGCCGGCCACGAGTGGCACGCCCGGAACCGCCGACCACCCAAACACAGGCCGCGCCCAGCACCGACACCAACAACGCCCACGCCAACAGACCACCACAACACACGCCAACCACCAAGTAACACATAAGGCACCCTCGCCTTCGGCAACACCAACGCCACCAACACCCACGGCACTATCCACACCACCACCAACCCCACCAACGACGGACCGAGGTGCCGTCACCTACAACGCCCCCAACACCACCACCACGGCCCCGCCACCTAGGGCAACCCCACCAACGGCGTCACCAAGGACGCCAGCACGGCTGGCGAACGAACGCCACCGAGCCCTCAGCCAGGAGAGGCGAACGCCCACACCCAGCAACACCCGAACGGCCACGCCCAGACCCAGGGCCAGGAACTGCGACACCCACACCTGCACCGCCGCCAACACCCAAACCGAACACCACAACACCCTCACCAACGGGGACGACCGGAACCAACAACGGACCAACACAAGAAACCACCCAGCGGCCAAGTTACACCCAAGGCGTTCCAACCGCGCCACCCACCGGCCCGCACCCAGAACCACCACCAGCACGAGCAGCAGCCACTGACAAACCACACACAGACCCACACCAACCACCAGCAGCATCAACAACATCAGAGACACCGTAAACCATAGCAGCGCCCGCAACGACCTCACCACCGGCACCACCGACGGCGCCACCGGCAGTGCGACCTCACCGACAGCAACCCGGAGCATCCCCCATCCCGCATCCCGGTGAGACACCATCGGCAGCAAGGACACCGAGGGGGCCAAGGCCAACCCACCAGCCAACGACGCACGTGGGAACCTCCGCCAGGAGTGGCGAGGTCCCCCCTCCGCCGTCAGAACACCGCCAGGGCAGCACTTACAACACCCTACAACACCAACACACACAGCTCCCCCGGCAGCACCCCCACCAACGCCAACACCGGCACCACCGACAGCGGCAACACGGCGACACCACCACCCAACCGCAGCAAGGTCACCCTAAACCGCAACCGCAGCAACACCTGTCACTACGGACCCACGGACAGCCGACACCACCAGGACCACAGACCGGCCAAACACCAGCCACGAATGGCACGCCCGGAACCACCGAACACCGGCACACAGGCCACCGGACCACCGCGAGACACACCACCGCCAACCCCACCAACGACGAACCAAGGTACCGTCACCCACAACACCCCTAACACCACCACCACGACCCCGGCACAGAGTAACACCTAGGGCGCCCCCATCGACGACACCACCAAGGACACCACCACGGCTGGCGAACAAACGCCACCAGCGCCGCCCACCAGGCCCCCAACCAAGGGTAGAAACAGCAACGCCACACGCCATCGCACCCACCGCATCGAAATCACCCGGAGCATCGTCAACATCAACCAGGGGTCCCCACCACCCACCCAAGCAGCACAAAACACCACAGCAACACCACCACACCCTCGCCACCAGCGACACCACCGCCAGCACCCTCCGCCGGGAATGGCGAGGAGAAGGCCCAACAACGCGGACCCACCCAACGTCCCCGGCACCCTCACCATCGGACCGTCACCACCGGCGCCGACCCCCAACACACCACCGTCACCAACGCCACCGACCCCAGACGCAAAAATCACACAGCCCGCACACACGGCACCAGCCAGAGCAACGCCGACACCACTCCCGGCCAACTCACACGAACACCACCGGAAGCACCACCGTCGACCGAACGCCACGGCAACCCCAGGGTACGAGTCCCCCCCACCATCTGCACGGCCAGCGACACCGTCACCGGCACCAACCGGGACACCGACAACGACAGCCTCACCAACAACCGACACCCCCCTACCGCTGCCACCCACCAGTCACGCCACCCGCCGTCAAAGCCACCCACCAACGCCGCACCCCGAACCACACTTACACCCGAAACCGGCACCAGCACGCCCGGCCGAACCGTCAATGGCACCACCGCCATGGCACCGCCTACGCTCACCACCGCCACCACCACCCCACGCGAGACCAGGAACCCCCGGCGTCGCCAACGGCCTCAACGAGCACCGACACCACCAACACCACCACCGCCGAACAGGGACTACCCACAAACCAGGAACATCTCCACCACCAACAACCAATACACCACCCGCGGCACCCCACCATCGCGGACACCACCACGGCACCCATCACACCTCCACCACAGGAGGCGACGTGGGCCACACCACCCGACAACTACAGCACCCTCACCACCACCGCCACATCCGGCCCACAAACGTTACCGCCGACAACACCACATACGCCCATACGTCACCCACGCCATGCTCACCGACCATCACCTCGTCATCAGAGACACCAACACCACCGGCGACGACGACAGCGACAACAGCTGACCCACCAGCCAACCACCATCAACCATAGCCCAGCACCAGCTTCATCTACTCTAACGCCCATACCACCCTCACCAACAGCGCCGCCACCGACACAATCATCCACTCCGGCGCCCACACCACCCTCACCACCAACATCACCAACACCACCACCCCCAAGGTCAGGGCCCGCGGGAAACAGAACGGCGGAGCGAGCACGCCACCACCCGCACGCGTCGCCCACCCTATCGTACACCGCTCCGCAACACGCCCCCCCCCGCTTCCCCTAACAGGGCGTGCGCTCCAGCCCCCTGCTGGGAAGACGACTTCGACATCCTCCCGGCCATCCGACACCTACTGGCAGCCACGGCCCCGCGCCCACAAGCCCACCAGCAACCCACGGAACCGCAAGAGCCCGACCACCCCATGCCACCACGCCCCATATCCCCCGCGTCCACCGCAGACCGGAACGCGGAACACCAGCGAGAGGAGCCCGACCCCGGCCGCGCCGCCACGCCCCCACCACCCCCCCCCCCAAAGGACATCTACGCCACGCTGGCCAGCACCCTAGCCCCCATGGACGCCGAGCAGTACTACCAGTCCGTCCAACGAGACCTCCCTGAGGACCACGCGACCCTCCAGGGGTGGAAGCAGGAGAAAAGGTACGACAACGAGTGGGGCACAGAGGAAGACCTTCTCTGGGACGACACCTGGAAAGGCACCGCGGACGCCTTCCTGGAGGCAGCAGCCGAAACCTACCCCCGCCCGCCCGGGGACACCAGACACGGCCTCCACGCCCTCCTAGCGTTCCACAGCTGGAAACACCGCCACACCGTCAACCTCCACCCCCTCGACCACAATCCGCACCGATGGACACCTGAAGACGACGCCACAGCCACCATCACCGTACAGCAAAGCCCCGAGAACCCGGAGGAATACCACATCACCTGGGACGATCCGGCACCCCACCCCCCCGCCTCCCCCAACCTCCCAGATGTCTTCGCCGCCATCAGTGCAGAGCTCCAGGAGGCCAAAGCCCCCCAGCAACTGGACGAAGACATGCCCCAGGCACCATCACCATCAACCACACAAGACCAACCCCGCACAGAGCCCCTCACCCACCCCATCACCACAATGGAGCTCCCCCCACAACACTGCACCACCCCAGACCGAAACGGGTTTCGAGACCTGCCGCGGGAATGGGCGGTCCACAACGGCACACTCCGATGGGACGAAATCACACCGGGCCTCCAGGCCATCCGCCTCCACTCAATCGCAGAGCCCACCACCACCTGGGCACTACCGACGGACCGCCACCACCTCCTCCTCACCGTCCAAGGCGATGCCACGATCACACCCACGGAAGGAGACCCCGTAACAGCAGCCCCCGCCCACGCCGTCCACATACCCCCGCAGGCATCGTCGGCACCTATGACGGTGCATCCAGGCCCCACCCCTTGGCAGGCCATCGTCATCACCTACCCCGCCCCCAATGACCACACACGCACCTGGCAGCAACGATGGGAGGACATCCGAGGGGACCTCCTCCAAGAACACCTAGGGCTCACACGCACCCACCACACCCTACAACCGATACGAGGAGTAGGCCAAGCGTCACACGGCATACACGCCCCGGGAGTATGGGCCTACGCCACACCCATAAACCCACAAGCAGCGGAGGACATCAAGACCGCCCTATCCATCCAGCAAGCCCAGACCCAAACCCCGCACCGCAACACCCAACGAGGCTACACAATTTGGTGGGCGTACCAAGACCATGACACCCTCACCCCCCAACCGGGGGCCCCCCCTCTAGACACCAACACCACCGCCCTCCTCCAAGCCGCAACAGCGGCAGCCACACAGGTAGGGGCCCCGGAAACCTGGGGCCCACAATACCTGGTCGAAACCAAAGTGGCGCCCCACGCGAAGGGCCAAGACAAGCCCCCAACACCGAAGCCGCTCCACCCCCCGCTCAAGCTAGACCCGACGGAGCACACCCCCCAGGATGAATGGGCGACCCACTACATCATCCCCCACACCACCACGCCGCCAAGATCACCGTCACCCGCCACCTCCCCCAGACCACACAGGTGTATGAGCTGACGGCCCCCAACGTCCTCGTCACCCGTCGCCGACACGACGAGCGATACACCATACAGGCGGAAGGGGCCGCCGCGACCACCCTGTACACATGGGCAACACGGGGGGACCTCCCACACCCCACCCTCCACCACGCCCCCTCCTGGCCCACCCCCTTCCACACAGCGGACCGCCCCAACAAGAAGCCCAAACACACGGGTGTGCACACCCACGCCCAGGAGGCCCAACACCGACACGAAGCGAGGCGCAAGGCCCGCACCCTCCACGACGACCACACCATCCCCCGCATCGGCGCCCCCCCCGCCAGGGTATCAGATACCACCCACAACCGCACGATCACAGGCATCACCACGGACTGCCTGAACCCAGCGGCGTCGCGGGCAGACGCCGTATGGATCAGCGAAAGGCGCTCCCACACACGGGCGGTGGCGCGCCTCCACAACATCCAACCCCACAAACTCCAGCGCGCCGTTGGACCCTTCGCCGTACACGTCACCCCGTACGGCATCGACCACCCCCGGTGTGAGCACCATGACCCACCCTGCTCCACCCCATGCACCTCGCCCCTGCGCCAACCGCTGCCGGCCCCCACCATCACGGGCAACATGTACCTGGGCACCGTACCGGGAGACCCGGGCATATACATCCTGCCCAACAGGTCCAGGGAACACGCCATCCCCCTCCACTGTGTGGAATCCCTCGCCCTGGGACCACCCCCACCAAAACACCAACACCAACACATCCCGGGGGACAAACGGACACAGGCCCCAGACGGGGGAAAAAAGGCCCACCAACGCGCCCTGGCCCACATCACCCTCCACCCCGCAGCCCACCTACCAAAGGACTTCGGCACGGAGCGCCACATCGTCCTGGAGGGCCAAGCGCACCACATCATCACCGCCGCCCTGTACACCCTCGCCGCCCACGAACGCCACTGGGACCCCACAACCATCCCAGCAATGCCCCCACCGCCCCAAGGCCCCAACGATCCCGTCACCCCCTTCCACATCGATCAACTCCTAAGCCGCAAGGCCCCCCCACACCTCCACCCCTCCAGGATACCACTAGCCATTGCATCGTGGGACACCCTGGACACCCCCCCCCAACAACCCGCCATCCACATCCTCAAAGCGGACACCCAATGGTGGGTCCTCCACTGGGCACACGGAGTCCTCATGGCGGCCCAGGCCTATACCCCGGAAATGGACCCGGAAGACCCCCCACGGGGCCAGCAGCGCCTCCTCCAAGCCACCACCCTCACAGGCCGCGAAGGCGCCCCCTGGGAAGCCCTCCACACAGCACTCTACTGGGCTCAAGGCTCCCCCAACGGCCCGGACACACCGGAACCCACAGAGGCCTGGGTCAGGCAGGCCAAGGCCATGAGGAACTACCACCTACACCACCCCTTCGACGACAGCCCGGCTGCACTGCCATGGCCAACAGATCCCCCGGAGACCGTACGCAAGCTCGCCGACATCATACGCAGCCTCGCGAAAGCGAAAATGCAAACACCGGCAGAACCCCCACTGAGGGATCCAGACCAGCAAGCAACGCACCCCTTCTTCCAACCCCATGCCCCCCCAGCCCCGCCACCTCCAGTCCCACCCAAGCGAACGAGACGACAAAAGGGCGCACCCGCCCCCAGCCAAGCCGGAAAAGCAGCAACCTCCCGACCCCCCGCATCCCACCCGACCCACCCGACGAACCCAGACCAAGCATCCTCGTCATCCTCCCTCCCACCACTACCACCGCCCCACCCGGACCAGGCATCCTCATCATCCTCCCTCCGGCCACCAGCACAGGCCCCGCCCAAAGCGTACCCAGGGTTCGAAAAAGGTGCGAAGGTCCAACAGCCCTTCCGCAACGACCACACAGGCGACTGGATCTGGTGTGAGGGCACGATCCAGTACCGCATCAAGGGACCGGGGGACAACGGGGGGCCACAGATCTGGGTGATCTGGCACCGCCAAAAGGAGCTAGACCAAGGCAACAGCGCCCCGGACAAACCACTCGGCGACACCCTGGAACTCACCAGCGCCCACCCCATCCGGCTCCGCACCGAAGAGAACAAGGCCCACACAGGCACCAAATACACTGGGGAGCTCCCCCCGGAGTGGAGCCAAGGCCTCCCCCCGCCACGCCTACCCAAACGCCCACAAACCGGCAAAAAGTCCCCAACCCCCAGTCCCCCTCCCTGACGGGGCAAGGGCCGAGGGCACAAGCCTCCACAGCCCTGGCCCGCCCCCACCGAGGCCACCGTCAACCTCCTCGACCTCAACCACCCGGCCGTCACATACTCCAAGGACGCCACAACCGCCCTCCAAGAGCTCCCGATGGCACAGGGGCCGGGGTGGGTCCCCCACCTCCTCACCTTCCAGGAACAAGGCCTACAGCGCGACGACCCCCCGGAAACCACCCCCATATATACCCCGGACCAGAAAGCGTACAAATGCTACTGGCACAAGGGGACCCCCCTATACGCCCAAACCGGCATCCACGTCCACCTCGTCCACCACCTCAGCGTCCCAGGGAGGCTAGGTGTCTATGAGGTCGTCGGGGACGGATGGCAACTCAACGTCATCAACACCCACGTCCCCTTCGGCGAAGCCACGGAACCCTTCCTCCAGGCCCTGGCCGAGGCGTACCGCCAAATAACCATGCTCGCCCCCACAGTCATCATCGGCGACATGAACGCCGCCCCCACCCCAGCGGACCGAGGAGGACAGGCCACACCCCAGGACCAAGCAGTCCGCGACACCATCGAAATGCTGGGGCTCGTGGACCTAACAGCCAGCCTCGAAGGCCAACCATCCCACTTCCCCCACCAAACGGATGCCGCCCCATCCCGCATCGACGTATGCTATGGCGACCCCACCACCATAATCCGAGCGGAGGCCCGATATGGACCCCTCCCGCTGGGACCCACAGGCCATAGCCCCCTGCACATCCGCCTCACCATCCCCAACCTTCCCCCCAGCCCCCCAGAAGATGCGGACCAAGGCCTACCACCCCCCCTGAAGATGCCCCCGCTGCATGACAAGCATGCCTGGTCCCAATATCACAGGGCCATAGACCGCGCCCGGCGCGTCCAACCAGACCCCACCGACCTACTCACAGCCATGCGCACGGCCGCCGTCGCCTGCGGCTTCCAGCAACACCCCCACACAGACGACGACCAACCACCCACGGCCCTGGGGGACATGCTCCATGACCTCTGGCATGCGAAGCAACAACTGGCGACCCTCCTCCACACCGACACCCCCCAAACCCGCCGCCAGATACACCAGTGCAGGACACAGATAGCCCAAATCAGGGCGGACCTGCAGCGGTGGCACATCCACAGGCAACAGCGCATCGCCCAGGAACACGAACGGTATGCGCAACACGAACTCCCCTACAAGGCCCTCCGCCACCTCAACGACGCCATGACCGATACCGGCCACCGCACCATCACCACGGTCCGGCAGGAGGACGGCTCCCTCACCAACGACCCAGCCACAGTGCTCCAAGCCACCCAAGACAGCTTCCTCCGGCAACACACCCCCACCCAAGACACACTGGACCCGGACACCCAGGCCAAAATCGACCGCCTCCCTCGGGTCTTCAACCACGCCCAGAGGAGGCACCTGGAAAAACGCCCCTTCACCATCCACGAAGTCCGGAAGGCCATCCACAGTCTCCGGCAACACAAAACCCCAGGCTACGACGGCCTCCCTGCAGAGGCATACTACCACCTCCCCGCCCACCTCCTCCGCGTCCTCGCCCACCGCCTCTGGGACATCGTCAGGGGGCGGACCCCCCTGCCACCAGACTGGGCAAACGTTGTCCGCCCCCTCTACAAAAAAGGGGACTGGGCGAACCCGGACAACTGACGCCCCATAGTCTGTGCGGTCACGGAGGTCAAAATCGTCTGGACCATCCTCCTGCGCCGCATCCGCCCCCACCTGGACCCCCACATACCAGCGAGCCTCTGGGGGGCCATCCCAGGCCGCTCCCCACACGAGGCCATCTTCCTCCAGGACACCATCGCGGACATGGACCCGGTGGACCTCATCATCGCCTCCCTCGACGTCAAGGGAGCCTTCCCGAACACCCCCTGGCTCCTTCTAGAAGCGGTGTGGAAACGCCTAGGCCTCCCCTTCTACAACTTCACCTCCGACTACATCCGCACCCGCAAATACACGGTCCGCACAGGAGCAGGCCTCACCCCCTTCCTGGAGCCAGGCAGCGGGGTCCCCCAAGGGGGAGCAGAGGGCCCCTTCCTGTACCTTCTAGTGACGCTCCCCCTGGCCCTCGCAATCGAGCAGGATTACCCGGCCTACGCACCCTACCCCCTCCTCTCCCCCCTGGTCGGCTTCGCGGACGACACCAACCTAACTGTAGCGCACACCCCACACGACCCCCATGCCCCGGACCCCGGACCAACGGTCACCCAACAGGCCAACGACTTACTGGACATGACCGTCTCCTACCTCTCCCACAACAACCTCATCGTCCACCCCACAAAGTCAGTGGCCATGATCAAGGGGTCTGCCACACCTCCCACCCTGGGGCCACAAGGGCCCCCCATGCAAGTCGTGACGACCACCACCCACCTGGGGGTAGTCCAGGCCGCCAACCCTGAGGACGCCACCCTCCCTCCCAAGTTGCAGTCACACCTCGCCCATCTCCCCAGATATGCGTCCCCGACCACCAAGGCCCTCTCCCTGTCCCACCAGAGCCTGGCGTACTACCTCACCGGGGTCTTGAACGCCTCCATAGGCTTCCAAGCACTCCACGTAACACACCCCACCACCGCCCTCCAGCCGGCCACACGCGCCGTGACCAAGGCATGGGCAGCGCACGGGGGCTGGCCCACCTCCATACCCACCCGCGCCATCCGAGCGGCATGGCCCCACTATGGAGACGCCATAGGGGACGAGGTGAAAGCGGCCTATACCAGACACACCGCCCTCCTCCTTCACCGCATGACCCACAACCACTCACCGGAGGTCCGCGAGGTCACCGCCATCCGCCTCCAAGCCGCACAACGGGCCCGCAACACATGCCCGCGCTGGGTACTCCACCAGACGGGCATGCCCACCAACATGAACACCCGCCTGTGGAACCACCTGCAGCTTCTGCTCCCATCCCCACACCACGCCATACTCACCAACCACACGTGCCCAGAGAAAGGGCCACTAGCGGTCCTCTGCGGGGACCTCCACCACCACCCCAAGGGCACCATCCACACCATAGACCTTGTCTGGGCCTCCATCACCGTAGTATACGTCACCCTCGCCCAAATGCGGGTCCTGCACCACAGCGGGGCACACCACACCCCCTTTCTACAGCTTCCCGAATGGCCACAATACCGCCTCTTCCACCAGTACCTCACACAGACGGCACGAACAGCGGGACACACTCTACCGGGCAGCAAAGACATGCGCACAGCCTACCGAGAATTCATAAACCAACACCCGCGACCCATCCCAGAGACACCGCCCTACGCACCCACCGGATCGAAACACGAACCCGTCCCCCCAGTAACGGGCCCAGTCCCACCACTAACCCTGCTACTGGCCCCGAATGAAGCCAAACCCACGCAGACCACCGTCATCCACCACGGGGCAAAATGGCGCATACCGAAACACCACATGACCGCCCGAGACCTACCAAAGGTCCCCCAAGATTCCCAGAGCATGCCACCCACATGTTGGGCCTGTGACCCCGAGGCACCGACCGCACCATGGCCCGTGCTACACCTCATAGCACGCCACCACACCCACCCCACGACCCACCTACCACCACAGGCCTACGCATGGATAGCCCCATGGTTCCACCGCACCGACACTAACCCCACGGTAGCATGGAACACCGACCACGCGCCCAAATGGCTCTTCACCACTACACCCACATGCCCCCGCCCCGACCCGGCAGGGGTCGCCATCCGTTACAGCATGTACGAGCCAGGCAGAACGGGCAAGCACGAGCACCCCTACTATCCACTCCACCACTCCTGCCACACACCGGAGCACCGAACACAAACCCTCACATGCCACGACCTAAACCCCGACACAGCCTACATCCTCCACTACATCTACTCCTACCTCACACAAGGACAGCCGGAGCAGGGACTCATAGCCCTGTCCCCCCAAGCGAAGCACATCATCTCCAAAGGAATAGGGGTGTACGCCACCCCCATCCCACAGCCCACAACCCCAGTAGCCCACCTCGCCACGGGCCTTGCCATATACGCCTACCTGCCCATGAACCCATGCCGCCTCCCACAACCATCACCGGCGGACCGGCTCTTCTTCACCGACGCCTCAGGCGAATCCGCCCTCACGCCCATCACCAGGGGGGCCACCCTGCAGCTAACCCACACCGGGGGACACTACCACATGGACCACCACACGGGCCACACCACCTATGGGGCCTCTTCCCACGGGGAGCTAGGGGCCATGGCCGACGCCATCACCGAGGTCGCGGCCCACCTACCCGCCCACTCCCCGCACATCGTCCGGGTCTGGTTCGTGGTAGACGCCACTGTCGACACGCACCTGCTCCTCCGCATAGCAAGGCAACCACTTCACAAAGCAACCGCGACGAGCCTCGGCACCCAGGCACTGCTACTCTGGAAAGCCCTACGCAGCCTTCCCCCCTACGTCCAACTCCACATCGTGAAACAAGAGTCCCACAGGCACCAATACGGAAATGGTAAGGTCGACAACCAGGCAGTACACCAGCGCACAACACACCTACCAGCCCTCCAGATCCCTGACCTCGGCCGCAACCACACACACCTCCAACACGTGCCCCCTGTACCCGAGCCCCATCAGACCCCGGACTGGGTACCAGAGGACGCCCCCTATTCTTCCCACGACAGAGCGTACCACTACCCAGACCCCGTCCAACATCTCGCCCGCGTGCTCGGCGACGCAGACAGCCGGGCGCACATCCAGGAGCTCCAGGACAGACTGCAAGTCCCCCTCTACCACTCAGCGCTCCGCCCAGCAAACGTCCCAGCCCACCTCTAGAAACGACGCATCCAGCTCCTCAGGGAGCAACTGCCTTTCCTCACCAGGGTCGCCAGATGGCTCGCCCGCAAGCACATCCACGTCCCCGACGAACACACCCGTTGCCCATGCGACGACACCACCCCGGAGGACTGGGAACACTTCAAGAAATGCCCCCTCCATACAGACAGGGACACCCTAGTGGGCTGGTCCCCGGCGGAAACCCTGCGACAACACGAAGGATGGCCAGCCCACAGCCACGCACACCAGGCCACCGAAAACCTCTTCCGGGACCCCCTGATTAAAGAAGCCACCATGAGAGGGGCAGTGACACAGGCCCTGCACCGACACCTCACCAAACACACGGAAAGCCCCATGGAGGCAGCAGCACACCTCCAGCTAGAAGCGGTCCGCAGAGCAGCGGCCCAAATGGTACACCGCAAACACCTCCTGCTAACACACGCGGAACAACTCACCGACCCCACCGCCAGGGAACACATGCAGCGTCTCATCCATTACCATGCCGTGCATGACCCAGACGTCCACTAACCCGCTCCGCGCCCCGCACGCGCCCCCCGTCTCCATCCACAGGTCTCCAAGGCACCACCACAGCGCCCCGAGACCCGTCTCGCACCCAAGAAGCCACCCGGCACCGCCCAGTCCGGCCGAACCCAGCCAGGGCCAACCATCCATCGACGTAGACGCGCAAGACCCCGGCAGCCCATCCAGCCCACCCCCCCCGGACCCGGGGCACCCCCCCCTCACACCGGCCACCATCCGCGACCCCGACCTCCTCCGAGCGACCCTCCAAGACAGGGCCCCGACCACCCCCCTGGGCTTGTACCGCCTACAAGAGGACTGGACCAAGCTCACCGTCAAAGCCCTCCGGGACCTGACCACCCCAGGCAGCGGCCTCCACGAGACCATAGTAGACCTCGTGCTCTGGCGAGCCTGCAAACACACCCGGGGCCAGCCCATCTGGATCCCCCCCATCGAGTGGGGCCAGGCCCTGACGCACGACACCGGCAGCAACGTCACGCGTCGAGGGACCGTACGCCTACGGCGGGCCCAAGCAGAGACGGACCACCCAGCGGACCCGAACCACCCGGAGCAGTGGGAACAGGCCACCGCGCCCAACCGCGACACCGCCCTCCGCGCCGCCGGCCTCCGCACCCCGGACGACGACCTCCCCCCCCCACCTACAGACAGTGACCACCCCCCGCCGGAGGTCTGGGTTACAGTCCTCGAGCGCGGCCACTACTACGTGATAGCCGCTATGGCTACGTCCAACGGCCCGCAATGGATCATCCAGGGGACAGACACCATGTTCGCCCCGAAGACCGCCCCACCAGGGGCAGTGGGGGACCCCACCACCCAGCACAGGATCCTCAGGGGTCTCCTCCAGCCAGGGGACACGCCCCCAGCCCGCGCCCTGGCCCAAATCACCTCAGGGAAGGCGGGCTACCACCTGGGATTGTCCATGCTCTGCCTAACCCACTGGATCCAGCGCCACTGGCCACCCACGGGGACCGTGCCCTGGGTTTGGGCCATCCCCACCGCCCACACACAAGTCGAAGCAGGCCCGGACACACGACCAAACCCCCCCCCCCAGGCCGCAGCAGTCCCTCACCTGCGGGTACCCCGCCATCCACAGGGTCCTCAACCGCGCGGGTCTTAGCCCAAAGCTAGCATGCCCCCTTCCCACCACTGACCAAGAGGTCCACCAGATACGAACGCTCGTCTGCGAAATCCTTGCCGCGGCAGCAGAAGATGGCAAGCTTCTCCTCCAAACCGCCCGGCCTACAACTGCCCACGCAAGCGCGCAGCAAGCGGACACATACACCGGCACAGCACAATTCCCCGCACAATCCCCGCCCATGCCCCCCCCCTCTCGCTGCTCAACCGGAGACCCACACACGCCCACTATCGCGCGCACCCCCGGGCCCCGCGACACGGGCCTCCCCCACCCGCCCGAACACCAGCACACGCCCGCCACACACCCACCCACCGGCCACCGTTCACCGCCCCCCACACTCGACAACCCACACACACCCGCCAAGGGGAGCCCCACGCCCCGCGGCACGCCCAGCCCACCCAGTGGCCCGCCCACGCCCCCCACACACACCCCAGAGGACCCAGGCCCACCCCCCCCGGCCCCTGAATGCAGCCCACGCGAACTGTTCCCCCCCGCTGACACCAACCCACACGACCTCGCACATTGCAGGACCCGGGCCCAGCCGAGCCCAGAAAGAGAAGGCCGCAGCCCCGCGCCTCCCTCCCCCGCCGCAGCCGACCAGATCGGCCCGCCGGGCCGCCAGGTCACGACCGGGCCCCCCCAGCCGCCCGCCCCCAACCTACAACCCGGGGACATGCCCTCCATCCTCCCCGCCGTGGCCGCAGCAGAAGCCGCCGCCCGCAAGCCCGCCCGCATCACAGCCCAACCCGCGTCCACCACCCCCTCCTCGTCCTCAGCCTCGTCCACCTCCTCCACCTCATCCTCCGACCCCCCCCTCCCCGCCAAACTCATCCTCAAGGCCACGGCGAAAGCCAAAGCCGCGGCCGCACGCACCAACCCCCCAACCCCCACACAGGCGACTCAGGCACCCCGGCAACCCACTGGGACGACCCCCGACCCGGCATCGACGCCCTCACACCTCCGGACAGAGGTACTCCTCAACCTGGAACCGGACCCCAACCCCAAACCCGACCCCAAACCCAAACCGGACCCCAACCCCAAACCCAACCCCAAACCCAAGCGGGCGTCCACGCGACCACACACAACACCGCATACGCAACGACACAAAACCATCCGATACCACCCCCGCCCGGGCCCTCGCCCAAGCCAGGACCCCCCACCCACCATGACCCGCGCCCCCCTCCCGCCGGCACCCACCACCACCGCGGAGACGGCCACCCAGCACGACCCCCTCCAAACCCTCGTCAAAATCCCCGTCACCAAGCGCCCCGTCATCCATCCCCCACAAACCACCACCACCGCCGGCCAAACCGACCCAGGGACGTGGGACCCCTCAACCATCGTCACCGTCAAGCCCGGCCCCCAACCCTTCCTCCATGCCCACCACATAGTGCAGCCCCGGGGACTGCCCACGATGCCCAACCCCCCACCCCTACAAGGGGGACCGGAAAACCCACAAGGACTCCATGGGCCATACCCGCAACACCAACCCCACCACTACACACACCACCACCACCAGCGGCCCCACCACCACCACTACCAACACCACCCCCACCACTACCACTGCCCACCGCCCTACCCCACCGGGCCACAACCCCCCGTACACCAACAGCACCAGCGGACGGGATGGCAGCCGCCGAACGCCCCGCCCGCATACCCACCCCCCCCGTACCAGCCACCACCCCCGTACCAGCCGTACCCCCGCGGCCACCATCCGATGGCCGAAGGGGCCCCATGGACGACGGGGGACCTCCCCCCCCAACCAGCACCGCGTGACGCCCCGTACCCCCCCGGCCACCATCCGATGGCCGAAGGGGCCCCAAGGACGACGGGGGACCCCCCCCCCCAAGCGGCGCCGCGCGAGCCCCCCCAGAGGCCGCCGACGCTTCTGGACTGGCCCGACTCGAGCGACGAGGGCCGGTCCCGCAAGCGGCGGCGCTCCCGCTCCCCCCCCGCACGGCACACTCGCCCACGGCGCCCACACTCCCACCGCGCCTCAACCACCCACTCGCGCCGCTCTCGCTCCCCCAGGTACCACCACGACCCCCAGGGACCCCGCTCCCGTCGCTCCCGCTCCCCCGGGCACCACCACGAGCGCCACCGCCGCCCCATGTCCCCCTCCCCCTCCCCCCACCGGCCACCCAGCCCCCGCCACCACCACTCCTGCTCCCCCCGACGCAGCCAGGCACGCCACTGCCGCCCCACGTCAACCTCCCCCTCCCCCCACACGCCCCGCCGGGCTCCCCGTTCCTCCCGCCACCCGTACCCATCCACCACCCCCAGCCCCCGCCACCACCACTCCCGCTCCCCCGGACGCCACCAAGCGCGCCACCGCCGCCCCATGTCCACCTCCCCCTCCCGCTCCCCCCTCCGCCCGTACCCGTCCTCCACCCCCAGCCCCCGCCGCCGCCGCTCCCGCTCCCCCAGGCACCGCCACCCCCGCCACCACCGCAGGTCCACGTCTTCCCCCCGCCGCTCCAGGACCCCAGGCACGGACCCCTCCCCCCCCCGGGCCCCCGCCTACCTCGCCTGGTGGTCTCCCTCCGCTCTGCAGGAGCTTCGCCGCTGGGTGAAATGGGCCGGAGGAGCGGGAAGGCACGAAGGGGTGCACATGGTGCATACCTTCGAGGAGGTGCGCACCCGCACCCCCGCAAACCCCAACGAGACCGCCCCGGAGGCCAACATGCCGCAAGCGGCATGGGAGGCCCTCCTCCGCGATGCGGTCCAGGGCCTCCGCCCCCCCTACACCCCCCAAGCCCTCCGCCGGTGGCTCCAGGCCACCCACCCCCAAGCCTGGGCCACCGGCGCCCCCTCCCCACCCCGCCCCTCCCACCACCACCACACCAGGAAGGGGCAGGACAAGGGCAAGGGAAGGGCAAGGGGCACCAAGGACCACACAGGCAAGAGGGCACGGAAGGGCCCCAAGTGAAGGCAGGCACACGCAGGGACAGGGCGCCGGAAGCGACACCACATGGGGTCAGGACACCACCCAAGAACCAGGAAGGAGCGGGAACGGGGACCAAGACACGGAGGAAAAGGGCACCACGACAGGTGCCACGACCCACACCGACGGGGAGACCAGCGCCGCCCCACCCCCACCAAACACCCCAACACACACCACCGAAGCAAACATCGGACGCCATGCGGATCACACCAGCGCACGCCCACCGGCCACCGGAAACCACACGGAGAACGGAGGGCACACCTACATGGGGAGAACGGGCCACACCCACAGAGGAGGCCGCAGGGAACACCGCCGCACGGCACACCACCATGCCCTCACCGCCAGCCGACGACCCCGACCACCACGAAGGCCAACTCACAGGCACCGGAAGAGGACGAAAGCACGGCCGCGGCACCCACGACTACGGACCGACACCCCCAGAGGACACGGGACCAAGGCACAGGCCCCCAGGGAGGGCAACCCCACGGACCGTCACGCGACCACACCATGGGCTATAAGGGCCGGGCTGCGCTACCGTCGCGGTTTGACGCAGAGTATTGCTACGGGGGCTTGATATCGGCTGGTCTCACGTCCGTGAGGGCGTCCGTCACCAACCTGTTGCGTCCAGTGGAGGAATGGCACTGCGGCGGCACACCGATCCCGTCCATGATGAATATCGAGCACCGCAAGGGGAAGCGAAACGCTGTGATCGATCGCGAAGGCTTTGGTGCTGCTGGACGGTGCCCCCCTTCAAGGCCATCTCCGAGCGCCGTGAAGACTGGAAGTGCCAAGAATACTACCGATGCCCCGGACCCCAGCAGTCCAGCACCGGAGATGTGGACATCCCCCTGACCCTACAGTGTGAGCTCATCCCTGCCGACGGCACCGACCCGGACCCTGCCAGCGCAGCCGAGCTGCAGTGAAAGCCATTCGCCACTCAAACAGCGTTCGGAAGCCACCTCCACCGTCCGACTCCTGATGTCTGTTTGTCTGCCTTGGAGAGGGACCGCCTTACCTACACCCCGAGTACACCTGCCTGTCTGCGAGGCCCGGTGAAGATTGAGTCCATGGGTGAGAGTCAGTGTGCACGCCCCAAGGACACCGTGATCATTCAGCAGAATTTCCCGAAGACCTAACCGACCCACACAGGCCAGGCTGACCTCCACTGACCCACCGCGGCACCACGCGAGACCACGGCACACCGCACCACAGCGCCCCACAGAGCAACGCACCACAGCGCGACGCGACGCGACGCGGCACAGAGCGGCACAACACGACACAACTGACCCTAACCTGAGGGACTAACCGAAGCCAGCCACCGCACACCCGGGAAGGCGCCGCGCCACCACGCCACACACCAGCACCACAGGCCACACACGGGACCACAGCGCGCCAGGCGACAACGGTGACGGACCACCCAGAAGATTACAGCCGGCACCGCAGAGGGGTAAGGACACGAGCAACCCCAGCCCCCTAACCCAAAACCGCAAGCAGCCGCCTGGCGCAGCCGCCCAGCCGGCAGAGCCAGGACCTAACCCAGCAAGAAGGGGCGCCGAGCCCACCGTGTACAGAGCCCACCCGACCCATGGGGCCGGAACATGGCCACACAGAACGCAACTGAAGACAGCAGCCCGGAAGACAACACTGAATACAGGCCAGTGCGTGCGCCAGCCCAGGGAAGGCAGAGGGAGGAACAGGCAAGCCCCCCCCCCCAAAAAAAAAAAAAAAAGGAGGGGGGAAGGGGAAAAGGCACGAAAACAGCCCACAGCCGCCCAACCACCCGCCAACACCACCACAGGCGGCCAGGCCCCCCCCCCAGGAAAAAAAAAAAAAAAAAAAAGGGGGACCCCCGCAGAGGCACAGGGGAACCACCCACCCAAAACCGGCAACACCAAGCCAGTAACAGCGGACCACGGGGAAAAGGGACACGGAAAAAAAAAAAAAAAAAGAGAGCCACCAGCGCAGCCCGAAAGAAAGGGGATGGAGGGACAGGGACCACAAAGCCCAGAAAAAAAAAAAAAAAAAAGAAAAAAAGACACCAAAGCGCAAAAAAAAAAAAAAAACACACCCCGACAACCCAGCCAAGACGGACTGGGCACAGGCGAGACCCGGGCCCAGCACACACGCCCACACCGCGCGCCGGAACCGGAAACAGCGGGGGGCAAGCGGGGCGCCCACGAAACCACACACGTCCCAAAAGCAGGCCGAAACCGAAGCCCAACCACGAACACCACAAATAGCCGACACTGGAGGGACAACACCACAAATCGAGCCCAAAAACACCCACCCTAAACCCCAGCCAGGACTGACGGGGTTAACAAAACCCGCACCCAACCGCCAACCGGACCCAAACACAAACACCACACAACAGTAGGAAACCCAGTGCCCACAGCCCGGGCACTGAGGCAGCCCGTGCCATGCAGGTGACCCGGCCAAACGAGATCCGGAGCCCGGGGGTAAGGCTGCATCCTAAGGCCTGCGCTGCTTTGGGACTCGAGGCGGAGCGTGCGACACCCAAGCGCCTCGGAACCCTAGTACCAGGAACGTGCATGCACGCCTTGGGAACGGGATACGCCAGGAAGTCCGGTGAACCCCTAGGGTTCCGCCCAAAGGAGGGGACGTGCGCAAGCACGGGGGCACACCCTCCCGGCGAGACAAGCATGTCACGCTGGCGGCGATCAGCCCTCCCGGCGTAGCCCGGGGCCGCTTTGTTGGGGGCCAACAGTCAGGTCTAGCGGGAAGTAAGCCGCCTCCCCTCTTCACGCGCGAAGCCTCTTCCTGTTCGTCACAGGGGCGACGCCAGGGGGAACCATGGGGCGCCTCTCCACGACTGAGTGCACCTACCTACCTACCTGTCCTGTCCAGGCATCGGCAGGCGTCCTGGTATGTGCCGGGGGTAATCGTGCGGAAGGTCGGGCAGGATGTGTACGCGGTTCGTGTGGGGGATAACAAGATCCTGGACCGCGACCACACCCAGCTTCGTCCCCGAGCACCAGACCCCAGCGGACGTCCCGTCACCTTCGAGTTCACGGCCGGCGATGTGGACTCGGACGACGAGGGTGAGGACGACGACTTCACCGCCGAGAGGATCCTGGCGGACAAGCCGGACCCAGGGACGCTTGGGGGTAGGCTTTATAAAGTCTGTTGGAAGGGATTCGCCGCATCCAGGGATTCGTGGGAGCCTCCGAGCAGTTTCGTGCCGAGGTACACCACGGTCTGGATGGACTACCTACAGAAAAAGAGCATTTCTTTGGATGTCAAGGACGTGTTGGTCCATTTGGTGGCTGCAGTAGCACCGTAATGGATCCCCCTTGGCATCTTTGTTTGTTTCTGTGCTTGGGAGACGGGTGAGGGCGTTCATCCGGGGATTTTTGGGCCTTGATTGGCCATATACCCCCTTCACTCGATCTCCACATATATATTTCATCGTGGTATACGTATTTAGATCGATCGACGACGTTTCTCTATCTTTGATCCCCTTGGTCCATGTTGTAGATCAAGAGGAGACCGGATATGGCGTAGGGCACCGATTATCAGTGTCCTCACCCCTCCCTTGGGGCCTGGGGGACGCCTACGACGTGTGTGGGGCCTCCATGTGTCCTTGGGACATGGGGGGGGGGGTTTGAGCCCATTGGGGTCCTCCCGTCCTCTCTTCAATGACTTCCGAGCGGTAACAACGCTCTGAGAAGGGGGGTGAAGCCGGTTCGGACCCCCGTGGCCATCTTGGGGTCACTTGGGGTGTGTATCTATGTGCCGGCAAGCCGCCATTGGCTGATATCATACTCTCCCATCCACCTGACCTAACCCGATGTGATAGTGTGATAGGTTTGGCCATTCCGGCTATGAGCGGCCATAATCAGTACTGAGGCGCCGCCAGCGGAGATCTATATATCAGAATATCAGGAATCAACAGGGTTTTTTTATCATAATGTTTCCGTAATTTTTCAGCCTTCCGTTCTGATGGTCAATGTATCGGCGACTGTCAGTTGGCTCGCGATTTTGCGGTAACCGAATGGTTAACTGTTATTTACAGATATTTTGGCGGAAACCCCGATGAAGGGTCAGATTTCATCACTGAAGGGTTCGTTGCTTCCGCAATTTTCATATTATACACTCGCAAAATTAATCCGATTTTTTCAGACTTTCAGAATCGGATTTTCGACTTCGACATCGCCGCACTCGATATGACGAATCTCGAGTGGTCCGACCTTTTTCCCCGATCACGAATCAACCTTCCTTTTGTTATGCCCTTCGTTTTGCTTAGAGATATAGGCGAAACAAAGTTGATTCGTGACGCGCTTTGAAAGGTCATATCTCCGGCTCACCGCGAGTAGTCCCAATTTTGAGAATCGGGTTGGAACCGCATTGGTCTCAACTTAATTTAGGAAGCATCAAACGCCTTTGGTGTGTACACATGCCCGGTATAGAAAGGGATAATGGTCAAGAGGGTAGAAAGTGATATAGAACTCTTGGACCGTGCAACCGAATATTTTAATGCGACTTTCGAGTGTACCGCATGAGTGTTGGGGTTGCATAGCAACTTTCCCTGGGTTCCTACGTATTTTTAACGTGAAGTTATGTCCATGGAGGGTCATGTCATATCATGGTGGGAGCCACTTTTGAGGGTATGTGTTATATGCATGGTATGTGCTTCGATATGCTCACGCCCATATTATATATCTCCGTTTGTAGGAAGATATACGGAGTCATACGTGGCAAGGGCTTTGCCCATGTCCCAATGGTGAACTCCATGGCGCTAGACTAAGTCTACCGCTCATATAGTGCATGTGGGAGGGCTTACAGAGCGACCCAAAAGCGCCAATATCAATTTTCCTATTTTCATGGTGCGTGTTGGGAGGAGGTTCGAAGGTGTCCTTATGCGTCCATATGGGGATCTAAGTGGGGGGATTGTTTGCAAATGGTCCCAAGCAATTGTGTGTTGAGTCATAGGTTGACACCATGGGTGAGCGAAGTTATATACTATTGTAATTATCTTGAATTTCGCATTATTTGCATGTTTTTGACCTCATTTTATGCTCATTTTTGTGTTTTATGTGCTCAACTGGTCGGCTAACAGTAAAGTGCCTAGAGATCTGTGAACTATGGTATGTTGCTTAATTGCTGGCATATGCTTCGGTGTTGTACCTCACCATATGCCGGATCACATGGTCTCTTTGGCTTGGCACACGAGGCCTCAGAAAATTAGGTCTCAAACTCATGAGCTGACTTGTGAAGCATGTCATGTACATAACCGGAGGGGTTTCGGAGCCAATGATGGGATATTCTTGGGCATGGATCTTTGGTCTATATCACCCTTGTATACTACTTTCCGGTTTGACACATGCATGGAGCATTTGAATATTTGCCGTATGCATTTTTGAGTATATAATTGAATTTTGGGCATTATGGTGTGATTTGCCTGATTTTGCCATGTTGTGAGGTCATCTTCATGGGGCAGTTCTCCAAGCCCATTCGACTCCAAGTCCAACCAAGGTTGGGTCAGGGTAGGGCATGGTGCTGAGTGCCACTCTAGGCCATGACACGCCACCTCCCCTATTGGGCTAGGATTTACAGGCTTGGGGGTGAACACATTTTTGGAGTTTATGTAGTGACTTGTGACACATGGCATTCAGCCATCTCATTTGACCTGGTTCAGGGCAATATGTTGGTGAGTCAAGGGAAGGTCTTGAGTCCAGGGAATGAGGGGTTTATGGCTGTGAATGTGTACGTTTACCTCTTTCCCCAACTTTGCTTTTTTTGTGTTCATATGCCAATTTCAGGGCTTTCGTCCTTGGTGCAATTCTTGTACATGCCCGCCACCGTGAGATGACCGGTGTGCTGAACAGAAGCCCGCAGTGTGGATTGGGTTATTGCTGTATTTGTGGGATCTGGTTGCTGTTCAGGGTTGAAGGAGGATTTTATTTTCTATATTTTTGGATTTGGGACCCTGGATTCTGAGCAATGCAATCGTTGATCAGGAGCAAATCGTCAGGGGTTACAGGCGGAAGGGGCACAGCAGGGGCCGGTCCTGGTAGGGACCTTCTTTAGAACCTCCGAGCGCCGGAGCGGATTATCTTGTTGAAGACTTCCGTGTACGTGGAGGTGCTCGGCGAGAGGGCGGGAGGACGTCTCCTTCGACTCAACAATGTCGAATGGGGAAGCGGGGAAAAGCTGAAGTTGCAGATGATACCCGCGCAAATGAGCCTGGACTCAATCATTCAGTATCTGAGCGTCGAATTGAAGCTGAACTCCAAAAACGAGGCGCATATTAAAGGGCGTCACAATCATGGGAACCATGATCGCCGCGAAGATCGACATCATAGAGACGTCCAAGATGATTGCGGCGGGAGTGCGGAAGATGACGAGGGCGAGAGTATGACCTGGGAAGATCATGAGGAAGCACCCTTCTTTGCGTTTGTGGCGCACAACACGAAGGAGCATGGGCAAGACAAGTCGAAGTGGAGGAGAGCACCACCCCGTGGAGGAATGGAGAAACCGCCGCGGAGGATCGGCAATCCGCCGCTCTCCTTCAAGGAATACCGGCGGGAACATGACGGATGTTGGATCTGTTATGGGGGGAATCTCCCACACAAACACGATGATAGGAGGTGCAAGATCTACGCGGAGGACAAGAAGGCTTTTTTCCAAGCCCACCCCGAGAAGGTGCCGAAAGACAAGCGTATAGAGGCTTGGAAGCGTGGGCAAAGTGCTGGTGGGCGCTCGGGAGGACAAGGGCATGGATGTGACCGCCGAATTGGACAAATCGAGGAATTGGCCGATTCGTTAATGCGTTGCATGGGAGCACTCAAGGCCTTGCAGAACGAGAGAAGTCCCCCTGGCCGGGTGTTTCGCAGCAAGACGGGGCTGCGGTCGACCGAACTTAGAGAAGCCCACACGGGAGTGGGACACCGGAGCACTCTCCTCGAAAAATCAGTAGAATCCAATCGAAGAAGGCATGTACGGTGCTGAAGAATGTTCTGAAGGAGCCAAAGCCACGGAGTTCAACCAGTGCTAATCCATGGGAGGCCCTGCCAAGGGAAGTACAGGTGGATATTGGCAGCTGGGACAAGAAGGTGGGAGAGACTACGGAGAGTCCCGTGGATGGGCAGGACCAACCCAAAATCTATGACATAGGTGATCACACGTTGGAACTCCTTATGCACCCGTCCGTGCTAGAGTTGCATGCTGTGAGAGTCGTCCGTACACCATGTGGCGATGAGCGGCGATTGCACTTAAAGGTGCGGGGAATATGCGGGCAGAAGGATGTGATCGCAGATGTCTTGGTGGATACTGGGGCCCAGGTAAGCTTGGTGCGGAATGGACTGTTTCCGGACACATGTCTGAAGGGCAGTGGCCGACTAGTGCACCTCAAGATCGCAAACGGCGGGATCATGAGTGGAGGAGCCCGTGAATCCGAACTTGGCCTGGAATGTTAGGAGCATGACCGATGGGATGCACTGCACCGAGCAAAACGCTTGATACTCCATGGAAAATTCTACGAGGTCCATCTCTCCGATTGGGATATCGTAATGGGCTATGATTTCATGGTCAGCAATTCAGCCGGAGCATTGCTACATCGTGCCACAGTCATTCCTGAGGCAAACGGGAGGCTTTCATGGCTATCGACCCATTATGCCCCTGGTGGATCCCAATGGACCGGAGATGAGGAGGAGAAAACTGTTTTTGCGGTGGGAGCGGCGGAAATGAAGTCCAAAGGTGGCAATGGAGAGCACCTTCAGGAGTATGGTCTATCCCGGGATGCTTATTGTTGCATGATGGAAGGCTTGGGTATGGACACACCGTCGACGGATGTCTTCGCATCAAAAGAGGCTCCCAAGTTGCAAAAGTGCGCGAGGTACTGGCACAAGGATGATTCGGTGTAGAAGAAACACTGGGGCGCAGAAAGGTGGGGCCATCTGTATGTACGCAGAGCCCAACGGGATTCGGAACGGATCCTGAACAAAATTTTTGCCGATGGAGCCATAGGAGTCTTTGTCCTGACTGGACTCAGCTCAGGGGACGCTCCTGGCGAAGTTCTGAGGTCCAAGATCGTTTCCATCGCCTTGAACGAATTGGTGTTTGCGCCGGATGAGGAGATATTTTTGGACGCTACGGGAACCTCTTTGCCATCACCGGGACAGGCATGGTCAACCCACGCGTATTCTGTGGACGTTGCGGAATGCCATCCCGCGGGCGATGAGGCTTTACTCCGGAGGATACAAGCCGTGCCCATGAGGGTCATGTTCGAGGAGAGCAACGACCCCAAAGTGGAAGTCAAGACCTTTTCGTTTGACAAGATTCATCGTGTTGTCGACTACATGAAGGATGGGATGCATGACCTTGTGGCAGCCAATCAGGCAAGAAGCCGGGTCCAATCTCGTCATTGGTGGGACACTCGAAATTGAATTACGGGAAAATTCACCAAGAACGAGTTTGTGGCGAGGGTAATGGACCACATGGGCGATCAAGATGAGCTGATGCGTTCCAACCCACCTGTCAGGAATTTCCCACGCTCGGGTATCGGATCGAAGCCCGACACCCCGTTCAATATCCAAGAATTCAGAAAGTTATCGGCGGAGCTGCAGACCCACAATGTTGAAGAGGGTGTGCAAGATGAGGAAATGTCCGACAGCGATCCGGAAGAAAGCAATACGGCCATTCGGTCAGTGTTGACTGCGCTGACAGGTGCGGCCCAAGAAGCAAAGGAAAATCCAAGATTGGATGACCTGCTGGAAAGATTGGTGAAGAATTATCCACGGTTGTTCAGCGGTGTGGCAAAAAAAAATCCACCAGATCGAAGTCGATTTCGCATCGCACGGATTAAATTGAAGCTGAACCCCAAACTATATCGGCATGGAGAATATCAGCTTCAAGGTGAGCGGGCGGAGGCCATGAAAAAGCTGTTGAAGGCATTCATCGCGCGTGGATGGATAGAACCTTCGGACAGTGAATGGGCAAGCCCAGCATTTATCGTGCCAAAGAAGGAGAAGGGCAAATGGCGGTTAGTTGTTGATTATCGAGGGTTGAAGGAGCAAACCGAGCTAAAGAAGGTCCCTACCAGGACCGGCCCCCGCTGTGCCCCTTCCGCCTGTAATCCCCGCTGACTTGCTCCGGATCAATGCTTGCATTTATCAAAATCCAGGGTCCAAAGCCAAAAATATAGAAAATAGAAAATACAATCCTCCTTCAACCCTGAATGGCAACCAGATCCCACAAGTATAGCAATAACCCAATTCACAATCAAAATCAGGCTGCGGGCTTTCGTTCAGCACACCGGTATTCCCACGGTGGCGGGCATGTACAAGAATTGCACCAAGGAAGAAAGCCCTGAAATTGGCATATGAACACAAATAAAGCAAAGTTGGGGAAAGAGGTAAACATACACATTCACAGCCATAAACCCATCATTCCCTGGACTCAAGACCTTCCCTTGACTCACCCACATATTACCCTGAACCAGGTCAAATGGTATGGCTAAATGCCATGTGTCACAAGTCACTACATAAACCCCAAAAATGTGTTCACTCCCAAGCCTATAAATCCTAGCCCAATAAGGGAGGTGGAGTGTCATGGCCTAGAGTGGCACTCAGGACCATGCCCTACCCTGACATAACCTTGGTTGGACTTGGAGTCGAATGGGCTTAGAGAAATGACCTATGAGTTTGAACTCACTACATGTCAAAAAGCTGCCAATTCATACCATATTGGCCATATATCACAAATATGCTCAAAATTGAAGTTACTACTTATCCGACGGCTCCAAGCATGCATGGAATCGAAGTCTACCATTCATGGAGGATAGAAACCAAAGGCCACTGCCCATGTACATCCCAATTTTACCCTCGAAACCCCTTCGGATATGGGCGCCACGCACTGCCCAAGTCAGCCCATGATCTTGAGACCAAATCTTGTGATCCTTCGTGCGCCAAGCCAAATGGAGTACGCAATCCGGCATATGGTGGTGTTCAACTCCGAAGCATATGCCAACATATGAACAACATACCATGGTTCGACTCTCCAAAGGCTTCTTGCTGTTTACCGGCAAGGTAAGTACACAAAACGCAAAAATGAGCAAAAATTGAGGTCAAAAACATGAAAATATGACCAAATACAAAGTTGTCATGATAGTATATCTCTATGCTCACCCATGATATCCGCCCATGGTTCAATACACAAATGATTGGAACCATTTGCGAACAATTCCCCCACTTGGATCCCCAATCGGGCGCATGGAGATACCTTCGCCACTAATATCTACATGCCCCATGAAAATGGGAGTGCACCCATGGATCTCTTTGTCAAACATACCATGAGCAATACATAAGCGGTAGACTTGGTCTAGCGCTTTGAATTCCACAATTGGGACATGGGCAAAGCCCTTGTCACGTATGGCTCCCCATCTCTTCGGCCACACGAAGATATATAACATGGGCGTGAGCATATCCAACATATACCATGCATATAACAAATACCCTCAAAATATGGCTCCCACCATGATATGCCATGTCCCTCCATTGACATAACTTCACGTTAAAAATACGTAGGAAACCAAGGAAAATTGCTCTGCAACCCCAACACCCATGCGGCACACTCGAAAGTCGCATTAAAATATTTGGTTGCACGGTCCAAGAGTTACATATCACTTTATACCTTCTTGACCCTTTTCCCTTGCTACACCGGGCATGTGTGCGCACCAAAGGCGTTTGATGCTTCCTAAATTAAGTTGAGACCAAGGCAGTTCCAACCCAACCTTCCTTATTCTCATTCCTCACACTCGCGCGTAGATATGGCTCTTCAAAGTGATCCCACGATTCGATTTTGTTTCCCTTATATCTCCACGTCAAATGGGTGGCAAGTATAAGGGAAACCTGATTCGGGCATAGGGGAAGGAGTATGACCACTCGAAGAAGGCCAAATCAAGTGCGGCGATGTCGAAGTCGAAAATCCGATTTCGACATCACGAAAAATTCCGATTAAAATTTCGAGTGCTTATTTAGAAAATTGCGGAAGCAACGAACCCTTTACAGATGAAATCTGACCCTTCAGAAACATTTCTGCCAAAATATCTGGAAATAACAGTTAACCAATCGGTTAACGCAAAATCGCGCGCCAACTGACAGTCGCCGATACATTGACTATCAGAACGAAAGGCTGAAAAATTACGGAAACATTATGATAATAAAACCCTGTTGATTCCTGATATCTTGATATATAAATCTCCGCTGGCGGCGCCTCGGTTCTGAATATGGCCGCTCATAGCCGGAATGGCCAAACCTATCACACTATCACATCGGGTTAGATCAGGTGGATGGGAGAGTATGATATCAGCCAATGGCGGCTTGCCGGCACATAGATACACACCCCAAGTGACCCCAAGATGGCCACGGGGGTCCGAACCGGCTTCACCCCCCTTCTCAGAGCGTTGTATCCGCTCGGAAACCAATGAAGAGAGGACGGGAGGACCCCAATGGGCTCCAACCCCCCCCTCCATGTCCCAAGGACACATGGAGGCCCCACACACGTCGTAGGCGTCCCCCATGCCCCAAGGGAGGGGTGAGGACACTGATAATCAGCACCCTACGCCATATCCGGTCTCCTCTTGATCTACAACATGGACCAAGGGGATCAAAGATAGAAAAACGTCGTCGGTCGACCTAAATAAGTATACCACAATGCAATATATATGTGGAGATCGAGTGAAGGGGGTATATGGCCACTCAAGGCCGAAAAATCCCCGGATGAACGCCCTCACTTGTCTCCCCATTCACAGAAACAAACAAAATGCCAAGGGGGGATCCATTACGGTGCTACAGCAGCAACCAAATGGACCAATACGTCCTTGACATCCAAAGAAATACCCTTTTTCTTTAGGTAGTCCATCCAGACCGTGGTATACCTCGGCACGAAGCTGCTCGGAGGCTCCCACGAGTCCCTGGATGCGGCGAATCCCTTCCAACGGACCTTGTAAAGCCTCCCCCCAGGCGTCCCCGGGTCCGGCTTGTCCGCCAAAATCTTCTCCGCGGTGAAATCGTCGTCCTCACCCTCATCATCCGAGTCCACATCGCCGGCCGTGAACTCGAAGGTGACGGGACGTCCGCTGGGGTCTGGTGCTCGGGGACGAAGCTGGGTATGGTCACGGTCCAGGATCTTGTTATCCCCCACACGAACCGCATACACATCCTGCCCGACCTTCCGCACGATTACCCCCGGCACATACCAAGATGCCTGCTGATGCCTGGACAGGACATCCTTGTGGTGCCGCTCCACCCACACGGTGTCTTGGAGAGCATACTTCTGGACTTTTCCCTGCTTGAAGTACTTGGCCCTCTTGTCATGCTCGTCCTGAAGTGCCTTGCACACCTTGGCCGCCGTGTCGTCCGCCTCAGCCATCATTGCGTTCGCATCCCGGGCCACCTTGCCGTGGTTCATCCACGGGAGAGTGCGTGACACTCGATCCCGTAGGAACAGGATGCGATGGGGCGACAGTCCAGTGGGTCCCGGAAGGTCGTGATACGCCTGGAGCACTCTCCACAGCGAGTTATACCAGTTCCGGCCCGGTTCGTCAATGTGCAGCTGGCGGAACTTCTCGAACATCTGTCGCCCGGCCACTTCAGCACGGCCATTCGACCGGCTGTGGTAAGCCACGGTCTTGGCGTGCCGAATCCCCATGTGGTTACACATCGTCTTGAACCACGTCCCCACGAATTGACTGCCCCTATCGCTGCAGATGACAGCTGGGATATCGAAAATCGTCAGCCAATGCCTGATCATGGCATTAGCGACGGTCTTGGCCTGCAGCCCCACTCCATGCTTGTCCTTCTTGTCCTTCTTCTTGGACTTCTTGCCCGGGACTGCCACGATATACCCGCTGTGCCTGTCCACCGCCAGGATGACACAGTCGTAGGTCTCTCCGTCCACGGTGTACTCAGGCATGGCGAATATATCCATGGCCACGGACCGCATAGGGGCCTCCGGTATAGCCGTATACACCGGGTTGCCCGCTGTGGAGTGGTTAGGGCTCTTCGTGGCCCGACACACGGCACAGTCGCTGCAGTACCTATCCAGGATGGCGTAGTACCCCGGAGGGAACTTGAAACGCCACTCCAGGTCCTGCTGCATCTTGTCTCGGCGAGGATGCATGAGCTGGGCGTTGTGCCAATGGTCAATGAGCTCCTCCACCCGGTTCTCGGGCACCAGCAGCTTGTCCTTGAGGAACAACTTGTCGCCATCCTCGGTCAAGCCCTCGGGCCATTCGTCGTCCGACGGGGCGCTCACGGCATTCCAGTACTTGCTCCAGTGCTCGGATGCCGCGTAGTCATCCGACCAGTCCTCTGTGAGCACCGACTTGACCAGCTCTACAGGGGCCACCATCCATTGCTCGAGAGTTTTCTCTCGAATAGCTTGGACGCGGGCACCCCGGAACTTGGCCAGGTCCGTACGGTTTGCCATCACCACAAAGCACTTGACCCCCTCTTGCTCCATGACCTTCTCCATCTCGATGATGCGCTTGGCCTCCTCGGTCTCCTCAGCGTCCCCATGGCTGGATATGTCCATCCACGCCTTGCCCGCGGGGTGGGCCCAGCGACTGAGGCAATCTGCCACAGTGTTGTCCTTCCCCGGGATATACACGACGCTGAGGTCGAACTTGGCGAACGTCTCGTGCCATCGGGCCCTCCTAGCCGCTGGTCCTGAGGGGGTGTCGACATGCTCCTTGTGCCAGCTCTGTAGGGACTGGTGGTCCGTGCAAACCACCACCGGCTGCAGTCCGATGTGGCCAGACCACTTCCTGAGCGCACATACAATGGCGTATGTCTCCTTCTCCCTCGCGATCCATGTTCGGCGTTGGCCCCCGGCCAGGATCCTGCTCCAAAACGCCACGGGAACATGAGTCCCGTCGTCCCGGACTTGCTCGAGGACTGCCCCCACGGCATAGTCCGAGGCGTCTGTCCGTAGCACGAATCCCTTGTCCGGGTCCACCAGGAACAACCCCAACTGCCCCAGGAGTCGCTCCTTCAGGCGGTTGAACGCATCCTCAGCCTCAGGGGTCCAGGCAAGCTTCTTCTTGCTCCCCTTCCGGCCATCGAACTTGCCCACTTGCAGCATCTTGTGCAGCGGCCCCGACAGTTCTGCATACATCCGGACATAGCCCGAATAGTAGTTGCAGAACCCCATGAAGGACCGGAGTTCGCTGATGGTCTGGGGCTTCTCCCAGTGGTGCAGGGACGCCAGCTTCCCAGGCATGGGACGGCGTTGCCCGTGACCAACCACGTGACCCGCGAACTCCACTTCCTTCACGAATAGTGAGGCTTTGGTGGGCTTGCACACCATGTTGTGTTTGTCCAACTCGCTGAGCACTCGGCGCAGATCCTTCTCATGCGCGTCGATGAGCTCGTCCTCAGTCATGTTCTCCGTGCCGGACCCGATGATGATGTCATCCACGAAGGGATCGGCACAGTCCCGGACAGGACCGAGTAGGTCCTCCATCATGCGCTGGAAAACGGCGTTGCCATTCTTGGCACCCATAGGCACCACTTTCCACTGCATGGGCCCAAGCGGCGTCGACATCGCTGTGCAGGGCCTGGAGTCCGGGTGTAGCGGCATCTGGTGGTAACCGTGTTTCAGGTCCAACACCGTGAAGATCCGCTTTTTCTGTTGCTTTTGCAGGATGGAGTCGATCACAGGGAGCGAGTACGAGTCGTGCTCGGTCTGCTCGTTCAAACCTCTGTAATCAACCACCAACCTCCACTCGCCCTTCTCCTTCTTGGGCACGATGAAGGCTGGGCTGGCCCACTCACTGTCGGAGGGTTCGATCCATCCCCGCTCAATGAACTCGGCCAACAGCTTCTTCATGGCCTCGGCCCGATCGCCCTGAAGTTGGTACTCCCGATGACGATAGATCTTCGGGTTCGGCTTCAGCTTGATCTTCGCTGTACCAAACCTCCCGCGATCTGGAGGGTTCTTGTTGGCGACGCCACTGAATAGCCGCGGATAGGCATGGATCAGCCTCTCCTTCAGCTCGGCGACCTTCGGGTTCTCCTGGGCCTCTTCAGCCGCTTGCTTCGGTATCGAAACCACCGACCGCACTGCGGTATAGGCCTCTTCTGGGTCCGAGTCCGACTTCTCCTCGTCCGATATGCCGTCTTCATCGTCGTGGGTCGCGATTCCCACCGATAATCTTCGAAAATTTGCGGCCTCGGGCTGGTGCTCGTCGCTACCGGTTCCCACTCTTGGAAAACCCCACGTTGGTGGGTCTGACCCAACCGGACCATCGTATTGGTCCGCGATGTGATCCATGACCCTCGCCACGAACTCATCCTTCTCGTACTTGCCGGTGACCAACATCTTGTCATCCCACCAATGCGGAGATGTGACCATGGCCCGCCTCTTCTTGGCTGCCACACGGTCGTGCATCCCCATCCGCATGTAGTTGACGACGTCGTCGATCTCGGCGTGGGACAGGACGTCAATGCCGTCAATAGGCTGATCCGTCCCCTCCTTGGGCTCAAACATGACCTTCATGGGCACCGCCTCCACCCTACGGATGAATGCTTCATCACCCGTGGGCTGGGCATGCGCCCCATCCACCAGGAAAGCCTTGGTACCCCACGCTTGACCCGGGGAGGGCATTGATACACCCTTGGCGTCGATGAACAACTCCTCCTCTGGCCCGAATGACATCTCGTTCAGGGTGATGGAGTCCAGCGTCGACTTGAGACCCTCCAGCGGACATGGGGTGGATCCTATGCCGGTTATGACCAGGATCCCCTTCGCCCTATCCGCGATGATCTTCTCCACCGTACGTCTGGTGATATCCAGGGAGCCATGCCAATACATGGGTCCCCACTCCTTCAAACCCCAATGCCTATGCCAGGCTGAGTCTCCTCGATGCCAATGCCTCCTACACTTCCGCAGAAGTGGGGCATCCCGGGAAGCGAAGACGTCTGTCTCGGGCGCTTCGGCTCCCAGCGTCTGGATCATCTTGTCGTACACCTGCGGCGCCATTCCATAATCCGTGAGCTGAACTCGGCGGTCTCCTCTGGACTTGGCACCCACAGCTTGCACCGCTCGGACGATCCGATCCTCTTCCTCAGCATTCCATTGGGATGACCCGCACGCATAATCCGTGGACAGCCATGTTAGGCATTCGTCGTCCTCCCGGACCAGCGTTGCGCGATGGGGAAGGGCTCCAATGGCGTTGGCCACCATGAAGTCGTACCCCATGATCATATCCCAATCAGTAATGTCGGCCACGTAGAAGTTCCCGGATAGAGTGCTTCTCTTCGCCTGATCAGGGCGGTTCAAGCGCTCATGTTCCCAGAATTCCATACTGATAGTGGCCTCATGGGTGCCACCACCCATGATCTCTCCATTGGCGACCTTCAGGCGGACCGGTCTCCGGCTGGGCTGCAGGAATTCCTCCTTGAATAACCCTCTCCGGACCAGGCTCACCTGGGCACCCGTATCCACCAACACATCCACCACCTTCTCCTCTCGTCCGCACCGTACTCGCACTTTCAAGTGCAACTGCCGCTCGTCGCCATGAGGTGTATGGACGACTCTCACGGCATGCAACTCTAGCACGTCCGGGTGCATCAGGACTTCAAGGGTATGGTCACGGATGGTGTAGATCTTGGGTTGGTCCTGCCCGTCCACGGGGCTCTTCGTGGTCGCTCCTTCCTTCTTGCCATGTCCCGTACCCACATGTACTTCCCTTGGCGGGGCGCTCCAGGGGTTGGGAGTGGCGAAACTCAGTGGTTTTGGCTCTTCCGGAGCCTTCTTCGGCACCCGATGTGCCTTCGCCTTCTCAGGGATTCCACTGATTTTCGGAGGAGAGACCTCCGAGGTCCCACTCCCGTGGGGGCTCCTCTAGACTTGGCTTCCCGCAGCCCCTTCCGGCTGCGATCTGCCAGGACTTTGTCCTCCACTTTGCTGGGCTTTGAGTTCCGCCAACGTCCTCAACATGTCCTCAGCAACTTCCTCGATCGACCTCACTCGTCGGTCTTGGCCAGGTCCACCACCATAGCCTCTTCCTCCGCCTTTTCCTTGGCCTTTGCCTTGGCCTTTTCCCCCGTCTCCGCCCTTCGCCTTCCAGTCGGAAATCCGCTGCTCCTTGGGCTTCTTCTCGGGGTGAGCGGCGAAGTAGGCCTTCTTGTCCGCCTCATACACCTTGCACTGTCGGTGGTCGTGTGCATGGTTGTGTCCCTTGCCATAACAGACCCAGCACCCATCGTGCTGAGACCTGTACTCTCGGAACGAGAGCGGTGGGTTCCCGATCCTCCTTGGTCCTTCTCTGTTCTTCCTGGGTCCCACCTGGCTCCATCTGGACCGATCCTGCCCATGGTTCTTCACGTTGTGCGCCACGAACGCGAAGAAATGGGCCTCCTCGTCATCCTCCCGGGACCAGTGGTCTTGGCCACTTCCACTTCCATCCTCCGCGGAGTTGGCCGTGTCCTCCTGGATCTCCCGATGATGGCGGTCGTCTCGGTGTCCTCGTTGTCCATGACCATGCCGATCCTGCACGTGGGCCTCGTTCTTCGCATTGAGCTTCAACTCCACCGTGATGTACTTCACGATCTCGTCGAGGCTCATGCGAGCGAAGATGACTTGCATCTTCAGCGGCTCCCCGCGCCTCCACTCCACGTTGTTGAGGCGCAGCAACCTTTGCCCCATGGAGTCCCCGAATACCTCCACGTACACGGCGTTCTTCAGGCCCAACATCCGGCCGGGTTCCCCCAGGTTCCTCCTGAAGAACTCCATGATACCCGCATGGGTATCCTCCGCCGCCATAATCCTCACCGCCATCCGTCGCTTGGCGCGCTTCTTCTCCTCGTCCTGCACTCTCCTCTTCCAGCTGCCGGGGAGGACGTCCTTCAGCAAGTGGCGGATCTCACTGGCCTCGTTCCAGTCTTCCACCAACTTGAGGCATCTGCGGTACTTCCGCAGATACCGGTTCCACTCCCGGACCCGCAACTCGCCGCGGTCCAGCGGCAGTGGAATGGACCACAGGTCCTCCAGCTTCTGGTTAGGAGCGTTCACCCGCTCCTCATCCTCCAGCCACTGGAGGCAGGCCTGCTCCGTGCGGATCAATCCCTCCCGGATCTGATCCCGCAGCTCCTCCTTGAGGTCCTGCGCCAGCCGGTGTGGGAATGTCCGGCATACCCACTTGTCCCGCGGCGCTCCCCGCATCTCGCCGACGACCTCCTCGGCGAAGTCCTCCCAGTCCAGGATGAAGTCATCCAGGTTGGACGGGTTCCCATCCTAATAGGGGATTTTGATTCCCCTGAGGTCCTCGATCCTGATGGCGTCTCCGACGTCTCCAGCCACCACTCCACCGAGACGGATACCACCTGTGGCCGGGGGGTTTGAGTACACTCCCCGTACATCCCTCTCTTCCATGGAGTGCCGTCCAGTTGGGCCTGAACCCATGGGGTTTGGAATGCGGGAAGGACTTCTTCCATCGGCCGTCCATATCCCCGTATTGGGGTCCTTCGCCCACAGATTTCCGCTTGGATGCCCTCGACCATGTCCGTCGGCCCTTCCCATGGTTTGCCCCTGCGTGGTCTGGTTCTGGATCTCCTCTTCCGCATAAACTGCATAGGTAGTCGTGGATGGCGGTAGATCCTGGGCGGTGTGGGACATCTGCACTGTCAGGCTCCTCGGGTCCGTGGCTACGTGCCCTTCCCGCATGGACCCAGCCGGTGCCGTGTGTTCCCCGAGCATTGTTGACTCGCTGAACAGGGGAACATACGGCAGCGCACCCGGGTCAACACGCGGAGGCGCGTATGGTGCCTCTGCAGGGCCGCCCATGGGTTTCTCCATGGCGCTCCTGAGGGTCTTAACCCGCTCCACCAGCTCTACCGCGGCCGGCTTTGCCGGGAGCTCCGGACCCGAGGCGAGGGGCTGTCGCTCCTCTAACCTTCTCAGGCGTCCCGACATGTCCTCCACTAAGTGGAGAAGGCTGTCCACCACTTGCTGCTGCTTCTGCGGGGCCAGCTCCAGATTCTCCCGGTACCGGGCCTGATCCGCTCGCAGCTCCTCCATGTGGTTCTCCGCGGCCGACTGGTCGTCCAGGATCCCCGCGACGTCCTCCTCTAGAGCGTCCTTGGCGTTGTCCAGGCGGTCAAGATGATTCACGATGGCGTCCATCCCCATCTTCGGGTACTTGCCCATGAGGAAGGACACGTGCTCGCAGTGGCACGTAGCGTGCTTTCCGCCGGATTCAGCGCATCCCGCGGTTCCCGGCACCTCAGACTCATCGCCCATAGGCGTATCGCCTATGGCGTCCGTCTCTGGGCCCGTGTGCCGGGGCACAGGTGCCGTCCGGGCCCTGGCCTGCCTCTCCAAGCCCTCGGCGTCGTGCCGCAGGGCGGGCTCAGGGGCCGTATGCGCCCTGGCGATCGGCGCGGACATCTCCGGCTCCGAAGGTGGCTCGTGGGCTGTCCGATAGCCCTCGGAGTGCCCCTCGGATTCCCACAGCCTGACCGGGCTGGGGTCCGTGTCCATAGCCCCGGCGTCCCTTGCCGCGGACTTGGGTGACCCGCGCTTCCGGTAGCGCCGGGCCCGTCCTCCACTGCTGCCTGAATGGCAGGCCTCATCAGAGTCCTCCGCGGCGGAGCGGAGGTTGCAAGCCTTTCGGCAGCGACGCTCACACATGGAGACCAGATCCTCCATGTCACGTCCTCCTCTTCCCGAGTGTCGTTCTTCTCTTCGGGCTTCAACTTCCGGAGTTCGCCATGCTCTTGAACGTCTCCGCTCTTCTATGGCTCCAATCTCCGGCGTGGTCTCCACCGAGTCCACAATACGCACCCGGGGCGTACTTGGGCAGGGCTCATAAGGGCCCAAGTCCCCGGGTCGGCGGTTGGTAGGGGCAGCAGGTAAGCCTCTGCTACCATAAAGAAGGTCCCTACCAGGACCGGCCCCCGCTGTGCCCCTTCCGCCTGTAATCCCCGCTGACTTGCTCCGGATCAATGCTTGCATTTATCAAAATCCAGGGTCCAAAGCCAAAAATATAGAAAATAGAAAATACAATCCTCCTTCAACCCTGAATGGCAACCAGATCCCACAAGTATAGCAATAACCCAATTCACAATCCAAATCAGGCTGCGGGCTTTCGTTCAGCACACCGGTATTCCCACGGTGGCGGGCATGTACAAGAATTGCACCAAGGGAGAAAGCCCTGAAATTGGCATATGAACACAAATAAAGCAAAGTTGGGGAAAGAGGTAAACATACACATTCACAGCCATAAACCCATCATTCCCTGGACTCAAGACCTTCCCTTGACTCACCCACATATTACCCTGAACCAGGTCAAATGGTATGGCTAAATGCCATGTGTCACAAGTCACTACATAAACCCCAAAAATGTGTTCACCCCCAAGCCTATAAATCCTAGCCCAATAAGGGTGGTGGCGTGTCATGGCCTAGAGTGGCACTCAGGACCATGCCCTACCCTGACATAACCTTGGTTGGACTTGGAGTCGAATGGGCTTAGAGAAATGACCTATCAGTTTGAACTCATAACATGTCAAAAACTTGCCAATTCATACCATATTGGCCATATATCACAAATATGCTCAAAATTGAAGTTATTACTTATCCGACGGCTCCATGCATGCATAGAATCGAAGTCTACCATTCATTGAGGATTGAGACCAAAGGCCACTGCCCATGTACATCCCCATTTTACCCTCAAAACCCCTTCGGATATGGGCGCCACGCACTGCCCAAGTCAGCCCATGATCTTGAGACCAAATCTTGTGATCCTTCGTGCGCCAAGCCAAATGGAGTACGCGATCCGGCATATGGTGGTGTTCAACTCCGAAGCATATGCCAACATATGAACAACATACCATGGTTCGACTCTCCATAGGCTTCTTGCTGTTTACCGGCCAGGTAAGTACACAAAACGCAAAAATGAGCAAAAATTGAGGTCAAAAACATGAAAATATGACCAAATACAAAGTTGTCATGATAGTATATCTCTATGCTCACCCATGATATCCGCCCATGGTTCAATACACAAATGATTGGAACCATTTGCGAACAGTTCCCCCACTTGGATCCCCAATCGGGCGCATGGAGATACCTTCCCCACTAATATCTACATGCCCCATGAAAATGAAAGTGCACCCATGGATCTCTTTGTCAAACATACCATGAGCAATACATAAGCGGTAGACTTGGTCTAGCGCTTTGAATTCCACAATTGGGACATGGGCAAAGCCCTTGTCACGTATGGCTCCCCATCTCTTCGGCCACACGAAGATATATAACATGGGCGTGAGCATATCCAACATATACCATGCATATAACAAATACCCTCAAAATATGGCTCCCACCATGATATGCCATGTCCCTCCATTGACATAACTTCACGTTAAAAATACGTAGGAAACCAAAGAAAGTTGCTATGCAACCCCAACACCCATGCGGCACACTCGAAAGTCGCATTAAAATATTTGGTTGCACGGTCCAAGAGTTACATATCACTTTATACCTTCTTGACCCTTTTCCCTTGCTACACCCAGCATGTGTGCGCACCAAAGGCGTTTGATGCTTCCTAAATTAAGTTGAGACCAAGGCAGTTCCAACCCAACCTTCCTTATTCTCATTCCTCACACTCGCGTGTAGATATGGCTCTTCAAAGTGATCCCACGATTCGATTTTGTTTGCCTTATATCTCCAAGTCAAATGGGTGGCAAGTATAAGGGAAACCTGATTCGGGCATAGGGGAAGGAGTATGACCACTCGAAGAAGTCCAAATCAAGTGCGGCGATGTCGAAGTCGAAAATCCGATTTCGACATCACGAAAAATTCCGATTAAAATTTCGAGTGCTTATTTAGAAAATTGCGGAAGCAACGAACCCTTTACAGATGAAATCTGACCCTTCAGAAACGTTTCCACCAAAATATCTGGAAATAACAGTTAACCAATCGGTTAACGCAAAATCGCGAGCCAACTGACAGTCGCCGATACATTGACTATCAGAACGAAAGGCTGAAAAATTACGGAAACATTATGATAATAAAACCCTGTTGATTCCTGATATTTTGATATATAAATCTCCGCTGGCGGCGCCTCGGTTCTGAATATGGCCGCTCATAGCCGGAATGGCCAAACCTATCACACTATCACATCGGGTTAGATCAGGTGGATAGGAGAGTATGATATCAGCCAATGGCGGCTTGCCGGCACATAGATACACACACCAAGTGACCCCAAGATGGCCACGGGGGTCCGAACCGGCTTCAGAGCATGACTCGTACTCTCTTCCCTTAATCGACACTATCCTGCAGAAACAGGCCCGAAAGCGCATCTTCACGGTGTTAGACCTCAAACATGGTTATCACCAGATGCCGCTGCTTGAGGAATCCAGGGTGTGTACGGCGGTGAGTACGCCACTCCGCCCCATGCATTGGAAAATGGTGCCGATGGGGGCAAAGAATGGCAACGCGGTATTCCAACCCACGATGGAAGATCTGCTCGGACCTGTGCGAGAATGCGCCGACCCGTTCGTGGATGACATCATTATCGGGCCTGGTACGGAGGACATGTCGGAGGATGAATTGATCAAGGCCCCCGAGAAAGACTTGAGACGAGTGCTCGATGTCCTTGATCGCCACCAAATTGGATGCAAGCCGACGAAAGCATCCTTAGTTGTGAAGGCGGTCGTGTTTGCGCGACACGTGGTTGGTCATAGGCAACACAGGCCGATGCCGGGCAAGTTGGCCGCCTTGAACTATTGGGAGCGACGCACCACCGTCAGCGAGTTGCGTTCGTTCATGGGTTTCTGCAATTCTTATTCGGGTTACGCACGAATGTATGCCAAACTCTCGGGACCATTGCACAAAATGCTGCAGGTTGGGAAGTTTGATGGGCGCAAGGGGAGCAAAACAAATCTTGCTCGGACAACCGATGTGGAAGAAGCGTTCCAGACGCTCAAGAGAACTCTGCTGGGAAAGTTAGGATTATTCCTTATCAATCCGGACAAAGGATTTCTGCTCCGCACCGATGCATCGGATTATGCCGTGGGAGCAGTCCTGGAGCAGGTCTGAGAGGATGGTTCCCATGTCCCAGTGGCCTTTTGGAGTATAACTTTGGAGGATGGGCAACACCGCACTTGGACTGCGGGGGAAAAGGAGACGTATGCCATTATCTGCGCCTTGCGCAAGTGGTCCGGGCACATTGGTTTGCAACCCATTGTGGTGTGCACCGACCATTAAATTTTGCAGAGTTTGCACAGGGAGCACGTCGACACCCCCTCGGGTCCGGCAGCCCCACGCGCCCGGTGGCAAGAGACGCTAGCCAAGTTTGACTGTAACGTAGTGTATGTGCCCCGAAGGGACAACACTGTGGCCGATTGCCTGAGTCGTTGGACCTACCGAGCCGGGAAAGCATGGATGGACATCTCCATGCATGGCGACGCCGAGGAGACTGCAGAGGCCAAGCGTATCATCCAGACGGAGCGTCTCCTGGAAGAAGGCGAGGACAAATGATTTGTGGTGATGGGATACCGTGTGGAGCTGGCCCAACTCCGAGATGCCCAGGTGCAAGCAGTGGAGGCGCAAATGAAGGAGGAGGACATGGTACCAGCCATTGAAGGAGTACAATCCGTTTTGATGGAGGATTGGTCTGATGATTATGCAAACTCGGACCATTGGCGCAAGTACTGGAATGCGGTGAGTGCGCCATCCGACGATGATTGGCCAAAGGGATTGACAGAAGACGGGGACAAGCTCTTCCTCAAGGACAAGCTTTTGGTTTCCAAAAACTGGGTGGAGGACTTGATTGACCGTTGGCACAACGCTCAGTTGATGCACCCGGGACGAGATAAACTGCAGAAGGACTTGGAGTCGAGGTTTTTGTCCCCTCCGCGTTGTTATGCAGTATTGAACCGGTTTTGCAAGGCGTGTGCGGTCTGCAGGGCTACCACACATCCCAACAGGTCAAATGCTGGAAACCCCGTGTACACGTGTGACGGTATTTGATGTCCCAGCCGTGATATGCAGCGACAGGGGTACGCAGTTCGTCGGCGCATGGTTTCGCACGATGTGCAAGTACATGGGTGTGAGGCATGCTAAGACGGTGGCATATCACAGCCGTTCTAACAGAAGAGTGGAGGTGGCTCGCAGGCAATTGTTTGAAAAGTTCCGGCAATTGCATATTGAGGAGCCGGGCAGAATTTGGTATCATTCCCTTTGGAGGGTTCTGCAGGGATACCACGATTTATCCGGACCGTCTGGTTTGTCCCCCAATGGAATTCTTATTCCTGCGAGATCGAGTTTCACGTACTGTCCCGTGGATGAACCATGGAAATGGGGCACCGGAGGCCAATGCCATGATGTCCGAAGCTGACGACACGGCCAAGAAGTGTGTGTGAACCATGGTGGAGGAACATGCGAAGAGGGCCCAGTATTTTTCATCTGGCGAAGTTCACAAATATTGGCTCAAGGACACCGTGTGGGTGGAGCGGCACCACAAGGACGTCTTTTCCCGGCACCGGCAGCAGTCATGGTACGTACCGGGTGTCATATTGCGGAAAACCGGGCAAGATGTGTATGTGATCCAAGTGGGGAACAACAAAACGGTGGAGGGGGATCACACTCAGCCGCTCCCGCGGTAATTGGAACTCCATGGCCGTGCCGTCACCTTTGAGTTCACCGCGGACGCCCTCAACTCCGACAACAACGGGGAGGAGGAAGAGTACACCACCGAGCGCATCCTCTCGGACAAGCCTGATCCCAGCACGACGGGGGGACGACTATACAAGGTCCGATGGAAGGGTTTTGCTGCATCGAGGGACTGGTGGGAACCTCCAATCAGCTTTGTGCCGCGGTAGACGTCCGTGTGGTTGGAATACCTCAAAGCCAAGAAAATCAAGTTGTATGTCAACGATGTGCTGGTTCACTTGGTCATGGGCGAATGAGATTGAGGCCACCGCTTCTTACGCATATTTTTGGGCATCCACATATTTTCATTTCATTTGTTTGCCGCAGTGATGCACGTACCACCGCTCGGAACCTCCCAAGTACCCCCCACCCCGATTTCATTGACATGAGACGGGCATTTGGAACCAAGATCAGTCTTGGGTTGTGTTCATATTTTTTGCGTGCATAATCGGTCACCGCTTGCTCAGGGCATTCCCAAGTAACCGTGGTTGTCAAGAACCCCTCGTAATTTCCTAATTTTTTGGGTGGAGCCTTTGGTAAGTGCATCGGCGGGAGCAACACCCCTCGCTATATGGGATCGTTCATGGACTTCTAGGTTGGAATTCCAGAGTCTACGAGGGATATGAAGTTGACATTTATTTGTTTTGATCTCCTCACCCACTTTGCCTTGTTGCTTTATTTTTGCCATTTGGTCGGAGCGATTGCACCTATTTGGAGTATGATGGACACAATGGGGAGCACCGGTTGTGCTAAATCCCCCCCCAAACTACTATTTCTATTTTTAGCACACCACGTTTTATTTTTCGGAACACTTGCACTATTTTTCGTAGCAAAATTTCTTTTTTTGGAACTCCGGCATACCGGCCCCGTTTCGCGTTTGGTTTGAATCTGCAGCGTCCAAAAGGCTGTCGCCATCGCTTTGCTGAGGTCGGTTTCCCTCCAGGATCCCTCAATTTGGAGATACCAATTTTTTTTGCGTGTGCTAATTTTTAGTAACAAATGTTATTATTTTTAGTAGAACAGTTTTCCCTCATTGCTCCACATTTTGGGCACCTAGGGACCATCCGAGCGGATCCACGACCATTTTTCTGCAAGAGTGGCAGTGGATGTGGCTGAGGTAGGCGCACCAGAAGGGAAGAATGTAAATCGGTCATTGCTCCGCAAAGCAAAGCAATTCCTCATTCCTTGGCTTATCATTTGTTTTTTTTTGCATGTGTCATGACAACTTGATCTCCCATGGAATCGAAGAGGGCCAATCGCTGTTGATTGTGTGTGTTGAACATGTCGTGTGCACGTGCAATGGGTGAACATGCTAAACGTGGAGAATTGCACTTATGCCCTGGTTGTAAAACTCCCATTTGCCGTCTTACTCCGGTGACCTTCGGTGAATTCATTCATTGGTCAACCGTGGCTGGTGATCCACTATCCTTCTGTTGGCATCAAGCAACAGGGCATGAGTTCACTTAATTCTGCAAATGGATATAGGGACAATCGTTGGTCAAGGTTGGACTTTCTCACTCCGTGTGCATGAATGCTCTCGTGGGTCATGTGTAGGCGAAACTCTCCCTCCATATGCATGCTCTCAGGATTGGGTTATGGTGAGGTTCTCTCCTGGGCCATGGATTGGTTAGGCTCTCCCTGCTGGGCCATGGATTGGCTAGGCTCTCCCTCCTGGGCCATGGATTGGTTAGGTTCTCTCTCCGGGCATGGATTGGGGTGGGACCATCTCTCTCAAGGCCTGGATTGGGGCGGCACCATCTCTTTTTGAGGCAGCCCTACTTCTTCTTGGGATGGGACGATCACACGTGGATGTCCTCTCATTGGACCCGGGATACCTCTCTTTGTGCACTCACTCTGCGGGCCGGGTCTAGGTCTCTACATGTGACCCGGGGCATCTGCTTATCCAATCTTCTTACCCAATCTCTCTCCAAGTAGCATGCATTGAATTCTTTCGGTGTCACACGAACATGCGAACAGGCAATATTGACTTCACTTGTTCATGTGTGGATGGCTTCTAATGCACATGACGATTCTAGTTGCCTATGCCATCGAGTCCCAAGCAAATCGGCACCAAGTGATGCAACCGAGTGGCATGTACAAGGATCTGAGGGCATGACACCTATGTTGTGTGTTGGTTCCTCCATTCATATCTTTGGTTCGTGACGCTCTAACCATAGGGAGCCCAGCAATTGGTATGTACCATACACTAAACATGTGAGGTTTGGTGGGCTAGCCTTTCTTGATGTCTTCTTTGCAAACAGCAAGTAAACCCGTCAAGCCTATTCACTTGCTGGCCATGGTCTATACCCAGTGTATACCCATATATACTCTAGGCTTTTAAGGCAGGCATTTGTCCCAAAATGGTCCTCAAAAGCCGAAAGGTGCATCCATTAGCCTCATACACCTTGATGCAATTGGTATGGTGCAACCATGGGATGTTTGAACGATGACATACGTATACACTGTGTTGTCCGCATGTCAGGTATATGTTATTCAACAAACACCCGGTGAGGGACCTTGTGATGCGCATATGCGCTTCACAATGTGTGTCACTACTGTTTCACCCTGTTACCCTCTATTGGCAGTCTTTTTGGGGGGTATACATTGCAACATCCAAAGCTTAATGTGTGTTGAACATTTGTGGAAGCTTGTCTTCAATGGATCGGGGGCTGTGAGAACACTGCCCTTTGTGTTACGTGTGATACACCTTGTGACACGTATATGCGGCTCACAAGGTGTGTCGCAGGTCTACTCATGTTTTGCTTTCCTAGACTAAAAAATTCTGTCTGATCCGTTCTTGTTTAGTAGTTCTGCGTATCAAAATATATTGTTTAAGCACTTCCTCAAGCCACTGAACCGTGGACCCGCAAATGTGTGTTCTGTGATCTGCAATTGCGTGTCGCACGACGCGCCAGCAGGTCGCGCAGATCCGTCTATGCGGGAGAATTGACACGTAATGTTGCCCTTTTTACGGATGCAAAATGAGTGAAAGTATGGTGCCTTTCTTAATTTTGAGAATGCTTTTGCCTGTAGTCTCTGTGGTGCGCTGTGACAGGTAATAAGCACGTCTCACAACCTGTCACCGGCTCTGCCATCTTCTACCTTCACAGCCGTTCTGGAATGTGTCAGATGATGCCAAGCAACCAAAGAAGCACCAAAAACGGAAGCTCTGACCCACAGAAGCGTCGGATCGCCCGCAGGTTCACATATGCAGTGTTGTGTTGCGCTGTGATACGTTATAAGCACGTCAGACAACCTGTCATGGGCTGTCACATCTTCTACCTTCACAGCATTTCTCCAATGTGTCGGATGATGCCAAGCAATCAAAGAAGCACCAAAAAGGAAAGCTCCCACCCACAGAAGCGTCGGATCGCCCGCTGGTTTACACATGCAGTTTTGTGTCGCGCTGTGATAAGTCATTGTTGCGTCGCGCAACATCTCACGAGCGGCCACTCTTTGTTTGTCAGAAATGCGCAAAAGGAAGCACCAGTGAGGCCGCCCAACCACAGACGCAGACACTCGACGCACACCCTGCTTCAAAATCCGCCGATCAGATAGAGATGCGTTTTGGCAGCTTTGTGCAATGTTGTAGCGCGCTGTGACAGGTAAATCGCGCGTCGCACGACGTGCCTTGGCTATTTTGCATTCCACAGGGTGCAACGTGCGAGCCAGCAGCCGTGCTCTGTTTCAACAGGCTCCCGCAAGCCATGAAGGCAGCCCTGAAATCCCTGAAGGCAGCCCTGAAATCCCTGAAGGCAGCCCTGAAATCCCTGAAGGCAGCCCTGAAATCCCTGAAGGCAGCGACCACAGTGAAGGTAGCCCTGAAGAGAAACGCCTCCGTGCACTGAGTGAAGCCAGTGAGCCCGGATCAGAGGATGAGAGGCTCAGACGATCAGACTATCAAGAGGAAGAGGAAGATGAAGCGCCAGAGGAAGAAAAAGGTGAAGAGGCCGAAGAATCAAACAGGACACGCTCTGGGACACGCATATTCGTGTCCCAAAGCGTGTCACAAACAGCCCATGGAACAAAACAGCGAAAACAACCCTGTTGAAAAGCAAAAGCATATTTCAAACCATTCAGGACAAACAGGCAACACTTGGCACCGAATGCATTTGACTCTTATCCGCGTCAGTGCCAAGTAGTTTCAAGAATAGGTGTGACACACCTTGTGAAGCGCATTTTGCATGTCACAAAGTGTGTCGTGGGTTTTTTTTTAAAAACCGGGAGTGCGACATGCGGACAACACAGTTTATATGTACGTCGTCGTTCGATATTCCCATGGTTACACCATACCCATTGTATCAAGGTGTATGAGGCCATTAGATGCCCCTTTCAGCTTTTGAGGTCCACTTTGGGAAAAATACCTGCCTTAAAACCCTAGGTGTATATGACATTGCTGAGTGACGGGCACCCGGCGTCCGGTGTGGAGTACTGAAGCATTGTCATCATGACAATATATATGTCAGACATGCCGGGTGACAAGTAGTGTTGTTTGCCATTGCCGTGACGTCACTATCCCGACTCATATTTAGTGATCCTCATTGCAAGTTCTTCATATGTGCACATTGGCGACTAACGGGGCTGGGCAAGTCATGTATGTGGCCATGCCGTACTTTGTGTTCATGGAGGCCATGGCGTCATGGTTGACCAACGGTTAGAAGATTCCATATGTTTGGAATTCATGTTGTTTACTCCGTTTTACCGTCTTGTGGGCAAGGGTAAGGGTGGGCCATGTGTGCCCAAGCTTCGCGACGAGCCCAATGATGCCATTGTGTCTTTTATGGTTTTCTTTGTGTGTTGCCATACACTTAATGGACCATATTGATGACACTGTGTCATGCATGATCATTGGTGAACCAATGAGTCTTCTCAAGCCGTTGTATCGGGAGTGTGTGGGCATTGCGTCATACGTCCATAACAGAACGCATAGTTCGAGTGTGCATGGTCTATATATCGATTCTTGGAGTAGGGATGCAACATTGTCTTCGGTATTGCATATCTTATTCCAGGGCTTCATCTCCATTTCTACCTCTCAACTCCTTTGCCCGACATCGTCATTGTTTGTTCCCTTCTCCATGACGTTCATGTATTGATGGACCCAAGTGCCTCCGTCCTGAAAACTTTCCTCAATTTGAATTGGTGGATCACGTATTTGGATTTGATTGCGAAGGGTTGCCAAGGGGTGTGTTTGTGGGACATTTTGGGAATTTGGAAATTGGTGACTGGGAAGCATGGAAGCACTGGTGAGATCAAGGACAATGGGTGTCACGGGTCAGAAGGTGGAAAGATCGGGAATAGGCGGTAGAGCCCGCACAATGGCAGGAGCAGGTCCTACGGACCTTCATTAGAATCGTTCCTTTTCTGTGCCTTTGATGCGCGAAACAGGGGGGGTTGGCGTGGGTTAAGTCTTGGGTTGTGGTGTATCAATGGTGTACAACGTTACCTTCTGCACTTGGTTGCCACGGAGAGCAGGTATCTTTTACTTGTGCATGCATGCATGTGGATGCCTGTAGCATATATTGGCTTCCATGCAGACCAAGCAAAAGTAAGTTTTGAAGCCCTTTTATGCAACTATCATCATCGATGTGATGCTACACCGTATGCAATATTGATACAGGCGAATGGAACACAAAAGATAGAGCCTATTATTCATTGATACAGTGCATTAGGATGTGTTGAATGATGTACCAAAAGCAATAGATTCGATCCAAGCCTCGAATTGTAAGGGGGCTATGCCCTTCAACTACACCCTGCGCAGCAGACCACTCGGTACGGGAAGGCACCACGGCGATGGGAAAGCCGATTGGCGCACCGAGAGCAACCGGACTGCGAGAGGCATGGCACGGAGATGAATAGCCAAGAGGTGAGCCAGAGAGGCGCAGTCCGGCCTCAACTACGGCAGAAGACCAAGAACCAAGCAACAAGAGCCGTTGGGTGCCGAAAGTCAACACACACAACATACAGAGCAACGCTTAGTGCGGGCGGGACTACAAAACGGTACACTAAGCTGGCGCCGCACAGGGGAGTAAAAGGCACAGGAGGCGAGGGAGACAGAGTAGGGGCGCCGGAGGCCAAAGAGGGGGAAGGGGAGAGGAGTAAGTGGGACAAAACGAGCACACTGATGAAGCAAACAGCCACAAGCAGAGCGAAACATCAAAAGCCACACAGACCTCAAGCAGCCAAACAATAAAAAAGGTCCCTACCAGGACCGGCCCCTGCAGTACCCCTTCCACCATTTCCTGTCACTCCTATGGTCTTGCTTCTCACGAGGTTCTGCATGATCTTGCCCTATCCTGCACAATTTCCCACAAAAAATAGTAAAATATGGCTCCTTCACACAAATCCTGATCCCTTGCAATAACCACTCCTAAGTACAATAGCTCAAATCCAAATAGTCCACAATGAGGGCTTCCAAGGATGTTTGAGGTCCCGCGTTGACACACAACAACTCCTTTCAACACGCCGGTCATCTCATGGTGCACACGGAGACACGGGCGTTGGGCATGTACACAGAATTGCACCAATAGAATAATGGAATTGGAAAAAGAAGCCCTCAAATTGGCATATGAACACAAATCAAGCAACATTGTGGAAAGATGGAAACATACACAATCACAGCCATAGACCCCTCATTCCCTGCACTCAAGACCTTCCCTTGACTCGTCAACGTGATGTCCTGAAGCCCGTCAAATAAGATGGCTAAATGCCATGTGTCAAAAGTCACTACACAAACCCCAAAAATGTGTTCCCTCCCAAGACTCTAAATCCTAGCCCAAATTGAGGGGTAGCGTGTCATGGCCTAGGGTGGCACTCAGGACCATGTCCTACCCTGACAGACCTTTGGACGGACTTGGAGTCGATTGGGCTCGGAGAATTGCCCCATGAAGATGACCTCACCACATAGCAAAATTAGGCAAATCACACCATAGTGCCCAAAATTCAATTGTATACTCAAAAATGCATACGGCAAAGGTTCAAATGCTCCATGCATGCGTCAAACCGGAAAGTTGTATACAAGGGTGATACAGACCAAAGGTCCATGCCCAAGAGTATCCCAACATTGGCTCCCCAATACCTCCGGATATATACGTGCCATGCTTCACAAGTCAACTTACGAATTTGAGACCTAATTTTGTGAGGCCTCGTGTGCCACGCCAAAGTGACCACGTGATCCGGCATATGGTGAGGTACAACACCCAAGCATATGCCAACATGTAAGCAACATGCCATAGTTCACAGATCTCTAGGCGCTTTACTGTTAGCCAACCAGATGAGCACATAAAACACAAAAATGAGCATAAGATGAGGTCAAAAAAATGCAAATGGTGCTAAATTCAAAGTAATCACAATAGTATATAACTTCGCTCGCCCATGGTATCAACATATGGTTCAAGACACTTTTTAATGGGACCATTTGCAAATAATCCTCCCACTTGGATCCCCAAATGGACGCATGAGGACACCTTCGAACCTCCTCTCGAAATGCACCATGAAAATGGGAAAATTGGCAATGGCGCTTATGGGTGGCTTTGTAAGGCTTCCCACGTGCACTATATGTGCGGTAGACTTAGTCTAGCGCTATGGAGCTCACCATTGGGACATGGGCAAAGCCCTTGACACGTATGACTCCACATATCGTCCCACAAATGGAGATATATAACATGGGCGTGAGCATAGCGAAGCACATACCATCCACATAACACATACCCTTAAAAGTGGCTCCCACCATGGTATGCCATGCCCCTCCATGGACATAACTTCACGTTAAAAATACGTAGGAACCCAAGGATAGTTTCTTTGGAACACCAAAACTCATGCCATACACTCGAAAGTCGCATTAAAATATTTGGTTGCATGGTCCAAGAGTTATGTATCACGTTCTACCCTCTTGACCATTATCGCTTGCTACACCGGGCATGTGTACACAACAATGGCGTTTAACGCTTAATGAATTAAGTTGAGAGCAAGGCGCTTTCAGCCCATATCTCAAAATTGATATTCCTTGCCGTGAGCCGGAGATATGATTTTTCAAAGTGGCCTCACAAATCAATTTTGTTTCGCCTATATCTCCAAGAAAAATGAAGGAGACAACAAAAGGAAGATTTGTTCGTGATCGGGAGAAAATGTAGGACCACACTTAAATCATCATATCAAGTGCGGCGACCTCGAAATCAAAAATACGATTCTGAATGTCTGAAAAAATTGGATTAATTTTGCGAGTGAATAACATGAAAATTGCGGAAGCAACAAACCCTTTTCTGATGAAATTTAACCCTTCATCGGGGTTTCCGCTAAAATATCTGGAAATAACAGTTAACCAATCGGTTACCGCAAAATCGCGAGCCAATTGACAGTCGCCGATACATTGACAATCAGAAGGGATAGCTGAAAATTTACGGAAACATTATGATAAAAACACCCTGTTGACTCCTGATATTCTGATATATAAATCTAAGCCGGCGGCGCCTCGGTACTGAATATGGCCGCTCATAGCTGGTATGGCCAATCCTCTTACACTATCACATCAGGTTAGGTCAGGTGGATGAGAGAGTATGATATCAGCCAATGGCGGCTTGCCGGCACATAGATACACACCCCAAGTGACCCAAAGATGGCCACGGGGGTCCAAACCGGCTTCACCCCCCTTCTCAGAGCGTTGTATCCGCTTGGAAGTCATTGAAGAGAGGACGGGAGGACCCCAATGGGCTCCAACCCCCCCTCCCCATGTCCCAGAAACACATGGAGGCCCCACATACGGCGTAGGCGTCCCCCATGTCCCAAGGGAGGGCTGAGGACACTCATAATCGGTGCCCTCCTCCATATCCGGTCTCCTCTTGATCTACAACATGGACCAAGGGGATCAAAGATAGAAAAACGTCGTCGGTTAACCTAAATACGGATACCACAATGAAATGTATATGTGGAGACCGTGTGAAGGGGGTATATGGCCAATCAAGGCCCAAAAAATCCCCAGATGAACGCCCTCACCCGTCTCCGAAGCACAAAGACAAACATAAATGCAAAGGGGGATCCATTACGGTGCTGCTGCAGCCACCAAATGGATCAACACGTCCTTGACATCCAAAGAGATGTTCTTCCTCCTTTGATAATCCATCCAGACCGTGGTATACCTCGGCAAAAACCTGCTCGGAGGCTCCCACGAATCTCTGGATGCGGCAAATCCCTTCCAACGGACTTTATAAAGCCGCCCCCCAGGCGTCCCCGGGTCTGGCTTGTGCGTCAGGATCCTCTCGACGGTGAAGTTCTCGTCCTCACCCTCGTCATCCGAGTCCAGATCTCCGGCTGTGAACTCAAAGGTGACGGGATGTCTGCTGGGGTCTGGTTCTCGGGGATGAAGCTGGGTATGGTCGCGGTCCAGGATCTTGTTATCTCCCACACGTAACGCATACACATCCTGCCCGACCTTCGGAACAACTACCCCCGGCACATACCAAGACGCCTGCCGATGCCTGGACAGGACATCCTTGTGGTGCCGCTGCACCCATAGGGTGTCTCTGAGAGCATATTTCTGGACTTTTCTCTGCTTGAAGTACTTGGCCCTCTTCTCATGCTCGTCGTGAAGTGCTTTGCACACCTTGGCCGCCGTGTCGTCCGCCTCAGCCTTCATAGAACTCGCATCCCGGGCCACTTTGCCATGGTTCAACCACGGGAGAGTGCGTGACACTCGATCCCGTAGGAACAGGATGCGATTGGGCGACAGTCCAGTGGGCCCCAGAAGGTCGTGGTACGCCTGGAGTACTCTCCACAGCGAATTATACCAATTCCGGCCCGGTTCGTCAATGTGCAGCTGGCGGAACGTTTTGAACATCTGCCGCCCGGCCACCTCAGCCCGGCCATTGGACCGGCTGTGGTACGCCACGGTCTCCGTGTGCCGAATCCCCATTTGCTTGCACACAGTCTTGAACCACGTCCCCACAAATTGACTGCCCCGTTTGCTGCAGATGACAGCTGGGACATCAAAATCGTCAGCCAATGCCTGATCATGGCGTTGGCGACGGTGTTGGCCTGCAGACCCACTCTATGCTTGTCCTTCTTGTCCTTCTTCTTGGACTTCTTGCCAGGGACCGCAACGATATACCTGCTGTGCGTATCCACCGCCAGGATGACACAGTCGTAGGGCTCTCCTTCCACAGTGACCTCAGGCATGGCGAATACATCCATGGCCACCGACCGCAGAGGGGCCTCCGGTATAGCCGTGTACACCGGGTTGCCCGCCGTGGAGTGGTTGGGGCTTTTTGTGGCCCGACACACGGCGCAGTCGCTGCAGTACTTGTCCAGGATGGCGTAGTACCCCGGTGGGAACTTGAAGCGCCACTCTAGGTCCTGCTGCATCTTGTCCCGACCAGGATGCATGAGCGGGGCGTTATGCCAGTGGTCAATGAGGTCCTCCATTCGGTTATCAGGGACCAATAGCTTGTCCTTGAGGAATAATTCATCTGCATCCTCGGTCAAGCTCTCAGGCCATTCGTCGTCCGACGGGGCGCTCACAGCATTTCAGTACCTGCTCCAGTGTTCGGATGCCGCATAGTCATCCGACCAGTCTTTTGTAAGCACCGACCTGACTAGCTCTACAGGGGCCACCATCCATTGCTCGTTAGTTTCCTCTCCAATAGCTTGGACGCGGGCGCCCAGGAACTTGGCCAGGTCTGTACGGTTTGCCATCACCACAAAACACTTGACCCCTCTTGCTCCATGGCCTTCTCCATCTCGATGATGCGTTTGGCCTCCTCTGTCTCCTCGGCGTCCCCATGGCTGGATATGTTCATCCATGCCATGCCCGCGAGGGAAGGCCCATCGATTGAGGCAATCCGCCACAGTGTTGTCCTTCCCCGGGACGTATACGACACTGAGGTTGAATTTGGCGAACGTCTCATGCCATCGGGCCCTCCTTGCCGCCGGTCCCGAGGGGGTGTCAACGTGCTCCTTGTGCCAGCTCTGTAAGGACTGATGGTCCGTGCAAACCACCACCGGTTGCAATCCGATGTGGCCCGACCACTTCCTGAGCGCACAAACAATGGCGTACGTCTCCTTCTCCCTCGTGGTCCAGGTTCGATGTAGGCCCTCGACCAGGATCCGGCTCCAAAACGCCACGGGTACGTGCGACCAGTCGTCCCTGACCTGCTCCAGGACTGCCCCTACAGCATAGTCCGAGGCGTCCGTCCGTAGCACGAATCCCTTGTTCGGGTCCACCAGGAATAGCCCCAGCTGCCCGAGGAGTTGCTCCTTCAGGCAGCTGAACGCATCTTCGGCCTCAGGGGTCCAAGCAAGCTTTTTCGTGCTGCCCTTCCGGCCATCAAACTTGCCCACCTGCAGCATCTTGTGCAGCGGCCCCGACAGTTCTGCATACATCCGGAAATAGCCCGAATAGTAATTGCAGAACCCCATGAAGGATCGGAGTTCGCTGATGGTCTGGGGCCTCTCCCAGTGGTGCAGGGACGCCAGTTTCCAACGCATGGGACGGCGTTGCCCGTGACCAACCACGTGACCCGCGAACTCCACTTCCTTCACGAAGATTGAGTCTTTGCTGGGCTTGCACACCATGTTGTGCTTGTCCAGCTCGCTGAGCACTCGGCGCAGATCCTTCTCATGCGCTTCGATAAGCTCGTCCTCAGTCATGTCTCCCGTGCCGGACCTGGTGATGATGTCATCCACAAAGGGGTCGGCACAGTTCCGGACAGGACCGAGTAGGTCCTCCATCATGCGCTGGAAAGCGGCGGTGCCATTCTTGGCGCCCATAGGCACCACTTTCCACTGCATGGGGCCCAGCGGCGTCGACATCGCTGTGCAGGGCCTGGAGTCCGGGTGTAGCGGCATCGGGTGATAGTCGTGTATCACGTCTAACACCGTGAGGATCCGCTTTTTTCGTTGTTTTTGGAGGATGATGTCGATCAGAGGAAGCGAGTACGAGTCGTGCTCGGTTTGCTCGTTCAAACCTCTGTAAACAACCACCAACCTCCACTCGCCCTTCTCCTTCTTGGGCACGATAAAGGCTGGGCTGGCCCAATCACTGTCGGAGGGTTCGATCCAGCCCCGCTCAATAAACTCGGCGAACAACTTCTTCATGGCCTGGGCCCGATCGCCCTGAAGTTGGTACTCCCGATGACAAAAGATCTTGGTGTTCGGCTTCAGCTTGATCCTCGCTGTGCCCGGAAGAATACCACATCTCCTGGAGGGACCCGGCACCCCACCCCCCCGCCTCCCCCACCCTCTCAGATGTCTTCGGCACCATCAGCGCAGAACTCCAGGAGGCGAAAGCCCCACAACAACTGGACGAAGAGATGCCCCAGGCACCATCACCACCAACCACACAAGACAAACCCCGCACAGAGCCCCTCACTCACCCCATCACCACAATGGAGCCCTCTCCACAACACCGCACCACCCCGGACTGAAACGGGTTTCGAGACCTGCCACGGGAATGGGCGGTCCACAACGGCACACTCCGATGGGACGAAATCACACCGGGGCTCCAGGCCATCCGCCTCCACTCGATCACCGAGCCCACCACCACCTGGGCACTACCGACGGGCCGCCACCACCTCCTCCTCACCGTCCAAGGCGATGCCACGATCACACCGACGGAGGGAGACCCCGTAACAGCAGCCCCCGCCCACGCCGTCCACATACCCCCGCAAGCATCGTCGGCACCTATGACGGTACATCCAGGCCCCACCCCATGGCAAGCCATCGTCATCACCTACCCCGCCCCCAACGACCACACACACACCTGGCAGCAACGGTGGGAGGACATCCGGGGGGACCTCCTTCAAGAACACCTAGGGCTCACGCGGACCCACCACACCCTACACCCAATACGAGGAGTAGGCCAAGCACCACAGGGCATACACACCCCGGGAGTATCGGCGTACGCCACACCCATAAACCCACAAGCAGCGGAGGACATCAAGACCGCCCTATCCATCCAGCATGCCCAGACCCAAACCCCGCACTGCAACACCCAACGAGGCTACACCATTTGGTGGGCATACCAAGTCCACGACACCCTCACCCCCCAATCGGGCCCCCCCCCTCTGGACACGAACACAACCGCCCTCCTCCAAGCGCAGCAGCGGCAGCCACACAGGTAGGGGCCCCGGAAACCTGGGGCCCACAATACCTGGTCGAGACCAAAGTGGCGCCCCACGCGAAGGCCCAAGACCAGCCCCCAACACCGAAGCCGCTCCACCCCCCACTCAAGCTAGACCCGACGGAACACACCCCCCAGGACGAATGGGCGACCCACTACATCATCCCCCACACCACCACCCGCAAGAACGACGCCGCCAAGATCACCATCACCCGCCACCTCCACCACACCACACAGGTGTATGAGCTGACGGCCCCCAACGTCCTCGTCACCCGTCGCCGACACCACGAGCGATACACCATACAGGCGGAAGAAGCCGCCGCGACCACCCTCTACACATGGGCAACACGGGGGGACCTCCCACACCCCACCCTCCACCACGCCCCCTCCTGGCCCACCCCCTTCCACACAGCAGACCGCCCCAACAAGAAGCCCAAACACACAGGTATGCACATCCCCGCCCAGGAGGCCCAGCACCGACACGATGCGAGGCGCAAGGCCCGCACCCTCCACGACGACCACACCATCCCCCGCATCAGCGCCTCCCCCGCCAGAGTGTCAGATGCCACCCAAAACCGCACGATCACAGGCATCACCACAGACTTCCTGAGCCCAGCGGCGTCGCGGGCACACGCCGTGTGGATCAGCGAAGGGCGCTCCCACACACGGGCGGTGGCGCGCCTCCACAACATCCAACCCCACAAACTCCAGCGCGCCGTTGGACCCTTCGCCGTACACGTCACCCCGTACGGCATCGACCACCCCCGGTGTGAGCACCATGACCCGCCCTGCTCCACCCCATGCACCTCGCGCCTGCGCCAACCGCTGCCAGCCCCCACCATCACGGGCAACATGTACCTGGGCACCGTACCGGGAGACCCGGGCATATACATCCTGCCCAACAGATCCAGGGAACACGCCATCCCCCTCCACGGTGTAGAATCCCTCGCCCTGGGACCGCCCCCACCAAAACACCAACACCAGCACATCCCGGGGGACAAACGGACACAGGCGCCAGACGGGGGAAAAAAGGCCCACCAACGCGCCCTAGCCCACATCACCGTCCACCCCGCAGCCCACCTACCAAAGGACTTCGGCACGGAGCGCCACATCTTCCTGGAGGGGCAAGCCCACCACATCATCACCGCCGCCCCGTACACCCTCGCCGCCCACGAACGCCACTGGGACCCCACAACCATCCCAGCGATGCCCCAACCACCGCAGGGCCCCAAAGATCCCGTCACCCCCTTCCACATCGATCAAATACTAAGCCGCAGGGCCATCCCACACCTCCACCCCTCCAGGATAGAACTAGCCATCGCATCGCGGGACACCCTGGACACGCCCCCCCCACAACCCGCCATCCACATCCTCAAAGCGGACGCCCAATGGTGGGTTCTCCACTGGGAACACGGAGTCCTCATGGCAGCCCAGGCCTACAGCCCGGAAATAGACCCGGAAGACCCCCCACGGGGCAGGCAGCGACTCCTCCAGGCCACCACCCTCACAGGCCGCGAAGGCGCCCCCTGGGAAGCCCTCCACACAGCACTCTACTGGGCTCAAGGCTCCCCCAACGGCCCAGACACACCGGAACCCACGGAGGCCTGGATCATGCAGGCCAAGGCCATGAGGAACTACCACCTTCACCACCTCTTCGACGACAGCCCGGCCGCACTGCCATGGCCACCAGATCCCCCAGAGACCGTGCGCAAGCTCGCCGACATCATGCGCAGCCACGCGAAAGCGAAAATGCAAACACTGGCGGAACCCCCACTGAGGGATCCGGGCCAGCAAGCAACGCACCCCTTCTTCAAACCCCACGCCCCTCCAGCCCCGCTACCTCCAGTCCCGCCCAAGCGAGCGAGACGACAAACGGGCGCACCCGCCCCCAACGTAGCCAGAAAAGCAGCGACCTCCCGACCCCCCGCATCCCACCCGACCAACCCGGCGAACCCAGACCAAGCATCCTCGTCATCCTCCCTCACACCACTACCACCGCCCCACCCGGACCAAGCATCCTCGTCATCCTCCCTCCCATCACTACCACCGCCCCACCCGGACCAGGCATGCTCATCATCCTCCCTCCCGCCACCAGCACCGCCCCCGCCCAAGGCGTACCCAGGATTCGAAAAGGGCGCGAAGGTCCAGCAGCCCTTCCGCAACGACCACACAGGCGACTGGATCTGGTGTGAAGGCACGATCCAGTACCGCCTCAAGTAACCGGGGGACAACGGGGGGCCACAGATCCGGGTGATCTGGCACCGCCAAAAGGAGCTAGACCAAGGCAGCAGCGCCCCGGACAAGCCAGAAGGCTATACCCTGGAACTCACCAGCGCCCACCCCATCCGACTCCGCACCGAAGAGAACAAGGCCCACAGAGGCACCAAATACACTGGGGAGCTCCCCCCGGAGTGGAGCCAAGGCCTCCCCCCGCCGCGCCTACCCAAGGTCCCACCAACCGGCAAAAAGTCCCCGAGCCCCAGTCCCCCTCCCTGACGGGGCAAGGGCCGAGGGCACAAGCCTCTACAGCCCCGGCCAGCCCCCACCGAGGCCACCGTCAACCTCCTCGACCTCAACCACCCGGCCGTCACGTACTCCAAGGACGCCACAACCGCCCTCCAGGAGCTCCCGATGGCACAGGGGCCGGGGTGGGTTCCCCACCTCCTCACCCTCCAGGAACAAGGCATACAACGCGACGACCCCTCAGAAACCACCCCCATATATACCCCGGACCAGAAAGCGTACAAATGCTACTGGCACAAGGGGACCCCCCTATACGCCCAAACTGGCATCCACGTCCACCTCGTCCACCACCTCAGCGTCCCAGGGACGCTAGGTGTCTATGAGGTCGTCGGGGACGGATGGCAACTCAACGTCATCAACACCCACGTCCCCTTCGGGGGCGCCACGGAACCCTTCCTCCAAGCCCTGGCCGAGGCATACCGCCAGATGGCCATGCTCGCCCCGACAGTCATCATTGGCGACATGAACGCCGCCCCCACCCCGGCGGACCGGAGGGGGACTGGCCACACCCCAGGACCAAGCAGTCCGCGACACAATCGAAACGCTGGGGCTCGTGGACCTGACCGCCAACCTCGAAGGCCAACCATCCCACTTCCCCCACCAAACAGATGCCGCCCCATCCCGCATCGACGTATGCTATGGCGACCCCACCACCATCATCCGGGCAGAGGCCCGATATGGACCCCTTCTGCTGGGACCCACAGGCCATAGCCCCCTGCACATCCGCCTCACCATCGCCAACCTTCCCCCCAGCCCCCCAGAGGATGCGGACCAAGGCCTACCACCCCCCCTGAAGATGCCCCCACTGCATGACAAGCATGCCTGGTCCCAATATGACAGGGCCATAGACCGCGCCCGGCGCATCCAACCAGACCCCACCGACCTACTCACGGCCATGCGCACGGCCGCCGTCGCCTGCGGCTTCCAGCAACACCCCCACGCAGACGACGACCAACCACCCACGGCCCTAGGGGACATGCTCCATGACCTCTGGCATGCGAAGCAACAACTGGCGACCCTCCTCCACACCGACACCCCCCAAACCCGCCGCCAGATACACCACTGCAGAACACAGATAACCCACATCAGGGCGGACCTGCAGCGGTGGCACATCCACAGGCAACAGCGCATCGCCCAGGAACAGGAACGGTATGCGCAACATGAACTCCCCTACAAGACCATCCGCCACCTCAACGACGCCATGACCGACACTGGCAACCGCACCATCACCACGGTCCGGCAAGAGGACGGCTGCCTCACCAACGACCCAGCCAGAGTGCTCCAAGCCACCCAAGACAGCTTCCTCCGGCAACACACCCCCACCCAAGACACACTGGACCCAGACACCCAGGCCAAAATCGACCGCCTCCCTCGGGTCTTCAACCACGCCCAGAGGAGGCAACTGGAAAAACGCCCCTTCACCATCCACGAAGTCCGGAAGGCCATCCACAGTCTCCGGCAACACAAAACCCCAGGCTACGACGGCCTCCCTGCGGAGGCATACTACCACCTCCCCGCCCACCTCCTCCGCATCCTCGCCGGCCGCCTCTGGGACATCGTCACGGGGCAGACCCCCCTGCCACCAGACTGGGCAAACGTTGTCCGCCCCCTCTACAAAAAAGGGGCCTGCGCGAACCCGGACAACTGGCGCCCCATAGTCTGTGCGGTCACGGAGGTCAAAATCGTCTGGACCATCCTCTCACGCCGCATCCGCCCCCACCTGGACCCCCACATACCAGCAAGCCTCTGGGGGGCCATCCCAGGCCGGTCCCCACACGAGGCCATCTTCCTCCAGGACACCATCGCAGACATGGACCCGGTCGACCTCATCATCGCCTCCCTTGACGTCAAACGAGCCTTCCCGAACACCCCCTGGCTCCTTCTAGAAGCGGTGTGGAAACACCTAGGCCTCCCCTTCTACAACTTCGCCTCCGGCTACATCCGCATCCGCAAATACACGGTCCGCACTGGAGCAGGCCTCACCCCCTTCCTGGAGCCAGGCAGCGGGGTCCCCCCAGGGGGGAGCAGAAGGCCCCTTCCTGTACCTTCTAGTGACGCTCCCCCTGGCCCTCCCAAGCGAGCAGGATTACCCGGTCTACGCACCCTACCCCCTCCTCTCCCCCCTGGTGGGCTTCGCGGACGACACCAACCTCACGGTCGCGCACACCCCACACGAACCCCATGCCCCGGACCCCGGGCCAACGGTCACCCAACAGGCCAACAACTTACTGGACGTGACCATCTCCTACCTCTCCCACAACAACCTCATCGTCCACCCCACAACGTCAGTGGCAATGATCAAGGGGTCTGCCACACCCCCCACCCTAGGGCCACAAGGGCCCCCCATGCAAGTCGTGACAACCACGACCCACCTGGGGGTAATCCAGGCCGCCAACCCTGAGGACGCCACCCTCCCTCTCAAGTTGCAATCACACCTCGCCCATCTCTCCAGATATGCGTCCCTGACCACCAAGGCCCTCTCCCTGTCCCACCAGAGCCTGGCGTACTACCTCACCGGGGTCTTGAACGCCTCCATAGGCATCCAAGCACTCCACCTGACACACCCCACCACCGCCCTCCAGCCGGCCACACGCGCCGTGACCAAGGCATGGGCAGCACACGGGGGCTGGCCCACCTCCATACCCACCCGCGCCATCCGAGCGGCATGGCCCCACTATGGCAACGCCATAGGGGACGAGGTGAAAGCGGCCTACACCAGACACACCGCCCTCCTCCTTCACCGCATGACCCACAACCACTCACCGGAGGTCCGCGAGGTCACCGCAATCCGCCTCCAAGCAGCACAACGGGCCCGCAACACATGCCCGCGCTGGGTACTCCACCAGACGGGCATGCCCACCAACATGAACACGCGCCTGTGGAACCACCTGCAGCTTCTCCTCCCATCCCCACACCACGCCATACTCAGCAACCACACGTGCCCAGAAGAAGGGCCTCTAGCGGTCCTCTGCGGGGACCTCCACCATCACCCCAAGGGCAACATCCGCACCATAGACCTTGTCGGGGCCTCCATCACCGTAGTATACGTCACCCTCCCCCAAATGCGGGTCCTGCACCACAGCGGGGCACACCACACCCCCTTTCTACAGCTTCCAGAATGGCCTCAATACCGCCTCTTCCACCGGTACCTCACACAGACGGCACGAGCAGCGGGACACACTCTGCCGGGAAGCAAAGACATGCACACAGCCTACCGAGAATTCACAAAGCAACATCCCCGACCCATCCCAGCGACACCGCCCTACGCACCCACCGGCTCGAAACACGAATCCGTCCCCCCGGTGACGGGCCCAGTCCCACCACTAACCCTACTACTGGCCCCGAATTAAGCCAAACCCACGCAGACCACCGTCATCAACCACGGGGCAAAGTGGCGCATACCGAAACACCACATGACCGCCCGAGACCTACCACGGGTCCCCCATGACTCCCAGGGCATGCCACGCACATGTTGGGCCTGTGACCCCGAGGCACCAACCACACCATGGCCCGTACTACACCTCATAGCACGCCACCACACCCACCCCACAACCCACCTACCACCACAGGCCTACGCATGGGTAGCCCCATGGTTCCACCGCCCCGAAACTAACCCCACGGTAGCATGGAACCCCAACCACGCGCCCAAATGGCTCTTCGCCACTACACCCACATGGCCCCGCCCCGACCCGGCAGGGGTCGCCATCCGTTACAGCATGTACGAGCCAGGCAGAACGGGCAAAGGTAGGTAGTTAGGTGGGTAGGTATCTTCGGGAGCTCGGGATGCCTCCTTTGACATTGCAGGAAGAAGGTCTTACCAAGGGGACGTCCTGTCCCTCCCACTGCCCTATGTCAGGTGCCTCTTGAGCCGCTCCCGCATGTGCTTGGGAAGGCATTGTCGCGGCCACCCGGTCCATGTGTCCCAGGTGGGAAGGTGTCCCCACATGTGTCCATGGGTAGGGCCACATGCCCCCTCCTTTGGGCGGCAGCTCTGGGGGGCTGCCCAGCCGTGTGGAGTATCTTTCACCACAAGGGGTATTGCTCCCGCTTGTCTACGGTACGACCGCCTCACCCTTGTGGCTTCAGTTGCCGGGGCACTCTGCTTGGCAGGTGACCCCCTCCTGGACTGTGTACCGGCTCGCCTGTCACTGGTTGCTTCCATGGCTCCGGGTGACGTTTGCCATGGTCCCTGATGCAGCCTGGCCGGGCTCGGACCAGTGGCCTTGGAGTACCGCTCCTGCCACTGGCCCGGTGGGTCGGCTGGGTCGCCCCAGTGCGTCCGACCCATGGGGTATTGGTTCTTTCCTGTCCCTCGGCCGCCCTACGTGTGTGCAGTGTCCTGGGCCGCTGGGCTCCTGTTCACCGGTGTGCCCGCGCGGTTTGCTGTGGTGCGTCTGCGGTGTCCTGGGCCAGCTGGCTCCTGTTCACCGGTGTGCTCGCTCGGTGTGTTGTGTTGCATGTGCGGTGTCCTGGGCCACTGGGCTCCTGTTCACCGGTGTGCGTGCTGTGTGCGGTGCGCGTGTGCCATGGGTGGTTGTGTCCCTCTTCCTCCCCCCCTAATTTTCATTTTTTCTTTTTGGGAAAAAGAAAAGAAAAAACAAAAAAGAGAAAAACAGGGGCGCGCGTACACTGCAGGCACAGGCACGGGCAGCTGGTGCGGCGGTGCAATAGCGTTGTGTCCTCTGGCGTGTGTCGTCGGTGCTGTGGCGGCGGTCGCGCCCCAGGGGTGCGGCTCGCGCGTCCTGATGTACACGGGCTTGGGTCAGGGTGGGTTTGGTGAGGTGTCTCTTTGCTTCTGGAGCTGGCTGGTTAGGCGGCTGTGTGGGCTGTGGGTGTGCGCTGTGGTTACGTTGTTCCCTCGGCGGGCTTGGTTAGGAGTCAAGGGTTAGCGGTTTCGGGGTGTGTCTCGGGTTTGATTTGTGCTTGGGTTCTGGCTCCGTTAGGCGGTTGCGCGGGGCCGGGCGTGTGGGTAGCGGCGTCCACGGGGTCGTGCACCCAAGGCGAGTGCGGGGTGGTGCGTGCGGGCCGGCCGGTGGCCAGTGGCCTCACTGGGAGTCCCACACGGAGGGGTCGACGGGCGTGCCGGGGGCGTACGCAGCGTGCAGGTTGGGCAGCAGCGGGCGCACGTGCAGGGCGTCGGCGTGCCCGATGAGGACCTCACTGAGGACCGAGGGGTTGGCGGCAAGCAGTATGCGATGCCCGGGAGGGGTGGCGGCGAGGAGCGGGAGGATGTCCGCGGCCCGCGACGTGGGGGCGAACACACCGTGGGCCGGGTGCGGCCCTGGGAGCGGTGCCGGGGGGAGCGGGACCACAGGACGGCGGTCTACTGTGAGGTGCCAAGTGGCGCGATGGTGGAGGAGCCGGACTAGGGCGATGCTGTGGCGCAGTGTGTGGGGCTGGGTGCTGGGCGGCGTGGGGACGTGCGGCGGGAGGGGGGGGGGCGGGGCGGTGGCGTGGCAGGGGGCACGGCGGGGGAGTGACGCCAGCGACGTGTGTGTCGTGCTGAGGGTGGAGAGGAGCCCACGGTAGCGGGCCTGGGTTCGGCGCCTTTGGGCGTAGTGGTGCTCGTTGTCGTGTGCGTTGGCTTCCTTCGGCGTCCGGTTCGTTTGGTGACTTCTGGGCGGGGCCTGGCGTGGCGCCCCGTGGTGGTGGTTTGCTGGGTAACGGGGTTAGATGGCGGCGCCGCTGGCCGGGGGGTCAGGCGCGTCGTGTTGTGTGGCGCTCAGGGCTCCTGGGGTGCTGTGGGTGTCGCCGGTGTCGGTGCGCCGACGCTTGTGGGGTGGTGAGGGGGTGTGTGCGTGCGGGGCTGGGCTTTGG